>NC_051172.1:50141900-50741900 GCF_013339725.1 Rhipicephalus microplus
CGCTTTACTGCGTGGGTTCCCATAAGACCACCTAATGGGTGCATAGCAAATTAGAAAACATTTCACGCGCATAACTGCTCGTTGTTCAAAGCATGGTACTCATTACACAGAATGCAGCCGTATGCGAAAGCTTCACTGATACAAGCAGCTTTCAAGTTGATCGACTTCACTAGAGCAATCCCTAATTTAAACTCCTCGAATAACATCGTACAATAAAAAGTATGCACACAATGGTTGAAGTAGGCAATAGTGATAAGATACCACCACAGTCCCTATCGCGTGAAACTCTTAAAGGCGAATTTCATCACTTAATGACTGCGAGTTATAAAATGTAAGGACGTCTCAAACGATCTATAGACCACTACGTATGATCGTCTTTTTCAGAGTGGCAAAACCTAAACATAATGGAAGTGGTCACGCGTTTTTTTTTCTTTTTTTCAACTGTGTGGTGAACTCACCGGGTGAACATTATTTGCGTGTGGTGCAGGTTGAACCGCATCAGCTGACACTGGTATCGGCATGCCATTTATGTATACGCATGCAAGCTAGTACTTTAGTTGAATAAAGCCTCATACTGACGACACTTTCATGTCAAAGCTTTTTGTTTAAAGATACGTTGCTTGTTCAAAAGTGTGAAAAGGCAGGCTTGCTGCTATTTCATGACAGCTGGTTGAGCGGGAAGCAAACAGGATGCATTATAGTGGACACAAATTACGCTGACACAGTTTTTTCAGGCGACTGATGCATTTCCTGTGCCCCTCTTTTTTACCAGCCGTAAGAAGCAAGAAACGGAAAACATTACTTACCTGAACACTTCCTTTATACTGCCTCTTATGAGAACCGCCCTTAAACACTGGTCTGCAGTCATATGTGCACTATAGTTCTATGCTTATAGTGCAAAATGCAACACTTTATGTTCTTCTTTTTAAAAGTACTTGTGACCCACGAACGTTTCGCATGTTTGCAATGGTTTATTTTAGTGGCGAAGCTCCTTAGGGTCGAGCAATGTCCCGTGTCCGTCGGCATGACACGCTTGGCACATACCCGTTCTAAAGTGGGTATGTGCCACAGGGGATGCGAGATGGCGGTACTTGAAGTGTTCCCTTGATGGATGCACAGATGGACGGCCAGCCAGACTAGCAGACGGATGGACGAATGGACAGACGCGCGGACGGGTGGACAGACGGATGGGCGTACGCATGAACGGACGGACAGATAAGCACATGGACAGACGGATGGACGAAAGGATGGTCGCGCAGACGGACGGAAGCAAGAATGAACAGACGGACAGGCTGAAGGCTGCTTCGCCCCACTCATCATCATTCACTACGTGGATATGCTGTGATTTCTTTTCCAGTTTTTTGCTTGTGACGTTCTCAGTGATTTTGGGCTTTATTGTAACTATCAGAGATGTGCCCAATGCCTCCTATATAAACATAGTCTCTTTAACAAAAAATAAAAGATCGACAGTCACCATATTGGCTCTATGACAATGATGGTACATTTCGCAATCAACTGTTCAAATAAAACAACAATAATTTATATATGTCACAGTATACCCCAACTGATACTCAAAATGGTGAACACTGGCTTAGACGGATAGTAATAGAATAAAAAGACAGCAATTACAACCAAACGAGATGTTTTGGGAGGTTTCAAAGCAGAGAGCCAAAATAAAAGTCATGTGTATTTCTTTTATGATCTGCGGAAATAAATACCATCCTCCGCGGTGACTGACTGAGCGACAATATCGCACAATAAATATTGAGTACAACCGAGAGAATGGGCAGAGTGCGAGACACATTAAAATGCCGACGTTCCAGCTGCATCACATTCTGTGTATACCAGTGGTTGACAAATCCTAAAAGGCTCGCGGGAGCTGCTACTGTGCGCCTACACAAAAAACAAGTGGCCAAACCTGATCACTTTAGAGGCTGTCACAAGCCTGCTCTCATCAAGTTGTGCTTTGTAGAAGCACTTGTCAGTTTGCGTGAGGTCGCCGACAATTCGCTATTTTGAAGCCTTCCCGGCTTCGAGTTTGAAATAGATACGGCACAGTGAGTGACGAGAACTACACCGTGGGTGATACAGGCTGTTATCGCACCAGCGAAGACTTCTCGCATAGGCGCTCCACTTCATCTAGAGCGAAGGTGCGTGAAAGTTGTTGCCGAGATCGCCTGCTGTACAGGGCAGACAAGCACTCAGTGCTTCCGTGTCACCAGCGCAGAGGGAACGGGGCCCCGAGTTCCTGTGACGCTGACTCACGTCACCATGATGCCCTCAGCCGACAGGCTGGCGAAGCTGGCGCCCACTTTTTTCACCGCTTGAAAACAGAGTGAGGCGTGGGGCCGGCCGGGTAAATATAGACGCTGAAGGCGGCTCGGCGTCTTAAAAAGGACCAGCTGGGTGCCGACGAAACACGGGAAAAAGCAAGGCACGCATTGCGAGTTTTCGTTGATACTAAGACGCGCGGAGAGCAGCCAGCATGTCCAAGAACGCGCCAGCGATTGGCATTGACCTCGGCACCACGTACTCCTGCGTGGGCGTCTTCCAACATGGGCGAGTTGAAATCATAGCCAATGACCAAGGAAACCGCACGACACCCAGCTACGTAGCCTTTACGGACACCGAGCGGCTGATCGGAGACCCTGCCAAGGCGCAAGTGGCACTCAATCCCGAGAACACTGTGTTCGACGCCAAGCGGCTCATTGGCAGGAAGTACGATGACCCGAAAATTCAGCAGGACATCAATCACTGGCCTTTCAAGATCGTCAATCAGGGAGGCAAGCCCAACATATGCGTCGAGTTCAAAGGCGAGAAAAAGATCTTCAATGCCGAAGAAATCAGTGCCATGGTGTTGACCAAGATGAAGGAAACTGCGGAAGCCTACCTTGGGTGTCCGGTGAAAGACGCCGTCGTCACTGTGCCTGCTTACTTCAATGACTCGCAAAGACAAGCCACGAAGGATGCCGGCGCTATTGCCGGCTTGAACGTCTTGAGGATTATCAATGAACCAACGGCGGCTGCACTTGCATATGGACTGGACAAAAACCTGAAAGGTGAGAAGAACATTCTCATTTTTGATCTCGGAGGAGGAACTTTCGACGTGTCCATTTTGACAATCGATGAAGGATCCATGTTCGAAGTACGATCAACAGCGGGTGACACTCACCTTGGAGGTGAGGACTTTGACAACCGCCTCGTCAACTACTTTGTCGAGGAGTTTAAGCGGAAGCATAAGCGTGACCTCAAGACAAATGCACGCGCTATTCGGCGGCTGAGGACGGCGTGTGAACGCGCGAAGCGGACCTTGTCAAGTAGCAGCGAAGCAAGCATTGAGATCGACGCACTATTTGAAGGAATTGACTTTTACAGCAAAATAACAAGAGCCAGATTTGAGGAAATGTGCATGGATCTTTTCCGGAGCACTCTGGAACCTGTAGAAAAAGCGTTGCAAGACTCTAAGCTCAGTAAGTCGCAAATACACGAAATCGTGCTAGTTGGAGGCTCCACGCGCATTCCTCGAATACAAAAGCTTCTGAAAGATTTCTTCAATGGAAAGGACCTTGCCATGTCGATCAATCCTGACGAAGCCGTAGCTTACGGAGCTGCCATACAGGCTGCTATACTGACTGGAGACACGAGCGACATTATCAAGGATGTTCTGCTCGTGGATGTAGCGCCGCTATCACTGGGCATCGAAACGGCTGGTGGAGTCATGGCTAAGATCGTGGAGCGCAACAGCCGTATTCCTTGCAAGACGTCCAAGACATTTACGACCTACGCTGACAACCAGACAGGAGTCACCATTCAAGTTTTTGAGGGAGAAAGAGCCATGACTAAGGACAATCACCTTCTGGGCACCTTCGATCTCATGGGCATTCCTCCGGCCCCACGGGGAGTTCCCCAGATCCAGGTGACTTTTGACTTGGACGCGAACGGAATTCTTCAGGTGTCGGCTAAAGACGAGAGTACGGGCCGCTCCGAGAGCATTCGAATCACAAACGACAAAGGACGACTCTCCAAGGACGAGATCGACCGCATGCTTGCCGACGCCGAGAAGTACCGACAGGAAGACGAAAAGCAGCGCGAAAGGGTGGCCGCACGCAATAACCTCGAATCGTACGTGTACAACGTCAAGCAGTCGGTCGAAATGGTGGGTCCAGAGAAGCTGGACGCGGCCGACAAGCAAAAGGTTCTGAGCAAGTGCGAAGAGGTCATCAACTGGATCGACAGGAACACTCTGGCCGAGAAGGACGAGTACGATGACAAGATGAAGGATATGCAGCAGGTGTGCACGCCTATCATGACCAAGCTGCACCAGGGTGGTGGCCAGGCACCTCCCAACCAGGGAGGTGCTGCTGGCCCCAAGATCGACGAGGTGGACTGAATAGCGGTGGTTGTGCTCATTTCGCTTCACCGTCCATTTTTTTTACCATCTGAATTGTTGTCCGCTCAAGAGAGGAGAATGAGAGCTACGTAACTGACGAATGAATCCCCCCTTTGGAGTATACTCTCTGCCCACGAAATCAGTGTTGCATCAAGTTATCCTTGCTTCCGTGAAGTCAGGGGCACTACTGCGCGCGTGGCGGTCATTAAACGCGTATTTAGAGTGAGCATGCTCAGGCGTGCATTCACAAATATCGAAAGTAGGAGGTTTGACAGCCGAAGCGTTTCAAATAGTGCGTTGGATCTAGCTGTCAAAAATTTTGATTAATATTTATGGACTTTGAGTAAAACTGTGCTTCTCGGAAAAAGGCGCCTTTGCTGTGCGTTTTATATTAAACGACAATGTCGCAATTTACAGAAAATTTGTGTCTCTGCACATTACCCAATGCGCAAATATTTAGGTCATTACAGCTGCAACTTCTTAGCCAGTCTGCTTACGGTTAACCATTTATTATGAAAATTAGAAATTATGAATTTTAAAGGTGTGCTAGGATACGCCTTATACTCCATAACTTGCCCAACTGTGTTCTCGCTTGTGATGTGGTGAAGTGCTGACTAACAAAGTCTCTATTTCTCTGCATCAAAGCTCAGTTTTGCAGCCGTTAATATAGAACATGTCACTTTCTTACCCTGTCTTACTGTTTCTGGCTAGTACATATTTGAATACTTGTCAACAATGTAAGTGGCCCTGCACTATCTATCCCTGTTCTGCCATTATTTCTAGAAACGAGTAGGAAAACTGCGTAAGTGAGATCGTTTAGTATAGCAATGAAATAATTCTTGAGCGTTTATTTCACAAGCTTCCTAGAGAAGCTGTTTCCGAGAATATTATCGTTATGTACAACGTGTGAAGATAGATTGCAACATGAACTAGTTGAAATAGGAAAAATTCCGTTGTTGAAGTAAGACATTTTCGGTTTGGGGTTCTAATATTGGCTTACATGAGGCACCAATATGCAGACTCGTTCTCGAATCTCAACTTGAAACCTCTGCGGTGTGAATGGGTGTTTCACCCTTTTCACAAGCAACAGGTTTTGTGTATATTTTTCTCGGGGTTATTCGTGTTTTTGCTCATTCTGGTGTTATCTTTTACCATGTCTTATGGGAATATAAAAGTGAATTAGTTGCAGCAGCAGTGACTGGAATGTTGACAAAAGCACCAAACACTTGCTTATCCCCCCCCCCCCCCCCGCAAAAAAAAAGTCCTTGATATGCATAGAATGCAAAGCTGAGAGTTCTGCACTCCATTCTGTTATATCGTAATTTGATATTAATTAAAGTGATGAAAAATTACCCTGGTATCATAGAGTTTTGAGCTTAATCAGAATAGATCACGTCGTGCGTTCGCTGATATCTAGCAAAAAGTACAGTGGGGATGGAAAGAAACGCGAATAGTGTTTCCTCTACACTTTCTGCTGTTTCGCACTTATACCGATTGTAGCCTGGATGGCAATGAAAAACCGCCAGAGCCATCTATGATACAATCAAGATCCATTCTAGCACCTTTCTTTTGCCACCGATGCCCGATCATGATATAAAAATGCACGCCCCGCTGTTCGCATTTATTTCCGTACCCCCGTGTACTATTCCGATGTAAATGACAGCATTCCTTGCGCGTGAATTGCTGTGGATAAGTAACTTGTTGGCAGCTGCACACAGCTGACCATGTGCTACGATTTCGATTTTCCAGAGATATATAACTTAAATTTCATTGATCCTGAAGTCACTCTGAATTGCTGTGTTAAGTCATGTGCCACGAGTTACTTTTCTTGCGTGGAATTCGAAAGCGGAGTGTGGAACGCATTAACAGCCCTAAAAGGGCGCGACATAAGTGATGCATTCACGATATGTTTGTACGGTGTACTGATTGATATGTGGCGTTTAACGTTCCAGAACCACCTTATGATTATGAGAGACGCCGTAGTGGAGGGCTCCGGAAATTTCGACCACTTGGGGTTCTTTAACGTGCACCCAAATCTGAGCACACGGGTTGTACGGTGTACTCGGCTGCTGACACGCAGGTCTCAGGATCGAATCCTGGCTGTGGCGGCTGCATTTTCGATGGAGGTGGAAATGTTGTAGGTCCAATTGCTCAGATTTGAGTGCACGTTAAAGACCCCCCCACCCCCCCCATAGGTTGAAATATCTGGAGGCCTCCACTACAGCGTCTCTCATAATCATATGGTGGTTTTGGGACGTTAAACCCCATACATCAATTACATTATGTTTGTACGGTGCTTGCAGTATTAGCGTGTTCCACAATTCCGGTGGTTTATTTCTCCCATCTCACGTAGCAAGAACTATTGAGGGCGAAGTTACGCCTTACGCTACATTCCTGACATGATGCAATTATCAAACATGTGTGCGGCGGATGAGATACGCAGATGGGGGCGTTGCATCTTACTCTGCTATCCATCAGAACGGAGGTTATGAAGTAGGTCCTACAATACAACCATTTCTTTCCTGTAGCGTATTCTTTTCTTATCGTTTGCCCTCTACGGTATCAAAGTGAACGTGTTGCAATGGAGCTACCATTGGTGCGCTTAAATGAATGAGATAAGGATGTTCACTGACTGACCGACGCAAAGGGAAATGACGCAGTAATAACACACTCATATATATATATATATTAGGGATTAGGGAAAGAAGTGTAATACCAACGGGCTCGTTTTTCCGTGTTTTGACACAATATTAATGAAATCTAACAGACAATAATGCCAAGGAATGTATAGGGGAAGTTATTAAAACCAATGTAATGTAATTAAAGACAGAGAAAAGTGGGTGAAAAAAAAACTTGCCGTGAGCGGAAATCGAACCTACGACCTTCGAATAACGCGTTCAATGCTCTACCACTGAGCTATCACGATGACTATCCCCCCCCCCCCGCCACTTTATTGGGTTTATATGTAAATTTAAACGTGGGATTATATGGTGGTTTTGAGACGTTAAACCCCACATACCAATCAATCAATAAATCAATATATATATATATATATATATATATATATATATATATATATATATATATATATATATATATATATATATATATATATATAATGATTGATTGATTGGTATGTGGAGTTTAACATCTCAAAACCACCATATGATTATGAGAGACGCCGTAGTGGAGGGCTCCGGAAATTTCGACCACCTGGGGTTCTTTAACGTGCAATTGCAACGTGCACCCAATTCTGAGCACACGGGCCTACAACAATTTCCGCCTCCATCGGAAATGCAGCCGCCGCAGCCGGGACTCGATCACGCGACCGGCGGGTCAGCAGCCGAGTACCGTAGCCACTGGACCACGGCGGCGGGGCGATATATATATATATATATATATATATATATATATATATATATATATATATATATATATATATATATATATATATATATATATATATATATATATATATATATATATATATATATATATATATATATATATATATATATATATATATATATTTATAACAACGCTCCACAATTATATCACGAGACTGCCACACAACGCCTGTTCAAATGTGGTCTCGATACATCAAATGGAAACTACGAGAAGAAAAAAGCACAAGTACAGTCAGCACAAAGTGCTGCAGAAAGGTTTATCATTGACCTGCGACACAAAAGTGCAAAGATTGTAGTCCAGCTTACCCGCTATGACGTTCTGCGTCTTTGTTTTTATTTCCCGGCAGCTGTACTTGTCGGACGGCTGTTAAAAATACTGCACCTACAGTACGCTGACAATTGTCTGCGTGTTAACGAGCTCCATGTTGTCGAAAATGATTCGGGGCATCTATATATATTGCAAATTCCGGTGCCGCGCAGTTCCCAACCGGGTTAAAAAAAATCCACGTGGTGATGGAACTGCATTAGGAGGCCTGGGGTGCGGCCTCATCGATAACCACCGCCGGGAACGCACTCCCTCACCAGAGAAGGATTGGCCACCCTGGTGCAGTATCTGGCCACTACCTCCCACATGCATACGTCAAATAACTCACGGCCCCCAGTCCCCAGCAGCTGCGAAGCAACTGACCATGGCGGCGGTCAGATCTACAACGCAGCAGAGGGTGTTAGGAATCTCTGGATCCGGACAGGCCGCCATTGGAACCTGAACTTGGCAACGTTTAACGCTAGAACCTTATCTAGTGAGGGACGTCTAGCTGTACTATTCGAGGAGCTAGAGGATGTTAAATGGGATATAATAGGGCTCAGTAAAGTTAGGAGGACAGATGAGGCTTATACGGTGCTACAGAATGGGCACGTCCTTTGCTATGGGGGCTTGGCTGACGGAAGAGAACTGGGAGTGGGGTTCCTAATTTACGGAAACATAAGTGGCAACATAGAAGACTACTATAGCATTAATGAAAGGGTGGTAGATCGTAATTAAACTGAATAAAAGATACAAGATGAAGGTGGTACAGGCTTATGCGCCGACATCCAGCCATGATGGCGCTTCAGTTGAAAGCTTCTATGCAGACGTGGAATCGGCAATGAGTAAGGTAAAAAGACAGTATACTATACTGATGAGAGACTTTAATGCAAATGTAGGGAAGAAGCAGGCTGGAGAACAGGCAGTAGGAGATTATGGCATCGGTACTAGAAACGCCAAAGGAGAGCTACTAGTAGAATTCGCAGAACGCAATAATTTACAGATTTTGAGTACCTTCTACCGAAAACGAGGAAACCGCAAGTGGACATGGAGGAGCCTTAATGGCGAAAATAAGAACGAAATAATCTTTATAATGAGTGCACACCCAGGCATCGTGCAGGATGTGGAAGTGGTTAGCAAGGTACGATGCAGTGACCATAGAATGGTACGGTCCCGAATTCGCCTAGACTTGAAGAAGGAACGACAGAAACTGATACGCAAGAAGTCAATCAATGAGCTAGCACTGAGAGGGAAAGTAATCATGTGGGAGGTAGTGGCCAGATACTGCACCCAGGGTGGCCAATCCTTCTCTGGTGAGGGAGTGCGTTCTCGGCGGTGTTTGCCGGTGAGGCCGCACCCCAGGCCTCTTAATGCAGTTCCATCAACACGCGGATTTTTTTTTTTTTTTAATCCGGTTGGGAACTGCGCGGTACCGGGATTTGAACCACGGACCTCTTGCATGCGAGGCGGATGCTCTAACCACTACGCCATCGCCGCACTACCACCTACTACCACCCTGTTTACGAGGTGTCTCCTGGCGGGAAGAGTACCAGAGTCTTGGAAGAACGCTAACATCATCTTAATACATAAGAAAGGAGATGACAAGGACTTGAAGAATTACAGGCCGATCAGCTTGCTCTCTGTAGTATACAAGCTATTTACAAAGGTAATTGCTAACAGAGTAAAGAAAACATTAGAATTCAATCAACCAAAGGAACAAGCAGGATTTCGAACAGGCTACTCAACAATTGACCACATTCATACTATCAATCAGGTAATAGAGAAATGCTCAGAGTATAACCAACCACTATACATAGCCTTCATAGATTACGAGAAGGCGTTTGATTCAGTAGAAATATCAGCCGTCATGCAAACACTGCGGAATCAGGGCGTAGATGAAGTATATATAAACATTCTGGAAGAAATCTACAGGGGATCAACTGCTACCATAGTGCTTCATAGAGAAAGCAACAGAATACCAATCAAGAAGGGTGTAAGGCAGGGGGACACAATTTCCCCACTGCTGTTTACCGCGTGCTTACAGGAGGTTTTCAGAAGCCTAGAATGGGAACAGTTAGGGATAAGAGTCAATGGAGAATACCTTAGTAACCTGCGCTTCGCCGATGACATTGCATTGCTGAGTAACTCGGGGGACGAATTGCAACTCATGATTAAGGAGTTAGACAAGGAGAGCAGAAAAGTGGGTCTTAAAATTAATCTGCAGAAAACGAAAGTAATGTACAACAACCTCGGCAAAGAGCAGCGCTTCGAGATAGGTAATAGTGCACTTGAAGTTGTAAAAGACTATGTCTACTTAGGGCAGGTAATAACCGCAGAGCCGAACCACGAGATTGAAGTAACTAGAAGAATAAGAATGGGGTGGAGCACATTCGGCAAGCACTCTCAAATTATGACAGGTAGATTGCCACTATCCCTCAAGAGGAAGGTATATAACAGCTGTATCTTGCCGGTACTTAGCTACGGAGCAGAAACCTGGAGACTTACAAAGAGGGTTCAGCTTAAATTGAGGACGACGCAGCGAGCAATGGAAAGAAAAATGGTAGGTGTAACCTTAAGAGACAAGAAGAGAGCAGAGTGGATTAGGGAACAAACGGGGGTTAAGGATATCATAGCTGAAATCAAGAAGAAGAAATGGACATGGGCAGGGCATGTAGCGCGTAGACAGGATAACCGCTGGTCATTAAGGGTAACTGACTGGATTCCCAGAGAAGGGAAGCGGGTTAGGGGGAGACAGAAGGTTAGGTGGGCAGATGAGATTAAGAAGTTTGCGGGTATAAATTGGAAGCAGCAAGCACAGGACCGGGTTAACTGGCGGAACATGGGAGAGGCCTTTGTCCTGCAGTGGACGTAGTCAGGCTGATGATGAGAGGGAAAGTACAGGAATTCAGAGTCTCGCTTCAGAACAGGTACTCGGCTCTAAGTGAGGAAAACAACCTTAGCGTAGATACAATGAATGATAATCTGACGAGTATCATTACGGAGTGTGCAGTGGAAGTTGAAGGCAGGGTAGCTAGACAGGACACTGGCAAGCTTTCCCAGGAAACGAAGAATCTCATTAAGAAGCGTCAAATCATGAAAGTCTCAAGTACAACAGAGAAAATAGAACTGACAGAGCTATCAAAGTTGATTAATAGGCGAAGGTATGCGATGTAAGAAGGTATAATAACATGGAGAGAATTGAACACGCTCTGAAAAACGGAGGAAGCGTCAAAGCAGTGAAGAGGAAACTTGGGATAGGCAAAAATCGGATGTATGCACTAAGGGACAAAGAAGACAAAATAACTACCAATATGGATAGGGTAGGTAAAATAGCGGAGTAGTTTTACAGAGATCTGTACAGTAGCCGGGACCACCACGACTTTAATACTATAAGAACTAGCACTAACCCAGATGACACCCCACCAGTAATGATAGAAGAAGTCAGAAAAGCTTTGGAGAGCATGCAAAGAGGCAAAGCTGCTGGTAAGGATCAGGTAACATCAGATCTGCTGAAAGATGGAGGACAGATTGTGTTAGAAAAACTAGCCACCCTGTTTACGAGATGTCTCCTGACGGGAAGAGTACCAGAGTCTTGGAAGAACGCTAAAATCATGTTAATACATAAGAAAGGAGATGACAAGGACTTGAAGAATTACAGGCCGATGAGCTTGCTCTCTGTAGTATACAAGCTATTTACAAAGGTAATTGCTAACAGAGTAAAGAAAACAATAGAATTTAAAATCAACCAAAGGAACAAGCAGGATTTCGAACAGGCTACTCAACAATCGACCACATTCATACTATCAATCAGGTAATAGAAAAATGCTCAGAATATAACCAATCGCTATACATAGCCTTCATAGATTACGAGAAGGCGTTTGATTCAGTAAAAATATCAGCCGTCATGCAGACACTGCGGAATCAGGGCGTCGATGTAGTATATATAAACATCCTGGAAGAAATCTACAGGGGATCAACTGCTACCATAGTGCTTCATAAAGAAAGCAACAGAATACCAATCAAGAAAGGTGTAAGGCAGGGAGATACAATCTCTCTAATGCTATTTACCGCGTGCTTACAGGAGGTTTTGAGAAGCCTAGAATGGGAACAGTTAGGGATAAGAGTTAATGGAGAGTGCCTTAGCAACCTGTGCTTCGCCGATGACATTGCGTTGCTGAGTCACTCAGGGCACGAATTGCTACTCATCAGTACGGAGTTAGACAAGGAGAGCAGAAAGGTGGGTCTTAAAATTAATCTGCAGAAAACGAAAGTAATGTACAACAATCTCCGAAAAGAGCAGCGCTTCAATATAGTTAATAGTGCACCTCAAGTTCTATAAGACTATGTCTACTTAGGGTAGGTAATAACCGCGGAGTCAAACCACGATATTGAAGTAACTAGAAGAAAGAGAATAGGGTGGAGCACATTTGGCAAGCACTCTCAAATTATGACAGGTAGATTGCCATTATCCCTCAAGAGGAACGTATATAACAGCTGTATCTTGCCGGTACTTAGCTACGGAGCAGAAACCTGGAAACTTACAAAGAGGGTTCAGCTTAAATTGAGGACGATGCAGCGAGCAATGGAAAGAAAAATGGTAGGCGTAACTTTAAGAGACAAGAAGAGAGCAGAGTGGATTAGGGAACAAACGGGGGTTAAGGATATCATAGCTGAAATCAAGAAGAGGAAATGGACATGGGCCGGGCATGTAGCGCGTAGACAGGATAACCGCTGGTCATTAATGGTAACTGACTGGATTCCCAGAGAAGGCAAGCGGGTTAGAGGGAGAGAGAAGGTTAGGTGGGCAGATGAGATTAAGAAGTTTGCGGGTATAAATTGGCAGCAGCAAGCACAGGACCGGGTTAACTGGCGGAACACGGGAGAGAACTTTGTCCTGCAGTGGACGTAGTCAGACTGATGATGATGATGATGATATATTACAACACTTTTCTGTCACATGTTCGGCTTCAAGATGCACTGATTCAATAACTGACTTTTTACCACGATCTCCATCACCATCGCAGTGAAGCTGGTCTTGCAGGAAAAATAATAATTATAGAACTCACGTAATTACGGTTTTCGTTTCGTTTACGGAGTAAAATGAGTCGTGTGCAGCTCATTTCACTCCGCTCGAAAATTCGAGAGAAAAAAAAAAACGAAAAATTAACGGAGCTCTACACAGCGCTTCAATGTGTTTCTTCAATACGCCAAAGACATGTTTATTGAGTGCTTCTACGCTCCTCCTTGCCGTAATTCATGCTTTGTTTGGCACCGGAACGCTCACCATCGCATCGGTGAGGTAATCGACGTAGTCTTTTTGCAGCGTTCTGTGAAGAGTGTCGGAGGAGGCGTACGCGTAGCCGACTCTCATGGGTCTGTTCTCGGTAAGGTTGCCGAGGTTCGCGTACGACAGTGTCGGTTCCGGTTTGCTGCGCACCGTCAACTTGACGTCGGGGTAGCGACGAGCCCCGACCTCAGAGTGAAGCGAAGCCAGGGTCGGGGGAAACGTGGCCGTCACGCGGAACACGTCCGGCCGACCTCCCAAGTAGCGCTGGCGCGACGTGAACTGCACCACCAAACGGTCCAGGAGAAGACTGCATAGCACCGATACGCGTCCGGACGGCAGCGTCTTGGCTTCGGCGCAGTCGCCGGACCTGTTGACTCTGCTCAGGCCGATCACCTTCACGTTGTCAATGTCCGCTGTCCAGTCACTGCGGATTAAGTTGCCCAGTTTTACGTAGCGGCCTCGAGCATCCATTGGGTCCAATTTGGGGTACTTCTGCATCTGTTCATGAAGCACGGTGTCCATAAAATTGTTGGCTTCTTGCACAGTGGACGCAAGAGCACCTGTGAAAAAAAAATGCATTTGATGAAAAACATCGCTCAGCGACAGGACAGAAGTATGTGCATTCAACGGCATGGCATGGTTACTGCATATTGTAAGTTCCCATTACTAAGCATTTCGTACCTCATTATATTAGAATTCTCACAGTGCCGCGCATCGTATCTGTAGACATCTTTAAATCTGGGTGCTTAAACATTGCTTCTGACGTGAATGCATTAATTCTGCGGTGTAAGTTTTGGATTGATACCTAGATGTACTATATACTGATTGTAATAGTATGGAAAGTTGGGAGAGTTGGTTTGAAGACATCCTTGGAAACATTTCGGTGCACACACATTGCAGGGACGGGAAAATGGAAGGCGAGAAGGCAAACAAGAGCAAACTCACAACTCAGTTTATCGAAAGAAACTTCGCTTGTTTATTGCTTGCTTTTTTACGCACATGGGCTCTTGAGCTACCCTAAGATATATATTTTGTGTATTTCTTTCAATAAACTTAGTTGTGAGTTCGCGCTTGTTTGTCTTCTCGCCCTCCGTTTCTCCGTTCACTGTGTGCGCACCGATATGTTACCAAGAATATGCTGCTTGGATGGTCAACTATAGCACAATCTGCTTAGACCAAACAATACAGCTCTATGCAATTTTTATCCCTATTGCTCGAATTTGAATAGAACTGGATCAAGCTCAAAGTGCGCGCACTTTTGTTCGTATACTCTGCGCTCTTGTATGCCTGAGACGGGTGTATTCACGTATATCCACTTACTGCAGACCAACAGCTTCAAGTACATAACAACTGCGCAATGGCGTACTTGCCTGGTCTAATTAAAATTTACTTCATTCCCGTCACCAATAATATCCATGCATTTTGATATATAATCTCAGTATGTGACCCACAATCGAGAGTCGTGGCGCGTTATCTCCTTCGTCACTTTCGCGGTGCTATGCTCATCTGCGTATAAAACTACACTTTGCTTAGGTAAATACATGTTTAGTACAAACAAAAACACCGCGTGACTGCCAAAATTTCGGGAATGAACATTGGTTCTAATCAATAAGGGTTTATCGTTTGTGGCTCAGAGCAGATACAGAAGTAGAGAGCTTTCATACCTCCTCCGTGCTAAAGGTGTGTGAACAGAGAATTGTAGAACCGAATCGATTACAAATTGAATATTTATGATTCCGACTCGAATATGAATATGAATCGAAAACTATTTCTACAATCTTCGAATACTATGGCAATCATTTTCAAAGCAATCCTAAAATGTGAAGGCAACCATTTCAATTTCAAAGTAAACATATCAATTGGCACAATTATTCACATGTTTTATAAAAAAAAACGACTACCCTAAACCAACAAAAGTACCACAATTCTGTAAATTTACGCAAACTTGTACAGAGCAGTAACTAGAGCCTTAAAAATGTTTTGTAACTGCAGGTTGAAATGTAGCAATGACCTAAAGTACTAAATGGGTAATTTTGTGAACGGAATTCAATTGATACTCATGTATAAATACTAAACAACATTCATGAGTCAAACATCATGATGAATGTCATGATGAGGGGGTTGATGACAAGACTGATTACTTTGTCACTTCGGCGACACTCAAGTATTGAACAAAAACGATTTCATCCCATGATCAGTCTAGCGTCGATAATCCCGCAAAGCTTTCAGCTGCATTAATCTTGGTTCATATAGCTAATCTTCAAATTTACACTGATAACTCGACCACCGTGGGTGGGGCTGCTGGATTTGTCATCGTCCCTGTTATAGCCATTATATATATAACTCTCAGTGGACCATATCGAGACTTGCGCAGTTTTCTGTTCGCCATACACACTGCGCAAGATTTCTCAGCAACCACCTCTAAAGTTAAGCTTCTTCAATACAAATGCAACACTTATGTGTTTAAATATTATTTTTTTCCGGTTGCTATTCGCGAATAGAACATGTTGGCTCCTCACATCACGAACACTGAGTCACTGTCTCAGTTTGAGTTAGAAATTGAAAACAATTCTTAGCTTCTCTAAATACCCAGTGACAATGGTAATGAAACCAGTGTGTACTACTTGTATGTTCTGTAAACACCCAAGTAAGCGGCCTTTTAAATCTGCCATTTTTGTATGCACTTGTATTTTGTTTATTATGTTGTGTAAATATTTTGCTAATGTACAAAGTGCCAGGTTGATGTTGCTTCTATGTTTTGTATTACAGTTTTTTTTTTACTATGGTGAGCAATCATAGCATCTGTACAGAGTGCCCACCGGCTATGGTCTGCGATGATATATATATATCATCGCAGGCACACACTAATTCCAGTTTCAATAAGCAAGCGAAAAAAAGTACAAAAATGCACGTACCAGCACAAAGCACCGCGAGAACTGCAAGCTGCATTGTTGACACTGTAAATAAATCCAGAAGTGTCAAGGTGAGCACAGTCATAAACTTAAGAAAATAAATTAAAAAGGCTGGTGTGAATCGCACCAGGAAAAATAAAATACTTACCTAACGAGGCTGAGCACTTGCAGGTTCGTGCTACTGATGGTTGAAACAACCCGAATATTGTTGATTTACTATCGCGAGACTCCCTGCAAGTGACGATTCATGTGACTCCAATTGTCGCTCAGAAGAGCCTATCACAAAATGACGACCGCGATAAAAATGGCGTGTGATAGCGCAATGGTGACGTCTCTCCGCAACCAGTGAGCTTTCGCATTTTGCTCCATGAAGGCCAATTATTGCTTGCTTCGTTATAAGGGTCATCCGATGGTCATGTAGTTGCGTGTGCCGCCGCTTGTGCATGAACCATCCATATATCTATATCTATCTATCTATCTATCTATCTATCTATCTATCTATCTATCTATCTATCTATCTATCTATCTATCTATCTATCTATCTATCTATCTATCTATCTATCTATCTATCTATCTATCTATCTATCTATCTATCTATCTATCTATCTATCTATCTATCTATCTATCTATCTATCTATCTATCTATCTATCTATCTATCTATCTATCTATCTATCTATCTATCTATCTATCTATCTATCTATCTATCTATCTATCTATCTATCTATCTATCTATCTATCTATCTATCTATCTATCTATCTATCTATCTATCTATCTATCTATCTATCTATCTATCTATCTATCTATCTACCTATCTATCTATCTATCTATCTATCTATCTATCTATCTATCTATCTATCTATCTATCTATCTATCTATCTATCTATCTATATATATATATATATATATATATATATATATATATATATATATATATATATATATATATATATATATATATATATATATATATATATATATATATATATAAGGGAAACGTATACTGAACTTTCATGTGAGAAAATATGTCGCCGTGTAAACACAATGCTTCCAATTGTTTGCAGAGACTGTATTCGTTGCAGCAGACACGAAGCTGTTGGCCACTAATAACTTGATGAAGTGTAGAGAGCTGACAGATCGCACACTCTTGTCATGACTGAATATTCATCGACAAAAAATTTATAAAATAATATAACCATGGTTAGAAGATCACGCACCAAGCCCGGGTATTCTCTAATCATTCGTATTTTTGTTGTCACTCTATACAGAGATCAATTTCGAATCCCCCTAACTGGTTTAGCTTTATGTCCACCTGTAGTCGCTTAGTTTATTGTTTAAACGGGCTATCAAATTAACGGGTGAATCACAGTAGCACTATCTGTAGCTTTTGCCAGCATCAGATTAGATCAGAAGTAAAGTATAACACGAAATAATAAAATCTAATCGGCACACAATTAGCACTATGTTTCGAAGTGAAGAGCTCCGTTAATCCAGTTATCATTTATGAGCTTCACAGTGTCTTAGCGTTCAACCAGTGGTGCCTTGCGCGCCACCCACAACTGGCCATTAACATAACTGATGCGGCAGTAAAACAGTATGTCGTGCGTTCGCATGCCTTCAAAACGCCGAACTACTTTCAAACTTCGAACAGGAAGCACGCGAATGCTTTGGCTCTACATGTATTGAAAGGAAGTGTGAGAGTGGCTTTCACCAAAGTACTGCTCTTGTTAAAAAGATATAAAAGAAGAAAAGTGGGGAGCGGGTAGGTGGTTCAAAATGTTTTTTAAGCAGTGAAATCGTTCCTCTATTTTATATTTTCTTGAATGAGGGAAGTTCAAGAAAGGGTGGTTTTAGATTGATTGATATGTGGGGTTAAACATCCCAAAACCACCATATGATTATGAGAGACGCCGTAGTGGAGGGCTCCGGAAATTTAGACCACCTGGGGTTCTTTAACGTACACCTAAATCTGCGCCCACGGGCCTACAGCATTTTCGCCTCCATCTAAAATGCAGCCGCCGCAGCCGGTAGTCGATGCCGCGACTTGAGGGTCAGCCGTCGAGTATCTTAACCACTGGACTAGCGCGGTGGGACAAGGGTGGTTTTAGAACTAGGTTTATTTGTTATGAGTACATCGAAAAGAAACGCATGCTGCCAGTCTGGCAGAACGCAGTGTTCCATGAATTGGACTACTTTATCTGTCACCCTAACTTTGGGTGAACTGCAGGAAAACTATTCGGACATTAGTTACTTTAATCAGTGGCCCGTAATTTATAGTGAGAGAATTGCGCCGATAAAAGCTTCGACGATTTGGCGTTTACCAAAGTTTTTAACGGGGTCGCTAATCTCGAAGGCTGTCTCGACCAACACTTTCTGCTGTAGTCCTGATATTAGTGCATGATATATCACCGCGAGTATTTTAGAACTTGACATTGTGCAGATGAAAGATAGACCTTTGGCACTGAAGGGAATAATGTCAACTAGATAGTGAATCACCGAACATAGAGATAGAAAATCTGCGAACGATAAACTTTGAGAATGGCTTATTGCAATACATTTGAGTAAGGCATGTTGATATAAGGGTGTTCTGTCAATTTTTGTGGCGACAGCAGATAGGCTCATAAAAAGATCCCAATTCCAGCGGGGCGTATTGACGTAGATAATCACTCGCGAACTCAGATCACGCCGTTATGAACTTGCATTTTTTTATTATTGACGTAATGTAAGGATATGTTGTAGATCAAATAAGACGCCGGCTACTCCTGATGGATATGTGGTAATTAACGCCCAAAAACCACAATATGATTCTGCACACATTGCTGCTTTGTATTTTTTCTCGTTGTATCGGCAATGATCCTATTCAGGTTTACGGTATCGGACATCAAGTTTACCGCATTCAGGTTCACCGCATTGGTTTACTGCAGCCTGGACGACCGAAAACGCAAGGACGCATCTATATGACCTCGTATCGTCTGCCACCCTGCGTGTTTAATTTGGATACGCTGAACCATAAATGTGACATTTCATAGCGACAGTTCAGGTCACACAACATTTCCTCGAAAATCCCCATTTTGCGATTGTCAATTCACGTGCACCTCACCCACTCACCCAAGTTTTCACGTTACTATTGATTGATATGTGGGATTTAACGTCCCAAAACCACTATATGATTATGAGAGACGCCGTAGTGGAGGGCTCCGGAAATTTAGACCACCTGGGGTTCTTTAACGTGCACCCAAATCTGAGCACACGGGCCTACAACATTTCCGCCTCCATCGGAAATGCAGCCGCCGCAGCCGGGATTCGAACCCGCGCCCTGCGGGTCAGCAGCCGAGTACCTTAGCCATTAGAACACCGCGGCGGGGCTTTCACGTTACTATGCACATCACACTTTGGATTTCTGTTTTGTTTGCTCTTATTCTTCCCTTCACTCAATTGCACCAATGATATTTACCCTTGAACAAAATTATTGATACCGTTTGTGAAACCATTAGGCACTTCTGTTTATAATATTTGCTCCACCTAATAAATGATATTAAATAGTCCTACGCATGCGTATATTTCAACCCAATTGAAAGGGGCCACCCTATTGAATAATCAATGAAGCGGCGAAAAAAACCTCATCATTAGTGACCACTTCATTAATAACTACACTGGCGAACGATTAATCGTTGACCTATTAAAAAAACACGATCGACCATCGCCACTTACAACAGACTGTATGTGCAGAAAAGGAGGGCATATAAGCGAGGAATGTCATTTGCTTACTGTCTGCTTTTCAATAAGTAGTTTCACGTCCACAGTAGGTAACTTGCTGCACTTATCAAACAGGATACGCTTCTTGCACATCAGTTTCGCAATTATTGGCTCCGATTTCTTTTTCCGAGGTAATATTTCGAAACGTAAGCGACAGACGTCTAAAGATGTTTGCTTGTACTCTCATTGCCAAGTCAGTACCAGGGAGTTTACGTGAAAACAGCTTAATCAATGTGTTGCGCTGGTGGTAAAATACAAATATACCTTGTTGACCTGAGCTTCGTTGTTCAACGCCACGTGTTTCCGCGACGGCTGTCCAATATTAGAAAAATAGAGGATAAGACGTGCAGTTATATTTTTTGCTGACCAAGCCTAACAGTGCGTAGCAGTGCCAGGGTGCTAGAACAGAAGCACAAATCACTGCCGATTCTGAGCACATATTTCTCAAAAGTGGTGCATGGCAAAGAATAACAGAAGCGTTTCCTTCGAGAATTCTTGTCATCAATTTTCAAGTTTGGTAATTAGCAAGCACCACTTGAAATGGTTCACTAGAAAATCACGAGTGAAGTTTTGTTAATCACTAATCGTCTCGTTGATAGCCTCTTAGATCCTAATGTTCACCGTTCGAAACGGTCATAACACCAATCGCTTTGGCAGATCGGTGGAAACTTAGAGACAACCTCGTGGATGGCAAAGATAACGAAACATCTTGTTACAAAGCACATGCTTTTCTTAAATGACCATGAGTGGAGCAAGCATGGTTACTGTTCACTGTAACACACGGTGCCTGGTATATATTGACTAAATTATGAATCAGTAAGCATCGACAGCGGTAACGCCCATTGTCAAAACCTATACCTGGGCGCAGTTTCAAACGAACTTTTTCACACTGGCGCACGTTGCCACCACCCTCGGAAGTATAACGTGGGATTCAAAGAGCAATCGCTCGAAGGCGATTCGTTCCCACAAATATTTCAAGTGGCACGACACTATAACAGCTGATTTACGTGAAACCCGCATACCCTGTGAGAAAGTACGAGAACTAGATGAAATTCTGCCGACTTCGCAAAAACAACGCTTATCTGTCTTTACCTGCCCCCAATATCAGATAGTAAGCTAGAGACAATGCTGGTCTTGATAAACGGCATACGTGGCACTCGGATTACTCGGTTCTTCAAAACAATATGCAATGCAGACAATCCAAGTTTGTCTTGTTTTGCTGCATTCGTTATCTGTACGCTCGTCAACCACCGGCTGTAGCTGCAGAGAGGTTATTTAGGACACAATTAGTATTATTTTGCGTCATACGCATCCAATTATTGAATTGAAGGTTACAATTGTCTATGGTATTGTGCAGGTCAAGACATATATAAATGTCCCTCTCACTTTCTGTCTATGTTGTCAACCACCCGTGAATCATTTATTTCTTCAATGTGCGAAATTAAATGAACGCGTGCACGCACAACGAATCGCTGGCCAAAATTTTAGTTTTTTTTTCTCTCGCAGAAAAGTCATGGAACCTGGTATAAAAGAAACTGAATTCTTCAAAATAAAGTGCATATATTTGAAACTTTTCATTGTTTTTAAGACAGTAGAGATGCTCTATATTCGAAAGACAAATAATAATAGTGTTGTGTGATAAATTAGCGAAGCTGCCTTGTGCTGGCAGCTGATGATGTGGGGAACCTTTAATACTAAAACCACTCGATCAAAGGAGCCCTGCGCCACTTTCATATACAGAATCACATAAAACGATTGATAATTATTATTTGTCAAAGAGTTTTTCAAAGAAATAATTTGTCTGAGAAAATGTAAAAAGGAAAAGCGTGTTTGAATTTTATTCTTATTGAAAGCCAGCGAACTATGTCACCAATGAAGCTTTCCTTCTTTTTGTCGTTCGTCATTGGGAAGTGAATTCTTTGTCCCGCTCCCCTAACGTCTGACTACTTACTATGCAGGATGGAATATTAGAAATGAATATGAATGAATATGAGTACATGGACAGTGCAATAGCGGGAAACGTACATTACATTGAGGAGTTGAAATTTTGTTTTGTCTCTTTTTCATTGTTGAGAAGTGAGCGCTGTTCCAGTTATCTCAAACAGAGCTGATAAGAGTTCCGCCGAGACCACTAGCTCCCCGTTGCATGTGGGACGATCGCCTGCTGTCTGCGAATGACAATCTCGTCGCGCAAGTATTATCTGATATCCCTGCTCATATAAGGCGCCCACTCGTGTCGATGCCAGCAAGCCGGCTCAATCACAAGGTAAGTACTCGGCTTCCATTACGCAGGTCTGTGGCGTGATACTATAGAAAATTGCACTTTCCCTCTACTATACGAATTTTTCAAAGCACATGTTTACAACTCTACGTCTAAAGACACTCAGAGAGAGAGAAAAAAAGCAAAGGAAAGGCACGGAGGCTAACAAGGTTGAACCCGGTTGGCTACCCTACACGGGGAAAGGAGGAAAGCGTAGGAAAAGAATAGAGAAGAAAAGAAGGAAAGAGAGGTAAAGTAATACACTACCACGCACCCTACGTCTATACTGGTAAAATGTTTATGTGCGTGAAACATGCCGCAAAAGCTTCAAGACACGTTGTGTCCATACATTACGACGGGAAGCGGAGTGGTATATGCAACGATAGACGAAGGTATAAAGGCCTGCTTGGCTAAAATATTTTAGCCCGACTTTACAAAAGTCTTTACTAAAGGAAGAATCAAACAGAAAAAACTGTGGTGTCATTTTGGGTGGGGTGTCTAGAGTAAGCATATTGTTTTGCTCTTAAATAGATACATGCGTAACAGAAAAATTACATCATCAAATTGATACGGGTATACTAGTGAAAAGTAAGATACGTTTACTGCAGATTTGCATGCAATGTATTAGAAGTCGCTCTAATGCTATCTGATATGTTAAACACTGGAATGGACTCTGAGAGAACAAAAAATTTCCATGCCAGGCATCTGTCTGTCAGAGTACTGAACATGTACGTCTAGGTGCCAGGCGCTTGAATATGATTGCCACTACGCGTCATTATTACCCAACATACCCTGAAAGAAAGATTATGCCGCTATCCAGAAATGTATGTGTTGACTTTAAGTGCTAATAAAAATAAATAACCATGTGTGATTGAAACAATATATAGAAATAACCATGCGCCTTCCGTGTGCGCAGCACAAAGGAGGAATAGCGGTTAAATTGGGTCAGTTTGCCTGCAAGCCTATTAAAACAGAATTCATGTGAGAACTTGATGTTACAATTTAAATATTGCATGTAGTTTTGCCCAACAGAGGCCGACTCATTTGTTCACAAATAAATTACGCGACGAACTGTATCGTCTGAATAGAGTTATCGCTTTACTGTAAAGAAATTCATTGATAAGTTTGGGCAGTTGAAGACTAATCTTTGTACTCTGTACCCCTAATCAAATAGAACGTGAAGTTTGTAGAAAAAGTATGATGCAGCTGTGCAAGAGCGTTTAACGACATCATACTACCTGCTATTGCGAGATTGCATAGTATACTCACTGGTTAATTGTGTTACTTTCTGCTAGGTCCCAGAAAGAATGATTCCCGTCGTCCTTGTCACTCTTTTCGCCGGTAAGTTGACTTGGAATCACCAATCATGTCCTTTGCGATATGTATGCCTACACATGCTAAGGGAAGCGAGTGCCTTGCTTTAGTTTTGTACAAATTTTGAAAACATAACGGGGAAGCATCGCGAAAAAACACGCAAAAAAAAAGAGTGCACCGGTAGCTAAAGATACTTTATTCCTGTGTACTTTATTTCTTTGTTTTTTCTACTTCGCGCTGCCCCGTTGTGTATTAAAAAATTTACCCCCCTCCTTTTCAAAAAAGTAAGAGCATTGACAATGTAACCGGAGAACAGCCACCGTTGTTTTAGTGTGTTGATGAAATGTTGGTTGGTTCACTTCAAAAATAAACAAAGAAAAAACTGATATTTCACTGGGTGTCTCTTTGTCATTTAGATATAATATGAATGTTTTTGTTGAATATTTTTATTAAATAATTTTTGCCATTTTAAGTAAGAGGCAATCAGGCCATGATGGAAATCCGCCGCTCTTACAGTGCTGAACAATGACAGCTGGCATTTGCCGAAGTATCCAAAGAGTGAACAGCTGGCCCCAGTGAATGATGTTTTGATTACACCATGAAAATTAAATAACGGCACTGCTGAGATGAATGTAAACAGGCGACACCTGGCGCGCGTACATTTCCCTCTTGATACGAACTGGAAGCAATGTACAGGAACTGTGGCGTGGACGAGCTGGCTAGTTTACATGTACTTTACGGAATCTTCAGCGCTCTCGAGTAACTATAATGACAGTGAGTGTTATTATGCGTTAATTTCTGCCTTTTAAAGGGCCACTCACCGGGTTTGACAATTTTGAGCTGACAAGCGTAATGCATAGGCGAGGCGTTCATGATCACGTCTGCCAAAATTCGCAACGCTACGCGCCGCAAAAATGGGTCAAATTTCAAGATGAACGCTGCTCCCCCTCCCTTCTGCCAGCGCGCGCCCAGAGAATGAGGGCATAACGTGGGCGTATGAATGACCCTATGTACACAGCAATGCAGTGGCGTTGGTCCTCTACGTAGACGACTCTGCTCTGACGTTGCAAACAGTGGCACGTGATTGCGAAAATTATTTAACACGGCATGCGCAGTTTATGTAATCTGTTGCTTGAAAAGATCAATGAAACTCTAGATAAATAATGAGACGCAATAATTGATTGATATGTGGGGTTTAACGTCCCAAAACCACTATCTGATTATGAGAGACGCCGTAGTGGAGGGCTCCGGAAATTTAGACCACCTGGGGTTCTTTAACGTGCACCCAAATCTGAGCACACGGGCCTACAACATTTCCGCCTCCATCGGAAATGCAGCCGCCGCAGCCGGGATTCGAACCCGCGCCCTGCGGGTCAGCAGCCGAGTACCTTAGCCACTAGACCACCGCGGCGGGGCTGAGACGCAATAAGGGAATGTGAGCGTCTTTTTTTCCATTTTTCATCCGCGAATCGCAACGAGATGCGGGGCTAGTGTGTCGGCGTTTCGCATGCGTTCGTGTGCTCGCGGTCAGCGAATGGAGCAGACGACCATCGTCGAACGCTCCTACGCGTTTGCGCACTCATTGTGCTCATCAATTCTACCACGTCTAAACCAGCATTTCCAAACCATCCCGCACAAACAGGCAGAAGACCACAATATAACGCTCGTCAACAAAGCAATGCCGCTCGCGTGCTCGGAGGTTGGACTTGCGTGGGTACGTCACGCGCACGTCACCTCTTGGTCGGATGCCGAGAGGGTGGGGAAGAGTTTTGGCTTGCGAAGACACCGCGGAGGAGCGGCAAGGGTTTCGAGCTCACCTTCTCTCATCCTCATTTCGCACCGCTTCAAAAAAACCTGTTTTTTCAGCTCGAGATGAACCGATTAAAAAAAAGAATGTTCCTAATCGGACGCCCAACAACTTCCACAGTCTAACTAAAATTTTTGGTATGGTGCCTGGTGAGTGGCCCTTTAACAAGGAAGTCTTGTATGCCGGGGTCAAGCATGGCTCCTCTGACGTGTTTTGTCATGAATATGACGTTGTAAAATACTTACTAACAGTATTGCAAGAAAAACACAAAATGCAAAAGCTCGGCCGTGGGGTGTCAAACAAGCGACCTCTCGAACCGCAGCTCGTGGCGCTAAACACCACGCCATAATGAGCATGTAGACAACAGCACTAACGGCAAGCTATTTATAAACATCATATACTATTCGGCGGTTCTCAGAGCGCCCCAATTTCAGCACGTTTTTATCGCGAGTAGCGAGATGGCGCGATGAGCGCGTGTTGGACCCGCTTTCGTCGCCTTTATAGCGTTTCGGAGAGCGCCGCCTCCACGAAGCGTGGTCTCTCCTGCGTGTGCGCAAAATCAAACTTGTGATTCGGCAGAGCACGAAGGTCACTTCGCTCGCTGCCGCGGCCGAATTTACGAAAGTAACACGATGCTCACACACGAAGAAGTAAGAATTGTGACAGTTGCTGGCACTTGTATTGCGTATACAAGTGCGTTTCTTTCATGCGCCTTTCTTTCTGTTTCAGCAGCACGCATTAAGTGTAGAACTGCGACAGTTGTTAGTCCACGCTCGTCCAGTGCGTGCATTTTGTGCGTGCTTTCTGCTTGATGGGCGCGCTGCAAGTTTTGAGCTGCTGCTACTTGCCGTTCTTCGCGTGACTTTGCAATTTGTTGCCGTGACATTCATTCTTTTCAGCCTTGTGGCAAAACAATGCACAATAATCGCTCACCTATACGTCTGCAAAGATACGTTTCACTTTTGTGTTTTACGGATTCTTAGAAAGAGAGATCAGCCATTTTTTTTTCTTTCTTTACGACAGCAGTTTCTTTTAGCCCTTAAGTGCCTGCGCTGCAGTTTCGGCAAAACTTTATGCAAATAGATCTCATAAGCAAGTATTGTAACCAATGCATTGAGCAAAGACCACGACATCGTTTCACTGGCATCAATAGACTGATTATGTGAAGCACCCTAAAAAATCTTGATAACCTGGGCAAATGCTGAAATCTAATTTGTTCCTTCAAAAATATATTGATGATTTTCATTTTCTTTTTCGATGGAGGCGAGAATGTTGTAGGTCCGTGTGCTCAGATTTGTGTGCACGTTAAATAATCCCAGGTGGTCGAAATTTCCGAAGCCCTCCACTACGGCGTCTCTCATAAACATATGGTGGTTTTGGGACATTAAACCCCACATATCAATCAATCAAATTATTTTCTTTCTCTTCTTTAAAGCTATCCCAGTACGCGTCGCATGGCAATGAACACGAGGCTTCTTTATTGCATGGAGTTCGCCATTCACTGAAAATATTTCAAATAATTCTAAGAAGTCGAAAATTAACGCTGGTTATGAGTAAAAATGACAGCCGAGGACTTTTCTGATCCCATAAGGGAGCATTGTACTCAATGATCACCTTTGTTACTTTCATTCGTAGATGGCGCTCATCCCAAATTCTTACAATGCCCTCTCCGACCGAGGCATTAATTCGTCAATTGCTGACTTTAGGTCACAAATGACGAAGCTTGTGACCTCTCTGATGCGTTCCATGCTGTAATACTTGGTGTATAGCACCAGGGACATGGATTTTTATCATATGGGTCTTATGACATCGTCATGCGATTGTCCATCAACTGTCTCCTTCAGGGGCCTTTGGTGCCACCGTCAGCGATGCCAACCGCTACATCGACCAAGTGCTCGGTTACCAGATGGCCGATCTGGTGCGCCGAAACCGATTGGACCCCCTAGCAGTGACTCCTTACTACACCAACCTGGGCAAGCCCGGCACGCTAAGCGTACAGATGCGCATCGTCAATGTCACCGGTCTGGGGCAGATCCGGCGTCAAGGCGACTGCGGCCGACCCGGATCATCCGGACCCGGTCGATTCACCGTCGGCTGCAACGTCGTCCTTGACCGCGTTACCTTGAGCGCCACTTCTGATATGAGTTACGCGGGCAGCGCCACCCGGCGCGTTGGAACTCGGGCTGACTTTGCCACCAACCACGCGCTGATCGAGGTGACTTCCACGTCTGGCGGCCAGCCCACGGTCAACTTCAGGTTGCTCAGGCCACCCACCGCTCGTCTTTACTTTACCGGGCTCAAAGACCTGCCCCTGTACCAGGTCATTGAGAAGAGCTACGAGCAAGAGTTTGCCCGCCTCCTTCAGACACAGCTATCGGGGCCCTACCTCACCAACCTTGGCTACGCCTGCCGGGCCGTCCCTTTCCCACGTTAGCGTCACTTCGCTTGCTGCTGGTCATGAATAAAGCTTATGGTTAGAAGACCCTACTATTGATGGAACACATTGTCTGATATTGATGGAACACATTGTCTGAAAAATTGAATTAATCCGAAGTGAACAAAAACTCCAACCTGAACAATAAACCGGCCAGCTAAAGATGCAACGACGAAAAATCAGATGGCAGGAAACCTTCCATTTTAAAACAATGTAAGAGAAAATCCGATAACTAGATAGCTTGCAAAACAATCGACAAATAAGTCTTTTTGTTGTATACTTTGCGCTGTCTGAAGGATGTTTAACGAAGTGGCATCCATATTTAAGCTTGCTCATTTTCGTCGAGTACTCTTCACTTTCTAATCATCGACCATGTTACGATGTCGACCTTCCATCTCACAAACTGAAGGGCAGTTTTCGAGGAATAGCTCGATTGTTGTTAAGATCTGCTGATTTCTTTAGTACATGCTTGTATTTTGCTCGAACGTTCCAAGTGTGTGAGGCACGGAGCTATGAGAATGCGTGTTTACGAACAAATAGAGTATGCTTGTTGCTTTACCCTTTTGGCCATGGTCCTTTCTCACTTCACGTACCCCTCTAATTAGTATTTTATTTTACGAGCAATGCCGTCCTTCAAAATTTTGATATCTATTGGTAAACAGGAACGACCCGTTGTCAAAGCGAAAGAGAGAGAAAGAGATCTTTTCAGTACTAAAATCACGGATGCCCGTTATAATAAAGGAAACCACCTTGTAAAATTATACGATGTGGTCTTAGATATTTCTAGACCAGAGTTATCTTCATGTGGTATTTCATGCACAATAACTGTGTCCAGAATCCCTCATCTTGTATTTCATTGATCTTCTATTTCATTCCACTAAATACGCTAAGGCCTACCCCCTGTCTGTTTCTGTTGTGAAGGAACACCAATTTTACATTTTTATGTTCGTTAATTTCAGGCTTCAACTGTTTACGAAAATTCTAGAAGTCACCCACCTTTAGCGGTGTATGCCTGATAAATTTTATCTCTAATGTTGATTACTAAAACACCGTATTTATGATGATGTATTGTAACCTTCATAAAAGGGTCAAATTGTCATCAATACGTAGTTTCACGTCAACAATGGAGATAATTTTCTTAATTGATTCATGAAAGAGAGTTACATTTCTTGAACAAAAACTGCACAAAATTGAATTCAACTAACATAGTTTGCTAGTTGCATAAAAACTGAATGTAATTCATTGAACAGGACACAAAGCCGGCAAAAAAATTCGAAGATTGTTATTTTGTCGTCTTTATCTATAGTAATACTCAGAAGGAACGATGCCAATACGAAAACAAGTTAGGTTATTATAAAAATTTTGATATTGATTGTTAAACAGAAACGACTAGTGGGCAGAGAGAAAAGGAAACACCAGTCATCATTACAGGAGTGCCAAAACTTTAAAACCTATATCAAAACAACCTGGTCACAATGTCTTGCTAGCGCTGAAAGTCGCACTTTACGTTAACGAGAAGCTCGCCCTGAAACACCAATGCGTTTTAGCGACGGCTGTTGCGGAACAAATTGTAATTCTTATTGACAAAGCTTCACTCTACAGCTGTAGATTGATAGTGGCCGGATAGTCTGCACAAAATTATTAGCTACCACGCCGTAGATAGAGTAATATTACAAGGGCGATCTCAGCAATTTTAGGAGGCGTGCTTTAATAACAAAGTTGAAGCGAATAATTGAAAGATGACTTTCCCACCCCTTTTGTCGGCACTGGTTTCGAAACATAAAAACTGAACATTTGCACTCAAATTCTACTTTAGTGATAAAGTTGATTCGTTTCAACAAAATACAAAATGCAGCATGGAAAACACCAGACTGGAACAGTACCGCGGGCCTTTCACTGGAGATCTTTAGTACGTGTCGTTTCGGAACTAATATACAAGACAGAGTTCACACCAGCAGTTTATGAATTGAGTACTGACTCATTTATAATCCGCTATTTAATAATGCATTTCACTGTCATTTATTATACCGTAAAGCAAGTGGTAAGTATTCGCTAAT
This sequence comes from Rhipicephalus microplus, assembly GCF_013339725.1. NCBI lineage: Eukaryota > Metazoa > Arthropoda > Arachnida > Ixodida > Ixodidae > Rhipicephalus > Rhipicephalus microplus. The sequence goes on from NC_051172.1 coordinate 50,171,828, forward strand.
TAAGATCATACCGGTAAATATCACGCAGGTGTTTGACAATCACGAAACTTGCAGTATAAAACTCGGCGACAACTCAAAGAGCTAAAAAAATGAAAAATGAGATAGACAGTGACATATATATGATCACGATTATATGAAAACGAGCAGAACGTGATGAAACCCTTCACAACTGCATATCACCTCGCACATACAAATTCCGTTATGAGTCCCTGAGCAGGGATATCAGCCGCACTCATCAACGTCTACCTGCTCGAACACGTGCAGACTGGAACACTACGGGCCGCAGTAGGTTGCTGGGGCCTGGAAGTCTATGAGGCCACAATGGCAGTTCAAAGATCAATTGTTGTGAGGTGATTTATTCTGGCACGTCCCGTCACTAGCCCGACAATATTGTCTCGAGTTTGCGTGAAGCCCAAAAGCCCACACAAGGGCGTTCAATTCATTAGATAAAAGAGCTAAATTACGACTCGGTAGGGTACACAATGAGACCGCTTATCTGCGTTTACGTGTTCCCAATATGAGATAGCAAGCTGGACACTATGTATTGTACTACGTATATTGCACTCACTTTTTGTTTTTTAAGTGCGAAGCTCCTTAGGTGCTGGGCATGTCGGTGTCTAATATTGTCACTGTATGTGTCATGTAGTCCATCATAAAGCGGGCGTGTGCCGCGAAAATTGGATAAGTACCCCAACTCGCCACCGGTCCAACAAATAGCAGACGACATTATATAGGGAAGTGGAAACAAACTTCGGTACCGGTCGTATCGGACACTGAAATCGAGCATGTACGACAGAAGAATAAGTACATAACTAATAGGATACGTTGCATCGTATCGCAGTTTTCTGACAATCTTGGTAGAGTGGAAACGCCCTTCACTAAAAACCCGGTTTCAGGTTTGGCACTGCTCCATCAAAAAAACGTCTCAAAATATTGCATGCTTCGCCCCTTCCTAGATTTCCCGTTAGTGGAGCTGAAACTGCCTTCCCTACGTGCTTACTCTTCCCCAGTTTTTTAGTATAACAATTGTTTTGAGCAATTGCTCGTGATAACGACGCTATCACGCCTTGTCGCGGCAAATCTGGCCGAGAAAGGTAATATTGAATGTGATGTGAGCGTTCCAAGTAAAACTTTCACCGACATGACACGAACTGTATGCTCTGTAAACAAAGTACGTAGCCCTAAATTCTTGCGTTACAATCCGTGATTCATTGATATGTGGGGTTTAAGGTCCCAAAACTCCCATATGATTATATGAGAGACGCCGTAGTGGAGGGCTCCAGATATTTTGACCACCTGGGGTTCTTCAACATGCACTCAAATCTGAGCACACGGGCCTACAACATTTCCGCCTCCATTGGAAATGCAGCCGCTGCAGCCGGGATTTGATCCCGCAACCTGCGGGTCAGCAGCCGAGTACCTTAGCCAATAGACCACCGCGGCGGAGCGTTACAATCCGTGAGTTCTCTACACTGGTTTTATTCACAACCAAGTTTACCTGCTCTGTCTTTCACGTCAGCATGCAAAGCAAGCAAGTCAAATCTGTTTCGTTTTATTGCGGACGTTACCTCATGTAAAGTCCACCTTCACTGCCTCGGGGTTTCAGATATTGACATTAAAAAAAAAATACAACACTTTGATTTTTGTTAGCATTACGCTCTTTCAAATATACAACTAATGCATACGCCTGTGTATGTGATCAGCTTCCCATTAATTCCTTATTTTTATTATTGGGCATTTGAATGAAAGAACTCGGAGCCCACGTAAAAAGCTGTCTACAGAGGTTCATCATTTTTTTAACTGGCCGCTAAGAAAAATGATTTCTACCTCGTCATGGAAAGGAACTATAAGCTCAAAAACTATCAATAGTTGCAAATCTTGCATTATGCATCACATGAACCTTTACTTAAGAGGCGAAAGTCACAAGAATTTTCCTTTTATTAGTCGGAAAGCAACTGCCTCGCAATGGTGGCTCAAAATAGTGGAACACTGGGACGGTGACAAAGAAAATTGAGGGCAAGTGAGGCGCACGTAGCTTCATGCATTTTCTATGTCCAACTCTTAATTTTGCATCATTAGTTAATCGTGATAATTTAACAAACCGCACAAGTTACATGACTTGTTTGCCTTAGAGTGTGAGCAACTTGTGGTTCATTAGTTTAATATTATTACAAATGGAAGATAAGCGTAATGATTGTCAATTCAACAACTAAAAAATTATATCTCTGGTACAAGTAGCAGGGAAGTTTGAATGTACTTCTTAAGGACTGCAAAGAAATCAGACGTGATTCTTTCTGGTATTCCTTATTTTTGTGGCTATTCAATGGCTGACGTAAAGCTACACACCCGAAATTGATGATATTGATCTATCGGCAAGACAAATCACGATAACTGAAGATGTAACCGGAAGGGGAGGACAGATGATGAATGCAGAGTACCACATCTATATTCTACAAAAAGTGCTCGATTCGGTAATGTATACAATGCAAGGTGCATTCCCGAACCTTGCATTTTTTGTGGCACATAGGAAATGTGGTGCTGTGCATTTATCACCCCCCCCCCCCCCGTCTTTTCGGTTATATCTTCAGTTATTGTGATCTATTCTGCCGATTGAACAATATCGTGAATTTCGAGCATGTAGGTTCAAGCCAGCCATTGGAGCCATTGTATGGTAGAAGGAAGTCTCATTGTCATCCAATGTTCGTTGTGCTGCTTGACAAACAAGTGAGTGGTATTGCATCTATCTACCTTCAACACAGCTGATAAGAACACAGCTGAAATCTATAGTTCCGCCACGCCTGTGGGGCGAAAGCCTGCTGTTGGCGAAACCATACTCCCGCCACGCAAATGCAATCGGATATCCTTGCTCATATAAGGCAGCCACCATGTTCCACACAGGAAGCTGGCTCAATTGCAAGGTAAGCACTGGGCTACTCATGTACAGCTATGTGCTACGATAGCCTGCAATATCGCGTTTCCCATCTTTTGTACGAGTGTTATAAAACCGATGTTTAGAGGCGCGTGATGGAAAACAACTTAATATTTAACTTACAGGAAAAGTTTTTCAAAGTGACGTATTAATGCACAAGAGCAAAAGGGGAACTTGTACGCAGCCATATAAGTAAGCCTACACAACAAGAAAGTATTCATTTAAAAGATTTTATTATGTTCTTCAAAGTCGCACTGAAGATGAATTTCTAGGGCTATACTCTCATCTGAGAGATTAAGAGAAAGAGAAACACGCATGAAGAAATTTTCTAAAGTAAAAAAAAAACTGAAATTCAGCGGAGTGGCTAAATTAGGTAGTTTGCGAGGATTTTAAACACACAAGTTTAAAGTAAGTATTTAGAAGGACGAATAAACTGCCCTACAACGCAACTGTTTGGCTACACATTAATGTGCTTTGCTGATTCGGGTAAGTGCCGCGCTGCTAATCTTCCATATTCCGAACAAATAAACGAACAATGAGCGAAGAAATGTCGCCTTTGACAATGGAGCGCACCTTACTTCTTCGGAAATTTGATACACACAAATATGTAAAAGACAGTAACTGCGAACTTGCATCCTGCGGCAACCCGTATACGCGCTTTTTTCGAAGCACTGGAGCTTATCAGTTCATCTATTGTTCACTTCACACTGTTCATTTACGTCGAAGCGCCAAGCACGCACCCAGAACGGCTGGAATGCATCAATATTATCCTATACTAGAAGGGCACGTGCTTCTTATTACGTGCTAATTGCAACGACTATGTGTCATAACCTTTGTGTTTTTTTTCTTGTACGCGAGACATAAATGAAATGATATTAAAGTTCTTGGTCGTTTATTTACCTGTAAATATACAAGTTTCGCTGCGCGCGTTCTTTATTCCGAAGCATATATATTATTGACATGCACTGTAATAGAAAATTTAGCTGTACTCTTGGAATAGAAATCGTTGTACATAATCATTTCGTACGCGCCGTCCCTCGCAAGCTACAAATTATTGCGAAAGCTCAAAGTCGCTCTGAAGAGGCGTCTGAGGATATTTTGGTTGTCATACTTTAGGCGACGATGACTACTCACATCTTTTATTTAATTATTGCATTACACTTTTATAGGTCCTTCAAAGAATGATTTCTGTCGCCCTGTTCGCACTTGTCATGGGTAAGTTGGCTTAAGTTCTCCGGTCATGTTCTTCTCTGCCGTGTATACTTCCACAAGGTCGATGAAACCCTGTGTTTCATTTCCTACTAAGGAAATGCATCTGTCAAAAAAGACACCGACTTTTAAAAAAGTGTTGATATTTAGCTAGTTTTTTAGAGGATTTAAAGAGGGGCAGCTGGCACAAGCCACTGACATTTTGGTAACGACATGAAAATTACATCAAGGCGTTGGTTAGGTCAATCTGTGCAGGTGGCGCCTGAAGTTCGCACTCTCACGCATTGATAAAAACTGGAAGTTTAGCAGGTATTTTACGCGCTGTCGTATTACGTGAACGTGAGCCATATCTCTCACATGCGAACTATATGCAAGAATTGTAATCAATGCCTTCGTCGAACTCCTCGATGTTGCTTCACTAGCTTCTTGAGAAGGGCTTTCATGAAGGGCAAGAAACATCCTGAGGATTTGGGAAAGTGCTGCATTCTTAAAACAAAAAAGTGGTACTTTTTAACTATGAGGTAGTAAGTGCTTGTTACCATATTTCTGCCGTAACGAATGTTGGTATCTGCAAAGTTCGTAACTTTTCTATTAGGACATTTGCTACTTATAGTTACTACCTACAAGGAAGTAGTAATACGAAGTAACTTTATTAGCCTGACAAACTGAAATAAAAATGAGGCCGTACGGTATTACTACGATAAATACACACCACAATCACATCCTCGGAAGCTCCTACGCACATACGTACATATAAACACACATAGACTAAGAAGGCTTACACATAATACATATATACTTTAAAAACAAGTATATACGGCTATATGAGGCCTATATAGCCGTATATACTATGGGGGGGGGGGGGGGGGTACTTGCTGTACAGGTATGCTAACCATGAACTGTGACTTGCATCTGATTCGTCAGACCAGGATTTCTATATCTCAGTACTTGGATTATACATGTGCTATAATGTAGCATGAAACCATTATTGCAACATAGTTGGGAAAATTATAGCTTGGCTAAATTTTCTATAACATTGTCACGAGTACAGCATAAACGACCAGTGATAGTAACGTTTTACTAACTTGTCACGTACGTATGTAATGACCACTGCCAATCCTGACACGCTAACTAGTAACGACAGTATTTACCACCTGAAAAGTGGAAAACGTCAGTGAGGTGTAGTAAACGTTTCAAAGGGACAGTAAACGCCTCAGATATTACCTTCCGAACACTTTTTCTAAACATTGTGAGATATAATTTGTTGCTGCAAACATAATTATGAATCATTTTCTTTTCCTTTCTTAAAGTTTCGTCAGAGAGCACGCTGTCAAATAATAAGAACAAATCAGACAGACAGACAGACAGACAGACAGACAGACAGACAGACAGACAGACAGACAGACAGACAGACAGGCAGGCAGACAGACAGACAGACAGACAGACAGACAGACAGACAGCGAACTTTAATAGAACCGGAGGAGTTACTGCAGGACCCTCTAACGAGGGGCCGTTTTAACCGCTGGCCGCGCCCACGTAGAGGACAGAACGCCTTGACACTCCGCCCGTTCCTGGGCCCTCTGGACTGCCTGGGTATGCCTGCTGAGTTCTGTACTTCTGATGGCCTCCTCCCATTCGGCTTCGCTTAGGCAGCGCAGGACATCGCCAGAGCATCTGAGCCATAGGGAAGAAGGTTTCATTGCAGTCAGGGCAGCTAGGGTCAACGTCCACGTATATTTTACTTAGGAATCCCAGTGACGGGAAAGTCCCCGTCTGCAACATTACCAAGGTAGCTGACTGCCCTCTGCGGAGTTTCGCGCGAGGAAGAGGGTAGATTTTTCTGCCAAGTTGGTAATGCGTGGTTATTTCATTGAATGTCAGTAGGACATCGTTCTGCGCTGAGTCCCTTCCTGCCCCTCCATAACCTTCAGACCGTCGCGGCGCGTAAGTTCTCGTGCACGATCATGGGCCAGCTTGTTGAGCTTTGGGAAGACTTCAAGAGCGTTCTTCCCCATGTGTGCGGGGAACCCAGTGATAACATGATAACCTGGACAAGCCCTCTTTTCTAGAATGGAGGCCGCCTCTCGAGCGAGGTTGCCCTATTGTTAAGCTATAATTGCGTCTCTTGAGTCGGTGTAAATGTAGAAACGCTCTGGGTCGGACAATGCCAGCGCAACCGCGATTTGCTCTGCTGTACCTGGAGTGGCCGCCTTTACCGAGGCGGAGGAGCGAAGCACCCCCCTCCCGTCTATAACCAACAACGCTAACATTCTACTGTTACCGTACTGCGCTGCGTCGACAAACATGAGGGAGTCAATGTCATTCCTGACTCTCTTCAGGATGGCTCGTGCACGGGCTTTGCGCACTTCATTTTTTTTGTTGCCAAAGATGTTACGAATAATAATAAATGCAGTTAGCTTTCCATCTGTTCTTTTTGCCGCATGTCATAATCCGTGCTCTGTCGTACAATGTGGTGTGCAATTGTACCTTCTGATCCTTGTTGCATTGGCATGAGATGTGCCCATCTACTCTTCTTTCAGGGGCCTCTGCAGCCACCATCAGTGATCTCAACCGCTACATGGACCAAGTGCTCGGAAACGAAATGTTCCCTATGATACGACAGTACCAACTGGACCCTTTTCTGGTGACGCCTTACCATACCAAACTGGGCGCGCCTGAAAAGCTAAGCGCAGAAATGTACGCCGTCAACATCACCGGTCTGAGACATATCCGGCGTCAAGGAGACTGTGTCAGGCCGAGATCATCGAGACCCTTTCAGACCAGCATTAGATGCAACGCAGTCATCGAAGACGTTGCCGTGAGCGCCACTTCTGACCTGACCTATAAAAGCAGCGCCAAAATAAGCACGTACCGAGGCATTGGAACCCGGGCCAGCTTTGCCGCCATTCATGTGCACATCGAAGTAACGCACACGCTTAGTAAGCCGACAACGGTCAACACGACGTTGCTCAGCATACCTAAACCTCGTCTCTTTTTCGACTTACCCAAGAACGCGCACCTGGACAGTGTAATTCAGAACGGCTACGAGGAAGAACTCACTGGCCTCCTTCGGGTACCCCTCTCCGCGTTTTACCTTCCCAGCATTGCTACCGCTTGCCGGACCGTACCCTTCCCGCATCAGTGAGTAGTCCACGGCAGAATGGACATCTTTGTACTGAGAAGCCTGGTAGAGAGTTAGTAGCTACAGCTATACAGTACAAACACCTGCGTCGTTCGATTCGTTTGCATTAGTCAGTTTACCTGCCTTCATAATGACGAAACACATTAGTAAAAAAAAACTTGATTAAGAATTTGAAGAACTCTAAGCTGAAAGAAGTATCGGCCAGGTGCGGCTTTCATAAAAAGAAAACTATCAAAGTAGAAAAATGTTTCAAAACTCAACAAGTGCCAGAGGGAATCATAAGACAAGCATGCAAATAAACAAATTACTTTCTCCTCCATTGTGTCCACTTTGCATACGATGCTGAGCACGAGATAAGTGATAAGGCCTCGACGACTTGAAGTGACGTCGAGGCCTTGCTGCTTGAGTGTCGAAAATTTGGTGGGATTGATAGATTCAGGCCCTTTTTTCTCCGAAGTTGCATACCCATATTTAAGCAAGAATATGGTTCTATTTCTGGTCTTGTGGCAAATATAGAACACGAAACAAGAAAGTAGGTGTGTAAGGACTCGTTTTTTTGTTGTTGGAGATAATATTAGTGTGAACTAACAGAAAATGATGCCAAGAAAAGTATAGGGGATGTTATCAGTAGTAATTTTATTCTAGATGGGGGAAAAAGTGGACGAAAAGATAACTTGCCGCTGGCCGAGACCGAACCGGTGACGTTCGCACAGTAACGCGCTCGAAGCTCTACTGGGCTACAGTGGCAGTCACCTCATATTGCACTTTGAGGAGTGTATATGTGCATTGAAAGCTGGGAGTATTAGTGTGCGCCACTAGATCATGGGAACTCTACATCACGTACTTACTCAAAGTGATTCTGTCGTTATGAATTTTATATGTAATATATGTCTTAATTCAACAATTTGTGAAACGTTCATACAGCTGAAAATTATACGCCCTTAACCATTTAAAGGGATAGCATAATGACTGTGGAGTCCCACCTACAGAAAGATTTGGTGAACGAACAACTGAACTGATTAAACGGCCGAGACATTAGTTTCTCATAGTGCCTATTGCACCGTATATATAACTGATTGATTCTATTTTAATAGTCTTCGTTTTCGATCTTCGCGAGTATAGTCTGGCTGGCGCTCCACTCCTTTTATCACAGGAGTCGGCCGACGGCGAGTGGTGAACGGTAAAAAGAAACAGAATCGACTTAAGATAATGCTTGTATTATGCCATCTCTGTACGCATCCCGAGCTCGCATATTGATAAGCCTCAAAGACTATGCGCTTCAAATTCCGTGTGATTGTTCTTATCACAGACCGTGATCGCCCGGCAGAGATCTGTTCGGCGCAACTCAGGTGCGAGTTGGGGAAAAATGCATTTCACCTCTGCTTTATGGCACAAATGAAGACGTCCATGTAATAATAAAACATGCCTATATGCTTATTTTATTTTGGAGAGGCCTTTGTCATGATGATGATGATGATGATGATGATGATGATGATGATGTGCAACAGACGTCTAATTTGCAGCCGACAGGTCAGTATTACGCAGATCCTACTCTCCAGCCTTCTTATTTAAACTTTACCGAAATAAGTATGTACCGAAATAAGTATCTTTGCTCTTTATTCTCCCGATAGTTTTTTAAACATAGCCAATCGTATCTTTGACAAAAATTTTGTGTTTCACATACACAGATCAACAGCGAACACTTTTTTTTTGCAACATGTGGGTTCAAGTTTTATTAGCAACTTCCTTTGCTGTACCAAAACGACCAGTGCACTTCCTGTGACGATTGTAGCAGTAAGCTGACAACCCTGCACGTATGCTCAATCGTATTTGCCGATCTTTAGCTAACACTCTACGGCTCACTGCTAACTCGATATTGTCCATGCTATCTTATCAGTAGATGCTATAATCGCGTGAAACAACCTGCAACCATATCAGAGAACGAACTTGCGTCCTTTATAATGCTCATATTTGTTCTGAGGTCCTACTCGCAAAGCTTTTGTTCGTAAGGTATCTTCATAAAATCAAACGCGAGCAAGTACATGCCAAAGCGGCTGGCTGTTAATGCCTTTGTATAATGACAATTTTGGGATGGCTGGCTCAGTCTCTCGTGTGCCTTAATCTTTTCGATTCCATGGCTGTGTTAGAGTCAGTTTTATATATTTGCGGATGTTTGTGCAGGACAAAGCAGCCTATTCAATTTCCACAGGTGCAGGCTCTTCATAAGCATTCACAGAACCATTTCCCGCACTGCATACGCTTTCATATGAAAGACTCAATGTCCTCTAGGTCATAAAAATAGATCCTCGGCGGCCTTTCTCCGGCTCTTACCGAGCACCACATAACGCCAAGTCGCATGTGAACCGCAGGTGCTCGAGAAATGCGTGGCGGATCCATGGGCTGCAGGGAAGTGCTTGAGAAGGTGTGCGGCAAGGACGAGCTTTCGACTGCGCAACAGAGTTTGCTTTGTTCCAACTGTGCCCCACGAAAGGTCTTGCTTTCACTACCTGAACAAAGTAAAATATTCGTGGCAATAGTTGTGCCCGTTGTACATCATCATCATCATCATCAGCCTGACTACGTCCACTGCAGGACAAAGGCCTCTCCCATGTTCCGCCAGTTAACCCGGTCCTGTGCTTGCTGCTTCCAATTTATACCCGCAAATTTCTTAATCTCATCCGCCCACCTAACCTTCTGTCTCCCCCTAACCCGCTTCCCTTCTCTGGGAATCCAGTCAGTTACCCTTAATGACCAGCGGTTATCCTGTCTACGCGCTACATGCCCTGCCCATGTCCATTTCTTCTTCTTGATTTCAGCTATGATATCCTTAACCCCCGTTTGTTCCCTAATCCACTCTGCTCTCTTCTTGTCTCTTAAGGTTACACCTACCATTTTTCTTTCCATTGCTCGCTGCGTCGTCCTCAATTTAAGCTGAACCCTCTTTGTAAGTCTCCAATGGACATGGCCCGTTGTACAAGGCATATCTAAATAGAGAGTCGTAAATTAGTTGGGTTGTGAGGTTTACTGTCCCAAAGCTACACAGGCTACAAGAGACACTGTCGTGAAGAGCTCCGGGTAAACCTGCAGGGTCTTTAAACGAGCACTAACATTGGACAGTATACTCGTCCAGCGTAATTCGCCTCCATCGAATAGCTCCTATATTGTGACTATGATGGGACCCGAGGCTCTCGAGTCAGTAGTTGAGCACCATAACCATGCATTAAGATTACTAAAGTGTTAGAATGATTACCAGTTGTGCGTGTTGGTATACCTTTATGATGGTATTAGCGCGTAGTTGCACAGTGTCTTGTTTACTTTAAAAGTATTCATTTTCACCGTCATAATAAAGTATTGCAGTGCAGAAGACTTAGTACTCGTGTTGACGGAGCCAATGAACTTGACTACACTTGATTGAGTGCGTGGTACGCGCTCGTGATGCGTGAATGGATAGTGGCAATATATACACTCCCGAAAATTGATACCAGTGTGTGTTTCATGCATACGGGCATGGGCGCGCTACGGATAATGGGAGTAACACCTGTTCCGAACAGCTCACGTTTATCTTGTTTTCCTATATAACGATGTTGATTGATATGTGGAGTTTAACGTCCCAAAACCAGCGTATGATTATGAGAGACGCCGTAGTGAAGGGCTCCGGAAATTTCGACCACCTGAGGTTCTTTAACGTGCACCCAAATCTGAGCACATGGGCCTACAACATTTCCGCCTCCATCGGAAATGCAGCCGCCGCAGCCGGGATATAACGATGTAAAAACTTCCTAAAGGAGAAAAGCACTCGTTCCTGCTCAAGATTTTGAAAATACTTATTTGTAATGTCTCCAAAAGCGCTGGGTCAGCTGCTTCAAAAAATCATCGTTTCTCTTTAACATGCGCGAAAACATCTATCCTCAACTGCTTAAAATAAAACAGTTAACGGTATGCTCTGCACGTCTGCGCCAAACAACAGCCTCCATTCTAGAAGACTCGTATACGAACTTCATAAGTCACTATGTGCGCAAAGGTAGTACAAGTGCGGTAGTCTTTTTTTTTTTTTCGCAGAGCCCATGGCACAGTGTTCTATTCACATAGATTACATGTACGGCATCATTGATATCTGTTGATTAAATACTATATTGGCGCTGCAGCAAATTTTACAATATCAGCAATTATCTATTGTTGTTATTTGGTAGACTACCCCTGAGCTGCGAGCTCGTTGTCCAATGCTTGTGTCATATCAGCTCTTGTATACGCAAAGTACCTAAAATGCCCATTGATTTATATTACAGAGAAGAATAGCGATGCTTCGATGGATGCCGTCACACAGTGTTATCACCAAAACGAAGAGCCGTATGCTGTGGCAGCGTCAGGGCACAGCTTCTATTTCAGTGAAGATTTTTCATGCAATTAGATTGTGCTCGATCCCTTATAAAGTCACTATATTCCTACAAAGCTTACACTCGGATGAACGTGTCATCAAGAGACCGTGCCGCACAACAAATTGCTGGACCAAAATGCTCAAGTTACGCATCAGTATCGACAAGGGTGTGATCCCTCCGTATGCCTGGTTTGTGAGTATGTTGCAGTGAAATGCTTAAACATTTACTAAAAGAATGCCATTGCCACTATGTGCTGTGCAAATTCCAGAAATCTCGAACAATACTAAAAAAGTTCCTGATGCTTAATGGTCTGATATCGGCTAAGTAGCAAGCTACTGCATGTAGCAGCCTCGATCACGTTTCTGTCGCTCATGCTCCGAGTATGATGTGATGTTTCACAGTGCGTCGTCCCTTCATTTTCCTTTTATTTATTTGTTTTTGCTTTTGTCTTCCCTAATTTTCTCCTCAATTCATGCAGATGGGCATGGTTTCTGTTTTAGAAGACATTCGCTGAACTGCTTTTTTTTTCTGTTTGTGTAGGTTTTATGTTGCAGAACTACAACACAACACCGCATAATAATAATAATAATAATAATAATAATAATAATAATAATAATAATAATAATAATAATAATAATAATAATAATAATAATAATAATAATAACGTAGACCGATATGGAAAGTTTATGAATGATTCATATGAAATTTTATGCCTGCATAATGCATCATGGCATATTGTTATTATTCGTTTCAAATCGGAATGGCCACCAGCCCGGCATGTGACAACTGTAGCTGCGCAAATACAATCGCCCATCTTCTCTGTGAGTGACCTCCCTTCAGTGCGCCAAGAAAAGGAGGACACCGGCAGAGATCTTCGTGGCACGCAAGGCATTGAGAGCGTTTTCTTACTTCTGGCGCTCAACTGGTCTGAAAGATGGAGTCTAAGCAGTGTCTTTTATCGTAGTATTGCTCGCCTTTTTACAGCGAAAGCTGTTATGAGATCAAAACTCGGGTCACGCGCTGCCTAGCACCAATGACACAGTAGGGCTCAAACCCGGGTCGGCTTGGTGCCGGCCCAGTATTCTACCGCGAAGCCACGTCGGTGCTTGGGACTTGTTGGCAAACTTGCTTTAAGTAGGCTTGATGTAGGGAAAGAAATAGCGTTAATGCGACTTATAAAGCGTTTTAAAACAGCGAAAGAACAACCACAATGCGAATAGCGTAACGAGTGGGTCGTTCAATGCTCCAACCCATTACAAAAGCTTGTTCTTGTTTCCCTATTAACTGTGGTGGACACCCTCTTCAAGCACAATTCCTCAACGTCGTCAGCCACTGCATGAACAATTGGCACAAGATTCCTTGCAGATGTTAAGTGGATACCCCGCTTCCAAAAAAATGACGAAAGATAGCATAGCGAAGGCTGGCGTACTACCTTAAAATTTTTATCATTAAGGCCGTAGTGGGTATCAAGCAAATGTGCTTGCAGCAGTTACGCAATGAGTGTTTCGAAAAGGCCCTGAAAGGCCGCTCTTTTAGCTTTCGCTGTGACTGTGCTGCGCCTTCCGCGCAGGCCTGGCGGCATTTTTTCTTTGTCTCATTTTTTGTAACATACTCCCCTTACCCCTTTCTCCAGCACAGGGTAGCCAGCAGGTCCGAGAACAGGCTAAGCTCTGTTTGCTTCCTTTCCTTCTCCTCCTTGCTATGGCACAAGTAAAGATGCTCGAACGATTTTATTTGTTACTGCCGGACTAAAATACGGTCCTATTACTGAATTTGCTTTAAATTGAATGTGCTACAGAATTCAAACAAACTAACGAAAATCACTAACATGACTTTAAAAATATTTCAGGAATATTTTACGGATGCTGTTCAATATTTTAGTGCTGCATGGACAACTCAATATGTCAACAAGAAGGTTCAGTCCTTCGTGGCACTCAGCTTTACAGCACATTTGCAGACATTATTCGCATGTTATGTCCGCGATAAATCAGATACAAGCGTCATCCACAGCGACACCACACACTTCATCGATTTCACTGCTATGACCGGAACGGGGGCGACATGTGTCATGTTTATAGTGAATTCAGTACTTTAACTGTATTATTAAACTGCTCCGCGCAAATAGTAGACAAGGCACAGACAAAAGACAGAGATTAGCACTGGTCCTAATCCTTTGAATGTGTGCGTCCTTGTTTCTCTCTCTCTCTCTCTCTCTCTCTCTCTCTCTCTATATATATATATATATATATATATATATATATATATATATATATATATATATATATATATATATATATATATATATATATATATATATATATATATATATATATATTGTAAGCACATTCCAAGCATTTGATCGTTCTCACTTGCACATACCCATCATCATCGTTCTCACTTGCACATACCCATCATCATCGTTCTCTCTCTTGGTGTGGTTCTGAGCCGAGCCAGACATCGCAGAATAAACGCTTCTGCTCGCCCTGCCTGCTCGCCGTACCTAGTCTGCCTGCGTCTTTCAGAGTGGTGGAGGTGCGGGGTAAGATCCCGACGTCCTCCTACGTTCATTTCCCACCTGGAGCTCCGATCTGGTCGCCGATTGCACCCAGCCACCCACACAGGTATGCAGACATCGGACCTAACGCCTAGCCCTAACGCTACAGCCCCTACGCCGGCGGCTGCCCGCTCTTCATCTACTGTCACCAGCCCTCAGCGCGAACCGCCCGTGTTCGCGGGTCTTCGCGGTGACGACGTCGAGGAATGGCTTGACCTTTACAACCGTGTGGGTTCAGCCAATCGATGGACCGAAGCAGAGAAACTGAGCTACCTTCCTTTCTATTTGACCAGCGTAGCCAAAACCTGGTATTTTAATCACGAAACTGACTTCGTTGATTGGTCGACCTTTGCCAACAAACTGCGACAAATATTCGGATGCTCATCGGGTCGTTCCGAAGCCGCGAAACAGAAGCTGGCTGTGCGTCTACAACTGGCACATGAGTCGTACACTTCGTATATCGAGGATGTTTTGGCCCTCTGTCGCCGTGCGAATAAAGACATGACGGAAGATGAGCGCGTTCGCCACATCCTTAAAGGAATCGGCCCAATCGCATTCAACGCCTTGGCTGTTGGCAATCCCGCTACGGTTAACGACGTCATTTCGACATGCCAACGCCTTGACCAGTTGCAGTCCCTTCGGCTTCAACAAGACAGTGATCCACGCCTGATGCCTCCCTCTGAATTAAAAACCCTTATCCGCACAATTATCCGGGAAGAACTTCGAGACCTTGAACAGCAGCGGTCCACTGTCGCCTCCGCTCCGTCTCCACCATTCGACCTGCGGAATCTTGTTAAGCAGGAGTTAGCGGCAATGGCGACACCGACATCCCCGGTCGCTCCGCCAGCACGCCCGATGCCCACATACGCCGATGTGACGCCCAGGTCGACACCGGCAGCACCGGTTGTTCAAACGGTAATGCCCACATATGCGGAGATCGCTGCGATTCCGCCTGCTCCTGGGGCATCTAGCTCTACGGATACTGCTAGTAGCCATTTGGCTGCTATGCGAGGTGGAATGACTGCTGCACCCTTGTATCCTCAGTGGCGTCAATCCCGTCCTGTTTGCTTTTACTGCGGTATACGAGGCCACATTTCTCGTTACTGCCGTCGCCGCCAGCAAGAGGAACGACGAGGCTATGCTGAGTTCGAACGAGACCGGTTCCGAAGACCAGATCTTTATGCTCCAGACACCTACCCGTCCGCGCAGTACCGGTCTCCGTCTCCTCCAGTGTCCCCTCGTCAACATCAGGAATACCGCTCCTCCAGACGACGCTCTCCATCGCCCTATCGCCGCTCCGCATCGCCACTTCGTCCAATCATCTCCCGTCCTGTTGACCAATCTTCGGAAAACTAAGGATTGCAGTTTTTGGAGGGAAAACTGCGTCCCGTCGACCAACAAAAATACCTCCTGTTCGCCCAGCTAATATGTTGTCAGTGACTATTGAAGGTATTCCTGTGCAAGCTCTCGTTGACACCGGTGCAACCACTTCTGTTTTGCGTAGTGACTTGTGCTCGCGCCTCCGTAAAGTCAGAACGCCCTATGTGGGACCTGTGTTGCGTGGGGCAAATAACGTGCTGATTCAACCTGACGGACAGTGTACGGCTCGTGTTTCTATTGATGGTATACGTCACCACATCGAGATGATTGTGTTGCCCACGTGCATTCATGAACTTATCCTTGGTTGGGACTTTCTGCATTCTGCTTCCGCTGTTATATCCTTTAAAGAGAACGTCATTCACATAACGGATACAACGGATGCGCCCATTCCAGTTTCATCACCCTCGATCTCCAACTTGGTCATTGTTGAAGACTGCGTCCTGCACCCTGGTCACGAACACGTGATAGCTGTCGCATCTACCCAAGTAACCGACGGTGATGCACTTGTGGCTCCTTCGTTTCGCTGCACCTCCCGTGGAATTCTCGTCGCCTCTTGCCTCCTCCGGTTTTCCTCTGGCTGCGCTTTTCTGCCCGTTTCTAACACAACTGCAGAATCTGTGCTGCTGCCCAAGGGAATGACAGTGGCAAAGATTGACTTCTCTCCATTGACCTCCATCGCGACACTCTGCCCGTCTTCGTCACCAGTACCAGCTCCAGGTTCACGTTCTTTCCCTTTTCGACCTGTCATTGGTTCAGACCTCACACCAAAACAGTCTGAAGCACTATTGGCCCTTTTGGCTAAGCACAAAGCCTGCTTTGATAGCTGTACCACAACACTGAGTCAGACTTCCGCGGCTGTACATCGCATTGAAACCGACGGTTCTCGTGTGATACGCCGTCGCCCATATCGGGTTTCGCAATCAGAGAGAGAAATAATTGAAAAAGAAGTGAACGAGATGCTATCGCGAAATATAATACGACCTTCTTCGAGTTCCTGGGCATCTCCAGTCGTTTTAGTTAAAAAGAAGGATGGCTCTGTTCGTTTTTGCATTGACTACCGCGCGTTAAATAAGATCACACGCAAGGACGTATATCCTATGCCTAGAATTGATGACGCTTTAGACACACTGCAAGGGGCGAACTATTTTTCGAGCCTTGACTTACGATCAGGTTACTGGCAAATCCCCATGAACGAGGCTGACAAAGAAAAAACTGCATTTGCCACACCGGACGGCCTTTATGAATTTAATGTAATGCCATTCGGCTTGTGCAACGCTCCAGCCACGTTTGAGCGAATGATTGATACTGTTCTTCGTGGCCTAAAATGGAAGACCTGCCTCTGTTACTTAGATGATATCGTTGTTTTTTCAAGTACCTTTGCCCAACATCTTCAACGATTAGACGAGGTGCTACAATGTCTCTCCAAGGCTGGCCTTCAGATAAATACAAAGAAGTGTACATTTGCCAGCAAAAGCATCAAAGTCCTCGGTCACGTCGTTTCCAAAGACGGAATCCAACCAGATCCCGAGAAGATCGCAGCTGTGCTACAGTTCCCTCGACCGTCCAACCAAAAGACGTTGCGCAGCTTTCTTGGTCTCGCGTCCTATTTTCGTCGCTTTATACGCAACTTTGCTACCTTAGCGGCTCCGCTAAATAAGTTATTGGCCACTGGTGCTCCTTTCTCATGGTCCAACGACTGCGAATCTGCATTTGAAATTTTGAAAGAACGCCTGACTTCCGGACCAGTGCTGCGCCACTTCGAAGAGAGAGCGCCTACCATACTCCATACTGACGCAAGCGCACAAGGCATTGGAGCAGTCCTTCTGCAGCGTGATTCCACCTCTAAAGAGCAGGTTGTGGCCTACGCTAGCCGGACTCTGTCAACAGCTGAGCGGAATTACACCATCACGGAGCAGGAGTGCTTGGCTATCGTATGGTCGATACAGAAATTCCGCCCGTATCTCTACGGTCGGCACTTCACCATCATCACCGACCACCACGCACTCTGTTGGCTTTCATCAATGAAGAATATGTCAGGACGTCTTGCGCGCTGGATACTGCGCTTACAAGAGTACGACTTTACAGTTACGTACAAGTCTGGCAAATGTCATCATGATGCCGACGCGCTGTCCCGGTGCCCACTTTCGCTCTCTCGTGACAATACGTCCACCGCATCGCGTTCGAATGACTCTGACACCCAGCTTGCCTCACAACACGTATCGCTCGCATCGCTGGATCCAATGCAGCTATCTTCGAACTCCGATTTACGTTCACTTCAGCTGGCAGATTCCTACTGTCGGTCTTTCATTGATCGCCTTCGCGGTGTCACTAAACCACCCAACAGCCGCTTGCGACGCCAGCTTCGACAATTTCGCCTTCAGGACGGTGTGCTTAAGCGCTACATTTACCATCCCACCGGTAACAAGTTGGTGCCAGTTCTTCCCCGCTGCCTTCGTCTTCGAGTTTTGGAAGCATTCCACGATGATATTGCTGCCGGTCATCTAGGCTTCCACAAGACCTACGATCGCATCAAGACGCGCTGCTTCTGGCCTGGCTTGTCCACAACGGTGGCCAAATACGTGGGCTCGTGCGCGTTGTGTCAGCACCGCAAGCGATCCACATCCCCGCCTGCTGGTTTCCTTCAGCCTCTTCCCTGTCCCACCACACCATTCGAATTTGTCGGAATAGACTTGTATGGTCCTTTGCCGTTGACACCTTCCGGTCACCGTTGGATCGTCACTGCAGTCGACCATCAAACAAGATACGCCGAGACTTCACCTCTTCATTCTGCTACCGCCACAGAAATCGCCAATTTTTTCTTGAACTCCATCGTCTTGCGCCACGGAGCCCCTCGCGTCCTTTTGAGTGACCGTGGCAAAGCCTTCCTTTCCAAGGTCCTGGATGAAGTCCTGCAGGCGTGCAATACAGTGCATAAAACCACTTCTACATACCATCCGCAAACGAATGGCCTTACCGAGCGCTTCCACCGAACACTCTCTGACATGATATCGATGTACTTGCATCCTGACCACAAAAATTGGGATAACATTTTACCGTTTGTCACCTTCGCATACAATACTGCGGTACAACGATCAACTGGCTACAGCCCGTTTTTTCTCGTGTACGGCCGATCTGCCTCCTCGGTCTTCGACACGGCATTTTTCTTTGCACCGGCTCCAAGCAGTACCTCGCTCCCAGAAGAGTTCGCAGCCCGAGTCACACAATGCCGTGAAATTGCTCGCAAAAACACGGAAGCAACCCAAAAGGAGAGAAAACATCGCTGTGATAAAAAACGACGCGACGTGGCCTTTAATGCTGGCGATAAGGTTTTACTATGGACCCCGGTTCGAGCGTCGGGCCTTTGCGAGAAATTTCTTCACCGGTATGTTGGCCCATACACCGTTGTACGACAGACATCTCCAGTTAACTACCTCGTCACCCCGCTTCAGTCTGTCACTGACCGCCGTCTGCGCAGCACGGAAATAGTTCACGTCTCACGCATGAAGCCTTTTGTTACTCGTTCGGCCGATCTCTGACTGGCGGCCAGGTTGGCCGCTTCGCAGAGGGGGGGGGAAATTGTAAGCACATTCCAAGCATTTGATCGTTCTCACTTGCACATACCCATCATCATCGTTCTCACTTGCACATACCCATCATCATCGTTCTCTCTCTTGGTGTGGTTCTGAGCCGAGCCAGACATCGCAGAATAAACGCTTCTGCTCGCCCTGCCTGCTCGCCGTACCTAGTCTGCCTGCGTCTTTCAATATATATATATATATTGGGCGAAGCAGTTTAACGATGTAATACCTACTAGCCCAATACCACACATTATTTTTCCATTATTTTCACTCTAGCCGTCACAAATGGCTTCATTGTTTTGTCGCAGATTTAGTGACGTTAGGGAGCTGACACGGCGCCTCTCAAAAACCGTTGATGCCCATTTTCGGTGATATTTCAGCGGCTATCTACGAAAGCGCTGGTTATATTCCCGGTAGCAGCGGCCACATTTGTGGAGATGAAGTGTAAAAGCTATAGAAGTGCCCGTGTAGCTCGATTCATACGCGAATAAAATATACCCAATCGATGGAGCAATACAGAGTCCGAAATTGATGCGTGCTTCATGCTCATATCATAGTTTTAAGATTGAAAAAATGGCCGCGTATCGGCGACCATGCTTCGCTGGCAAAGATCGTCGAAATACGATAGTCATCTGTCTGGAGAGAAAGAATAAAACGTTCATTTTACGTTCTGCTCAAGAAAATGGGTGAGTAGGCAGTGCGTGAGATATGCACGCCATCTTGCAGTAATATAAAAGAAACAAAAGTTTCTCTAGAACGCAGAGCCATTGATAGGTGGTAGCATTGTGTCATTATAGGGAAGCGTAGGAAACGGCCGCTTTTTCGTTCATAGCGTCGCATCGTAAGCGCAGCGTAATGAGCGCTGCGGTCTTTAGAATTACGTATCTATGCATTTTAGAAATAAAGAAACACACTACCTATTACTCACGTATTGATGTTTGCTTAAAATACGCGTAATACGTGGTTTTCGATTGACAATGTCCATAAGGGTGAACGCATTAAGCAGATCAGGATTGCTGGTAGCTGAGAAAGTGCCTAAATTTTCGCCGGTTCGCTGAATCATGCGACTGACAGACGAACAGAAAGAATAGACTGAACACTATTGCCCCCCCCCCCCCCAAAAAAAATGCTCCTGTGTTGTGACCCATGCAGGGCAAGCTTTCCGGATTGCCGTAGGAATTGATAAGTTGTCGATGAGTATGTGACCTCCGGGACTAGGCGCCTTCAGGTACCAACTCCTCTTCTTTTTTGACAATAATAAGTACCCAAAGAAAGTTTATCATCTTTAAAAACTTATACTGAATACCCGACCACTTGGTGTTGATGCTTGACTAGATCAGTATCTAGTCGGGTAGATGTTACTGCAATGCAAACAGTGCGAAAGTGGGACGGAAAGTAAGAAGTATACGCAGCACTGCACAGTTGTAGCTTTTTATCCTCCGTCCCAATTTTTCGCCGTTTTCATCACAATAAAATTTAATTCACTTATATAATTTATTGTGAAGCAAGCTAGTAATGTTCATAAACGTGGTGGTCAAGTAAACTTCGTGTAGATACGTACCAGTCATTGGCATATCTAGGCGGTAGAGGCCAACCCCTTCCCAGAAATTTTCCCTTTTCATATGTGTTCACATACACTCATACCATATTTTACTTTGGTAGTTGCATCCCGTCAACCTTTATGCAGAAATAACAATGGCGTTTGTCGTTTTTATCAAACTCAGAGCATAATAAACAATCAAAAAAGGAAAAAAGACAAAATACAGAAAAGATTTATTGGTAACCAAAAATTGCAGATATTATCGATGTTTATGCATGCATGTATATCAGGGCAGTCATGCATGCATGCATGTATATGCGTGCATGTATAGCAGGGCTTCAGCTTCCAAGCGTGATGTCTGCTCTCAGAAGACGTTTTCCTGCTTCAAGGCTTAGGCATAGGCTCGTGCGACAGAGAGCGGTCCAGGGCAACCTTGTAACTGCTGTAGAAAGTACTGTAGACTACGCCAGCGATGTTAGCGCGGTAGTCTTCGTTGATGCTGCTCAGGTAAGGGTTCAGTGGTCCAAGACCCGACCACTTGGTGTCGAGGTCACCGAGACCCGTAATCTGGAAAGAGCGCAGCACGGCCGGTTTTCCTGGTGCCGCGGTGGCCTCCATGTGGGCGTAGCACGTGCCCACTCGCGACTCAACGCGCGCGCGCAGTTCGGGCACTACGCCGTACTTGACGCGCGCGTCGTATATGATGTCCAGGTCGTCAATTAGCAGGTTGCATGTGACCGTGATGTTGCCGTTAAGCCAGCCGGGGGCCGTGCAGTCACCGAAACGGTTGACGCGCGATAGACCACGTAGAGTGCCGTTTACAAATTTGGCGTGGCCGTGGACGGGAATTCCCAGGATGCTGTCCTTGAAGTCTGTCTCAAATGGTGGCAAATGGAACGGGTCCAGGTCTAGGAAGCGAACTTGCGCAATCATGTCTGTCAGCAGGATGCGATCCATGTAGAAGTTCGATTCCTTTGGATTCCGCACGAACACTTCTGTGTCAAGAGAAGATACACACATCAAATGGCAGATTGGGACATTGATCAGCACAGAAACAAACATGCTACCACGAAAACAAGGAGGAAAACCATCTACGCGCCTTCAGCTATTCGAAGTGAGATAGAATTTTGTCCAGTTTTATTAGAGCTCAGTACACAGTGTTTCGTACATGAATTTTCATAGAAGCATATTTAACTGAAATGGCGTTAATGTAGTAATACTGCTTAGTGTCTCTACCTTACTCTACAGATGGACATTTATACATGAGAAGTAACATTTGGCATGTATTCAGGTGAGTTATTTTCATAGATTGTGCCTGTTGGCCTCTTATCATAGAATCGAAAGTTGGGCTAGTTGGATATGCATTGTATAACTGTCAGTTCAAGCGCACGAATAAGCAGAAAGGAAGAGAGGACAAGCGCTTCTCCTCTCTTCCTTTCTGCTTATTTATGCGCTTGAACTGACAGGTATACCATGTTCTTATCATATAGTCCTCATATGTGGATTAAGAAATTAAAAAAAAGCTACATTGATTCAGTGAAATCGCTTGTGTATAGAGACACATAAGCAGCTAATCGCGAAAGTAAAACAGAATACGGAACAAAGAAGAAGGCAAGTAACGGGACTGGCCGATCATGGTTTGGGCTTTCTTTCTCCTGGTCGTGTTGCGTTAAGCTTCTGCGTTAAGAAAATATGGCAGCACAGCGATGCTAGTGTACCACCGGCAACATCCATGATTACCAATATCGCCTGCTTATGAGGGGCTGTCCATGTGCCTGCAATTCCGACTCTTGCGTACTCTCGAAAATGTCCAGCCTGTAGTTATAGGAATCGAACCTTTCAGGGCCTGAACATGGTGACATAAAAATACCTGTTTTGCTCCTGCGCACGTCTGTAGTAACATATGCGAACTATTCAAGAAGTTGGGCGTCGTCCTCCACGTTACATTTTTGATCATCAACTGTTCACTATTAAGCATAGAGAAAAAAAACGCCTCCAACGAGATGTAAGCCAGGCACGACAAATTCCCTTTTTGATAACCCCATGAACGTGACACAGTCTGTGCATGAACAGGTGGGAGATTTGGGAGAGTTGTATAAAAGGAGGAACTGAAAGCCCCAGTAGCCATAGCTGCCACTGCAAGAATGTAGCTCCACTGCTGAGCATCAACAAAGATGGTATACTACGAATTCAGTGGTATTGACGAACCTCCATTGGGCTGTACAGCCTCTGAAAAAGAGGAAAACAGTGAGATCTGAAATTAGTGCAAACTCCGCAGACATAAGCCATCGACACTTGTCATAAAGTGTCGATGGCTTGTCATAAAGTGTCGCTGGGTATAAGCCATCGACACTTGTCATAAAGAGGCAATCATAAATATGAGCAATCGTTTTGACAGATATATGTCTTCGACTTATTTTTGTTAAAGATAGGTCGAAGACATATTGAGGCTTCCCTTGCTTACCGACTGTTGTCCACTTCAAGTCTCCTGTAAACTCTTTGTCTTTATGCTTTGAACCGGTGTCTGACAGCGTACAGTAGGTCACGCAGAATAACTTAGCGCGACTACTTAATGTCGAAACTACCGCATAGGCCTGTCCCGCAATCCAACTTCATCGTTTTAAGCCTAAAGAAGTTCAAATTATACAGTAGAATACAGGAAGACTCGAAGGGACTAACGGGAGTAGAAAAAAAAGAATCAGGAGCCAACATGGCAACAAATGCATGAGCCCCGTGGTAAGAGAACTGGCACCAGGAATGTACACCTCCCGATTACTGCTCACCACTGGAAGCTTAAAAGAAAGAGAATGGGGAGGAGAGGAGATCAGGAAGACTGAAAGTTCAATATACCCCAATCAGGACACCAGGGAAATCAGGCAACAAATATTCACAAAAGTTCCAGTGCAATGATTCACCTAGGGATCCTTCACTGTATCTTTATTTCTGCCAACAAGATTTTTCTCACCAATCAATGATAAGAAATGGCAAATGAAGTGAATCAACTCGGCATCACTATAATGCGAAATGACTTCGATATTGTAGTCAGCTGGTTGATCTCCTTCTTTAAGCACGACATAATCATGTTTATGCTGTTACAAATATCAAAGGGGATAGCACTGCCGTAATATTTATGGGAGGAAAGAGATAAAAAAAACATTTATTCATGCAGGCCTAAATGACCATCATCTCTTGGGTGGAGTCATATCGGTGTCTCACAACTGCAAGAAGTCATGAAAAAGGGCAAACTACAAGCTGAGCAGGCAATCAAGGTATGGCACCGCTATTTCCTCATTTTCGCCACTGCACCGCGTCAGATATGCGCAGTTCGAGGCTCTTTGCCACGCGCTTGTGTGTTACCTTTCATAAGATTGGAGGCTACAGTCTAGTGATAAAATTTTTTAGAAGACATTGGTCATTCAACAGAAGTAAACGAAATAATTGCGAAGTTAGCGCGAGTTATTCAACAAGGGGTTGAAAAACTCACACGGTCCCTTATGCATTCAACCAAGACGCTAAGACAATTTTTCGCCCTCCTCGGTTGATATAATCATTCTACCCCGCCACTCTAAGGACGCCTTCAGCACCTGACGCTTTCTGCACTGCCTCCAGGATCGGCCCACCTTTGACCAAGTGACAATGCGATGTGATAAAGTCATCAGGTCACGTCAGTAATGTGACGTCAGAGTGACGCCATAAATTTTGTCAAACTGTGACATAATGATGACGTCAACATGTTATGATTATTTTTACGTCACATGTGTTTAAGACACTGCCGACAGTCAATTTTCTTGTTTGATGAGGTATAGAAGAATTTAAAAGTATAAACATAGCTTTATGAGTTATGACGCATGTATTGGCACTGAATCTGGTCTTGACATGTACACCATGACATCATCCTGGTTTATCGTCATGATTAAGTCAATCATTTTGCGTACTTAGATTTAGGTGCACGATTAACAACATTATGTGATCGAAGCCCTTGACTTTGGCGTTCCGAATAATCCTATCGTTTCTTTGGGACGTAAAACCCCAACAATTGGTTCTACAGTCCCGCCCCCAATAATGCCTTTTTCTCGTGCGCCACACAAGAACCGCAGCTAATGCGCCGCAGGAAATCGGTGGAAGAGTGCCACGTCAGCGACTTTGTAAAGACAGAACGACATCCTGATAAACGACAGGCCAAAGCTGGAGTGCAGGTCGAGACACAGTGGTTCGCTTATTTGACTGCCAATATGCGAATGTAATTTTGTGGAAAGTACTTCTAAAGAATTTAAAACCTTGGTGCATAAAGAAAAAAAAAACAAATGATGAGTTACGTCATTTTTTCGTATATCAGAAGCTCTCGTTGAAGCTCGGAATAAAGTACCGCATATTGAAGATATTCTTATGAAAGAGTGAGATAGGGCTTTTCTGCACACACTCAAGTTTTTATTTAATGCCATCCCCAAAAGAGTACACTTGAAAGCTTACATAACTGATTTTGGTTTCAGAAACAAAGCACAGAAGTATTCCCATGGCCCAACAGCCTACGGAAAATATGGCGTCGGCAGGGGCGTCGGCAGAAAGTTTTTCGTGGGTAAGGGGCACCTACCTGATTTCGGGAGAGGGGGGCACCCCCTTGAAATGGTTATTTTTTCACTTCGCATGTCATGAAGAAAAAAAATTTAAGAGGGGGGAGGGGGAGGCACGGGCCCAGTATGCCACGCCCTATCTACGCCCCTGGGCGTTGGTGACATCACGACGTACGACATCTTGCATCAAATTTAACTCGGTTAAGATTTGTTATAGCTATCCAGATACTTGAGACCCACCGAGAGGTTTAACTGCGGGATGACATTCTCGGTCAGTTCTCACTTTTTGCTACTGCTGCGCATGTAAAGTATACAGCTGATGCATGGCAGGTTAAATCGCACCAAGCGCAACTCAGAGGCATTAGTTACATCATCCAGTCAACTATTTAATCCTGGGAATGCAACAGACTAGTAATTCTTATGTGCAGCCCCTAAGAAGAGGGCTGGGACTACGCGATCACTACGTCAATTGAGCCCCACCCAGTGTATTTCTCAGGGTTTATATGCATGTTCTCGGGAAAAATCACTTTTGGCCTAGTATATATGCTGTCTTAAATGTTGCTATAACGTCCGTTAAAAGTAAAAGGTGAATGCTTACGTAGTCGAAGTGGGGCCCAGCACAGGAGGAGACACAGGACAGCGTTCATCTTGCCGACTTGACGTGGAGCACACTGTTGCGCCGCAGCGAGCCGCTGACTGAGAAAGAAGCAGGCTTCCGGCCGTAGCTGAAGGAAGGCTCAGGTAGTCCCTGCGCATCCGGTGTCAACATGATGCGAGCCGTGAATCTACTCCGCGGGAGGAATTGTACGTGCGCGCCGCGCGGAACATTGTTTCGTTCGTTCAGAGCCTGTGGTTGGACTGAGGTTCTTCACAGGACACGGCACTTTTAGGCGCGAAGTGGGAAACCTGTAGTTATAGCTGATATTCTTGGTTTTCAGGCAGCCGAAAAACGCGAAGAAAGATAGAATTCTCACTGCATATCTCACATGAGGAATGAAGCCTTGAGGAGCAGCCAAGAAATGCTGCGCACCCCAAGAAGACAGACCGTGTATAGGCTGCAGTTAGTTGTGTAGCGAACTGGTGTCCTTACATTCTTATACACTCACTAATAAAGTCCACAAGCTTTTCGTCATATGACAATTAGTAGTCTTCCGCTAACGCGTCTGCTTAGTGGTTATGGTTCGCCTTGTCAAACAGAAGGTGGCGGATTCGAGTCCGTCTTCGTGGCTACACTTAAAGGAGGTCCCTGTAAGAACACCTCTCTACCTAGACTTTCGTCAAAGTAATCGAATAGTTCGAAGCACGGGATGTTAAGCGCGATAGAATTCCTAGCGCTGTTTGAATTCTTTCAGTAATAACCAACCCCCGCCCTCCAACTTAGCAAACAGCTTGGCTTAGCTAGAGCTTATAGTCAGTGCAAGCTAAAGAGCTCCAGCTGGCGTCTTTGACGGGGAGGAAAAGAAAGAATAAAGTCAGTATTTACTCTTTTTATCCTCACCCACTTCCGCTCCCTTCTTAACAAAGGTATTTTTGTTTTAAAATACTCATAAGTTATTTTGCCACATTTCGGGAGGGAGTATTCTGAAACTAGACTCATTTTGGAAAATATTTTCCAGTGGATATGCTTTTTGAACTTACTGGCGACACTTCGTAATTCATGATAGGCTTTGTGATGGAATATACTTATGGCTTATTGAAAATTGCTACAAAAAAAGCTCGTTAATCTGAACTAGATAGCAACAATAAAATTGCTTGAATCAAGCAGAGTTTGAATCTGCGGGTCGGCGCTAGAACAAATGGACATCGTGCCACACTACACAGAAAGAACTCAAAGACCCACTTATAGACTTGTTATGACGAACAAAGGGCTACTAAACGTTTGCGGTGGGTGATTTTTTTAAGGTCATGGAGCTCTAACAGTGAAAATAATTATCCGTCAGTCAGTGATATGCCAGAAAGCAGTGACGTAGCCAGCGGGTGGCACACCAAGCCCATTCCCCCTCCCCACGAATTTTTTCGGCCATAGCATACATAGCGCAAAATGACCGTTACCTGTCCGACCCCCCACACCCTTTCAAATTAAGGAGGTGCCCACCAACATGCAATAATGTGAGCAGTGATACTCGTGCAATATTTGACGCTTCTATGCTCCAAAACACGTTTATTTACATGGGGGAGTTAAAAAAGTCCCTGCAACACTTTTCGAGCATGGCCAGATAACGCGGCCGATCAGCAGTCAAAGCTCCTGAGAAAACGCGTGCAAAATAATATAGTGCAGCACGTGGCCTGGAATTTTCAGTAAATTTTCATAGTCAGTTAAAAATCGCGTCTTTTTCTCTCGACTTATGGCGCTACAGGTTCAAGATCACTACGTCATAGACCTAGTGTCTGCCATTAGCTGATTTGAGCATGCCGCGCTTTGTCGTTACTGGGGCCGCCGCGGTAGGCCGCGGCTTGTCTACGCAGGTGCGCACAATCACACTGAAAAGCCGCGCATTCGAAAAAAAAGGAAAAAGTGCTCAAGGTGACGAGGAGCGAATGACGTATTTTCTTCCTCCGTGCCATCCCTCCTTGATCGATGTATACTGCGCTGTAGAAAATATGAATAACCATCTGGCCCAACTGTCCGCTTTGATCGCTCCTTGACTATAGCTTTCATGGTGGACATCGGGACGACAGAAGAGAGAATGCGTAGTAACTCTGCTCGTACTAAGCAAAATCTGAAAGCTTTGAAAAAACAGCGCGTAACACAGGACACAGGACAGAGAAGAGACGGACGAGGCGCACAGCGCCTCGTCCGTCTCTTCTCTGTCCTGTGTCCTGTGTTACGCGCTGTTTTTTCACTTCGTTGACCATGTACCAACCGGCCCAAATAAGCACTTTAGTACTGAAAGCTTTCTGCATTAAATTTGTGAGGCAATAAGCGGTTTTAGTGAATCCATTCTATGGCTACCTAGAAAAGTGTTTCAGGTGCCCTCAATCAAAATTAAATATAATCAGTAATTAGCATTCGCTTGAGCTTCTTTTGTCATGAATCTATGAGTATCGTTTCCGGATTTCCTAATAGCTACATCGCAGCATCGGAAACATTATCTGCTTAGAAATACTGCTGTGTCGTTCTTTTTCGCTGTTTTGAATCTCTGGTAAATTTGGTTTGGTTTGGTTTTCGCAACACACTGTGGTCACTTTGGCATGACTTCCGCGAGGAGCAGTGAAAATCAGGGGCTCCCAGTTCGAATTAACCGTTGTGGATACCGACGCGTGTGAATAATCAGGTGTTTTCCCCCTTACAGTATATAGGTCTGATTATAAGTACACCAGGCTGGTTTCAGCATTTCACTAGGATCATTCACGTATGCATTGTCACTCAAGTGCCACTCGAAAAGAATCTGCCTATACTTCCGTAGTTTCCCCTGCGACTGTGCGACGATACAGTGGAATCCACTGTTATGAAATACACGACGTCTTATTAATACCCCTTTATTCAGGTGCATTCAATTCTGAGCACGATGATGAATTTACCTGTTCCATACTACCTGGAGAACGCTGCTGCTGCTGTGATAAATGAAGATTGGCTACTAAACTTGCCAACCTGTTTTGAGCGTTTAGTTTTGTTTGTCGCGTGAAGAGAATTGAGGAGAAAAGGAAAAGTATGAATTTCACCCAAACAAAAAAAAAAAGCAAAGAAAAAGGCAGCTCAGATACCTATTAAACATTCAATACCCTTCGCATTATCCTTAAACAAACAAACGAAAAAAAGACGAAATATGTATACGCCGTCTTGAGCGACACATTGTTCATAATAAGAAATTGAGCTTAAGACTGACGGAGTCCAGAAAAGACGAAGACAGGGGTTTTTACGTAATTAGCACAAGGAAAACAGCACAATGCACAAGAAATTAAGTTCAGCACAGATGATAATGGGGTGAGGTCCAAAGGCACTCGTGCCGTGTTCATCGTCTATTTTGCCCATTCTTACTAGTAGAAATTTTGAATATGTACAATTTGTCACACAACACGCGTCACTTATGTTTTAACAGTGCAGCTGCTCAAGGGCTGGGCCTCCTGACCGATAGTCCGTGCGAGGCTGCGTCAAGTGGCAGGTGTTCTCTAGCTGCGTCTCTAACGTTCCGGTTCTTACATACGCTCATAGAAGGCGTAACTGTCTTGCTCATGGACGAAGTGGTATTTCTTGGTAGCGTTGGCCCGAGAGGCACACCTGAGAAGCGGCAACAGTTGCCAGAGCATCTTGGGCACGGAGAGAAGGAGAGGTGCAAGGGAAACGACGTAACCGGCTATGGGTTTGAAAGAGGGGGTTAATGTGCCTTCTGAATAAAAGAAATCGTAGAACAAAACGGCATAATGACAGACAGGTACACAGGACTGTCTCCCTTGAGTCTTTTTTCGCCACAATTTTTTCTTGAAAATTATGAACCAACCAGTACAAAGAAACGTTTCTCTAAAGTCTACGTTCGCCACACCCTTTTGGAAGATGGGCAAGGCTTCTTGTACTTCCGACGAAGCGGCAACGCAAGTTGGCACGGGAGAATTTCGCTGCTGCGACGGCTTTCTACAAAATCAATCCAAATCGCTATATTTCGACAGCTTTCACTGAGTGGAACCAGTTTTCTTTTTTCCTACGGGAGAGGGACGGGGTAATTCAGGGTAATTCCGCTACTTGTCCAGGTGTGCGCAAGCGATCACATGGAAATAGCCGCGCATTCAAAGAAAAAAAGTGCTCAAGGTCACAAGGCGTGGTGGTTTGTCTTGCCACCCCTCCCTGCTAAGCTTCCAGTGCTTTCATCGGGATGAGAGAAGAGATAATGCAATTGCAGCATGTGATAAACCTTTGTAACTCCACTCGCACTGGACGGATACTGACACTTTTTGCAGCGTTGAATTCGCGAAGCAATAAGCTCTTCTAGTGGATTCATTCTATGGTTACTTGAAAAAGTGTTTCAGGGTTTCTTTAACGCATTTTGTTCGACAGGTGTCACGACGAAAACGAGCCCATTCGGTGATAATAGCGCGCGCTGGTCCAATCTCCTGTGTGCGTGTGTGTGTGCGTGTGTATGTAACAAAACATAATAATGACTATGCACTTGGCGGTTGAAGGGTGCACTGAGGGCCGGATTTCACTATCGCGTTCAACTCTTAAAGGCGAAGCGTAATGTTCCCCCAATTCCCCCCCCCCCCAAAAGTATTATATTTCTTTAGTATAAATTCCTTTTTTTATCGTATACCTAAATTATACTGTCATTTCGCTTGAGACACTACAACACTTACTAACATCAATTTCCTCCATTGAACGTAGAAAAAAAATGTACGTCGTGTTCTAAATTACTTAAGGCCAACGAGTCCCCTTTTCTAAAAACTAAATTTGCTAGAAATGCCCAACATTTACGAAAATATATTGATCAGTTATAAGGAGAGTATTCAAAAAAACAGCCACGCCCCAAAATGTATTCACAGGTTAATGCGAAAACATAAAACCAAAACGTGAAGCTCCAAAATGCGGGAACTACCAAAGTCCAGAACAAGTTATACCTATCAGATGCTATGTTAATAATTTATGTATCACTTAAACACCAAAAACATCATATAACAATTCCTGATACATTATAATAATAAATGAACATGTATGTCACCGCAAACACCGATGTAGTAGTGTGGTGTATTTCTTTTACACAAATTCTCTTTCCATTTCTACTATGTACTATGGCTATCAAGTTTTGTATTTTCACTGGAATGAAATCTTTTGTATTTTGCATCATAAAAACCTATGCAATGAAAAGCTTTCTTTTTTCGTTCATCTTGATTTCTCTGTTTATTATTTTTGCTTGGGTTGCTTTCAAGCTTTTCAATCTGTATCGATGGAAAGTACAATTTATCAGTCTGTAATTGTAGAGTTGTGAGTGTGGCCATCCTATGATTGCTTACAGGTTGTTTCAAGAGATGTGTGCAATATTCTTTAAAAGTCAGGAAAAGGCGCTATTTGCTCACTGTCTTCACAGTTGCTTTTGTATTGTGGCAGGTATCATAACAGGGTTGAAGACATCATTTGTAACAGTATTTAGAAACTTAAGGTAATAAATTTTTGACAAGTGATGTTAGGCAGTTAAGTGAAATGGGAGAATTGAAGTCCTTCATTCGAAGATTTAATTGCCACTTTAAGATTTTGGAAAAGGGACCTCTAGTAATAACAGCGAAATAACTAAGTTCTCCAACATTATGCGGTGAAACCGAAACCGAAACGCGAAAGAGCGCAACTGCTTTATTCGTCTGAGACGTCCGAAATGAGGGAGCTTTGTTATATCAACCATCAAACCACTTCGTTGTGCGCGTGTGCGTGCTGCACTTGCAATTACAGTACGTATGATGCACATTCGATAACGAAAGGAGAAGAACTGCACCCCCATAACCACTGTTTTGAACAGTGACGTCTTTGTAGTCATCTGCTTGTAGCGCTCATCGGTCCCTTGGTTTCGGTTTCGCCGCAGGATCTCGGAAAATTTCATTAATTCGCAGATAATACTAGAAGCCGCTTTTCCGAAATCTCAAAGTGGCAATGGGTTCTTCGCATAAAGGATTTCAATTCTCCTATTTGAGTTAACTGCCTACCTTGACTAATGAAAATGGTAAATAATTTAACTTTCTTGATTACTCTTACAAATGATGTCTTTAACTCTCCTAAAATACCTGCCGCAATAGAAAAAGCACCCGGAAGACAGCGAGAAAATAGCGCGTTTTGCTGATTTTTAAAGAGTATTAGACACATTTATTGAAACGCCCCATATTTTAGTGTTCAACTGCTTCTCCCATTTGTTGTTTGGCCTCTGCCCCGAAAAATGGGCCCATGGACAACGTCAAGCCTTGTTGGATTTGTGTCCATGGTCTTCAAGAGTGTTTGTACGAATCTACGTTGAAATAAATTTGATGCGATTTGATGTTAATAAAGTAAATAGTAAACGTTGTGTATATGTGCGCAGATATATATATATATATATATATATATATATATATATATATATATATATATATATATATATATATATATATATATATATATATATATATATATATATATAGAAATGAGCGAGACAGACACAACACCGGTTCATCGGGCAAGCTGTTCTATTCTGCCTCTTCTTCCTCGCTTTCCTGCCCATGGCCCACAGCTGCCACGCCGCTCTTCGTTACATTCGGCCACACTGCGGACCTGACAAAGAAAAAAAAGAAATTACAGTTCATCGCACCTGCAGCGGTCCGACTGCTTTTTTCAAGCGCGACACGTGAACGGCAAAGTTGCTTGTTTTGCGTCTATCGAGAGTGAATTTCGCATCTGAGGTGTTCACACGCCACGTATTTTCTCCTACACGCTGAGTAATTATGAATGGCCCGTCGAACTTAGGGAGTAGCTTCTTGCCGGGCCCGATGGTGCCCCTTTGCACCCAGACCTCGTCACCGAAGTTGTAAGCAGGAGCGGGCCTACGGCGTCTGTCATAGTGGCGCTTTTGATTTTCTTGTGTTTGGGTGGCTTTCTTGATCGCCTTAGTTTGGATCTTCTGACAGGTTGCTTTGCGATCGTTGGCACGTGCAATTATAATAGGAGCATCCAGACTGAGGATCGCTTTCAGCTGTGGTAGTTTCCCATAAACAATTTCGTAGGGCGTTTCCCCAGTAGACGTCTGCAGTGCCGTGTTAATCGCAAAAGCGGCTGACGGAAGGTGGACGTTCAGTCGGCCTCTCCTTTTTTTCCCTGCCTTCATTTATGGAGCGAGTCATGCCTGGATGCGCTGGTTAGTTCTCTCAGTAAGGCCGTTTGCTTGAGGATGAAACGCGGATGCGAAGTAATGCTGCACACATGCCGTGCAGAGGTACTTTTTCAGTTCCCCATTACGAAACGTTGTAGCCCGATCAGATATTAACTTTTTTGGTAAGCCATGTCTCCATTCAAATCGGTGCTTGAGAAAGTCGATTAGGTAATTGGATGCAAGAGTTGGCATGGCCTCAACTTCCACGTATTTTGACAGGTAGTCTACTCCTACAATGACGTAACGATTTCCCGCAGTGGTGGTGGGTTGAGGTCCCATGTAGTCAATGCCAATCGTGTGGAAAATTGTTTCGGGTATTTGAATTGGTTTTAGTAATCCAGGTTGACAGCCAGGCAGTCGCTTAAACTGCTGACAAATTTTGTAACTGGCGACATAAGAACGGACGCTACTTTGCATCTTCGGCCACCAAAAACGTTCTTGTAGTTTCCGGAGCGTGGCTCGTTGGCCGGTGTGTCCGCCTTCTGGGGAGTCGTGAATGGCTCGTAATATTTCTGACCTGTGGGATTTCGGGATCACCAGGAGGTAACGTTCTTCGGATCGGTTCACTCGCCAGTGATGCCGGTACAATGCGGCATTGCGCATCACAAAATTACTGTGATTTCCCTTGTCAGTGATAGATGCAATAATAGATGCCAAATCTTTATCCTCCTGTTGGGCTTGGCATATATCCATCTGGGTGAAAAAATGTGGCTTTGCCTGGTTTGTTGCGCGCAGTCAAGGGGGTTCCGTGAGAGTGCATCGGCGACGTTGTTTAGCACCCCGGCGCGGTGGCGCACGTGAAAATCGTGTTCTTGCACTGTGATTATCCACCGGGCAAATTTGTGCTTAAGTTGCTGCTTGGAGAACATCCATGCTATAGCAGCATTATCAGTCGCAACTGTGAATTTACGCCCGAAAAGATAATGTCGAAACTTATCATCGATGCTCCATACCACTGCAAGACATTCAAGCTCGTTGGAGTGATAGTGGCGCTCGGTGTCTGAAAGTTTTCGGCTGGCATAAGCGACAACGTGTTTCACGCCATCTGAATCACGCTGCACTAACACAGCTCCTAGGCTTACTTGGCTGGCATCAGTGTGCACTTCGGTGGACCAGTCCTCATTGAAGTGACTTAGTATGGGGCAAAAGGTGAGCTTTTTTTGTTTTATAGCTCGAAAAGCATTTTCTTGTGAGTCGCCTCATTCAAACCGCGCGTCCTTTTTAAGAAGACCGCTCAAGGGAGCTGCGATCGAAGTGAAGTGGGGAATCAACCTTCGCAAATACGAGGCCATACCAAGAAATGACTGAACCTGCTTCAAGCAGGTTGGTGTGGGATACTGCGACACGGCAGCTTTTCGCTCCGGGAGTGGCTGAATGCCGACAGAAGATATATTATGTCCCAGGTCCGAAATCTTGGACACCCCAAACCGACATTTCTCTTGGTTCGAACGAAACCCTGCTGCATAGAGCCTGTGTAGTACTTCGTCCAAATTGCGAAGGTGTTCATCCTCCGTCCTGCCAACGACCAGGATGTCGTCTAAGTACACCACACAGGCTTGGTTTTTCAATGGTCCGAGCACTGACTGAATTCATCGCACGCTGAAAAGTGCTAGGAGCTATTCTTAGTCCAAATGGCATGCGGTTGAATTCATACAAACCGAAAGGTGTGTGAAAGGCCGTTTTACACTTATCTTCATCTACGACGTTAATCTGCCAGTACCCTGCGCGTAAATCAAGCGACGAAAAGAACTTGCAGTGACGTATTGTATCAACAGCGTCATCGATGCGGGGTAAAGGGTAGGAGTCAGGCATTGTACGCTTATTGAGCGGCCTGTAGTCTACGCAGAAGCGTAGTGATCCGTTTTTCTTTCGAATAAGGACGACTGGCGCTGCCCATGGACTCGATGACGGCCTAATAATGCCCGCGGCAAGCATTTCATCTACATGTTCTGCAATCACTGCCCGTTCTCGTTCACCGTATCGTCGCAGTGGTACGCATATTGGCCGATGATCTCCCGTTTGTATGCGATGGAGCAGCAAATTAGTACCTGGCAGTTCTGCTGTACTGCTAGCGAATACTGGCTGATGGCGAGCCAATATAGAAGATAAGGTAGGCGGAGTGGACGGCTCACCTGTCGGTGGTGGTAGGGTTGTGGCGGTAGTCCCAGCTGTCCAAGACCGGAGCTCGACGTGGCCGCGAGTCGGTAATGTGTCCAAGCTAAGCCGACGACGAGAGTCCTGCTGAAGTTCGGCTGCTTTTTGAGCGAAAACCCGGGTTGACGCTTCAGGTGACTGGCAAAATAAGATGGCAGCATGGGTAGGGTCAGCCAAGCCATCAACGACATACTGGCGGGTAGCCGGAGAGATCCATGTAATGCCAAATTTTTCGGGAAGCCCGAGCTTATCGTAGACGTATTTACGGGCGTCTTCCGATGCAGCTTACCGACGCGATCGCATGCGCATGAAATGGTCGTCGTATGTGGATGGAAGTGGTGGGAAGGCCATGACGAAGGCTGTAGTCCAGTCACTTTGTACTTGCAGCCATTGTATTGATGCCACGCTTTGGCGGACTCGCGCAGTCGGCTTACGGCTAGCGATAGCGTCACGTCGTCAGTCCATGCATGTCGACGGGCCAACGAATGAATTTCATCCAGCCAGACGGTTGGGTCTTGATCAATGCCGGTAAAGTCAGGAATTTCAGTCATGTAAGGAGGAGGCAACGTGGTGCGTGCACAGGCTGCTGAGAAGGTGACGGTGGCGTCTGCAAGACGCTGGCTCAAAATAGCGATGGCCTGCAGAACCGTGCAAAGTTTGCTGGCGGCTACAGGCGAGGAATTACGCCTGTCTTCTGGCGACGGTACTGACGTTGCTCCAGGGATGGTACCTGAGGCGAAGTCCAAGGGAGCGTGTACGGCGTCCCTGGGCAAGGAGGCAGTTTGCGAAGCCAAGTCAATGGAGTCACCTTGTGGTTTGGCAAGGATGTCTGCAGGCAGCGCGCTGGCTTCGGTACCCGCGGTGGCCAGGTAAGATGCCATGGCCACGGGAGCAGGAGCTGCGAGTCGCTGGATAGTGGTCCGCTCAGTAGGACGGTTTCTTCACGCAGTTCGTCACGCACAGGTTCGTTTAATAGCTGTGCCATCGAAATGAGCGAGACAGACACAACACTCGTTCGTCGGGCAAGCTGTTCTATTCTGCCTCTTCTTCCTCGCTGTCCAGCCCATGGCCCACAGCTGCCGCGCCGCTCTTCGTTACATTATATATATATATATATATATACACACATATATATATATATATATATATATATATATATATATATATATAATGATATCTAACAGACAGTAATGCCAAGGAATGTACAGGGGAAGTTATTAGAACCAATGGAATGTAAATAAGAAGAAAGAAAAGTGGATGAAAAAACAACCAGCCTTGAGCAGGAATCGAACCTACGACCTTCGAATAACGCGTTCGATGCTCTAACCACTGAGCTACCACAGCGGCCTTCCCTCCATGCACTTTTTGGGGTTTATATGTGAATTTAGAAGTAGGAATGACAGTCAGCGCCATCAATAAACCAAACGACGAGTGTGAAAACACTCTTATGCGCATGTTTGGCGTCACGTAGCACGTTAACTTATTATGAGCGGGCAGCTGATTAATTGTCCCTCTTATACCACCTGTTTGTCACTCTTATACCACCTGTGTTTAGGTGGTATAAGAGGGACAATTAATCAGCTGCCCGCTCATAATAAGTTCACGTGCTACGTAACGCCAAACATGCGCATAAGAGTGTTTGTGCGCATGTTTGGCGTCACGTAGCACATGAACTTGCCACCTAAACACAGGTGGTATAAGAGGGACAAACAGGTGGTATGAGAGGGACAATTAATCAGCTGCCCGCTCATAATAAGTTCACGTGCTACGTGACGCCAAACATGCGCATAAGAGTTTTTTCACACTCGTCGTTTGGCTTATAGATGGCGCTGACTATCACTCCTACTTCTAAGTTCACATATAAACCCAAAAAAGTGGATGGAGGGAAGGCCGCTGTGGTAGCTCAGTGGTTAGAGCATCGAACGCGTTATTCGAAGGTCTTCCGTTCGGTTCCTGCTCATGGGTGGTTATTTTTTCATCCACTTTTCTTTCTTCTTATTTACATTCCATTGGTTCTAATAACTTCCCCTGTACATTCCTTGGCATTACTGTCTGTTAGATCTCATTAATATTGTGTTAAAACACGGAAAAACGAGCCCTTAGATATATACTTCTTTCCCTTATATATATATATATATATATATATATATATATATATATATATATATATATATATATATATATATATATATATATATATATATATATATATATATATATATATATATATAAACTCATCCCCTGGTATATATAACTCATCCTCTGATGAAGGGAGGACCCCTCCCGAAACTGTTGGGAAATAAATATATTTATCGTTGTTGACAACGCTCCCGTTGTGCCATATCCCATACCTTCACGAAGACTAACTGGCCCATTGAATTATTACTCCCACTATATATATATATATATATATATATATATATATATATATATATATATATATATATATATATATATATATATATATATATATATATATATATATAATATATATATATATATATATATATATATATAAATATATATATATATATATATATATATATATATATATATATATATATATATATATATATATATATATATATATATTTATATATATATATAAAAGGAGAAGAAGTGTATACTGAAGGGCTCGTTTTTCTATGTTTTGACGCAATATTTTTCAGATATACCAGACGATAATGCCAAGGAAAGTATAGAAGTTATTAGACCGAAGTGTAATGTGAGTGTGAAGAAAGAAAAGTGGGTGAAAAGATAACTTCCCGTGGGCAAGAACCCATACCTGCGACCTTCGAATAACGCGTTCGATGCTCTACCACTGAGCTACCACGACGGCTATCCTCCCAGCCACTTTATTGGATATATATGTGAATTTAAACGTGGGAGTGTCGGTCAGTGCCCTCAGTAGCCATGGCGGCATGTGCGGCACACTCTTTATGAGCCTTTGTGGCATCACGTAGGACGTGAACTCATTACGAGCTCGCAGCTGACCAATAGTCCCATATATATTTACGAGTGTGCCTTAGGTTGTATACGAGGGACCATTGGTCAGCTGCCAGCTCGTAATAAGTTCACGTCCTACGTGAACCACCAGTGGTTCCTCTTGACCTTTGTTGAGCAGGAGTGCGGCAAGCATTCTACAATGTCCTTGTACATGGGTATAATCCAGAATGCCCAGGTAAAAAATAACAAATAAGACAAGCAATCTAGCTTTTAGTGTCTGTTTAAACAATCCATGACGATTGACAGGAGAAAGAAAAGACATATTTATTTGATTTGTTTGTTCCTGTGAGAAATTTCAAAATTATTTGAAAATGTGCCTTAAAATAAAACTGACACTTCACCAGCTACAATTTGCTCCAAAGGCGGCCCCTACATTGCGTTCGATAATCGTAGACAAACTTCGGAATCCGAGTAATGATTACACTAAGTCACGGTGGAAGAATAATTCTTCCACCGTGCACTAAGTAGATAAGACAGATGCTTGAGCTAGTTGGTGACTCGGAATTAACATAATTGCACAGCGCAAGACTACGAGTAGTTAAGACGTAACTACAGAAGAAGAGACAAGGACAGAAAGAGCTCTGATCTCATCTAAAATTTTATTAGCGAAAACGCCGGAAATATGTACTCGTGACAGAACATCACCGTGCAATCGCACAACCTATTCCATCACAGCAAGATAATCATCATCTCATTATATGGTTACAACACCACACCTCAGCGCGAATTCACAATCTATTGTGTCAAAGCCAGAAACTCGATTTTTATAGTCAGAGCAAGCGAAGGCCTGCCGATACATCGATCACCCAGCATTTACATTTAATTGGCCTCAATAATCTCTCAAGTCAGCTGCAGACATTGTTTGGCTACAACAGTGACTTTTAGAATTTTGATCTGCAACCATAATGTCTACAATGTATACCCAAATGATTTTGCACAGCTGAGTACACATGGTAATGATGCTCCTTTAAACGCTCATTCAGGCACCGGCCTGTTTACTCAACATACATCTTGCCGCATTGCCACGGGATCAAATAAACAACGGCTATTACGCACGCTACAAGCCGCAGGGCGCGGGATCGAATCCCGGCTGCGGCGGCTGCATTTCCGATGGAGGCGGAAATGTTGTAGGCCCGTGTACTCAGATTTGGGTGCACGTTAAAGAACCCCAGGTGGTCTAAATTTCCGGAGCCCTCCACTACGGCGTCTCTCATAATCATATAGTGGTTCTGGGACGTTAAACCCCACATATCAATCAATATTACGCACGCTACAAATAGCCTTCTATGTTTGATTGCGCAGGAGCTCCTTCATGCGGAATGCGCATTCACCCGTTTGCAGAGCGCTGAAAGCTTTTCTGTGGTAGAGAAAACAACATTGACATCTACCTTATCACCTATCTTTTTCAAATTGTACGAAATCTTATGTAGATAGGGAATCACAGCCACGCGCTTTGAACTATTATAGCAACGCAGTTCATTGGTGCTTCCTGTCCCTGTTTAATTGTCCCAAGCAACTTTTCCGCCACCGAAACTAGCCCATGATCGGGGAAACCAGCGCTGCTCATACGGAAAGCTTGCTCAACGAAACTGCTGATTAACGAGTAGCTGCAAGAATTTCTGAGGGTGTTTCTTCAACAATGATCAGCAATCCCTCTCTTTACAAGCTTTGATTGATTGATTGATTGATTGATTGATTGATTGACTGATTGATTGATATGTAGGGTTTACCGTGCCAAAACCACCATATGATTGAGACGCCGTAGTGGAGGGCTCCAAAAATTTTGACCACCTGGGGTTCTTTAACGTGCACCCAAATCTGAGCGCACGGGCCTACAACATTTCCACCACCATCAAAAATGCAGCCGCCGCAGCCGGGATTCGATCTCGTGACCTGCGGGTCAGCATCCGGGTACCTTAGCAACTAGACTACCATGGAGGGGCGAGCTTTGAATGAGCCAACAAGTACGGTGGAAGAGGTTTGCTTCCTCTAGGCTCATAATTCCAGCAAAGGTGGTGACTTGAGATGTTTTATCTCAAGTCTAAAAAGCTTAACGAAGCATCCCGTGGAAGCTTATGCGTCAGAATAAGAGGTGCCATGCAGTCATCGAAAAGACTTAATATGTTTGAAACGGCAGTTTCGAAGCCCCAATCATCGCAGCCAAAAGCACAAGAAAATCATCAACAAAACGAAACACCTTTACGACAGCTGTTCTGCCGAGGCGGCTAGTAAAGAGTTGGTCATGGTGAGCGAAAAATATGTCACTTAAAACAGGTGCTACGCATGAACCGATTCACATTCCCTTTTTAATAATAAAAGTGCCTTTGTTCCATGATACTGCCACGTTCCTTTTCTCAAGTTTTGTGATCGCCCCAATACACTACGTAATTCTCAGCACAAACCGCGCCTGTAGTCATCGAGAAGCTTCAGGACTGTAGTAGGTCATTTTTATAAGATCCCGCCCACTCCACGAACTATACAGATTATTCTGGAGCCTACGTTGTCGCTGTCGATAACGCAAGAACATTCGATGTAGAGAGAGAGAGAGGGAGATAAAGATACAAGGAAAGGCAGGGAGGTTAACCAGACGCACATCCGGTTTGCTACCCTGCACTGGGGAAGGGATAAAGGGGAGAAAAGAGGTTGCACAAAGATGAGAAGGTACACACAATCACGAGCACACTCGGTGAGCACACACAGTTCACAGGCGGTCGCTCAGGTTTGTTGACTTAAGGTAAAGAAGCAGTGCTTTAGTTGCTTTCTGCGCAACTGAGGCAGATGCCCAAGGTCCTAGTATCTTCTGCACACAAAATGGTCCGGGGTCAAGTCGATTCAAAACCATCCGTAGCTGGCATCGCTGTGTGTCGTAGCAAGCGCAGCTGCAGAGGACGTGTTCGATGGTTTCTTCATCTCCGCAGTAGTCGCATGTAGGAGTGTCTGCCATACCATTGCGAAAGGAGTACACCTTTGTGAATGCAACACCCAACCAAAGGCGGCATAACAGTGTCGCATCGGAGCGGGAAAGTTGTGATGGTAGCTTTAGCTTTAGCGAAGGATCCAGTTCATAAAATTGACACCTTTGGAAGCTGGTAGACGACCAGAACGTGCGTGTGAGATCTCGAGCCAGGAGGTAAAGTTGTCTTGCTGCATCATTCCTTGATAGAGGAATTGGGACTACGCGGGTTTCTTCATGGGCTGAGCGGGCTGCATCATCGGCTAGTTCATTTCCGGTAATACCGATATGTCCAGGCAGCCATTGATATATAATATCATGCCCTCGTGCTAGAGCTTCATGATGGCAATGTCTTATTTCTTGTACCAGTTGGTCATGGCTCCTCCTACGCATGGCAGACTGCAAACTCTGAAGCGCTGCCTTCGAATCACAGAATATGACCCATTTTCCTGGACGTTCTTGAACGAGATATTGTAAAGCAGCCCTTATAGCAGCAAGCTCTGATGCCGTAGATGTAGTCATATGCGACAACTTAAACTTGATTGTCATTTCTGCAGCCGGAATTACAGCGGCACTTGATGAGCTGCTGGATGAGACGGACCCATCAGTGTATATCTGCGTTCGGTCTAAGTACAACTCATGTAATAATAGCAGTGTTGCTTGCTTCAATGCTACTCTGGAGTGACTGCTTTTCTTTTTGATTCCCGGAATTTCTAGACGTACTTGCGGCTGGTCGAGGCACCACAAAGTGCATGCCGTTCTCGCAGCTGGCGTATATCCTGATGGAATGCTGTTTAGGTGCTTGGCTATGACGTCTGAAAACGTAGCACGTGGTCTTCCGGAAGGTAGAAGGGCCAAGTGGTGGTCGGGGACACGGCTAGCATGTCGAATGTGCGCTCTGAGGCAATCCTCAGCTATATATGTCCTGACCGGATGGTCTTTGGCAAGGATGATTGTGGCATAAGTAGAAGCGCATCGGGGCAGTCCTAGGCAGATACGCAGTGCCTGACCCTGCAAACTCTCCAATGAATGAGTATTCGATTTGCAAGTGTTAGTCAGTACCGGCAAGCTGTAGCGCAATAGACCCAGAAATAGGGCCCTGTACAGCTGTAGCATG
Organism: Rhipicephalus microplus; assembly: GCF_013339725.1. Classification (NCBI taxonomy): domain Eukaryota; kingdom Metazoa; phylum Arthropoda; class Arachnida; order Ixodida; family Ixodidae; genus Rhipicephalus; species Rhipicephalus microplus. The sequence goes on from NC_051172.1 coordinate 50,214,151, forward strand.
GAGGCCACAGAAGTTCCCCATGCTTTACCGCACAAGAATTTCATGATATGCACAATAGATAGCAGTCTCTTCTTCAAGTACGCACAATGTGGGCTCCACGAAAGACTTCTGTCGATTATTATGCCCACGAAACGATGCGTCCGTGCATATTTGACACTCTGCTTATTGATGTAAACAGGGTATGGCGTCATTGGTTTGCGTGTAAACGCCATCAACGCGCACTTCGCTGTTGATATATTTAGGCCTTGTTTCTGAAGGTAGGCTGTTGTGAGGGTTGCTGCCCGCTGTATTCGTGCACGCTCCTGAGGGCGAGTAACTGCAGCACTCCAGAGGCAAATATCATCGGCGTATATGGATAGGCACACCGACTTTGGCAGAACCTTCACCAGACCAATGAGGGCCACATTGAACAATGTGGGGCTTAAAACACCTCCCTGAGGTACTCCGCAGTAGGTGTAATGTTGGGCAGTTGTACCCTCATATGTTTGTACAAAGAAACCTCTGCCAGTTATATAATCTTTTATCCATTGAAACATTCGTCCACCAATGCCCATTGCTGCGAGAGAAGTGAGGATGGCATCGTGAGCTACATTATAATTTGCACCCTTCACGTCAAGAAAGAGTGCCACTGATATGCGCTTGCGACTTTTTTCTTGTTGAACAAATGTCGACAAATCATGGACACAGTCAATGGAGGAGCGGCCCCGACGAAAGCCTGCCATGCAAGAAGGGTATTTGGTGTATCGTTCCAAGTACCACTCGAGACGAAATAGAACCATCCTTTCCATCACTTTTCCGAGGCAGCTTGCGAGGGCAATAGGGCGATACGCTGTCAAGTCCAATGGTGATTTTCCCGATTTCAAAAGTGGTATTATTCGACTAATTTTCCATTCTCGGGGAACACTGCCGCTGAGCCAGGAGTTGTTGAAGCATGTTAAAAGTTCTTTTCTAGCTTTTTGTCCAAGGTGTCCCAACGCACTATACGTAATACCATCAGGACCTGGCCATGACATGCGCTTAGAAGCGACTAACGCACCTTCCAGTTCTTCCATGGTGAACGGAATGTCCATTTCTGGTAATCGCGTCTCAGGAACGATCACGGCGTCAATGCTCTCGTTCACAATATTCCCGGCAACTCTCGTGCAAAATTCTTCAGCCACCTCGAGTTCTGTTTTTCCCTGATGGAGTGCCAAAGCTTTAAAAGGGTGCCGTTGTTGTGGAGAGGAGCGAAGACCACGAACTGTTCTCCAGATATATGACAGCGGTTTATGAGGGTCTAGAGATTCGCAGAATGCTTTCCAGCGGTCGCTCTCCAGTTTGTAAATGCGTCGTTGAATCTTTTTCTGGAGCCGCCTTGCTTCCCTCAGATCGTAAATTGATCTTGTGCGTCTGTATCGTCGTTCTGCACGCCTTCGTATAGCTCGTAATTTGTCCAGTTCGATGTCAAACTGTGTAACTTTAGACGAAAATGGTAATTTACATTTGGACGCTTGCATAGCTTCCACTATGCTATTTTCCATGCTGCAGGCGAGGCCTTCTTGGCAAGCGTTCTCAACACGCGATGCAAACATCGACCAGTCAGTGCCAATTGCAACACCGAAAGAGAAATTTTTTACGATACCATCGATCGTCACGTAGGTGGGTATGTGATCACTCCCATGAGTCTCAATATCGCAAAACCACTTAACTTTGTGAGAGAAGCACCGTGACACCAATGTCAGGTCAAGGCAACTGCCATACGTGAGACCCCGCAGATATGTGGGGGTACCATCGTTCATGATGGAAAGGTCGTAATCGGAAGCGAATGTAACAATGTTCCGGCCCCTGGCATTCATCTTAGTGCTCCCCCAAAGCATGTGATGGGCGTTGAAGTCACCGGTTATGATCCAAGGCCCATTGGTTCTCATTAGGATGTCTTTTAATCTGTCGCAGTCAAATCGCGATGACGGATATATATATCCACCAATAAGCGTGAACGAAACTGCATTCTTCTTCACACGAAGACACACGTACTGATTGTCGTCATTTGAACTTATTGGGTGCGAAAGATAAGTCAAGTCTGTGCGAATGTAAACAATTACTTTGCTTCGTTCTTCGCAAGCGGCTGAACAAAAAGCTTCATAACCGGACAATCTATAAGGCGTTGACACGTTTGGTTCACATATGACAAGTATAGGGAATTGATTGGCCCGAACAAATTGGCGCAAGTCCGAGATACGGGACTTCATGCCTCTGGCATTCCACTGAAAAATCGACGCACTTTTAACTTCAGTGCGGAAGTGCAGATTTTGTTGAGCCATTGTGCTTATACGAAGTTAGCAAGAACTGGATTCGATGTAAAGTGTATAAATGCTGACGCGCTTCGCCGCTTGTCAGTTGATCGAGTTTAACGTCCAGGGACAGGGTTTAACGTCCCAAAACCACTATATGATTATCAGAGACGCCGTAGTAGAGGGCTCCGGAAATTTAGACTACCTGGGGTTCTTTAACGTGCACCCAAATCTGAGCACACGGGCCTACACCATTTCCGCCTCCATCGGAAATGCAGCCGCTGCAGCCGGGATTTGATCCCGCAACCTGCGGGTCACAAGCCGAGTACCTTAGCCACTAGACCACCACGGCGGGACAAGTTCGCCCAAATAAACAGTTTAACCTTTATCGCACTGTTTTGTTGTCGATGTCATGACCCTACGACATCTGGTGGAGGTGCTGCTTCTTTGATGTTCCAGACGCCTCCTTTAAGCTGTGAACCCAAACCAGCCCAAGGGGCAAATAAGACACGGACGCCAACCCTGAACAGCGAGCAAGCCAAGGGCAGAGGGGACTACAACCAGAGTATGGGCCCCTTCCTGAAACAGCCAGGCAGCCCCGGATCCTGACATCAACTTCAGCATCCATGACCAGCCGCCATGCAGCCTGCCCCAGTCGTTCTCCGGAAGCCTAAGGAGTCCACAACGTTCCATGGATCGTCAGGCGAGGACCCGGAAAGCTGGATCAAAATATACGACCGAGTCACCTCCTTGAACAGCTGGGTCCCAAGGAAAAATTACGCCGCGTCTATTTCAACTACGAAGACGTCGCGAAGACGTGGTATGAAAACCACGAATCCACGCTACGAACCTGGGAACTCTTTCAGAAGACGTTCCTGAGCACGTCCACGAGCGTCGTCCGCAAGGAAAAGGCCGCCACATTGCTGGAGACAAGGGTGCAACTTCGTAATGAAAGCGTAACACTCTTTGTCGAAGAGATGACCCAGCTCTTTCGACACGCCGACTCCACCATGGCTGAGGAAAAAAAACTCCGGTTCCTCATGCGCAGAGTCAAGCAGGAGCTGTTTGTGGGACTTGTCCAGAACCCACCCAAGACTGTCAGCGAATTTCCTGCCGAGGCCACAGCTATAGAAAAGGCACTTGAGATGCGCACAACGCAGCACAACCACCACGCCTCATTCTACTGTGCCGATGCCTTCAGTATCGACGACCTGCACGAGAAGATTCAAGCGATCGTATGGGAGGAGCTGCAGAAGTTGTTACCTTCAACGCAGCCTCAAGCCAATTTGATCACTGACATTATCCCCGAAGAAGTTCGGCAGTGGCTTGGAATCGCAGAAGCACTGCCGCCTGAACTGGAATCAATGAGCTACGCCACTGCAGTGCGCCGCAATGCTCCCCCACGCCCTCGTCAGGACACTGCCCCGCCGCAGTTCTTCCGCCAGGCACCGCTGCCACCACCGCCGACGCCATACCGCCCACCGGCCGGCCATCGCTACGCTTCAAGGAAGACTGACGTCCGGCGCACCCCTGACCACCGCCCGCTGTGCTACCACTGCGGTGAAGCCGGGCACACCTACCGCCGCTTCCAGTACTAATAGAAGGGACTGCGTGGCTTCGCTGTCAATGCGCCACGTCCGCAGCCAGGGGAACGACCACGGGACATCGCCGACTACCTGGTAGAAACGCAATGGACACCACGAAGTCCTTCCCGTTCACCATCGCCCAGTCACCGCATGTCACCGCACCACCGGCAGTACTCTGGCTCAACGCGGGGCTGGTCTCCTAGCCCGTATCCGGAAAACTAAGGGCAGCAACTGATGGAGGTGCGGTTGCTGTGCGACGAACTACTGAAGACTCTCTGACGACGACGACGCCCCGACGGAGCTTTCCGAACATGACGCCAACCAGGCAATGTCCTGACGACAAAACCTCGCTTACCAAAGGTGGCCTGACGACGCAACATGCAAGTAGCAGAACAAGCCGACACAGCCATAACCCGACGCCACGGTATAACTGGAACGCGCGACGGTGAACCAGTGACCTCGACATTCTTATAAATGGCCAGAGTGTGACCGCTCTCGTCGATGCTGGAGCCCAGTATCCCATCATCAGTGGGTCGTTCACCGTGATGTCGAAGAAAGTTAGGACAGCTTGGGAAGGCTCCGACATCCGCACAGCCGGAGGTCATCTGCACAGCGAGAGTCACCTTTGACGGCCGTATTTATCCTGCAGACTTCGTAGTCCTACAGCGTCACTCGAGAGATGTTCTCCTTGGAATAAACTTCTTATGCCTAAATGGTGCAGTTATCAACCTAAAAACAAAGTCGATAACGTTATCGACAGAAGATGCGCTACCGCCGCGCACGCCGTCAGGGAACCACGCCTTGAATGTGTTAGAAGAACAAGTCACCATTCCGCCTCGCTTCAGCGTCAATATTTTAGTCGGCGCTCCGAAATCACGGGACTTGAAGGCGTCGTTGAAGGCAGTCACTCACAATATTTGCGAGCTGCGGGGAGGCAAAGCGACAGTTACGCTCACGAATTTCAGCAATGAGTACAAACACGTGAACAAAGGGGTGACGGTCACATACATCGAACCAATTGTAGAAGCCACCATTGCTTTCACCCTCGCCGATTCTGCAAAACCTGCTTGAAGAAACCAAGCCCCTACATTAGCTTTCGACATCAATCGCAGCCTTCTGAACCATAAGCAAGAACAGCTCAAGACCCTGCTCCTGAAATACGAAGATTCCTTTTCGTCGTCGTCACAAATTTGGCAGGCCCAAATCATGAAACATTGCATCATAACCAAGGAAAATGCCAGACCAATTCGTCAGATTCCACACAGGGTTTCGACACGAGAACGCGAGGCCGAAAAGAGACAAGTTGATGTAATGCTACGGGATGACATCATTTAGCCGTCCAAAAGTTCATGGGCGTCCCCCGTTATGTTAGTGAAAAAGAATAGAACCCTATGTTGCTGCGTCGATTTTCGCCACCTCAACAAAATCACACAAAAGGACGTGTATCCTCTGCCACGATTAGACGACGCACTGGATCGGCTCCATATTGCGAAGTACTTTTCGTCGATGAACCTCAACACTAGCTATTGGCTAATCGAAGTCGACGAAGAGACCGAGAGAAGGCTGCCTTTCTAACACCGGACAGCCTCTTCGAGTTTGAGGTGATGGCCTTCGGTCTTCGCTTGGCACCTGCCACTTTTCAACGCGTTATTGATATAGTACTGGCAGGATTGAAGTGGCAGACTTGTATTGTGTACTTGGACGACGTCGTCGTGTTTTCCTCGAGTTTCAACGAGCATCTTCAGCGCCTTGAAGCTGTACTTCAAGCCATCAAGATGTCCGGACTAACCCTGAAGCCAGAAAAGTGCAGATTTGCGTAGGAGGAGCTCTTGTTCCTGGGGGCACGTGATTAATAAGTCTATAGTCCGTCTCTATCCGCAGAAAACAGTCTCTATTGCCAACTTCCCGCCACCTACTGACAAGAAAGTAGTGCACCGATTTCTGGGCCTGTGCGCCTATTATAGACGGTTTGTCAAAAACTTCGCCCGCATTGCCAATCCACTCACTAACCTTACCACGGCCGACATGGAGTTCAAGTGGGAAAAGGTACAGGAAGACGCTTTCAAGGAGCTAAAGCAATGCCATTAGACACCTCCAGTACTTGCCCATTTCGACGAATTAGCTGAGACAGAAATACACACTGACGCAAGCAGCGTAGGTCTTGGCGCCGTTCTTGTGCAGAGGGCTGATGGACTAGAAAGGGTTATTTGTTACGCTAGCCGATCGCTATCCAAAGCAGAGGTCAATTATTCCACAACAGAAAAGGAGTGCCTCGCCATCATCTGGGCTACGTCGAAATTTCGAACCTACCTCTACGGCAGGCCCTTCAAAGTTGTGAGCGACCACCATGCCTTGTATTGGCTAGCTACCTTGAAAGACCCTTCAGGTCGACTCGCACGATGGAGCCTGAGATTTCAAAAATATGACATTACAGTCGTTTAGAAGTCCGGCAAGAAACACTCCAATGCCGACTGCCTCTCCGTGCGCCTGTCGACCCATCACCGCCCGACGACCAGGATGACGACTACTTCTTGAGAACGATTACTGCCGACGACTTCGCTGAATGGCAGTGGGCTGACCCAGAACTTAGTGCCCTAATAGAATACCTCGAAGGCAGGACCGCCGAAGTTCCGAAGGTATTCAAGTGCGCACTTGCGTCGTTCTTCCTGCGGAACGGTCTTCTCCAAAAGAAAAACTTCTCACCACTGCGAGCCAAGTACCTCTTTGTGGTGCCTTCAGCTCTGCGACCAGAACTCTTGGAGGCCCTGCACGACGATCTGACGGCAGGGCACCTCGGTTTTTTCCGCACACTCGCGAGGATACAAGAAAGGTACTACTGGCCACGTCTTACCACCGAAGTCACTCGTTCTGTGAGGACATGCCAGAATCGCCAGCGACGCAAGACACCACAACAAGGCCAGCGGGTTTTCTGCAGCCCATTTATCCACCTCGCCGACCGTTCCAGCAGATCGGTGTGGACCTACTGGAGCCGTTCCCGACGTTGATTTTCGGAAACAGGTGGATCGTGGTAGCTACCAACTACCTCACCCGCTACGCTGAGACAAAAGCCCTGCCCAAAGGCAGTGCATCCGAGGTAGCTAAGTTTTTCGTCGAAAACATCGTCTTAAGCCATAGCGCCCCGGAGGTCCTCATCACCGAAAGAGTAACGGCATTTACTGCCGACTTAGCTCAAGCGATCTTGGCATTGAGCCAGACAAGCCACCGCCGGACGACAGCGTACCACCCACAGACGAACGGCCTCACCGAGCGGCTGACAAGACCATCGTCGATATGCTGGCAATGTACGTCGAAGTCGAACACAAGACGTGGGATGCTATTCTTCCGTGCGTGACCTTCGCATACAACACATTGGGGCAGGAGACGACGCAGATATGTCTATACGAATTGGTTTACGGAAGGAGCCCGGCAACGACGCTCAATGCCATGTTACCCAAAGTCACCGACGAAGAAAACGTCGATGTTAATGAGTACCTTCAGCGCGCCGAAGAAGCCCGACAACTCGTGCGCCTCCGTATCAAGAGCCAACAGACGACCGACAGCCGCCATTATAATGTTTGACGACGCTTCGTGGAATACCAGCCCGGTGAACGTGTTTGGGTGTTGACGCCGATACGCCGACGGGGACTCGGTGAAAAGCTTGTGCGACGGTACATCGGACCGTACAGGGTGGTTCGACGTTTTGGCTCACTCGATTACGAAGTTGTCCCTGAGGGCATCACGAAATCTCAACGACGCTGCTCGCTACCTGAAGTAGACCATGTCGCGCGCATCAAGCCATTTCATGCGCGTTGACGAACTGAAACAATGTAATTTGTTGTTGTATTTGTGCTGTATTTTAATATATTGCTTGTACTTTCTTGCATTATTGTTGTACTTTCAGCTTCCGTTTAAGCATCGGGACCGTGCCTTTTTCAGAGGGGGACAGCGCCACGTTCCTTTCCTCAAGTTTTGTTATCGTCCCAACACACTACGTAATTCTCAGCACGAACCGCGCCTACAGTCTTCGAGAAGCACCCCGTCACGGTGGTATAGTGGCTAAGGTACTCGGCTGCGGACCCGAAGGTCGCGGGATCAAATCTCGGCTGCGGCGGCTGCATTTCCGATGGGGGCGGAAATGTGGTGTGCCCGTGTACTCAGATATGGGTGCACGTTAAAGAACCCCAGGTGTTCGAAATTTCCGGAGCCCTCCACTACGGTGTCTCTCATAATCATATGGTAGTTTTGGGACGTTAAACCCCAGATATCAATCAACCAATCAATCAGTTTTCGAGAAGCTTCAGGACTGTAGTAGGTCATCTTTATAAGATCACGCCCACTCCGCGAACTATACAAACTATTCTGAAGCCTACGTCACCGCTAGCGATAACGCTAGAACATTCGATGGCAAGTGTATAAATGGTGACGCGCTTCACCATTTGTCAGTTGATCGACGGCTGTCGATCTGTTCACCGCTATCAGTGCAGGTCTGCTACTGTGATCCGACTTTCCGTTTACTGGGCACAAGTTCGCCCAAATAAACAGTTTAACCTTCATCCTACTGTCTGTTTCTTTGTCGACTTCACGACCCTGTGGCAATACGAAAGTTGTCTAAGTGAAAGCCAACTAGCTCAAGAAAGCCACTGACTGTTATGGCCACCGCATTCTGGAACGCAACTGACCGAAGTTGTCAATGCAGTCCTCAACGCACCGTAGTAGCGCGTGATGTGGTAAAGAGTAGTAAAGATCCTTGATATTAACGGAGCTGGCACTTAAGCCATTGTTGTTGCGTAAAAGAAAGGAAATGGTGTTATTCGAATCTTTCACCAGAAAAGAGTCGTCGATGGTCAACAAGTTTAGCTTATCTTGTAAAAACAAGTCCACTTCCTTCTGCCACGTCCCATTTTCCGAAACAATGACTCGAAGCGGCCAGTGTACTTTGTGAGTTTTGACCGTGAAGAATGAATCCAAGCTAAGCTTCTTGGTTTTGTCAATTGATCTTGCTAGCCTACTTATTTCCAGTGCGTTGCACAACTTCTTGGCTTCAGTATTTACTTTTGTCAGCGTTACGTCGATTCGGCACTCGAACGTGGAACTTATAGGATTGCTGGCTTTTGAGCGGAGCACTTAATTTGGCAACACAGCAAAACACCCATTCTTATCAACGGTCAACAAGGCTAGTAAATGCTCTTTGAAGGACGTGACAACACGGTGAAAAGGCAGGTTATGGCGGTCTGGTGTATACTGCACCAGAACTTAAATACCTTCAGCTACACACCTATCTGTTTCGGCCTCGGGAGCCCGTTTGGCTACTTGCCTTACAAGCACAAGGGTCAGCATTTCGGGAGGTACCAGCTGCTGAGGTTGTGTAGCAAACTTCGGATCAAAGCTTAAAACATACTGTACACAGTCCGGCATGGGCACTTCACACGCAGCGTGTATTGGGTTGCTCGTTGAGGGTTTCTCCCTGGGAGTGATGCCCCGAAGGTGTGTCAGCGTATAATGCCAAATGAACTTGGTCGTTTTGCTAGTGGAGACGCAAAACTCCAGTCACTTTTTCTTGGCCCTTCGAGGGCTGTCGGTGCTGTTCACTTGAAAGAACATCACGTCCCGAAGGTGGCGCGCTCGACGTTTCCATTCCGAGCGAAAAATTTTGCAAATTTGAATGTTATGTCCTGTCGAATGAGGGAGGCCTCCGAAGAACAACTTGACAGCAGGCGATAGGAACTTGAGGCGAATGCAATAAGCAAAAGTGCGCACTACTAAGTACTAAGTACTTCACAATATATATCTCTAGCACAAGCGCTGAGCCTGCCATACTGAGAGCCAGCCTCTCCACAATACTTTTAAAGTTAGTGTGAAAATGTATAGGTATCTATATATCGGCTGCTATGCTTGCGGCTTTTTTTCATGATTTTACGTATCATTTTCCCGCAATAATTTTTAGCAGTACAAAACGAAACTGCTACCCGTTCCTATATTGTCGCCAGCTCGAAGTTTTAGCATGTGCAGAAGGGTTGACAGGCGGGCTAGTTGGTACAAATTCATAAGGAAAAAAATTGAAAGCGCAAACCAACGGGAAACAAAAGAAGAGACGAGCTCAAGAAAGCCACTGACTGTTATGGCCGCCAGATTCTGGAGCGCAACTGAATCGAAGTTGTCAATGCACTCCTCAACGCACCGTAGTAGCGTGTGATGTGTTAAAGAGTAGTAAAGCGCTTGTTTGTTTCTTCTCTTGTATCCCGTTGGTTTGCGCTTCCAATTTTTTCATTAGCATGTGCACATGTGTATAGTGGTTTGGGGTTGAAAGAAGAAGAAGAAGAAGCAGAAGAAGAAGAAGAAGAAGAAGAAGAAGAAGAAGAAGAAGAAGAAGAAGAAGAAGAAGAAGAAGAAGAAGAAGAAGAAGAAGAAGAAGAAGAAGAAGAAGAAGAAGAAGAAGAAGAAGAAGAAGAAGAAGAAGAAGAAGAAGAAGAAGAAGAAGAAGAAGAAGAAGAAGTTTCTTCGCTGTAGATTCTTCATCACCATCATTTGTGATAACGACAACCTTTAAGTGGGTGTAATACAGAATGCCCTGACAAAAATAATAAACAAGATAAACACTTAAGCCTTTAGTGTCTGCTTATAAGACACTAAATAAGCGTGCTTTGGTCGCATAACTCCGGACAAGAAAAGTACTACCAACGCCTTTAACGTTAAAATTATGTGTCTTGACGCCGCAAGAAATGATGAGCGCCTCTCTAAAAGACATGGCGCAAGGTTTAGAACACCGCTTCATTGCTAATCTGTCGGCTATTCGCCCCATGCTGGCAAATTTGCAATAATTTGAAGAAATTTCTTCAGCGCAAGAAGTAGAACACTGCTATTCACTCGATGCTGATAAATTTTCATGAATTTCTAGAAATTTCTTGAGCTGAATTGAGTCACACAGTATTATTTTTACCTAGGACACCTCCACGACCAGATAGAATCAGGAATTTTAGGTTAAAAGTTTGACTCCAGAAATCACCTAATGTTCTGCTAGAACTTCGGAATTATTCGCTATGGAACGCATGAATACCGCCAAAATGGAAACTTGCCAAAATTATATTGTTGCTCAAAAATGAAAATGGGGCATATATGTTGGATAACATAAGGCTAATAGCACTGAATTCTAATTTAGTGAAATTGGTACTTAGATCATTATCAGTAAACGAATTTATGAATGTATTACCGAGAGGTAAATTCTAAGCCCCTGCCAAATTCAAATTGTGTTCAGGGCTTGTTGTTCAATTTGGGATGCCCATGTTGATTTATAAAGTTGGCTTCAATTAGCTCGGCTACATAACAAATATGTAGCTTTAGTCATCTTAGACTTCACTAAAGCATCTGATACTGTGGAGTACTGTATTTTTATAGATTGATTAGAATACTTTGATTTTCCGTTATACGTAGTAGCATGGGTTCACAATTTTCTCGCGGACAGGACATTTTTTTGTTTTAAAGATAGGGTTTCATCATCTACCCACACACAAAAGAGAGGAGTACTGCAAGGCTCAGTATAATCACCGGTTATATTTAATTTTTTAATAAGCACCATTCCATGCCAACAGGACATAACAACTTATGTCGATGCAGACGATGTCGCGCTTTTTGCATGGCAGATAATACTCCTATACCTTATATAAATGGCTACAGGCTTTCCTCAATATTTTGGAGAGCAGGCTCGACGGCAATCGCTTTCGACTCAATCTGACTAAATGCGCCCTTCTTGTTTTCCCGCTGCAATACCCCGTGCACATCTCCCTGTCTTACCATCATGAGGATATACCACAGGTGAAATCTGGTAATAACTTGGAGTAATTTATCATAGATCGCTTAACTGGCGACCTCACATCGAATACATCGCCGGCAAAAGTGCGCGGGCAATTGGCATATTATGTAAGCTAAGAAACTACCACATAGATATGAGAACAGACACACTTGTAATGATATATCGCGTGTACGTTTGTCCTATTTTGAAATTTAATTGTGTACTTTTCTCTGGAGTTCCATCTTACAAGTTACTGCCTCTAATTCTTTTGGAAAGAGAAGCTTTGTGCTTATGTTTTGGCCAGCCTAAAACCGTTGCTAACAATGTGTTATACCTCGAATCGAGGGTCTCTTCTCTTTCTTGCAGAGTTTGCTTTTTGACTGTTCAGACATTCTTAAGAATTTATGAGCCACCATTACGAGAACAAGAAATCGCCTTTATTTCCACCCCGGAATCATTTTTTTTTGCTGCGAGGTGGCCATGACTTTACAACCCACAAATTATATTTGTACAAAATTTACTGAAGCCTCTAAACGTACGTATATGCGATATTATGCCGACTCGTGATAATTCACTTTGACGATCTTTTTTCTGATATTGCCAAACTACTTCCCCATAATTATTTAGATGGTTTACTACAAGATCACCTGCGCAGTATTATAATGAATTTTGTTATTGCTACAAACACATCAGAATGAGACGAAAAGTCAAGGGTTGGTATACTAAGCCCGAATTTAGATTCGTCTTATTCCCCTCGACTACCCAATTTCATACCCATTTTTTTTGGCTCAATTTCTGGCAGTAGTGCTCGCCTTACGCAAGTTGGATATACGGCAATTACATCAGCTGTTATAATAACAGTTTATCCATCTCTCCACGTGGCACTTTCTGTTAATATAGAATCTCCAGTATTATAAGCGTTCTGTGCACTAGTACCAGCGCATTCAAGAAAAGTCCGATTAGTTTGGGTGCCTAGGAATAAAGGCTTGTTTTTCAATGAAAATACCCATTCCCTGGCTAAGTAGTCAATGAGCGAACCGATCCTACCGTACTTTCCATCATCCACTTATGTGACTGCAGCTCGATTCCTCAGGCGTGCGTTCATAGAAGTCTTTGGAGGCACAGCACTATAGCAACTCTACCGAATATAGCCATTTATTATATCCCTAGCGAAAAGCCTTTTGTCAAACTCATAAATTCGAAGTAGCTATCACAAGGCTGCGCTGCCGGGTACCGAATTTAAATTTCTACAAACACAGGTATGTTCAGGCACCTTCGCCACTGTGTGCGTTCTGTGGTGAACTGGAAACAGTAGATCATTTCTTTTTGACCTGCAGGCGGTTTACTACAGTGCTAAAAAATTCTTTTAGAACTACCTTTCCGTGGTATTGGTATGATTTTTTCTGTGCCTGTCATTTTGTCTTTTAGAGATTCCATTTCTGAGTTCTTCAGTGCGAGAGTATGCGTGGCTGTAAGGGACTACGTCAATGAAACTGTTTGGTTGATTAATAATCTGTATTATTACGCTAACGTGTCTAACACATTACATATGTATACAATCAGAGTATTAATCTAATTGAACAATAAATTATTTTCTTTATTGAAGTACTTATATGAATTCAATCAAGCACCACTATTTTTAGGTCACCTGTAATCTCTCTAATATATAACCTGCACTATTCTAAAACATCCTTTTACGAAACCACTCAAGTCTTGGCCAGTCTCTCACAGTGGATATACGCCATGGGCAATAAGTGAAGAAGAACTATAACAAGTGACAGACTCGGTTTGAACTCAAGACCGCTGAGGCCATCACTGCATCGCGTCTAAATAAACCCCGTTCTAGACGTGACACTATTCTGCCAGGCGTTTTTAAAAAGACCTGTCTAATAGATAGTGCCTTACTAATAAAAAGGGGATGCACGTGTTTACGTGATTTCACAATCACGCTATAAATAAATAAAATTACACCATCTTCATCTAAAGGAAACCATCTGTAGATACGAAGCAGCGGGCGCTAACGCTTTCACTGGCGGCGGCGTTGACGCTGGCGCTCATAGCGACGATGCTCATGAGAGAAACCTGGTGAGGCGCAAAACAAGCAGTGGTGTTTCCTGCAGTGAAGCTTTCGTTTGAGTTAGTTGGTGCATTCTTGAACACATATTTGGGTCGCGCGAAAAAGACACGGCCAAAGGAGAGTGCACCCGTCCTGCGTACTCCTCTGTTTTGCGCCCGGTTTGTGTACTCTCTTTCGTCCATGTCTTTTTCGCGCAACCCTAATATTTGTTCATAGTGTTTCTGTTGAAACATGCCAATCGCCGCCAATGTGCAATGTGAGACGAAAGTTTCTCATCGGACTCAGAGACCTGCAGTTCGCTTTTAGTTAGCGCGAACGCTGCGAATTTTTGTCATTCAACAACACACAGAAGAAATCTCCCACCGACACTACCTTGGAGGTCAAGATGCAGTGCCTATGTATACTGAGTGGCTAGTTAATGGTTGTGCAGCGCGCGCAGTCGGCCTTTTCAATCAAGCAACTTGCTAGCAGACGCTGCCTAATTCAACGCTACGAGGCGAGACAGGGGAGAGTGGAAGAGAAGGATAGAGAAAAGGAAGAGACACGCATGCGCGATGGAGCGTGGACGCCACGGGATGAAGCTCGCTAATAGAGTCTTTGCATCTATAGCTGCTATGGGCTTGCGCGGAACACGCACCACAATCAGAGCGAAAGCTGGAATAGCGGCTTTTCTATCTTATACACTCTTAGATCAACTATTAATATAAATAGCAAGCACAGATTCAAGGTACCCACTACGCCATAAAGCATCCAAACTTTTGTGCGGTCGAGAAGCGTCCACAGTGCGATTCGTGAGTCTTCGGAAAAGGGTGGCACACGTTGCAAACTTGCAAGGCAATAAGGAGACAGGATTAGGAGAAATATCGGAAGAAATGGTTTTTGCCATGTTATTTGACATTTGCAGCCTCTTTTGAACCAGAATCAGTCGTTTGTTTGTCTTAGTAGAATTTTTTAATCTAAAAATGGCATATTTCAAGACTTGTGTGGTGGCCTGCCATGCCCCCATTCTTAAGTAGCTAGGGATTCCTTACAGTTCAAGCGTCTGAGCCATATAGGGGATTTACAGTTTGAAAGCTGAAGTGCGTTTGGCAAATTCAGAAAAGAATGGGCCCAGAACAGCGAAAATGAAAGAAAGCAGAGTCATCAAGCTTTCTGTCGGGAAATCTATATTTGGTCGGGGACGTCTTAATGGGGTCATCATTGGCAAGCACCAAAACTAATATTGATGGGCCATTAAAACAAATAGAGCCAGCTTGGAGGACATGAGAAAAGTTGTCCGGTCCGCATATTATCACATGGCATCAAAGGATACTGATCAATCTCACGTTTTTTGCTCGAAGGACTCCGGAACTTGGTGTAAATTTAACAAAGCCTACTTTAATGGTGAACCATTTGTTCATAAACAACACATTCCAGCACCAGTTATTAAGGTTATTAAGGCTGTGAAGCCAAATTAACTAGAACAAGCTCATTCAGATGTACCTACTTGCTAAATGCCTCCACGAGAAAATTCGAAACTATAACTAACGAGTCGTTGAATAGTATTGTGGAAGCCTGCTCCCCACCCCCCACCCCCAAAGAAAAAACGTTTTTTCCTCGGGCACCAAACACTAAAAAAATGCACTCTTGATGCTGTGTTCACTCTTCATGATGGCAATATAGCCCATGTGATTGTGCTAGACTATTTTGGAATTTCGCCAGGCCACAGCACAGTGCAGCGCCTCTGTTCTCTTGACCTGAATCCGCAGGACTGTGCTGACACAGCTGCATAGCAGGCGACAAAGGCGACGAAAGAGGCTCACCAGGCAAAGCGCTTCAACACAAAAAGAAAAAAAAATAATACTGGTGATGAGTATCTGGCTGGTGTATCGAATGGGTATGTCAATTTGCTGTTATCTTGTACTTTTGAAATAAGTGATATTTTCAACTTTATTTGTGATTATTTCAAAACATGCTTTTTATATTTATATTATTTTTTTCTCAGCAACAACAGTATTTAGAGTCATAGATTTTGGCCAATATATGGATAACGTAATAAGGAATATGCTGATGCCGAATTATTGTTGTGTGAAAAAGTACTTTTCTGCAGACGACATCTAATAGCTATTATCGAGTTATAATTAAGTACCTAAAGTAAAAAAATACAAAAATGAGCATTACAATTTCAGCGCTAAGTCTGCTTCACTAAGAAGAGGAATGACTCATGATCACAATGATAGTTACATAATTACCCTAGCTTTTATGGTTACAGAGAAAAAGGTACATAAACTTCGCCTAAAATACAAGGTGGGCTTACCCTGTTCCATTGAGTGCACTCTGTTGATGCTGGGGTTGACAACAATGAAGAATTATGCCTCGAGCTTTTGTAATGGGCCGGTAAATACAGCAACTCACTCTTGACGGAAGTCGCATGGTGTGACGCCTGGTTGTTACTTTACTGTTCTAAAACGCTCTATAACAAATTTTAACGCGATTCCTTACCCGCCATGAAGCCCGTTCAGGCTCAGTTTGCAACAGAGTTTCAAATAGGTCAAAGGCATTAAAAATTGAGCTATTTGTTGGAGAGGCCTTAAGTATTTTATACGCTAAGTATATACACAACATACATTTGTAATAAATACCACGCATGAAAAACGTTTCAACAGTTTTGTGGTAGAGTACTGGGCTGCCACACAGGGGTCCCGGGTTCGATTCCCATTATGTTTTTCATGTTTTCATATATTTAGTTTCCTTTCTTATTTCGTGCGATTGCGGCAACGTACACCGGCACTGGCGGAAGTCTTCTATCTTTAGATAAAATAAAAGCTTGAATCTGAGTTTATCGTTTTAGCAGCCAGATTTTTTATCAGTCGTGGACATGAAAATTTGTGTTATAACAACCGTAGTTGTTCGCCGGTGCCGGAATAGAAACTTCCTTTGATGTTATACCAAATTTCGCTGTAAAATAACAGGTAATCGCCAGCTATGGTTGAACATGCTTGAATATATCAGTGATTATAACACGAATTTGCATGTCCACGACTGATAAAAAAGGTAGCTGCCAAAACTATAAACCCGGATTCAAGCTTTTATTTTATCTAAAGATAAAAGACTTGCGATACAAATTTTTACTGTGGTCGAGTAAATATTTGCTATAGAAGCCTTCGAATGTTATGTGTCTAATTATGTAGATTGTGACGCACATACCTTCAGTGCCTTTGATGCTTTAGCACTAGAAATGAATACGTACAATAGAGCCGAAAAGAAAACAGTAACCAATCTGGTAATTCATGTTCTTGGCGGATATAATCCAAATGTACTGCTTAGTTGTTCCTAAATACATGCACGATTTTTTACTGGGTACCTATGTTTCAGTACATTGGTGTTCTCGCCTTTCGCAACCGCCAAAATGCTGCTGCTATGGACACGAATAGCGCAAAAAAATTAGGTACATCAGATGTACTACTCTATAAGTGTGCACCAGTGCGGAGAAAATGCGAACGTGAGCCTGAATACTTTCAAAAATGTTAGCCAGTCAGTGCTTATCATAGCTATACGAAGAAAATTGTCATGATTTAAAAATAAATCACATGGTGGTGTGGCACACAATGTATACACTTGACGTGTAAAAGAAAGAGAAAAAAATTATACTACTCTGCTCTCTGGAGGTAATAACAGTGATAATATCACCTGGGGCTTTACTTCCCCAAAACACGATATGATTATGAGAGACGCCGCCGCGGAAGGATCCGGAAATATTGACCATCTGGTGTCTTTATCATGCACTGATATTGCACAAAACACGGGGCTTTAGCATTCCGCCTCCATCGAAGTTGGGGGACGCTTGAGCTTCGCCTTCAAGAGTAGGTCGCCATTGCGTAATCGGGCATCGTTGTGTGCCTCGACTGCGCCGTAGGGAAACGGACGACTGTGCGCGTAATATTGGCCGTTTTAAACTATCATTGAATGTCTGTTGCAAGCACAGTTAACAAGTGCCCACTACACCACAATTTTTTGTTAAAATGATGAAATAGTGCCTCTGGCTACTCCTTTTTTCTTAGTAGACAAGATATGCCGTAAGATAGACAATAAGGGCACAAGATTCAAGACGGCACAATATACCATGGGAAAATACACAATCGCCTAACGTCACAGGTCAGTTCAAGTACGCCTAATAGGTTCATATGTGCACAATTTCCACAGACAAGGTCAGTTCACACTAAGACAAATGATTACACATATGAAACACGCTTTCTAAATATTACACATTCTTTTTAGCATGAAGGTGACATCGCATATGATAGGTCAATATTTACATAAAATATTTTATTCTTCAAGGAACTTCTCCAAGGTGACAAGCACTTTTTTCTGAAGACCTGCAGTTGGCTATGGACCTAGTATTTTTGTCATTGTGACAGGCCTCCTATCTAAGAGTTGCAAACTTGCTCGTAATACTTTTCTTTGTGTCTCAGGGCACTCGAGAACCAGGTGACGCACATATTCGTCAGAGGGGCCGCAGTAACATTCTGTACTAGGCGCACGTACTCTGTACTCAGTAGTCTATACTCTGTACAGTAGTACTCTATATTAGGCGCACACCACAATTATTTCATTGACGAATCCGTGAAGAGACCACTACGCGTTCAGAGGGAAATACGCCAACCTACGCAGCTATTCGCTTCCTTTTAATTCAAAGGCGAAGCTCCTCTTAGTCTAACCTTGTCCTGCGCGAAGCTCCTCTTAGTCTAACCTTGTCCTGCGTCTTGCGTAACAGGCAGTATCAGACAGACAGACAGACAGACAGACAGACAGACAGACAGACAGACAGACAGACAGACAGACAGACAGACAGACAGACAGACAGAAACAGTACATACAGACGGATCGACGCATGCACGCATGGATACACTTGCTCACGGACAAACACACAGACACAAAGACAAGCAAATAGACAAGCAGTACATACAGACTTACGGACGAATGGACCGACGCAGGAATGGCTAGACGGGCGCACGGAAAAACCGACAGAAAGAGACAAGCGAATAGAGAAACAGTACATACGTACGGGTGGGTGGGCGGATGGATGCACACATGGATATACGGGCGCACGGAGAGTCAGACAAACAAGCAAATAGACAAACAGTATATACAGAAGTGCGGACGAACGGATGTACGCACGCATGGATAGACGGGCGCACGCACAAACAGACAGACAGACAAGCAAACAGACAAACAGTACATACAGACGGATGGACGCACAGATGGACGCAGCATGGATAGACGGGCACACGGAAAAACAGACAGGCAGACAAGCAAATAGACAAAACAGTACATACATACGAAGGAGGGATGGATATACGGGCG
Source organism: Rhipicephalus microplus (assembly GCF_013339725.1). Lineage (NCBI taxonomy): Eukaryota > Metazoa > Arthropoda > Arachnida > Ixodida > Ixodidae > Rhipicephalus > Rhipicephalus microplus. The sequence goes on from NC_051172.1 coordinate 50,233,213, forward strand.
CACAGACAGACAGACAGACAGACAGACAGACAGACAGACAGACAAGCAAATAGACAAATTGTATATACAGATGGACGGATGAATGGATTAACGCACGCATGGATAGACGGGCGCATAGACAAACAGAGAGACAAGCAAATAGACAAACAGTACGTACACACAGATGGACGGATAGATGGATGGATGGATGGATGGATGGATGGATGGATGGATGGATGGATGGATGGATGGATGGATGGATGGATGGATGGATGGATGGATGGACGCATAGATATTCAGCGCACGGACAACCAGACAGACAGACAGACAAGCAAAATAGACAAACAGTACATACCGACGGAGGGACGAACGGATGGACGCACGCATGGATATACGAGCGCATTTACAGACAGACAGACAGACAGACAGACAGACAGACAGACAGACAGACAAGCAAATAGACAAACAGTACGTAAAGACGGACGGATGGACGAATGGATGGTCGCGCATGGATAGACTGGCGCACGGACGAACAGACAGACAGACAGACAGACAGACAGACAGACAGACAGACAGACAGACAGACAGACAAACAGACAGACAGACAGACAGACAGACAGACAGACAGACAGACAGACAGAGAAGCAAATAGACAAATGGTACATACAGACGGATGGATGGACGGATGGACGCACACATGGATATACGGGCGCATGGACAAAGAGACAGACAGACAGACAGTCAAGCGAATAGAAAAACAGTACTTATAGACGGACGGACGAACGGATGGACGCGTGCATGGATAGACTCGCGCACGGACGAACAGACACACGGACAGACATACAAGCAAATAGACAAACGATACAAATGAACGGATGGGCGGACGGATGGAAGCACACATGGATATACGGGCGCATGGAGAAACAGACATACAAGCAAATAGACAAACAGCACATACATACGGATGGTCCAATGGATGGACAAACGTATGGATAGACAGGCTCATGGACAAACAGGCAGACAGACAAGCAAATAGACAAACAGTACATACATACAGACGGATGGATGAATGGACGCAAACATGGATATACGGTCACGTGGAAAAACATCCAGACAGATAAGCAAATAGACAAACAGTACATACAGACGGAAGAACGAACGGAAGGACGCACACATGAATATAAGGGCACACGGACAAACAGACAGGCAGACAAGCAAATAGACAAACAGTACACAGACGTATGGATGGATGGATGGACGCATGCATGGATATACGGGCGCACGGACAGACAGAGAAGACAATAGACAAACGGTACAGACAGAAAGACAAGCAAATAGACAAGCAGTACCTACATACGCATGGACGGACGGATAGACGCATAGATAGACGGGCACACAGAGAGACAATAAAAAAGACAAACAGTACATACAGACGGATGGACGGACGCACGCATGAATAGACTGGCGCATGGACAAACGGACAGACATACATACGTACAATCAAATAGAAAAACAGTATATACTGACGAACGGACGAAGGGATGGACGCACGCATGGATAGACGGGCGCACGGAAAGACAGACAGACAGACAGACAGACAGACAGACAGACAGACAGACAGACAGACAGACAGACAGACAGAACGAACGGATGAACGGATGGATGAACGGATGGACGAACGCATGGGTAGACTTGCGCACGGACGGACAGACAGACAGACAGACAGACAGACAAGCAAATAGATAAACGGTACATTCAGACGGATGGACGGACGGATAGACGCACGCATGGATATACGGGTGCACAGACAAACACACAGACAGAAAAGCAAATAGACAAACAGTACATACAGACGGATGGACGAACGGATGGACGCACGCACAGATAAACAGGCGCACGGACAGACAGACAGACAGACAGACAAAAGTTACATACAGACGGATGGATGGACGGATCGACGCACGCATGAATAGACTGGCAGATGGACAGACAACCAAATACACAAACGATACATACAGACTGATGGATGGGCGGATGGACGCACGCATGGATATATGGGCGCACGGACAAACAGACAGACAGACGGACATTGATATTGCGGAGTTTAACGTCCCGAAACGACCATATGACTATGAGAGCCGCCGTATTGGAGGGCTCCGGAAATTCCGACAACCTGGGGTTCTTTACGTGCATTCAAATCTGAGCACACAGGCCTACAACATTTGCGCCTCCACCGGAAACGCAGCCGCCGTTGCCGGGATTCGATCACGCGACCTACGGGTCAGCAGCCGAGTACCTTAGCCACTATACCAATGTGGTGAGGCCAGGCAGACAGACAAGTAAATAGACAAACAGTACGTACAGACAGACGGACGAACGTATTGATGCACGCATGAATTGACTGGCTCACGGACAAACAGACAGACAGACAAGCAAACAGACAAACGGTACATACAGACAAACGGATGGACGGATGGACGCACGCATGGATAAACGGCGCACGGACAAATAGACTGTCAGACAGACAAGTAAATAGACAAACAGTGCGTACAGATGGATGAACGAATGTATGGACGCACACATGGATGGACGGGCGCACGGACAGACAGAGAGACAGACAGACAGACAGACAGACAGACAGACAGACAGACAGACAGACAGACAGACAGACAGACAGACGTTTCTCCCCACTCACCGTCTTTCACTCCGTGTATATGCTGGGATTTTGCTTTTTAATTGCATTCTTGAATACATGTCAAAATAGTCTAACAACGATGCTTCATACCCGTTCCAAAACGCGTGAATACATCAGAAGAGATATCACGCTTTCGTCAGGATGATTCGTCTTTACACATCACACACACTGACTGCAATTTATATGCAACTCTCATGAACAGGTGGTAATCTATAATCACAGTGTCTTTAAGATAGCCCGTTGCGCCAGCAAAAGTAAAAAGTAAAAAGATAACATTCCTTATGCTCAGCAGTACTTCCAAAGGTCAAAATGCGTATTTCATGTGGATTAAGAGGTAGACCTATCTTTAAAGCCATCCGCAATATTTCCCAGAAGAATATGGCATTCTTACTGTTCACTTTGTATATGGTTCTTCTGTTATTGATAAATGAATATGTCTCAGTGTCTTCTAACGAGTGGGCCTTCGAAACACCCCCTCGTTGCTCAGTTCACATCTTCCGACTCCTGGAGTGATTGTATGCTTCGGCCACAAAGTTTATGTTGCGTTAAGGAGACCCCTGCCCCTACATAACTCATACAGTGATTTCTTCCAAAGCAGTTTCAACAAACGTCTTGGCTCTGGGGTAAAACAACTGCTTGCTACGCAGACGGCCTGGGTTCGATCCCCGCTCAAACCCGAGAGTTTTGCAGTGAAAGCTGCCATGAGATTGCAACAACGGGGTCATCCTTTTCCGCCGCGACCACCGCCACTGGTGTGCGGAACCGTGTGAAACATAAAAAAAAAAAATTTGGCAGATCCGACGTACCTCGGAATCGACGTTGTGCGAAGCATGCGGAGCGAACGTGACCGTGTTGCAATTATTTTATTAAGCAACACGTCATGAAATGACGCTAAATATATGTACGCACAGACATATGTTGAAGAGTTGTAGATGTTTATACAACCAGTTGTTTGCACTTGCGCAACGATGCCAACTGGAATAGGCCTATTAGCAACACGAGAAGCAGATATGACACCCTGATGCTCGCGAGGATGCTGGCCCTTAACACTGTTGCCATGCGCTTAACTTCAGCGCATGGCAACTAGCCACAATTGACGTTAACCTCACGTGACGGCTGTATCAACGAAGTACATATGTAATGTTTGTAAAATTGGGTAGGCAACACTGCAACCACTATTGACGTTTCACAAGGATTAGCGTCTATGTGAAAAATAGTTACGGGACCTTGTGTGTATGCCTCGGTGGTTAAATGTTTTATTGCCACGCGGAACGCTTGGGTTCGCTTCCTGCTTGGACCCTGACATTTTTTTTCTTTGCATTCGTCGGTTTAACGCTACCAATATCGGGCATTTCTTAACGCTCGCGCGTTAAAATTTTTCATGTGTGTTCTCGTTGTTCTTGGGTAGATACTAAGTGTTAGTGATCTTTTGTTCATACCACTGGCACATACCCGCCCGTGGATATGTGCCACTGTCTGGTGGGAAGTGTTTCATGACGTACGCGACGGGATTGTTACATTATGCATGTCTTGACCAGCACGTCATATTCCTCAAACCATTTTACCCCCCCCCCCCCCATACTAATTTGGTTCACGCCAAGTTAAGGGGGTGACCGCGAGAGCACCCAAACGTAGGCGGATAGATAGATAGATAGATAGATAGATAGATAGATAGATAGATAGATAGATGGATAGATAGATAGATAGATAGATAGATAGATAGATAGATAGATAGATAGATAGATAGATAGATAGATAGATAGATAGATAGATAGATAGATAGATACGCTCAAAGTCACTGAAGTTCGCTAAGAAATGCTTCGCATTCAAAAAAATAAAAAAATATCCAGGATAGAACAGGGTTATAACTTCGGTCCATTCCGTACCAGCCCAAAATTTTACCACTGAGCCATGCCGTTGCTTGGAACTCCTGCGCACAAAAACCCCATGCAAGCGCCATGTCGTAAAGGAACCGCGTTAACATACGCAATAAAAAGAGGTAGAAAAGTAAAATAACCAGCTTCACATAATTAGAATTGTGTAACTAGGTGTAACACAATACAAATCACATTACAAGTGGGCTACTGAATGCTTCCAACCCTTTGCAAAGTGCGCAGCTATAATTCGTCATCTTCATGAGACACGGAATTAATTAATATAATACTGCATGGGTACGTTTCTTTCAACCATACTTGTATTATATAGTAGCCCAAGATGGTTTGCAACGGATTCTAGAAATGGCACTCTTCTAGCTTCAGTTGCAACGATGCAGAACTTCCCACGATGGCCCGGAATTTTTTAGTATCATTTTAATTTGCATTCTTCATGATTTTACGATTATGGGCAAGATAATAATTTTTTGGATACAACCAACGACATCGATTCCGACGCCAGAATTTTAGCGGAACGAGCTCCTTAAGGCTGTCGCGTTTCACCTTTGATGCCCAAAGTTTCCGTTTTAATGCCCAAAATAAAAAAAAAAACTCGGGCATGCGTATAACAAAATACCCTCTAAGGAAAGGTCGAATAAAAAGGGCGTCTGTCTGTCCCGCAACAATTATCATCCCCCGGCTTGCTTGCACTTCTTTTTTTGAAAACTCGGCGCTGGCCACTTTCTTATCAGTAAAGCCATGTCACGCTGATAACGCGCATGTCTTTTGTGACCTGAAAGTGCTGGGCGCGAGGTGATAGTGCAAGGATTGGAACGATGACAGATGACGATTATTGTTGTGGGACAGAAGGATGCCCTTTTACTCTTTCTTTTTTTCGGTGTACGACAAGTACAGCATAGAGAAAGATATTATATAAAGAGTGGCCAGTGGAGGCCTTTCGCGACCCAGCAACAAAGGGTCAGACCAACGGATAAAGGGCGTACCCCTCTTTGCTTTTACTCCTTTGTGAAGACATGCAATAGCTTCCCCAGGAGGACAATGAATACCCAAGATAGACATAAATTTTTGACAAAGAAGAAATTTTATCAATTTGTGCAATTTTTCATATCCTCTCTACACAATGTCCCGCTAAGGACATTTAATACATTACAACAGAAATTAGTGAAGTATGACTAGAAAGTGTTGTCTTCCTGCATTTGTTTGAACAGAGGCTCATTCATGTGGTTTAGATGTGCTGTACATGTATTTCTCTTGCAGAATCATGGGGCGTGTGGCGTAGTGGTAAAGACACTCGCTTTCGGAGCATGAGGGTACGGGTTCAAATCGCAGCGTTGGAAAGAAAATAAAGTTCGTTGTTTTATTTATGCTTAAGACATTATCGGGTCAGATCAACCACTCGTGGCGCTGAAAGCAGCGCAGTAGCTGGGCTGGAGGGCCCTACGGGAGCGCCCGCTTTTTATGTAAGTATGTTTATCTATGGGCATAGTGTAAATTTTTATGAAAGGAAACACGGGAGCACGTGGCCTGCGTGCTCCCGCGGCTGCTGGCAGCGCGTTCAAGCGGGAGCGAGAACAACCACAGTCTCTTTCCATGCCATCTCACCGCGAGCGAACCAACCATTCGTTGCTGATATAGAACCAACGGCACGATTGCGATCTCCTCCCCCTTCAAGGCGATTACGTGAGAGCTGGTAATCGCCTTCAAGGAGGAGGCTTTGCAAGCTTGCCGTTCGATATCAGCAACGAATGGTAGTTTTCCTCGCCGTGAGATCACGCAAAAAGAGAGTGTGGTTGCTATCGCTCCGGCTTCAACGCGCTGCCAGCAGCCGCTGGAGTGCGCAGACCACGCGTCGCCGTTAGGTTTTTACATGACCCGCATGTCATGATTATTGTGTGCAGTCATATACTTTCGTCAACAATTCAAGTACGTAACACCAAGTTTGATGTATGTGGAAGCTAATAAAATGGCCGCGAGTGCACTGCGAGCGTAGCATGTAGTCATGTTTTACATGACACGTATGTTTGGATTGTCATTTTTGAAATGTGATTTACCTTCGTCGTTTTTTCACGTCACGTAATATCAAATTTGGCATATGTGAAGATAGCAAAACGACCACGGGCGCATCATAAGCGTGGCGTGTAGTCATGTTCTTAAATGACACGCATGTCATGAATATCATGTTTGCACCATTCATATACCTTCGTCATCCATTCACGTCACGTAATACCAAATTTGGTACATGTGAAGCTAGAGAAACGACCGTGAACGCACCAGCAGCGTGGCATGTAGTCATGTTCTTACATGACACGCATGTCATGAATATCATGTTTGCACCATTTATATGCCTTCGCCATTCATTCACGTCATGTAATACCGAATTTGGTACATGTGAATCTAGAGAAACGACCGCGAACGCACCAGCAGCGTGGCATGTAGTCATGTTCTTACATGACACGCATGTCATGAATATCACGTTTGCATCAATCATATAACTTCGTCACCCATTCACGTCACGTAATACCGAATTTGGTACATGTGAATACAGAAACCACCACGAACGCACCAGCAGCGTGGCATGTAGTCATGTTCTTACATGACACGCATGTCATGAATATCACGTTTGCATCATTCATATACCTTCGTCACGCATTCACGTCACCTAATACCGAATTTGGTACATGTGAAGCTAGAGAAACGACCACGAGCGCACCATCAGCGTGGCATGTAGTGATGTTCTTACATGCCACACATGTCATGAATATCATGTTTACACCATTCGTATACCTTCGTAATCTATTCACGTCACGTAATACCGAATTCGGTACATGTGAAGCTAGAGAAACGACCGCGAGCACACCATTAGCATGGCATGTAGTCATGTTGTTACATGACACGCATCTCATGAATATTATGACATGCGTGTCATGTCATCGTGGCAGCGATGTCGGGGCACGACACTACTGCCACGATGGTTCGTTTACCGGTACTGCTTACGCACGTTGCATTCCTTCTCACATCTGGATCATGGCTTTCCGTAAGCCATTTATGCCCTCAGCTGTACGGGTCGACACTGCCTCGGCGGGCATCATCTCGCTTGGCGCTGCTGGTATTTGTGATCAGGCTTGGTCACGTTGGTCAACAACGGCCATCATCCAAGATAATGGCGTGGGATATAACCACTTACCTTTGACTCTCGCAGTTGGGCACGACACCGCTGCCACGATGGTTCGCTTACCGGTATTGCTAACGCAGGTTAGTTATTTGAATGATGCCTACAGTGTTAGGACCTCTAACCGTTGTTTCGTAGCGGTGTCGTGCCCACCTCATGTTTTGGACGTCACTAAGAAAGTGTTGTTCCTTCCTGCCTTGACGTATTCTAATATAGTTGATCTGCTACTTTTAGTCACTGGAGATGTAGAACTGAACCCAGGTCCCACTATTGCTGATCTGTCGCGCTCCCTGGTTTCGGTTCTGGAGCCAGTTCGCAGAATCGAGGAAGAACGCTATCCCGCGGGAACTTCAAGGTGTAAAAGAAAAACGGGTCGCGCCTGACCTTGAAATCCAGAGTTTAAATGAAAGGGTCGGGACACTGGAGGCAACCTACTCTCCGGTCGTTCAGAGTGAAACGAACGCCTCAAATGTTTCTGACATCGCCATTCAACTAAAAAGCATAACGTAACGATGCGAAGATACAGAAAACAGAATACGACGTTCTAATATACTTTTTTTGGCATTGAAGATGATGAGAAGGAAGATTGGACGGCGACTGAACTAAAGATCATAACTTTCTGTTCCCAAAATCTTGACATCACAATGACTGGTTTACAATTCGATAGGGTACATAGATTAGGTCACTTTGCTTGAAACAAGTGTCGGCCTATAATAGCAAAGATGGCCGTATTCAAGGACAAGCAAAGCATTATGACTTCTGCCCGCAAACTAAAAGGGTCAAAATTTGGAATAAGCGAGGACTTTTCACCCTCAACACGCCAAGCAAGAAGGAAATTGCTGGAATTTGCGAGGGGAAAGGCTAAACCTTATACATTATCGGTTGATAAGCTCAGAATAGGTAGAGAGACATATGTTTTTGACTCCTCCACGAACTGTGTTGTTTTATCTTCACGATAGCTAGAGAGAAAGAGGAATAAGTGCGGTCGTAGTGAACCTTCGAAACCCACCTCCACTTTTCTGCTATCAGCTTTATTCACTTACATCAGAAGTCTTCTACCAAAATGCGACCTAGTTTAATCCGTCCTTGATGACAGCTGTCCAAAGGTCGTAGAACTTACAGAGACTTGGTTGTGCCCTAATATCAGTGACAGGAAATTGTTGTTTGATAAGAACTACACCATTTATTGGCGTGGACGCACACAAAGGGGGGGTGGAGGGGTACTGCTGGCCATTACGAACGACATCGCATCATTCGTAATTGATACGTTCTCTGATCTGGAAATAATATGGGCAGCATATAGGGCTCACACCAAAAACATACTGCCACTCACATGTAGTCAGTCGACTGCGATATCGGCTCTCAATACGGAGGAAAACAGAATATCGCGTGCTTCTCCGCTCGAGAGCCAGCCACGACCGACGCATTGGGCTAGAGCTATAGCAACTAAGTGGTTTGATAAACCCCCCGTACTTGTGATTCATCGTGACAAACTGGTGGCAGTGCTGGGTAGTTTCATGGATGCTGCAGCAGAACCCCCCCCCCCTCCAGGGAGCCGTAATACTAGTCCAGTTCCAGTCAATACTCCCGTGCATCGGACCAGCCGCCGAATCAGGGTATCGCCTCCGGAAGTCGACGACGCTTCTCCCACCACGTCGACAAACATGACCAGCGCTTCAGTGCGAACCTCGCCAACCGGCTGGGGAAACACGACGTCGAACCGCTATACGTTGGAAAGCCCACGGGCACCGGCGACATTCCATGGTACGGAGCGTGAGGATGCTGAGGACTGCTTGGCGGACTTCGAGCGCGTAGCCACTTTGAATCAGTGGGACGACGCGGCGAAACTGGGTCATGTCTATTTCTATCTCGAAGACGGGGCACGTACGTGGTATCAAAATCGAGAGGAGTAGCTGACGACGTGGCCTGAATTCTCTCGTAGACTTCTGCAGACATATGCCAGCGCTTATTGCCAAGAACGAGCTATTCTGGCCCACGTCCAGTCGCCAAATGAAACTGTGACCACGTACGTTGAAGACATGACGCACCTATTCTGACGGGCTGATTCAAGAATGACGGAGGACAAGAAGTTGCGTCACTTGATGCGTGGTGTCAAGGACCAGCTTTTTGCCGGCCTTGTGCGCAGCCCCCCGAAGACGGTCGCGGAGTTCTTGTCCGAAGCTGTGACAATAAAAAAAATGCTTCAGCAGCGATCCAACCAATACGACAGGCGAGTCATTGATATGACCACTGCTAACATTTTCATCGCCGCTGGAACCAGCAATGACTGTCTACGTGAACTCATCCGTAATATAGTACGTGAAGAGTTGCAAAAGACTGGTGTAACACCTCATCCTACGGTTAGCTCTATTCCAACTGTGATCAAGGATGAGCTGCACCAGGCCCCCCGGGACACCTTGCCTTCGGATACAGCTGCGCCAGCTCCTGCTGAATACCGCCGTTGGACAACCTACGCGGAAGCCTTGAAACGACCTGCTGCGGAAGCCTTGAAACGACACCTTTTCCGTGGCACTTCGATAGCGTTTGCCCACGAAGTAGCAAACAGCACCAACTGTCTCACGTCAGAACAAGTGGATACCGCAGACACGTCAATGAGTAATATTGACATCAATCCTGATCGGTCCACTGATAACCAGACTGCGCTGCGAGCACTCTTGTTCGAGTTCAGGCCTTTCTTCGCAAGTTGCTCAAAGATCCGCCAGACGTCTATCACTCAACACAAGATCACCACGTACGAGGACGCACGCCCGATACACCAGCACCCCTACCACGTGTCGGCTAAAAAACGTGAAGCAATACGTACGCAAGTCCACGAGATGCTTGACGATGGCGTTATCAAACCATCCAACAGCCGGTGGTCATCTCCAGTCGTGCTTGTCAAAAAGAAGGACGGGTCGTTACGCTTCTGCGTCGACTACCGAAAGCCTAACAACGTGACCAAAAAGGATGTGTACCCGCTGCGGCGTATCGACGATTCGCTGGATAGACTTCGTCGTGCCCATAATTTTACTTCTCTCGATCTCTAAAGCGGGTACTGGCAAATCGAGGAAGATTAATGAGACCGCGAGAAAACAGCCTTCGTGACTCCAGACGGCCTATACCGATTTTGAGTAATCCCTTTTGGCTTGTGTTCAGCGCCAGCAACTTTTCAGCGAATGATTGACACTGTCCTCACAGGGCTCAAGTGGCAGACTTGTCTTGTCTACCTTGATGATGTGGTGGTCTTCTCTGCCACGTTCGAGCAGAATTTTCACCACCTGCGCAGCGTGCTGGAGGCTATCCGATCAGCGGACCTCACACTAAAGCCACAGAAGTGCCACTTCGGCTATGAAGAACTCAAATTTCTTGGACATGTAGTTAGCGCCGAAGGAGTCCGGCCCAATCCGGACAAGCTTGCCGCTGTTGCCGAATTAGCAGCTCCTGTCGATAAGAAAGCCGTCCGGTGCTTCCTTGGTTTGTGCGCCTACTATTGTCGGTTCATTCACAGATTTTCTCAGATAGCAGAACCTCTGACTCGTCTCAGGAGGGATGACATGCCGTTTGTCTGGGAAAACGAGCAACAAGCAGCTTTTGATGAACTGCGACAGCGCATGTAATCAGCGCCCGTTCTCGCTCATTCCGATGATGATGCTGACACGGAGGTCCATACTGACGCTAGTAACGTTGGGCTCGGTGCAGTGCTCGTTCAGCGTCAAGAAGACATCGAAAGAGTAATAGCCCACGCCAGCTGCTCGCTATCCCGTGCCGAGGCGAATTATTCCACTATACGGAGAAAGAGTGCCTCGCAGTCGTGTGGGCAGTCGCCAAGTTCAGCCCGTACCTTTATGGTCGTTCCTTCAAGATAGTGACGGACCACCACGACCTCTGTTGGTTGGCAAGCCTGTGCGACCCTTCAGGACGGCTAGCATGGTGGAGCTTGCGGCTGCAGGAGTTTGACGTCACCATTGTCCGTAAGTCCAGCCGTAAGCATGAAAATGCTGACACATTGTCACGCGCACCCCTTCATGTCGTCAGTCAGGAAGCAGAGGAAGACGAAGGCTTCCTGGGCGCCATTAGCTCATCAGACTTAAGCAAACGGCAGCGAGATGACGCAGAGATTCGTCCAATCATCGATCATACCACGCCATTTATCCCGCTCGTTTACGTCGTTCTGCCTTCAAAACAGTGTGTTTTACAAGAAGAACGCTCGTTCAAACAACTATGCTTACCTCCTGGTGGTTCCTCGAGGCATGCGAGACGACGTCCTTTTTGCTTACCATGACGAACCCACCTCCGGTCATCTGAGCTACTCACGGACACTTGCCAGAGTGAGCGAGAGGTCCATTGATTTTATCTTCTTCTTTCAACGTACGTGTTCTTTCCTTAGTCGTTCTTTCCTTTCTTTCACTGTATTTTTCTTTCTCTTTCAAGCTATCTCTCTCTGTGTGTGTGTGTGTGTGTGTGTGTGTGTGTGTTTGCATGCGTGTGTGTGTGTTTGTGGGTGTGTGTGTGCGCGTGCGTGCGTTTGTGTGTGTGTGTGTGCGTGTGCGTGTGTGTGTGTGTGTGTGTGTGTGTAGTTGTTCTCTAATCCATCAGAATTATTCCTGAGACTGGCACCGCTTTCCAACCATCATCATCATCATCATCACCTGACTACGTCCACTGCAGGACAAAGGCCTCTTCCATGTTCGCCAGTTAACCCGGTCCTGTGCTTGCTGCTGTCAATTTATACCCGCAAACTTCTTAATCTCATCTGCCCACCTAACCTTCTGTCTCCCCCTAACTCGCTTGCCTTCTCTGAGAATCCAGTTAGTTACCCTTATTGACCAGCGGTTATCCTGTCTACGCGCTACATGCCCGGCCCATGTCCATTTTCTCTTCTTGATTTCAACTATGATATCCTTAACCCCCGTTTGTTCTTAATCCACTCTGCTCTCTTCTTGTCTTTTAAGGTTACACCTACCATTTTTCTTTCCATTGCTCGCTGCGTCGTCCTCAATTTAAGCTCAACCCTCTTCGTAAGTCTCCAGGTTTCTGCTCCGTAGCTAAGAACCGGCAAGATACAGCTGTTATATACTTTACTCTTAAGGTATAGTGGCAATCTACTTGTCATAATTTGAGAGTGCTTGCCGAATGCGCTTCACCCCATTTTTATTCATCTAGTTACTTCAATCTCGTGGTTCGGCTCCCTGGTTATTACCTGCCCTAAGTAGACATAGTCTTTTACAACTTGAAGTGCACTATTACCTATCTCGAAGCGCTGCTCTCTTCCGAGTTTGTTGTACGTTCCTTTCATTTTCTGCAGAATAATTTTAAGACCCACCTTTCTGCTCTCCTTGTCTAACTCCGTATTCATGAGTTGCAATTCGTACCCTGAGTTACTCAGCAAAACTCGGATGTATGCACTTAGGGACAAAGAAGGCAAAAGAACTACCAATATAGATAGGATAGTTAATATAGCGGAGGAGTTTTACAGGCATCGGTACAGTAGCCGGGACAACCACGACCTTAATACTATAAGAACTAGCAGTAACCCAGATGACACCCCACCAGTAATGATAGAAGAAGTCAGAAAAGCTTTGGAGAGCATGCAAAGAGGCAAAGCTGCTGGTGAGCATCAGGTAACCTCTGATCTGCTCAAAGATGGAGGACAGATTGTGTTAGAAAAACTAGCCACCCTGTTTACGAGGTGTTTCCTGACGGGAAGAGTACCAGAGTTTTGGAAGAATGCTAACGTCATCCTAATACATAAGAAAGGAGATGAGAAGGACTTGAAGAATTACAGGCCGATCAGCTTGCTTTCTGTAGTATACAAGCTCTTTACAAAGATAATTGCTAACAGAGTAAAGAAAACATTAGAATTCATTCAACCAAAGGAACAAGAAGGATTTCGAACATTTCCATTCTCAACAATCTCAATACTCAACAATCGACCACATTCATACTATAAATCAGGTAATAGAGAAATGCTCAGAATATAACCAACCACTATACATAGCCTTCATAGACTACGAGAAGGCATTTGATTCAGTAGAAATATCAGCTGTCATGCAGACACTGCGGAATCAGGGTGTCGATGAAGTATACATAAACATCCTGGAAGAAATCTACAGGGGATCAACTGCTACCATAGTGCTTCATAAAGAAAGCAATAGAATACCAATCAAGAAAGGTGTAAGGCAGGGCGACACAATCTCCCCAATGCTATTTACCGCATGCTTACAGGACGTTTTCAGAAGCCTAGAATGGGAACAGTTAGATATAAGAGTTAATGGAGAGTACCTTAGTAACCTGCGCTTGCAACCAACACGTACCCTTATCTATGCTGCTTACACGCCGTCTACGCATACGTGACTCGGAGTTGTCCCAGGTGTAACGAACCCACAACGACACTTGCTCACATAAAACACCAAAGCACACACCACCCAGACAAAGTGGTCTGGTCAATACTCACAAAACAATTAAGCACTGACAGCGTTGTTTTGGGAACCGTGAATCTCAGAACTTTACTTGGGAAGCGAAGTAGCAACCCTAGACCAATCCCGGCCTAAGTCATTAGATGGTTTAGCCCCAACGAGCTGCGGCAGCCAGTGAGGCCCTACCGGGGGACACCAACCAAGGTTTTAGCCGTGCAAACGTTTTAACGCGATAGCGTTAGATAGCTCGTGTCGCAGAAATTCCACCGTCGGCATCGGTATCGTTGGTTGTGAGCGAAAAATTGTCCGTGAGAAAAAAAAATCGAGAAAAGAGCAAATGAAAAATTGTCGCCGTATCTGAATTTTTCACTGCAAATTTCATCGAAAGATGGTAGTCTTGCGTCTGGAGAGAGTGAACAAAACAGTTATTTGATGTTCTGCGGGAGAATTGGTGAATTGTATTCTGGAGGCGCTGCGTCACAGAGCCTCAATCCCTGCAGCAAAGGCGAACGAGCGCATCGAGACACGGAAGACACGCTAGACACGAGCGCTATCTGGCAAATATGTTCGAAAACGAAAGAAGGCGTGCGTGCCCGTCTTGGAGGCGATAAGGTGAAGAACGCAAAGCGACGGGCAGGTGCCACCCCCGAGTCGTCTTAGCAAAGCGTTGGAAACGCTTGCCTTTTTGGGTATCGCGTTGCATTGTCAGCGCAGCGTGATGAACGCTACCGTCCTTATAATTACTTATGTATGCCTTCTCTAGTATAAAGACATACATAAAAAATATTGTCATGCTGTTATGGTGCCTCAGATATGCGCAATAATTGCTTTTTAATTGACAATCGCGCAAGTATGATCGCTGAAACTTGAGCTGTATTGGTGGGCGCTGCGGCTGGTGTTGGCCGTTTGGGGTATTGTTTGCTGCCGTGTGATGTATTGTTACAGCGGACAAACAGACAAATGCACAGACTGACCGACAGACAGACCAAAATTTTTGTGTTGATGTACCCCAAGAAAGGCTATCGTCTGTAATAAAGAATAAAATTTTAGGTTTCGTTGAGGACCGAACCCGGGCCGTTCACGTGGCAAGTAGGTGTCCTACTAAAAAGCCATGATTTTACTTGCAGCTGCTTCGGGAAAAAAACTACATAAATGTCATCTATTAGAAGGAGTCTTAACGCATTTTTGTTCTACAGGTGTCACTACAAAAACGAGCCCATTCGGCGATTTCGGGAGGTCATAAAAGCAGAGAACAATCAAACTACGTCGAAAAAGGCCGGGATGGTGCAGCCATCACCGCTAAAAACACACAGGAACTTTCATACAGCTCTAACAACGAACAACTATGTCGATCTAGCAGAAAACATATCATGCCTTTCCAGAGGCGTTGATCAAGCAAACATCAAACGCTAGATAAAGTGCTGCCATCTGTGAGGCACTGTGAGTACAACGGTTACAATGAACCGTAAGGCATTCATTGGCCACTGGCACCAGTAAAAATAATTCACGAGTGAGTACGGGGAACAACGTTTAT
Organism: Rhipicephalus microplus; assembly: GCF_013339725.1. Taxonomy (NCBI): domain Eukaryota; kingdom Metazoa; phylum Arthropoda; class Arachnida; order Ixodida; family Ixodidae; genus Rhipicephalus; species Rhipicephalus microplus. The sequence goes on from NC_051172.1 coordinate 50,248,898, forward strand.
TGGCAGCACACCAGCAATCACGTTTCAATGAGAAAAAAATGTAACGAGTTAGAAGCATTAGGGCGAGTTTGCAAACAGCACGCCTTCGTTTTCAGAGGCAAAACGAACAGAGAAGCGTGTCTCGTTAGTAGGAACTATCATTACCAAACAGTCGTAAGAATCAGCGTGAGGTGCGTCTGTAGCAGCTTCGAATTACAGCTCCTGCTTTCACCGAGCATGGCTTCAACACTCACACTTTTTATTGCATTAAGACATAGTGCGGTCAAGCTGAGGGCCCAAGGAGGTTGAGATTTTTGTAAGTAAATCACTGTGGAGCGAAAGTCGAGAGAAGCGCAAGCATTTAAACACGTGCAGGATTAGTGCAAATGAACGTAGTACACCAATACGCAACACTAACAGCGATAACAAGATCTGAGAGTCGACAAAAAATAATAAATATGCGCCATTGCCAAAATACAAATATATCAAAATAACAAATATATTGACAAAACATAACAAATATGCGCGCATTGGCCAAAATAATGTACCTGTCATCGCCGCGGTACTTGCAGAAATTGATGCCATCGCTAGTATGGCACCATAGAGCAACTGCAGTGACTTACCGAAGAGAATAAAAACGTGCTTGAAAGAACATTAAACGCCGAGGGCCACGCCAACCATTGGATAAAAACTAACTGCGCATATGTGCGTCGGGCTGTTAGCTGCCCTCGTCGAACATCGGCAGCGCATGTTTTCCGTTGCGTCATCGTCACAGATAAGAGAATTCATAGTAAAACTCGCAAGGCACCGTGATTGCTAAACAAATTTAGTGCTCAGAAGTATTATGCACAACGCGGAATTCAAATGTTACCCTTCAAATATATAGAAAACAGCACTTTTTTGCAAACTAGGTCGCTCTCTCCACTTCAAATTTAGAGCTTGCTATGATGCTCTTGGCGGTGTTTTGGCGTCTCCGAGGGCAGATTTGAATAGCTACACTATAGTACTTCTTTACCTTTCGATTGTTTCGCCCCCCTTCGGCAATGGGTGGAACCTGAGACTTTCCGAGGCATGGGAACATGGTGACGCATGGCCTGTGCGCTCCGGCGGCTGCTCGCAGCGCGTTCAAGTGGAGGCGAGAGCAACCACAATCTCTTTTCGCGTCAACTCACAATGAGCAAAACAACCATTTGTGGCTGATTAGAACGGCAAGATTGGAACCTCTCCCCCTTCAAGGTGATCACCGGCTCTCACGTAATCGCCTTGAAGGGGGAGGGGTCGCAATCTTGCAGCTTGTTTCATATCAGCAATGAATGGTTGTTTTGCTCGCCGCGAGATGACGCGAAAAGGGATTGTGGTTGCTCTCGCATCCGCTTGAACGCGCTGCCAGCAGCCGCCGGAGCGCGCAGGCCACGTGTTCTCTTTCATAAAAATTGACACTGTACAAATTCAAGTGAAGCGATAAAGTTGTCGTAGTAAGGATCCCACGTACAAGAAGCATGTTCGAGTTTAGATCATATTAATGTTTTATATAAGAGCAGTTTTAGTGCTGATGGCGTTTTCGAAAAGTTACAACGTAAGTAGTCTAAAATACCATCGTTATACCCTTGTTAGACAGGCCGCCTAAACCACGGTTACGCTAACCACGGTTACGTTCACCGTGGTTCACTGATGTTAACCGGCACGTAATAACGCGGTTATGCCGCTAACCATAGTTTTAAGAAGCCGAGCTCTGCAACATTGGTTAGGCAGATAACCAAGGAAATGGCGGCGCTCACCACCGTTGAGTGCATGCCGGCGAGCGCGCGTTAAAAATGGACGAGCTGGACGGCACGAACCACGCTAAAGCCTGATAAGGATGTGGGAAAATCATTTGAGTGATATGCGGAGCACGTCACGCAACGCAAAGGTGTACGTGACAATTACAGCCGATTTGAACACCAAACTTCTGCCTGACGCAGAGCAATTCACGCCAAAGGAAGTCCTGAAGAAGATAGACAATGTGAACAAGAAGTACCACTAAGTACATGAACACACTAGGGAGAACATATGACATTTTTGCCTGGTTGCTGCTGAATGTATTCGGAGCATGCATACGCAAGAAAGTGGTTCTGTTGATTGTTCTACGCCAGATGGTGTTAGCCATTAACCGAGGATGCTTTCGCGCTGTGTAACATCGGCGAACAGTGGTTGGCGTTAACCGCGGTTCAACGCGGTCAACCGTGGTTAGTCGTAACCGCGTTTGCTTTGCCTGTGTAACATGAGTATAACATGCGAACGACATTATTAGTAATATGTTCGATGCTAGGTGCCCAAGATAGGTTTGTCGTGATAAGAACACCCAAGTATCTATATGAGTTGACCGGATCGAGCAGGACGGTGTTAAATAGTATGGTAGCGGGGTGTTGGGTGATTTTGTTACGGGGATTACCTTACATTTGCCAATGTTTAAGTCCATTCGCCATGTGCTGCCCCATGCTGCTACAGCGTTAAGATCAAACTGAAGTAATGAAATGTCATTATCACTGGTTACTTCATAAAAAAGGACGCAATCATCGGCATAAAGATGAGTGTTAAAAGAAGTAGAAGACGTGAGGTCCTTAATATAAATTAGAAACTTAAGCGCGACAAGGAACGACTCTTGCGGTACACCTGGGTGGACCGCAGCAGATGAAAAATTGTGACTGTTAGCAATAAAGTATTGAATTCTCTTAGATAGAAAACACTCAAGCGACTTCTGTACTTTATAGTAGTAGTCGGTGACAGACATCGTCGAAAGCCTTACTAAAGTAAAAAAAATACAGTAAGCGCATGATGAACGCTCCAAAATCTGATGCAGTTTGCGAGTGAATTATGTGTTGTGTCTCGCGTGAAATATGTTCGCGAAAGCCATGTTGTGCAGATGTAAAAAACGAGTTAGATTCAAGAAAGTTAATGAGTTGATAAAAATTACATGTTCTAATAACTTACAGGAAGTGTTTGTTAGAGAAATGGGGCGATAATTATTCGAATAGTGTTCATTACCCGACTTAAAAATCGCCACCACCCTCCCGATTTTCCGTTGTGTAGGAATGATTGATGTATCTAAGGATTGTTCAAAGATCTTTATTTGCACAAACGAACTGTAAGTAACGGTGCTTTTAAGAAATTTAAAACCGATATTGTCGTGGCTATGAGAACAGTCAATGAGCAAAGCCACTTATAGGTTTAGTAATACCGGAAAGATCAATAGAGATTAGTGGCATGACGATGTAGTTGAATTGATATGTGGGTGTTAACGACCCAAAACCACCATTTGATTATGAGAGACGCCGTAGTGGAGGGCTCCGGAAATTTTGACCACCTGGGGTTCTTTAACGTGCCGCCAAATCTGAGCACACGGGCCAATACAGCATTTTCGCCTCTATTGAAAATGCAGTCGCCGCAGCCGAAATTGGATCCCGCGACCTGCGGGTCAGCAGCCGAGTTCCTTAGCCACTAAACCACCACGGCGGGGCGATATAGTTAGAGTTCTGCATATGAGGCAGGTTGGCGTTACCAACTAATGACAAGTTGTTTTTGAAAGTGTCATTAAGAAGACCGGCACACATGTTAGTAGGAACACTGGATAGTCAAAATGATCTGCTAGAAATATTCTGTTATGGGGCAAAGAGTCAATACACCATATGCGAAATTGCTTTGTGCTCTGGCAACACTGTGCACTTCGACCCTGCCGCCATTTTAATGTGGGCGAGCGGTCGACGGAAACGCGTTCGCTAGTACGGCCGTACGACTTCTGAACACCCGCTTCACTGCGCTGAGCTACTGCGATGGCCACAGCAAGACGTTTCCCAGTGCCCGAACATGTGATGTGGACAAACTGTTTAGAAAACTTGCCGTACATATCGAACGACACTGTAGCGGACCTAATAAACCAGGCGCCGACGTCATCCAAGCAGCAAACAAAATCTTATGCCTTCGCCGTGGAAGCGTACACCTTGCCGTCGTCGGTTGTGACCAACGCCTGTGACACAAGGTAGGTAAGCGACGTTTTGTGTAACCTTCTGAAAGCATGCAGTGCTTTTCCTTTTGGAGCAACGTACAAATAGTGCCGCCGATGTTAACGTCGTGCGGGCGTTCTCGGCGAGGTCGGTCATGTCACTGCGTGTTTCTTTCACTACGCGTGCTCACGTGCTTGGATAACTTGTCATTATGGCTTGGCAAGAGGAGGCTATGGTTTGGCGTTTATTTTTAGCACGTCCGATCAGCAGGCGTGGTCGCGCAAGAACTTCGCAGCTGTTCCGGTGGTGCAGTGTGCATGCCTTGAAGGACATCGCTCGTACTATGAAAACAGTTTTTTGCGCAAACAAATTTCGCGTCCGCACGTATGCATTACTGGTCTAATATTAATGTGCTGCCTTTACGAGTGCGCATGCTGCTTTGTATAAAACACGACGTACGCTAGTTTGTTCACTAAACATTTAGACTAAACGGGTCTACAAGGACAGCTAGAAAGAACGGAACTGATCCACCGCAAGTGTCAACGTAAGTTAACAGTGGGACTCCTTAAAAACCTGATTCATTCGGTGCATGTTGGTTTGGAGATTTTTCAGCAGCATTGGCATGTGGTTTTCCAACTCGTCAATAAAAAGCAGCGTTTTTTTATGTTCCACTAGAGGTTGTTCACATCGAAGCACTTCATGCAGGTTTTGTATTATTGCACTGTAACGTCAGCTGCGCAGGGGTTTTCCCGAATGACATAGTCATTACTTTGTGGAGAGTAGGTTGCATAACCCAATTGCTTTGCATAAAGCTGTCATGGCAAGTGCCACGACAGCTTTATTCGTACTTGTGATATGGCACTCGGTAAAAAGATGACAAACTTGACTGTGTGCAGCTTACAAAGTTCTTTGTTGTTGTTGTTGTTGTTGCTCTTACAGTCTCGGGATTGTCTATGCACGTGCCACGTGCTACCGAAGCCAGAAGAAGAGTGGGCGGCCGTACAAAGTCAGCTTGGCTTTGAAAAGCGACAGTGGAGCAGTGGCAGATTCTACTTGTGAGTGCCCCGCTGGGGCTGGTGGTGCCTGCAGCCACATTCTTGCGGCTCTGCGCCTCCTTGTTCTGCTGAAGCAGAAGGGCTTCAAAGAGGCACCACCAGAGCTTTCATGCACCGAGTTGCTGCAGCAATGGAGGCGCCCCCGACGACAAGGCATCAGGCCTATGGCCGTGCAGAACGTGGACTGGCGGACTCCACGTGAGGGTGGCATGGGCATGCCAATGCCCGTGCGACTTTTTGATGCGCGGGCTGAGAAGCAAAAGGAGCAGCAACACCTTGAAGCGATCCATAGCCTGGGAGAGGGACCTCCAGAGCCTCGGGACCTTCGACTTTGCTGCCATTCTCCTTGCTGCTGGGGGGCCGTCAGTGGACACAAAGCTTGGGCCTGCGCCTGCGGGGTTTGCACTGTCGTACCAGCAGGCAAAACTCCCTGCAGGCTTCACTACGTGGATGTCACCCAGCATTTCGCAAGGGGCAGCCACCGTGACACCAGTGCCAGCTTTGACTCTGTTTAGTGACGGAGCCTCACAGCCACCCTTGCCCGGCAGATTCACGGCTGAAGAATGGAGGGTGTTGACTGTAAGTGCAGTATAGAAAAGATACTTCTCTCTGCACTGGTGGAGTGTGTACCATTCATGCTTTTAACTGATTAGGTGGACCTAGATGTAGAGCACATGCAGCCTAGAAATATTCTTATGCAGTCCTCTGTAAAAAGAGAAAGCGAGAAAATTATGAATGCCCTATTTGCTTCCACCAAATGTTACAAATGCCAAGACAATGGCCCCAGTGATGATAGTGGTTAAGCAATTTTAAACTACAGGCAAACCCAGCACTAATGCTGTGCTTTATTTTATCAGTGCAGATCATTGCTTAATGTTCTACGCTTTGAAGGATGTTAAGCTGTGTGGTTATTAAACAGTCTCACTCATATGTGCTTCTACAGGCTAACATTTGCTATTTGCTAGCTTTACCACCCAATATCCGTATTTTGATTAATTTCAATGCATCAGTGTAATGTAAACCAAGACTTACACTTAATCGAACTTGGGGCCACTGTCAATTGCATGTCCTCTGATTTTGTCAAACCTGCATTATAACAATAGAGTTTTAGAATACGGATGACCGGGCGCTAACGCTGCGGCGGCAGGTGGTGGAGCCCGACTCAGGTGCGCATTCATTCTGTGGTGCAAACACCAATGCCTCGGTTGGGGTGTGTGCCACTCTCAAGCCCAAATCTCTAGCTACTTTTGCGAGGACGACAAACACCCCGTTTTTTTTTTTATGTGCGCGGTCACCATCCACTGCATATGCCATTTTAAACATGAGGGGACACACGTGTGGACTTCTTTTTATTGTAATGCGCTTTGAAAACATTTGCAGCCTCATGAGCTTCTATATCCAAATGCAAAAAATATATGGAACCCTAGCTATCCAAGCTTTGCTTAAAAAACCGGGAACTGTGCTCCTCTCTTGCCTGTTCTTATTAAAAAGCACAATTTCATTGCTGCTGCTGTTCTGCCATTCATGCCATTGACTCTCCTAAAAGTGGCTCCTAAATCTGTCTTTTGATGACTGGCTATTAATCTTAGTGCAGCACGGTACCGAAAACAAACATTGGCATACCAGCTAGGCTGCAGGAAAGCTGATTGGGTCTTGCTAGTATTCAAAGTACAGTGTATGCAAGCTCTGAGCCGTTAAAAGTTTCTAGCGCTTTCTCATGCTATATTTACTTCCACATTGTGCAGGAGATCCAGCTGTCACAAGAAGAAGCTCGGGACCTCGAGCTGAACTCAAGGCAGCAGCGGCTCAGTGAACGCTGGCGACAGGCACGGGCCAATCGACTGACAGCGTCAACTTTCGGCCACGTCGTCAGGCGGCAGGCATGGACGGAGAAGGGCCTCCGTAACCTCATTGAGCCGAAGGACCTCACGCACGTCCGTCCGGTGCAATATGGCATAAGGAATGAGAACATGGCCAAAGATAGGTATATAGCTGTCATGAACAGCTACGGGCACAATGTGTCAGTGCAGCATTGCGGCCTTGTGGTAGACCCTGTGTGCCCTTGGTTGGGTGCAACACCAGACGGACTCGTGTACGACCCGGAAGAACTTTCATATGGTGTGCTGGAGGTCAAGTGCCCCCATTCTCTGAAAGACTCTGAGCCAGAGGAAGCGAAGAAAAGAAAGTTTTCCTTGGTGTTCGGGGAAAATGGTGAACCGCAGCTGGACAGAGACCATGAGTATTATGCTCAGGTGCTTGGGCAGATGGCCCTCACTGGCTGCTTGTGGGGCGATTTTGTCGTGTGTTCGGAAAAGTGGATTGGCATTGAGCGCATTTGGTTCGACAGGAACGAGTGGGAGGATATGCGCAAAAAGCTTGATGCCTTCTTCTTTGAGCAAATGCTGCCCCATCTTGCCAGGCGGTAATCAGTGAAGCTTCCAGATTTCGGCTGATTAGTGCGCCAAGGCTACACCTAACCTATGAGGCGTGCACAATACCTGCACACCCTAGCCAAGAGGTAACTCGGTGCTACCTTCGTGCCAGAGGATTTTTCAATACTAAAAAAATAACGCTCCGAGCTTTACTTGCCATTTGTGCATCTGGGCAATACTGTGCCCTGTAATGGATGGTTGCAAATTGTCTTGGCTGCCTGGGCATCTTAACGTGCACCGAAATCTCAACGCAGAGAAGGCAACACAACATAATACCTTGAGACAAAAAATTTTCCTTTTGCGGACATGTGGAAATAAAAACATTGGCTGCTTTATTGTGAACCAAACATACACAGGCTGATTTCGTGCAAGAATTTTTTGAGATTCACTTTTTTCACTAGACTTCACATTGCCACAGCACAAGTTGTGGAGACCACAATAAGGAAATGAAAAATCTCATGCATCATATTTTGGGTAAAGATAAAAGATTGCATGCCATACCTATTATTATTAGACTCCCATCCAAGGTTTTTTAAGCAGTGTTTAATGAATCTTAGTACATACTTGCAGCATCCAGTTGCTTGTATTCATACAGAACTTAGTGAGCCCTTAAAAGTTTTGGATACGTCTAAGAGAATATAGATATCGTACGTGAGCTCACACTCGCTCGATTTAATCTTGAATAATTTAAAATTTCGCCGATGAAAGTTCAGAAAAACACCATTTTTCAGGCATAGTGATGCTTTGTAACGCATCAGTTTGAGTGATATTGCAGGAAGAGACGCAAACACAACGTAGCAGTTTTCTTAACCACATGCTACAGAGTCACAAGGGACACGTACTTTTGTGTTCCTGCACTTTTTTTTTGAAATAGAGAAATACTCCGCACGCAGCGAGTGCGCCTTTCAAGCCATTCAAGGTGGACAGCTCCACATGTTTTAACATGTGATACACAGCGATACACAGAAGTGCTATGGCCTCAAAAAAAGCAAAAAAGGCAACGAAACATGCCTAAAGGGAGGGATGAGAAAAGCTATGATTGTGGGCCACATTGCAATGCTGCGAATTAAATTCTTATCTCATCCAAATAAGTTATAATGTACATGCTAGCACCACTCAATCCCTTTGTGAGCATTTTTTTGGACTAGAATACTTAAAATTTAGTCTGTGGTAACCAAAAGCATGTCATGACTGGACACAACCACATCTTCTGCCATTGAGCTGCACATGGACAAAACAAAACCAGTTTATAGTCAATCTTTGCAAGATTTGTTACAATGAGAGTCAACTTGAGGTAGGTTAACAAACACAACACAGTATATGAACAATAAGGAAGGATTACAAATGAGCGAAGAAATAATAATAGAGCTTGACAAAGTACTGCTGTGAATCCAGGTTCGGGAGCCTTTTGGTAGCGTGAATGGTGTCCGGAGATGACCAGGAAAAAAAATTGCACAAGTATTGTACACGGTGAGTACTAGTTTGGTGGTTACGTCTTTGAATGAATCACACAGTGAGCAGCAACTTAACAGCGCACAACATTGCCTTCTTGCTCAAGGCTTTTTGTTCGCGCACGTGGCGCCCCTGAGTGCTCAAGTCACACAGCTGCAGATTACCAGTTTCACGGTCCGTGCTGTCATCTCCCTTTTGATCCTGCAGTCATCCTCCATTTGTGGGCTCGTTTCCTGGCCGGAGCAGCCGCTTTTCGGACTGAGGCGGAAAGTGAAATTGCCTGCGTGTTTGAGATTTCAGTGCACGTTAAATACCCCCAGGTGATCAGAATTACTCCGGAGCCCTCCACTACGGCGCGCTGCATCGCCTGTGTAACGTCGGCACGTTACACCTCACAACCAGTCAATCATCAGTCGTCGGTGCATTAAAACGTGCCAAGTGTTGTGTGTTCTTTTAGATGCGGAGCGTAACTGCGAATGCATCTTAGGCTTGGGCTCTGTCCCTCCATAGTCCGTCGTCCGCACGCCACCTGCGCATGTGCCCAGGAAGACGCCGGCAACACTGTCGCTCCAGGAGCCATCTCATGGTCGGGGCTCGTGCCGGCCCAGGAGGACACCAGCAACACTGTCGCTTCAGAGCTTTTAAAGTGGAAGCGGGCTCGTCTCGTGAAAGCAAGTGCGTGCGCTGAAAAAAAAACTCTTGCACTTCATTGGTGCATTGCAAAAATATATACTTTGTGATAAGTCGCAAAGTGCTGTTCAGATGGAGCCCCGTTACGCTCCGCGTCCTTCGCAGGAATCCCCTCGTGGGAAAGGGCGTAATTTTTTAGCTTGCCACATCTGACGCTCTTGTTGCGGTTTGCCACTTGACTGTTGCATGAGAGAAGACTGGAAGTTGCTCAGGATTGCCGTCACAGTCCAAATTTGGTTAATCAGTGAAGCCAAGGTTAACGGTATGGGTCTATCAAAAATGTGGAATGCCTTTATCCGCTGTATCCGCCGCTCCACGTGTATCCGCAAAGCAGCAATCTCCTTTGTAGATTTCACTTCCTCAGGTGAGAATGTGCCACCCTTCAGGAACGGCGGCAGGTTCAATTTCACTCCATTCTTTTCCAAGAGATCTTCGATGCGAAAGCCCTTATCTGCCATAACAGCATCTTCGTCGTCAAACTTCAAGTCTAAAAAACCACTCCTAATCACACACTCTCTGTCTGAGCTGGATCCTGTGAAAAGCTCTGACACAAAGGCGACAAGGCCATTAGGCAGGACGCCGATGAGTCCCTTGAATGTGTTGCTCGACTTGTATGGGGAGTACGTTGTAGACTGTAGGGACAAGGATGATGGCACCTTGCACTGTATTTCCGTGGCGTCCAGGATTACTCGAGTCGATGAATACTTTTCCTTAAACTCGGGTGGCATTGTAGCATCTACAATTCTTCTAGGAGCCCACAGAGGTAACAGGCCTAGTTTGGCATACAGGAAGTTAATCCACGATGTGCATATTCGGGACACAGTTGACTGGGCAATGCAGAACCTGTGAGCCAAATCATCCTCAAACAGGCCGAGGCGCTGTCGGACTAGCACCAAAAACAGCTAATTTTCCGTGCTTAGTTTTCTCTTCCGCCCTCGCGGTGATCTGGGTTCACTGCTTTCTGTACGTTCTGAACGTAGAACGTTGCACCCATCATCACCGGGGTTCAAGTAGACCAGAAGTTTCTTGAAATGGTTGTAGCTTGGCAGCCCAGTGTAAAATAGCATGTCTTCGTCGCAGTCCTTGAACCGTTCCACTGTGAAGGGAGCCGTTCGTTCTCTTTCAGCAGCAAGTTGGCAACTCAAGGACGCCTTTTCGAAGCCCAGTTGCCCGATGATTCCTTTTGCAGCAACAAGCTGCTCCTTGATTTGGCAAAGCTCGTCTCGGAGCGGCGCGATTTCGTTGTTCTTCTGTTTTATCGTTTCGGCCAAACGTGCATTTTCACCTTCAAGTGAGCTGTTGAGCCTAGTGGGTTCCTCTAGACCTACCGGTGCTGCCTTCACTTCATCTGGGCTATGCATAAGCTCATCGCCTAGCACTCCTGGGCCTAGAACCGGGTTTTGGCTTCTTACTTGTGGTGAAGCACGTGGCTTTGGGGGCTTCCGTTCTTTCTTTTCCTTGGAAAAAGCAAAAACTGACGGAACTGCCGAGTCCCGAAGGAGGCTGCGGCCACTCGCAACGCTAGGTATAAAGTCCGATGACCTAAAATGCTTCGAGCAGACCTTCATTGACTTGCCGATTTGAAATTCCGGGCCTTCATCCCTCTTGATCGCAACAATCCACTTCTTGTATATCATTGCATCTTTCGGAAAGCGGTGGAAGGATACCTACAAGATATAAGCAAACAAACATTCAGTGCGACGTCATGAGCTAGGTTTCTCTTAGCTGTTTGATTGTTGTTTACAAACACAGGCACTATCACAAATTCATCTCACAAAGAATAGAGGTCACACTAATACGTGCATTGCAGGACTAATGATGCACTTGTAATGTGACCCACCCCCCTCAGTTTTTTCTGCGCACACTCCCTTTTTCTAGCAGCCTTTCCTAGATATGGCCCTTCACAGCAAGCCTTAAGAGGCATTAGTCACTTGTGGACACTGGGGGGAATTTAAATCAGTTATTTTTTATCTCCAGGTAGCTTCAAAGGTTTCTATGATCTGCGAGTCTAAGGCAGCCAAAAGGCAGAATCCCGTACAACTAAGTTATGGCTGCCTCCACAGCTGTATGTTTGATAATGCAACATGAAACATTTTTCAGGTGAGGTGAGTTGCAACACAACCAAACAGCTGCAACACAACTGAGCCGAAGAGACTAAAATGCAGAGAATGAATCCCGTCTCACGAATAAATGGAACTGCCGCGCTCTGAACTCATGCAGAACGTCATTCAGTCAAGCCCTGGCGATACTCATGGTGCCAGTTTTCCAAACCTACGGCAGCGCGCCCCGCTATCTTTTCAATTTTATTTCGTTGGTAAAGGAATATCGGTGAGAGAGGACCGAATGGAAAAGTTGCGTCCGCGCACGTTGGGGGAACTGAAGTTAAGCGCCTGAGCAGATACTTTTCTGTTCGAAAGTGGGCATAGCCCTCATCTTCCGAATGACAGTTTTATTGCTGCGCGGTGACCGTACTTGGGGACACAACGGAGCCTGAACGCGGACAAGCAACCGAGTTGCCTTTGTAGGATGCGTGTACGGCATGTTACTCGGAGTAGCGGAAGCTCTACACGTCTCTGTGCGCAATCACCTTCAAAAATAACATTTATACGTAATCTACCTACATGGTGTAATCTCATCACAAAACAGCCCGTCCTAACAATTCGGTTCTATCACACTAGTTACCCCAACAGCAGCGGCGCACTCTCCCCTCGACTGCAGAGAATCACCGGGGCTCTTCGATTTACCATCTCGGACTCGCCGCGGGTAGTCCGAGGATTCCCCGAAGCCATAGGGAAATTCGAATGCCGGACAGCTTCTCGGCGAGTCCGAGACGGTAAATCGAAGAGCACCACTGTCGTGGAGAGGGCCGACGTAGAGAAAACACCTAGCCGCAAAGCTGACAAACCTATAAAAACACGGCCTGTCTGAGTAACAGAGAAAAATGGTTAGTCCTGCATTGCTCTCGTGCAGCCCGTGCACCGCGGAGATTCGAGCAACCTAGAATGTGCCCATAAAGCTTCTGCACGCCATACCCTGTTTTGCGTTCAAATGATCGTTGCAAAAACGTAATTCATGCCACATACCTTGCTCCCATCGCTGTCTGTGACTCCGCGCTGCTTGCACAGCGGTACACAGCAGTGTACTGGCATTTCGCCAGCAAAAAAAATCTGACTGCGACAGTCGAAGCGTCGAAGCGCGTACGTTCCGTGGTACGCTCGCATGCGGGTCGCCCGTGCGTAGTGGTCGAGCCTCGCCAGCATCAAAATGGCGGATAGGGTACCTGCTGCGTTCACTAGATGGCGCTGTTAATTTCGCATATTCAGTTCCTTCAGTTCAGGCTGTCAAGGTGGATGGACGTGTTTTTTGAGCGCTCCGGATCGACTGCGCAGATAAGTGTTCTTGCATGTTTTTAGCTTGTCTTTATAATTATAAGGCAGCGGTTGAAATCTTCGTAGTACTTATTTTATGGTACGGCTTTTTCGGGGGCCAGACACCAGGTATTTATTAGTTAGTGCGGGTGTGTGCGTTTGAAATTTTTTTGTTCTTTTTTTGCCACCCCGTGGAGGAGGTGCGCGTACATTGAACACGCAAATTTTTGTAGTAGAGCTTAGACTTTCCTTTTTTTTTCTCTTCGAAGTGCAGGGCTCGAGTTTAGTAATTATTGAGTATAGGGACAATTGGTGTCAGAAAGGTATGGTTAAAAAGACTGTAAAGTGTTCAGGATGTGGAGTGGGTTTGAAAGTGGACCCAAGCGTAGAAGCGGATGGAGAAGAGGCTGACGCGAAGTGTAGGCAATGTGAGGTCGAGGAAAAAATGGAGAAAATGATGGTTGCCCAGAGTGAACTGCTGAGGAGAATCGCCGAGCTCGAGACTGTGGTGGCGACAGAGCAAGAGAAAACGAGGGCAATGGGAGAAAGACTGAAGTCCGCCGAGGAAGCGCTAGCGAAGCTGAACAAAGAAGCGACCTACCGAGAGAACAGTAGGGAACCGGCAACCAGAACGGTGGAGAAGGAAAAGCAAGCAAGTTTGGAAAAAACAGGTTTAGCTGGTTCAACTGTCGCAAGGCCCAGCTTCAGCGAGGTAGTGGTGGGGCAGGGAGGGAACAAAGCAGCCGGCGTCACAGGTGCAAGTAGCCCCCAGGTGCAGAACGCTCCAGCTGAAAAGTCACAGCATGTGATAATAGCCGGGGACTCGAATTTAAATCGATGCACAGAAGCCATCAAAGAGAGGGTAAGAGGTGACAAGAGGGTTGCGGTAGGGGCGTTCCCAGGATGCAAGCTGGAAGCAGTCATGAGGCAAGCGAGCGCAAAGCTCAAAACGACAGCTGATAGACGAAACCTCGTGATAATTTCAGGCGGTTTAAACGATGTCCTCAATGAAGATGCAGAAGGACTAGCAGCCAAACTGGCGAAAGGCGTCGATGACATGCGCGCCACTTCTCCTAAGGTACAGGTAGTTATATGCACGATACCGGAGGTACCGGTGCGTGATAGCAACCTGCAAAGAGCGGTGGTCAACGCAAACCAAGAGATATGGCGGATGAGTCGAGAGAAAGGCTTTGAGGTGGTGGAAATAAACAGAGAGGTGCATAGGTGGGGGGGTTTTCAACGAGACAGAATTCACTTCGATGTGCGGCTAGGTCATGAGGTGGGTTGGCGACTTGCAGGACGCGCAGTAGCTTTTTTGGGGGGCAAGCGAGCCCTTCGGGGTGCAGGATAGCTAGTAACGAGGAAAACAATCAGGGAGACTCTTCGACAGGTGGTATGGACAGATACGATTCCAAAGTGGCACCAATATCTAAGATAGGTAGAGTCCGGGGCATAAATAGACGTAGCCACGAGCGACGAGCCAATTCAGACATAGGGTATATTAACATGCAGGGTGGTAGGAACAGGCTGAAGTGGGAAGAGATAGAAGAACAGCTAAGGGAAGAGAGGCCGATGGTATACGGTTTTGTAGAAACACATCTCAGGGACATGGAACAACCTCCGAACAATCCGGACTACGCGTGGGAATATTGTAACAGAACAGAAGGCAGCAGAAAGGGGGGTGGTATTGGGGCATTCATTCATAAAAGTACAGACTGGCAAAGGGTCAAGCAGGAGTGCAAGGAACATTTATGGCTAAAAGGGAAAGTGGCAGGTCAAATGACACTCCTTGGTTTCGTGTACTTGTGGACGGGAGCAAAGGCCAGAGAGGAAAACCAGGCAATGGTAGAGTGTATATCAAAGGACATTCAGGAGTTAGAAAGAGAGTGCGAGATAATTATACTAGGAGACATGAATGCGCACATAGAAGATATAGATGGGTATACCGACCCGACAGGCAAAATGATCATGGATATGTGTGAAAGGCTTGATTTGATCATTTGCAACAGTACCGAGAAGTGTGAAGGGCAAATAACATGGGAGGTAGGAAGGCTTCAGTCGACGATAGATTATGCACTGATGTCACATAGGATGTATGATAAGCTCAGGGGAATGCGCATAGATGAAGGTGGCTCCAGAAGTCTGGGTAGCGATCACAAACGTATCAAGCTAAGTTTCGGAAGAGCAGTGAAAGTGGGAAGGAGACAAGATGAGCAACTACAGGAAAATTTTTATCCAGAAAGGCAAATTGAAATAGCCACTAAACAAATTGAGAAAGTAATCACGGAGGATAACAAGACAGTGTGGACCTACACGAATCTAATTAGACTCTTTGAGCTAGAGCTTGCTAAGACGCGTGACAAATCACCCCGGAAAAGAAGACACAAACCCAAAAGTTGGTGGGATGAGGAAGTTAAGAGAGCCATAGCAAAACGTCAGGAAGCCTCTAGGGAACACAGACATGCTAAGCAGCGGGGTCAACCGACAGATGATGTTGAAAGAAAATGGGCAACCTTTCTAAGCTGTAGAAGGGATGCATCCCTTCTGATCAATGAAAAGATTAGAAGGAAGGGAGCTCAGTGGCTGGCAGAAGTACATAAAAAAGATAGAAAGGCAGCTGCGAAATTTTGGAACCATCTAAACTCCTTAAAAAATGAGACGAGCCTAGAGCAGAGTTTTATAACTACAGCCCAAGGTGCTAGGCTAGAAGGGGACGAAGCTATTGAATATATAAGAACAAGGGTGACAGAAAAATTTCAACAAAGAAGTACTTTATGCACAACAATAGACAAGGACGAATCAAGTGGTGCAATGGCTCCATTTTCACAACAAGAGTGGGAAAGGGCTGAGAAAAGGGTTCCTGGTAGTACATCAACAGGCCCAGATGGCATTCCAATTAGGCTGATAAAGACATTAGGTCCGAAGTCTAAGCAGGCTTTGAGAGAGGCAGTGAGCAAAACAATAATCGATGGTGAAGTTCCCAATGGATGGAAACTTAGCAGGATGAGCATGATCTATAAAGGAAAGGGGGGCAAAGCTGACATAAACAACTACCGTCCTATAACAGTGACATCAGTGGTCTACAGGCTGGCGATGCAAATTATAAAGGAAAGACTGCAGGCGTGGATAGAGGATGAGGGGGTGCTGGGGGAACTGCAGATTGGGTTTCGGAAACACAGGAGGTTGGAAGACAATCTGTTCTCACTGACGCAGTGCATCGAAATAGCAGAAAAGGAACACAGGCCCCTGTGGCTAGCATTTTTGGATATCAAGGGAGCGTACGATAGCGTGGTTCAAGAGGAATTGTGGGGAATACTGGACACACTAGGCGTGGAACATGTAGTCACTAATCTTTTAAAGGGTATCTATAAAAGTAACAAGGTAGTTATAAAGTGGGAAAAACAGGTATCCAAGCCTGCAGAGGTAAAACGGGGGCTTAGGCAGGGGTGCCCCCTGTCACCCTTATTATTCATGATGTACCTACAAGGATTAGAGGCAAAATTAGAGGGAAGTGGACTGGGCTTCAACCTCTCTTTAGTCAAACAAGGAAAACTTATTGATCAGGCACTACCAGCATTAATGTACGCAGATGATATAGTGCTAATGGCCAACAACAAGGAAGATTTGCAGAGATTGATGGACATCTGCGGTAATGAGGGAGATAGGTTAGATTTTAGATTCAGTAAGGAAAAATCAGCAGTCATGATTTTCAATGACATCGAAGGTAGTGAGGTTAGAATACAGGAGGTCACGCTAGAGATAACAGATAAATACAAATATCTGGGCGTATGGATAAGCAATGGGACCGAGTATCTGAGGGAACACGAAATATACGTGACGACTAAATGTAACAGGAATGCAGCAGTCATGAAAAATAGGGCACTGTGGAATTACAATAGGTATGATGTTGTGAGAGGAATATGGAAAGGGGTCATGGTTCCTGGGCTGACGTTCGGCAATGCGGTCTTGTGCATGAGATCAGAAGTTCAAGCAAGATTAGAAATTAAGCAACGTGGAATAGGTAGGCTTGCTTTAGGAGCTCACGGGAATACACCAATTCAGGGAGTACAAGGTGATATGGGATGGACATCATTTGAGGGCAGGGAAGCTAGCAGCAAGATAAAATTTGAGAAACGATTGAGAGAAACGGGGGAAGGGCGTTGGGCTAGGAAGGTTTTCAGCTACTTGTACATAAAGAATGTCGATACAAAATGGAGGAAGCGAACCAGGAAGTTGACTGGTAAATACTTAGAAAACAGCAGGTGGCCAAACCAAAAAGAACTATCGGTTAAGAAGAAAGTGAAGGAAATGGAGACTGACATGTGGAAAATGGGCATGATTAAGAAGTCCGCACTAGAGATCTATCGAACTTTTAAGCAGGAAATTGCCAAGGAAAGGATCTATGATAATACTCGGGGTAGTTCTCTACTGTTTTAGGCCAGGACGGGAGTACTGCGAACCAAGACATATCGGGCCAAATACGAAGGGGTAGACACAGTATGCAGTGCGTGTGGAGAGGAAGAAGAAACTGCCGAACACTTGATAATGTTCTGTAAAGGGCTTCACCCTATAGTTCAGGATGATGGCGCAGAGTTTTTCAAAGCACTGGGGTTTAGGGACCGGGAGGGCAAAATAAACTTTAAGCGGGTAGACTTAACCAAAAGGAGGTTATCTGATTGGTGGCTAAAGTCAAGACACGAGTGAAAATTAAACTCTTAACTGCAAAGTACGAATCCTCAAACTCACTTTTTAAGGAAAAAAAATAAATATAGTTTTTGGTTCATTAGGTATTACGGCTTGGTGGCGCTAGCCACCGCCCGATCTAAAGGGTACAGCCATATCCATCCATCCATCCATCCATCCATCCATCCATCCATCCATCCATCCATTGCCTATTAGGCGCCAAAATTTACGTGCATTGGCTGAGAGTATTTCTGGCTTTGTACGAAAAAGAAAATGCAACTTAAGAGATTTTAAAGTAGCAATGTGAGCGTTGTGTGCAGTATTGTAAATCGCTCAACGTTCTTCTGCGGGCGCTATAGTCTCGCAGATTTGTAAAGTAGTTTTTTATGGTTAGATAGTCGTCTCATGTAGGCGTTTTAACGTAATGCCTTCTGATTAGGGATGATCATACAGTTAGGAGTGTATTTTTTGGTAAGTTCATCTACTTTTGCAGCAAAAGGATCCCACTTCACTTGTACACAGTAATCATTGAAATGAGAAAAAAATAAATTGATGAAATTAGACAATTCAGCAATAATTTCTATGAAAATCACCTCTTTTGAAATCACATATAACTTTTTTCTCATTACTTCGTTTGTGAGGTGAAATTTTAAGGTGAAAATCTAGCAGGGAATGATTGCTGGTAGCAGGCAGATAACTTAGTTCAGAAGCTAAGGTCGGTGTGTTAGTCAAAATTAGGTCAAGTGCATTTGAAGCAGCACTCGTTACTCTGGTAGGCTGGGTGTTCATTTGACACAGACCAAAAACAGAACACATATCTATGAGATCCTCGTTGTGTGCCGAAAAGGGTGATAAGTATGGTGGATCAATGTTCCAGTTTATGTTAGCGAGATTAAAATCACTATACTAGAAACAAAGGGGTCAAAGAAAAACATGAAGTAACTATATTTATTGAATCGTGGATTTCACTTCGGAGTGTTTGTGCAGATGAAGGCGAACGATAGCATACTTCTCCTAAGATAATTTCCAAGCGACGAATTGTTAGTAGAACGCACACTATTTCGATGTCGTGATTAGTTTGTATGCATGACGATGTAATGCATTTAAATATGGCCAGGAGCGCGCCTGCACCTCGACGCGCAGTGTAATCACAGTGATAGTAAAGTTTTGTACATTATCAAACAATTTGTTGTGCGCATTTGAAAAAAAAAAAGCCACGTTTCCGTGAGGGCAATAACTAGAGCGCCGCACGAATCTATCGCGGATGATAAGGAGTCAGGTTTATTTGCAATGCTTCTTGTTTTAGAATAAAGAATGGATAGGTGAGTTGGAGAAGATAATAACAGACCACTACCCCTCGCGCTTCTTTATTGTGAACTAGATTTAGGAGGATGTCGAGCGTGGCCAGCCTACGTAAGGAGCCTGCAATTGGGATTATTCGACGATGCCAAGGTTAGTATTATAAACGTGACACTTGTCATTTCCTACGGAATTCAATTAGCTTTTTGTGGGTGAGACGAGTGTTTGGTGAAAAAATTTCTGATACTATAATGTTTCTTCGTTTAATTGGCCTCGGAGGGCTACCAGTGGCTCTTTAAAGTCAGTAAGCTTGGCAATTATTGGGCGGAACTTCGTGGGAGAAAAATAGCCCCACCTGTGCGCCCTTTCTATTAGGTGGCCTGTGAAGGAACCTAAAACTGACTCTCAGCACTTAGTTCGGCTTCTGTCTCCTGCCATTTTCTTTGGGGTTGGGAAGGCCATAGAAGAGAGGATTGTTGCACCGTGATCCAAGTAGTGACTGAAACGAAGTATTACGTGACCGAGGCACGTACTTCAGATAGTTCTTCATTAAGTTTATCGAGAGTTTCAGACTTTTACTCAAGGTCGTCTAGAAGCTTTTGTACGGCCACAACTTTTGCCTCTATGGTCTTCTGGCTACATTTAATACATTTTATGTCATCAGCTAATTCGTTCTAAACCTTTGCACCCTGTAACGATCACGCATGAATTTTCTTGATCAATTAAAAAAAAGGCAATATTAGCTCAATTTGCCACCTCGGAGACACTGGAACAAAACACCAAATAAAGGTGATGCGTCTATTTCTATGTATCTGTTTGTAGCCCAAGACGCTAACTATAGTCTTTGCCTCTTGTCACCGATAGCACTAGGAATAGTATCGTGCAGCGGAGTGAGATTCCTGAAAAAATAATAATTTTGGGCTTGTTGCCCCAGAGAAACAACGGGCATCAAAGGCTTCAAATGTGACCGCCACGGCAGGGATCCAACCCGTCACCTTTGAGTCAGCAGCTGAGCACCGTAGCTGCTACAACAGCGCGACAGTTTACTCTGGAAATACACGTTGTTGCGCTAGTTGGTTCATGTTCAATTAGAAGCCACAGTATGGCTAATTTTGAAGAAAAAATTCCAAAACTAGCCCCATCAGTGGCTTCTAATTGAAATCGAAAGATTGCACTCCGCTTGACCCTTCCCTCGTTATTTCTTTGCGCGAAATACTCACAACAGACGTTTACTCTGTCGAAGCGGATGACCACCGAACACATGGCAGAGCGGTGAAACAAGAGGAGAAGAAAGAGGAAGGAAAAGACAGGGAGGTCCACCATAGATGCGTGTCTGATTCGCTATCCCACGTTCGGAGAAATCAATGACAAAATAGGAGAACAGAAAGAAGTGAGTGTACGGAAAATTCGCGTGAGCTTAAATCCCACTGCTGCGTGACATAGCACTATACACGCAAAAACTCAAACGTATAACGCTCCCCTTTGAATAGTCGGGTCACAGTGCCTACTGAAGAGTTGCAAGTACTGGACATCCTAGAGTTTATTAGGAAAAGTTAAGTTTCTTAAAACTAAGTTTCCTAAAATTAAGTCACGCGGCGCTGCAATAATTCAACCCCAAGCGAATGATGGGTAGCAGACAGCTATGTCTAGTCTTCGTGCTTGCGGGCTTCGAATGCACCTGTGGCTTTGTTTATTGTTGTGTCTTGGTTATGTTTCAAATAAAAGAACGAACCGCTGGGAACTTCGTGAGCCGATTTGAATTGGTGAGCCTAAAAGGTTAAAGTGGTGAAGTGCAACTGCTGAATATTTGCTGATTGTCGTCTCGTGGTAAAGCCACACGAAGCGAAATGCCGCCAAAAGAACGAGGATTAGACAAATTTGTAAACTACCCATCATGCTCATGCAGCTGAAGCTTCGTGCATTGCAACTCCCATAGACACTAGCACCAGCTTCCTCCAATGTATTTATAAGAAACTCTACGCTGGGCATGAAGTATCCAGTACATCCTGTACGGGAACTATGCAATTATTCGTTTGTCTTCTTCATTCAGCGATTCAGCGTAGGGCGCTCAAGGAGCACTGCGGATGCAGAGACATAGGTTTCCTTTGATGAACTTCCGACGGTCTCGGCAACCTCGTGATGCAATTTCCGTTTTCATTTTTGGGCACTCTTTTAAGGAAGTTTCGGGGGACCCCTTGCCATTCGAACACTTCAATACATAGGGTTTTCAACAAGTGTACAAGCTGATTTGTCGTCTTGATTGTGGGATCATCATTACTAATATTCTTTTTTTTTTGGGGGGGGGGGGGGTGACGCTTGTGGTAACTATGGTTGACGTTATGGAATACACTTGTCGGCTAGTGTACCACCATGGACACGCTACTTAGCGGAATCAAATCTACGCATCGCCAGTAGTGTGTGGCGGCGTTAGCACAACTTTTGTGGCCCACGTGTTTTCGTTGATGCCTAAGGTCAGGAAACTCACTCATGGGACGATTCACTAATACTAACTCAGGCTCAGATCGGCCCATGCGTGTGAGTCTGAAGAGAGGGTGAATAATAATTTGATGAATTTCAGCCCGAGTGACTGTGGTTGAGGATGAGTTTGGTGGGTCTGATTCCGAGTAAGAACAGTTAAGGAAAAAAGTAAACTAGAACGTGAAGAACACTTAAATTTTGCTTCAGAAGTAGAAAGCTATAAGTAATTGGGCAACGCTCGCATCGCCTTCTCATTGGTTTGCCTATATAGCTTCAGTTCCAGGTGGATTCCTCAACCGTGCCGTAAGGCAACGAACGTCTGCGCGCGTAACATTTGACGTTTTAAACTATCTTAGAATGCTTACCGCAAGCATGTTGAGAAGTGCCTAATGCGCCACAGTTCACCCTTCTGCGAATAAGTGAAGGGCCCATGCGCCACACATCCGTAATAAGGCTACGCGCTAACCTACGCAGCTGCTCGCTTTGTGGATGCTTCTGAAGATGACAATCATTAAATGTGTCTGAGCGCTTTGTAATGGGCGGCCCTCTAAAACATTCACCCGTTCTGAAATTAACAGGTGCTGACTGCTGGCGCGTTTCTACACTTCAGCACTGCAATTTTACGTGCGTTAAAGAGCACTAAAGTCAAATCTTAAATCGATGTTGATTGCTGAAATAGTTGTCCAGAAACCTTGTAGTGCTACTTTTGTACCAATGAAGTGCTTATTTTGAAAGAAAATACGTTTTAGTGGTCCGCATCGCATTAGCACAATCCAATTTACCCGCCTAAAGTGGAACCTTTAACATCACTGTTGCCGTACACAACATTGCCCTGCTTTACGGCGCGGTCAACAACACTATAGTGCTGCAAAAGAAAGTAGCGAAAGCCACAGCAGTAACAACAGCCATTGAACAATTTTCTGCCATGACCTCCGAGATCGCAAGCGTGGTTGGTTCAGCTGGGCTCAGCTAAATGGTACGACCTGTTCAGTTAAACCAGGCGAAAATTCAACTTTTGAACCACTCGCGTGATTTTCTGTAACTTCCGGTGGTTCTTTTTTTTCACCAAACAAAAAGAAACGAACAAACAGCATTTTATTACGTCTCCTAATGATCAGAAGGTTCCTTATTTAGTGGAGCTAGTTCGAGTACGACTGATCAATTATAGGCGGTATGTCTAGCGTAATCGGGATCACTTTGCGAATTTCCTATTCGCGGCGCATATGTTCTTGTGCATTTGCATTAATTTCTCGGTAAGTTTGGCACTGATATTGCTGATATTCTTGTTTTAGACGTTGTCATGCATTGAGCTTTAGCTCAGACTCAAATTGTTGTTTGACTGTAGTGTCCCTTTAAGGAGACTCCTGCCACTATTTCACATTCATATAGCTTTATTTGTTTGTTTTTCAGGAAGCAGTTCCAAGCGACTGTGTGGCTCTGTAGTAGAACCCCCGCTTGCTACGCAGATGGACTGAAAATATTTATTATTTGCTTTATTTTTATTTTTCTGCATTCATGGTGACATCGGAATGTCTGTGAAACGAGGTGCTTAACGCTCTCGTGTCAATATTGGTGAGTCTGAGTTGCATTGAACCCTAAGCGCAAAACACAATTCTTGAGTGAGTGAGTGAGTGAGTGAGTGAGTGAGTGAGTGAGTGAGTGAGTGAGTGAGTGAGTGAGCGAGCGAGCTTCACCTTTTATTGCCGACTTATGGTGCCATATAATCATCTGTGGCATTACTGTCAGCGTAACATCGGCTTATCTTTAGAGTCAAGTCTATTCACACATATCTCAACGCACCAGCGTTCATGCGCCTTGTCCATATTTACTGATCAGAGGTGCAATTTAGGGGGGGGGGGGGAACACCATGATTTACCACACGAACACATGGTCAATTTTTTAATAGGTCGAGTGAGTCACATATTTTGCATAAAAGGGCCCTTCCTGGTATGAAACGAACTAAAATGCCCTGCACCTTTGTCTACGGTGCACACCTGTCATTTTTCATGGTTGTGCTTCGGTATTGAGAACACCATGTACAGGATGCCCAAATCGAACAAGGTGTAGCATGTTTTGTTAAAGCTAAGTGTTCCGTACACCTTTAGTGGTTCAGATAACAGACGAAGAATTTGCAGAATTATTGATGCAGTATCTTCCTCAAATATTGCTGCATCAATTTGTTAAAAAGTTTTCTGAATTATTTCAATACCGTTTCTGGCAACTACATTGCATAATAGAAAGAAAACTAGTTTTTCAATATCGCATGCTTTCTTAACGGTTACCACAAAGAGATGGAACCACAGTAGAAAGCTTATAAGGAATAAAAAATTGTCCATTTTTTCTTGCACTAGAGAAGGAAATGCCACTTCGAGCAACGCTGGAGTTCATAAACAGGCTCACTTAACCAACACCTTTTTGTGCAGCACAAAAAGATGTCGTCAAAGAGTCACGTTAAGCGCAATAATGAATAGAAGAAAAGAAATCGTCGATGCTTCCTCTAAACAGCCCCACTCTTGCCCGAACCACGCGAAGCTCTTTCGCCGGAATGCAATAAAGTAAATAAAGAGGCTGCAAACAGCTTATGGGGCAAGGACACCAACAAGGTTATGCGCCCCAACTAAAAAAGATACTGCGACGCGAAATCCTCGAGCGAAATCATTGCAACAGCGCTCAGGGGAAAAAAAGCGCTATTCTCGATTCGAAACGAGTCGTAGCTACCAGCGGTCATTTGGCGAGCATGACGTCAAGTGGGGGAATCGTCGAAGTTAGCCAGAAAACGGAAGCAAGGCCTGGTTGAACTGACGTCAAAAGCATCCGGGGTTCTTCACCATGCACTCTACAACACCAGGATACAAAGGCATTTGAGGCTGCGTTCCTTCTCGGGGAACCAAATGATCCCTTTTGCCCATGGTGAAAGTGCTTTGGGCTATGTGCATAAATATTGAAACAAAAAAAAAGAAAGTATGCAGAAATGAGGGTAACATTATTGATCAATGCGTGAAAAAGAAAACAAGCTCAGGCAAACGAGGCTTTTTCATGACCCCAGAGATCCGCCGGCGTGACAGCCTTATTACACGGCTCGAGGTAAATGTGTAACAGACTCGAAAGAGCTCGGAGCACGTACGTTTCCTTCAACGCCGCCCGAATATTTCCATTCGCGGCGCTGGGTATACAGTTGCGTAAGACATTCCGGCTAAACTTGGCCCTTTCCAAGTGAAGCAACGAAAGGGCTCTAATGAAGAGCGGCAACGCCGGCGAGGTGCCAAACAGCGGCTTCTTTTCGAGCATCGCCTTTTTCATAAAGCAATTTTCGTTCAACCACGAAGCTCGCAATACGCACGCCATCTTCTACAGCCGGCTTGCGCCACACAAATTTGAGCTCGCATGCTACAAACATCAAATTCCAGTTAAAAGTTTGGTCCTAGAGGTCCCTACTTTCCCAATGTTCTTTTTTTTTTTTCGCGTGAATACGCCCACTTTGTTGATGATACTCAGGTCACAGGTACAACCACTCGGGCTTTAGTAAACACGACATAGACTCTACGTAATCGACGGCGTCACATTTGCCTAACAAATTTTCTTAATAAATTGGTCATGTCATGGCACCCGTCAAACTGATGTGCAAAAACAAACGCATTAAGGAAACTGTGAACGCAGCTTTTCAAGTTTAGTGTCTATTTATTTTTGTCCATGCATTTGGAGAAACGGCTGTGGGGGTGAGGGTGCAGTATACAAATATATTTTGTGCGTGTGAACGACCAGCAAGCTTTTCAACAGAAGCATCGTCAGCGGTTTAAACAGCTATAGCGTATATCTTTTATGAAATGTTGCGTGAGAGTACAGAACGCAGCGGAACAGTGGGGCCCCGATATGCGATTGTGCTGACAGCTACTCATACCCTGTGTTTAAGTTTACTTTTCATAAATGTATGCGTGTTCGTATGTTACAGTGACTACCTAAAGTTTAGGCCTGTGTTTTAATAATGATTTGTGCGGTACTATATACGTGCCAGAACCACAATGTGATTATGAGGTACGTCGTAGTGGAAAGCTCTGAAAGTTAGGTGTTTAACGTGCGCATGCATTGTACACGGGCCTCTAGAGTTTCACCTCCATCGAAATGTGACCACCGCTGCCGGGTTCGAACCCGCGAATGTCGGGGCAGCAGCCGAGCATCGTAACCACTGTACAGCAGCGGCAGACTTGGCCTGTCTTTCACGCCTCATTTTGTTCAGAAGTTTCGATTTTGATAGTCTATCACTCGCGACGTACACGTCGTTAATTGATGTCAGTGGTGCACAGTTACTAATAAGTGCTGATACACTATTTTGTTGCTAGTTACTGCTATAACGTTCTTTGCAGCGAAAGCTGTTATGAGATCACAAATGGGGTCTTGCGTAGCGCCGTAGTTGTCCTGCACGGCCGCCGGTGTCCGTAACGACATCGCACGAGATTAGAAAAAAAAAAACCTGGCCTAATCACACAGTCGGGCTCAAACCGGCTACGCTGGGTGTCAGCCCAGTATTCTGCCACTGAGCCACGCCGGTGCATGGGAATTGTTTGTAAACTTGCCTTGGGCAAGTTTGATGTCGGGAAAGCAATCAAGTTAATAAGACTTATAAAGCGCTTTAAATGAGCGAAAAAACTACCAGTCATCGCGCAATGCAAATGACGTAACGAGTGGGTCACCCTACGCTCCAACCCATTACAAAAGCTTGCTTTTGATCTACAATTAACTGTGCCGCATACCCACTTGAGGCATAATTCCTCATCGTCGTCAGTTGCTGCATGAACAATTGGCACAAAATTCCTTCCAAGTGTTTAGCGGATACCACGCTTCTCATAAGAATGGCGAAAAATACCATAGCGAATTATGGCCTCCTACCCAAGAAGTTTTTAGTATTAATGCCGTAGTGGGTATCAAGCAAGTTTGCCTGCAGCAGTTACCCACCGAGTGTTTAGAAAACGCTCTGAAAGGCCGCTCTTCTAGGTTTTGCTGTGAATGTCCTCTCTCTGCACTGCGCGTTGCGCGCAGGCCTGGCGCAGATATATATATATATATATATATATATATATATATATATATATATATATATATATATATAATATATATATATATATATATATATATATATATGACATGAGCATGTAGTGGGTTTCTGGCTGTTGCGTGGCTAGTGTCATCATTACTTGTGCGTGTCGAAGGATTCGGTCTGCAAAAAGACGACAACGAACTCACGCTGCTCGATCAAAGCTGTTCCGCTGTTTTCTACACTGTTACTTGCGCTGATTTCATTACCGTGACAAACTGGTGGAGGTGCTGGGTATTCATGACTGAAATTTATTATTAGAATTTTCGCAGGCTCTTGTGTCAATTCTATGAGACCACGGGCGACGCATACTTGACGAGACAAAAGCACGGACACATTGCCTTCCACAACTCCGAGAGCCGTTCAGTTGATG
The DNA here is from genome assembly GCF_013339725.1 of Rhipicephalus microplus. Lineage (NCBI taxonomy): Eukaryota > Metazoa > Arthropoda > Arachnida > Ixodida > Ixodidae > Rhipicephalus > Rhipicephalus microplus. Next base: position 50,275,776 of record NC_051172.1, read on the forward strand.
TCACTCAGCACGTTAACCAGAACACTGGAACGGGGTGGTACTGTCACTGAATCGTCGGATACACGCAACGCCATCATACGCAATTCACGATCCTGAGAATGTTCGTTACGTGAAAACGTCACTAGCAATTCTCGGAGATTTATGATATCCCCATATTCTGGAAAGAAGTCTAATCGCAAGATGACCTGCATGGAGCATTCCCCCAGTACGACGAAAGTACCGATGAAGGTCGAAGCGCCAATATGTACTCGGGGAGTGCACCTCCCAACCGGCGTCACTAGATGACTACCCGCGGTATGGAGCTGCGGGCCGTTCCATGGTGTCACCACTTTTCGGAGAGCAGCCGCAAAGTCACCACTCATAACGGAGTAATCAGCGCCAGTATCCACGAGTGCAGTGGCCGAGTGATTGTCGACGGTTATATAAATATCAGCGGAAATTGCTGCGTCGTGTTCAGAAAATTTCGGGACAGAGATATCGGCGTCGTCAACGTGTCGTGGCGGAGGATGTTTGTCAGTTCGGTCAACAGCAGCCCCACCGCCAAAGGCCACTGGCCTCAGTTTTCCTGGCGTGGGCTAGGACTTGGGGACCTGTTTCGTACACCAGAGAACGTGGCGTAACGACTAGGCGAGCCGAGGCGCCTAGGAGAACGTGAGCGTAGCCGGTGGCTTTATGCAGGAGGAAACGGCTGCTGCGCTTCTTGGTATTCCTGAATCTCGCAAAGATGCTCCCCGTAGCTGGATCAACGCACGTTAGGGTGAAACCCCTGAAGGCCCATCCTGCGATACTCACACTGGCGTTACTGATGGCCCGCTTCGCCGCAGTGGTAGCAAAGGGGCCTGTTATAGAGGCGCGCCATACGTCAGATTTACAGGTGACTTCACGTGGAACGTCATACTCGAAAGTGCTCTCGTAGTTATTTGCAGGTGCGAATTGACGAGGCGATGGTGAGAAAGTAGAGGGTGGCCGGCGTCCGGTAGAAGGTTGAGGACTCCTCAATGCTTCAGCGTAAGACAGAGCAGGAGCTTCCGCACGCATTGCGAGCAATGGTTGGGTCACATTCCCGAGTTCATCGCGAACACTGTCTCCCAGAATCGTCCCACTTGGGTGAATAGAAGTAGGACGAACTATTTCGAGCTTCTCGCGAACTACGCTCCACATAAGCTCGCGGAGTGCTGATAAGTCCGGTCCACAGATGAAAGGTGACACCGCGGCGACAAAAGCTTGGCGGTCGTACTGTAGAGAGCGTTGCTGAAGTGCCCGTTACACGGTAGTAGCTTCCGCGATGAACTGATCGACAGTGGTTGGGGGCTTGCGTATGAGTCCGGCGAAAATTGTTCATTGACACCTTGCAGGAGGAGTCGAACTTTTTTTTTGTTTGATCCATCCCTGCGTCAGCGCGTTTAAACAAGCATGACATGTCTTCGACAAACATGGCCACGTTTTCATTTGGCTTCTGAGCCCGGCTCGGCAGAGCCTGGTCGGATTTTTCTTTACTTTTAGGATTTCTGAACGCCTGGCATAGCTGTCGCTGAAATTCCTGCCATTTGGTGATAGACGGCTCATGGTTTTCATACCAGATGCAAGCATATAGTCTGCAAGTACGAAATAGTTGTAGCGAAGCTTCTTGGTGTCATTCCATTTGTTAGCGGCTGCGACCCGATCGAAGTGATCTAGCCAGTCATCTACGTCCTTAAATACGTCACCATGAAAAGGCTTCGGGGTGCGTGCTGTGTAGACGACGCTTGGGGTGGATGTTAGTTAGTCTACGTTGCTCTCTTGCGCCTGACTTGCCGCTGTGGTGGTCATTCTTGCCAAGCTCAAGGGACCAAATTCAGGTGGTAGTTCTAGCAAGCGGCGGCTGAGTCGAGGTGCCAGGTTTTCCTCCGGAATCGTTGAAATGGTGGCAGAAGCTTGAAGCGGCTTCAGTTAAAACTAGCGAATTGGGATTGTACTCAGCAGCTCCACCAGCACTTCATGAGGCAGTGTGTCATCGCTTACTTCGAAGAAATCGGAGACTCGAAAGCCAGCTTATCACTCGCGCAACTGTCTTCCGGTCTTCGCGACGACAAACAGTCTCCAGTTAAGCTTGATGTGAACTGCACCCTGTCGACTTCACAGCAAGAGAGTCTTCGTTCCCTCCTGCTTTCCTTCAGTGATTGCTTTGCCACGACGTCCAAAATCAGACACCCGTCGAAAAGCACAGAATAATAACAGAGCCCAGCGAAAGGCCTATTCGACAACATGCTTATCAAGTTTCCCGCAGAGAACAAGACGCCATCCACGACCAAGTACAACAAATGCTTGCTGATGGCATCATTCAGCCATCTACAAGCCCATGGGCATCACCTGTTGTGTTGGTGAAAAAGAAATACGGCACATTGCGTTTCTGTGTTGATTATCGCAAACTGAACAGCGTGACAAAAAAGACATTTATCCGCTTCCTCGCATCGATGACTCACTCGACCGCCTCAGAAACACCCGATACTTTTTATCCATGGATCTACGCAGTGGTTATTGGCGAATTGAGGTCGATGAGCGTGACCGGGAAAAGACCACCTTCATTACTCCTGATGGGCTATTCGAATTCATGGTGCTTCCTTTTAGACTGTGCTCTGCTCCCGCGACTGTTTAACGAATGATTGACACAGTTTCGTCCAGTCTCAAGTGGCAATCGTGTCTTGTCTATTTAGATGACGTCGTCGTTTTTTTTCATCGACTTTCGAGCAGCACCTTCAGCGACTTTGTGCAGTACTTGAGGCGCTACAAACAGCTGGCCTGTCGCTCAAGCCCGAAAAATGCCACTTCGGCCATGAGGAGCTCATTTTACTCGGCCATGTCGTCAACAGCGAAGGAATTCGCCCAGACCCCGAGAAAACACTGGCTGTCACTGCCTTCCCAACTCCGACGAACAAACATGACGTACGCCGTTTTCTGGGCCTTTATGCGCACCATCGTCGCTTCGTTCCGAATTTTCCGAAATAGCAGAGCCCTTAAACCAACTCACGAGAGACAACGTTACTTTTGTGTGGGCCCCAGAACAACATGAAGCTTTTTTCGAGCTACAACGACGCCTCGAGACTCCTCCAATCTTGGGTCGTTTCGACGAAAATGCCGACACTGAAGTGCATACAGATGCAAGTAATGTCCGCCTCAGAGCCGTTCTTGTGCAATGGCAGAAAGGTATCGAGCGAGTGATCGCCTATGCTAGTCGTACGTTATCATCGGCTGAAACGAGCTATTCCACACAGAAAAGGAATGCATAGCTGTCATGTGGGCCATAGCCAAGTTCCGACCATATTTGTACGGGCGACCATTCAAAGTAGTCCCCGACCACCATCTTTTGTGCTGGCTTGCAGGCCTCAAAGAACCCTCAGGCCGCCTAGCTCGATGGGATCTCCGCTTACAAAAATTTGACGTTACGGTGGTTTACAAGTCAAGACGCAAGCTCACCGATGCGGACTGCCTATCACGTCCCCCAGTCGATTCGATTGCTCCTTACCAAACTGACGACGAAGCTTTCCTCATGGCCGTTACAGCCTCCGACTTCGCTCAAAAACAGCGTGATGACACAAAACTTTGCCCGATCATCGAGTATCTCGAGTACAAGCTTGAACAGCCACCACGAACATTCAGGCGCATGATTTCATCATTTTTCCTCCGTGACAACGTCCTGTACAAGTGGAGCTTTGATCCCAATGCTTGAACCGTCCCACTGGTCGTACCATCTGTGATGCGAGACGACATCCTTAAGGCGTGTCATGACGAACCATCTTCCGGGCATTTAGGGTTCACTCGTACTCTGGCTCGTATCTGCCACACGTACTACTGGCCCAAACTGTCCCGTACCGTCAGGCACTACGTCAAAACCTACCAAGACGGCCAGCGTCGCAAGACTCCGCCCATGAAACCTGCTGGTGTTTAACACCCTGTGGAGCCCCCCCCCCCCCCCCCCCCCGAGAGCCGTTTCAACAAGTTGGCATGGACCTGCTAGGTCCATTTCCGAAATATTCAGCGGGAATCGCTGGATATTATTGCGACTCACTATTAAAACCGTTACTGTGAAACACGAGCACTCCAACGTGGTATGGCAAACGATGTCGCGGATTTCTTCATTCATGCTGTCGTCTTTCGCCATGGTACACCGGCCGTGGTTCTAACTGACAGAGGCACGGCCTTCACTGCCCAACTGCTGGAAGAAGTGATGAACCTCAGCGGCGCCATACATCGCCAAACGACAGCTTACCATCCACAAGCCTAGTTGATTAACAGAACGGCTCAATAAGACCATCGCAGACATGCTTTCCATGTATGTCGACGTGGACCATATGAACTGGGTCAGTGTCCACCCTCTCGTAACTTTCGCATATAACACCATCGTGCAAGAAACTACAGGATCTACACCTTTCCGTCTGCTTCATGGCCGCGAAGTTACTATGATGTTAGACGCCATGCTTTTACCTGACGCCTTAACGACCACCACCGAAAATGCTGACCAGTATGCACAGCGCACCGAAGAAGCTCGACAACTAGCGCACTTGTGCATTCACCCTCAGCAACAACACGATGCTCATAGGTACAACCTTCGCCACAGGGAAGTCACCTACAACCCCGGAAAAAAAATATGGCTCTGGAGTCCCATACGCCAACGCGGCCGCTCTGAGAAAATCTTGCATCGTTATTTCGGCCCTTACCGGGTTCTTCAGCGCCTCAGCGATGTAAACTACGAAGTTATCGCACAGCCCAGCGTGCGGTGCTCCCGTCATGGTGCCCAGTCGGACATCGTCCACGTGGCTCAGATGAATCCGTATTACTCGCACTGAATACTTGTTCTTGCCTTCATACATCTGGAAGCATCGAGTCGATGCTTTTCAAGAGGGGGAGTAATGCTCGAGCATGTAGTAGGTTTCTGGCTGTTGCGTGGCTAGTGTCATCATTACTTGTGCGTGTTGAAGGATTTGGTTTGCAGAACAACGATGACGAACTCACCCTGCTTGATCGAAGCTGTTCCGCTGTTTGCTACACTGTTACTTACACTGATTTTATTACCGTGACAAACTATATATATATATATATATATATATATATATATATATATATATATATATATATATATATATATATATATTATATATATATATATATACCAAATACTTGCAAGCTAAAGTCAAAGGATGGATGTATCCGGCTCTGCCCTCTACCCTTTAGATCGGGTGGTCGCTCACGCCACCTAGCCATAAAGTCAAGTACTAAGTACTATCACTGTGTGTTTAAGGATTGAATTTCACTCGCGCCTCGATTGTAGCCATCAATCAGTTAGCCTCCTCCTCCTCCTCCACGGTTATTTCCACCCGTTTAAAGTCTATTTTGCCTTCATTGTCCCTAAACGCCAATGCTTTGAAAAACTTGGCGCCATTATCTTTGACTATAGGGTGGAGCCCTTTACAGAACATTATCAAATGTTCAGCCGTTTCGTCCTCCTCTCCACACGCACTACATACCGTGTCTGTGCCTTCGTATTTTGCTCGGTACGTCTTAGTCCGCAATACTTTCGTTCTAGCCTCGAAGAGTAGAGAACTACCCCGAAAATTGTCGTAGACCTTTCCCCTTGCAATTTCCTGCTTAAAAGTTCGGTAGGTCTCCAGTGATGATTTCGTAAGCATTTCCATCTTCCACATGTCCCTCTCTGTTGGTTTTTTTTCACCTTCTTCTTAACCAATGTTTCTTTTTGGCTTAGTATTCTGCTGTTGTCCAAGTACTTGCTTGACAATTTTTGAGTTCGTTTCCTCCATTTAGTATCGGCATTCTTCATGTACAAGTAACTGAAAACTTTCCTAACCCAACGCTCCTCTCTAATTTTTCTCTATCGCTACTCAAATTTTATCTTGCTGCTAGCTTCCCTGCACTCAAACGATGTCCATCCTATGTCTCCCTGTACCCCCTGATTTGGGGTATTCCCGTGTGCTCCCAAAGCAAGTCTACCTATGCCACACTGTTTAATTTCTAATCTTGCTTGAACGTCTCATTTCTTGCACAAGATCACATTGCCGAACGCCAATGGGTGGATATGTTAGGTTTAACGTTCCAAAACCACCATGTGATTATGAGAGACGCCGTAGTGGAGGGCTCCGGAAATTTTGACCACCTGGAGTTCTTTAACGTGCACCCAAATCTGAGCACACGAGCCTACAACCTTTTCGCCTCAATCGGAAATGCAGCCGCTGCAGCCGGGGTTTGATTCCGGCACCTGCGGGTCAGCAGCCGAGTACCTTAGCCACTAGACCACAGCGGTGGGGCCTTGCCGAACGTCAAACCCGGGACCATAACACCTTTCCAAATCCCTCTCAGAATGCCATACCAATTGTAGTTACACAGTGCCCTATTTTTCATTACCGCTGCATTCCTGGTGCCCTTAGTCATTAGGTGTCTTTTGTGCTCCGTTAGATACTTAGCCCCATTATTTATCCATAAGCCCAGATACTTGTATTTATCCACTATTTCTAGCGTGACTTTCTGTATCTTATGCTCACAACCTTTGTTATAAATAAAAATCATGATTGCCGATTTTTCCCTGCTGAACTTCAAATTTAACCTATCTCCCTCATTACCACAGAAGTCTATCGATCCCTGCAGATCTTCCTTGTTGTCGTCTATTATTACTATGTCATCTGCATACATGAATACTGGTAATGACTTTTCAATGTGTTTTCCTTGCTTGGCGCAAGATAGGCTGAAGCCGAGTCGACTCCCTTCTATTTAGGCTTCTAGTCCCTGGATATACAAGCTAAATAACAAAGGTGACAAGGAACAACCCTGTCGAAGCCCGCGTTGTATCTCTATAGGTTCAGATACCTGTTCTTCCAATTTGATAACTACCTGGTTACTTTTATAGATATCTTTTAGAAGATTAGTTATTCAATCTTCCACATCTAGTCTGTCCAGTATTCCCCACAAGTCTTCTTGAATAATACTATCGTAAGCTCCCTTGATATCTAGAAACGACAGCCACAGGGGCCTGTGTACTTTTTCCGCTATTTCAATATACTGCATCAATGAAAACAGATTGTTCTCCAACCTCCTTCGTTTACGGAAACCATTTTGTAGTTCTCCCAGCACCCCATCATTTTCCACCCTTGTCTGTAGTCTTTCCTTTACTATCTGCATCACCAGCCTGTAAACTACTCATGTCATTGTTATAGGACGGTAGTTGTTCATATCGGCTTTGTCACCCTTTTCTTCATAGATTGTACTCATCCTGCTTAGCCATCCATTGGGAGCTTCACCGTTCATTATTGATTTGCTCGCTGCCTCCCTTAATGTTTTCGTAAAGTTTGGTCCTAGTTTCTTTATTAGCATGATTGGGATGCCGTCAGGGCCTGTTGATGTGCTATCAGAAACTCTTTTCTCTGTCCTTTCCCACTCTCGTGTCCCAGTGGAGCCACTGAGCTAATTGGTCCATCCTCATCTGCTACGGTGCATGCAGTGCTTTCTTAGTGTTTAAAATTTTCTGTCATCATTGTTTTTATATATTCCATTGCCTCATCCTCTTCTCGTGTCACCTCTTGAACTGTAGTTATAAATTTGTGTTTTGTGCTTGTCTTATTACTCAGACAATTTAGATGGTTCCAAATTTTTGCAGCTGCCTTTCTATCCTTTTTGTTTACTTCCACCATTCATTGGGCCTTCTTTCTTCCAGTCTTTTCACTAATCGAATCGGGCGTTTCCCTTCTGCAGCTCAAAAAGTTATCCCATTATCTTTTGACATCATCTTCCGATTAACCCCTCTGTTTAGCATACCTGTGTTCCCTGGAGGCTTCTTGATGTCTTACCATGGCGCCCTTAACTTCCTCATCCCACCAGCTCTTGGGTTTGTGTCTGCTTTTCCCGGTTGATTTGACTCGTACTTTAGGAAACTCTACCTCAAACAGTCGAGTTAGATTTGTGAACGTCCATTCTGTTTTAGTATCCTCGGTGATTATTTCGCCCCGCCGTGGTGGTCTAGTGGCTAAGGTACTCGGCGGCTGACCCGCAGGTCGCGGGTTCGAATCCCGGCTGCGGCGGCTGCATTTATGATGGAGGCAGAAATGTTGTAGGCCCGTGTGCTCAGATTTGGGTGCACGTTAAAGAACCCCAGGTGGTCTAAATTTCCGGAGTCCTCCACTACGGCGTCTCTCATAATCATATGGTAGTTTTGGGACGTTAAACCCCACATATCAATCAATCGGTGATTATTTCCTCTATCTCTTTAGTTGCTATTTCTATTTGCCTTTCTGAATAAATATTACCGCGTGGTTGGTTGTAATACCACTTTTCCGAATGAATTATTCTTCCAAAACTCAGCTTGATACGTTTGGAATCACTACCTAAGCTTCCGGACCCATATTCACCTATGTTCATCATCCTTAGCCGATCATACATCCTATGTGACATTATTGCGTAATATATCATCGATTGAAGCCTTCACACCTCCCATGTTATCTGCCCTTCGCATTTATCCGTGCTGTTGCAAATGATTAAATCATGCCTTTCACACATATCTATTACCATTCTGCCTGTTGGGTCAGTATATCCATCCATGTATTCTATATGTTCATTCATATCTCCTAATATAATTACCTCGCAATGTTCTCCTAGTTCGTCAATGTCTTTCCTATGCTGTCACAGAACGAGCGCTAAAAATGGGCGCGCCGCCAAATTCTTACGGTAACGCGCGGAAGAGACGCCGGGAGGTAAAAAGAAAAAAAAAGAAAACAAACATCCAAGGCTCCCCGGGCGCGCGCTCTCCCCTTGGAAGCGTGGCTTCGCCGACGAACCTCCTCACCCCACATCGGCGGCCCAGATAGCCCGCGAAAGTTCTAGAACGAAAGGGGCGTGGTCATACCGAGTTGAGTCATCGGCCACGGAGGGCATTCCAACCGTCTCGCCCGCTTCCCAGCCTTCGCTGCGTATCGCGCCGACGAAATGACGAGAACCTTCTGGAATGTCGCGCGCAAGGTATATAACCGAGCAGCCGAGATGAGAGATCAGGAGAAGACGGAAGTTAACGCCAGAGCGCGTAGGGATTCCGCCGTGTAGTCGGCGAAGGTTTTGTCCGTAGGGACGAAGCAGGAGATGAAGAGGATTTCCACCTGAGGGGTGAAGGCCCGAGCTACAGGCAAGAGAGTGTGTTTACCGCTATCGAGCGAAGACGCGTGGCGACAGCTGCGTGTGTGAAGCCGACGTGTTCGGGCGAAGAAGTTTGAAGCTTGGAGAGTGGCCAATGGAAGACGCGAGGTTTCCTGAAAGAGAAACTTCGAGGGCACGGAACGACAACAACGCTGGACTTTGAGTGAGTGATTCTCGGAAGAGTATCATCCAGACTTTTGTTCCAAGAACTTTGGACTGGATAGGTTTCTATCTCTTTAGTCTTTAAGTGTCTTGGTTGTTCAATGCATGCGACTGCATTGTAGAGCGTATCGTTGTCTGTGTCCGTTGTTTTGAGTGTGGCTGATTGTACTGTGTAGTACGTTGTTTGATCGGTGGCATATTGTACTCAGCTATTGTGGAGTGAGCATATTTGTGTATTGTTTTTCTGATCTGCCATTATTGAGAATATAGTTTTGTTTGTTTATCAACTCTCGGCTCTGACTTGTTCTTTGGGCCACAGCCGGCGTCCGCTGGCGCGCCAAAAAGAACCACTTCCAAATTGTCCACGCGGTGCGGTTCGGGGGGCCAATACTTCGGCCCTTGGAATTAGCCCGGCGATCGCCTCCCTAATTAACGGGACTTGTGTGACATATGCACTGTACCATTTGTTGTTTTTCCTCTCTGGCTTTTGCACCTGTCCACAAGTATACAAAACCCAGAAGCGTTATTTGCCCTGCCACTTTCTCTTTTAGCCATAAATGTTTCTTGCACTCCTGTTTGACCCTTTGCCAGTTTGTACTTTTATGAATGAATGACCCAATACCACCCCCTTTCTGCAGCCTTCTGTTCTATTACAATATTCTCACGGGTAGCCCTGATTGTTAAAAGGTTGTTCCATGTCCCTAAGATGTGTTTCTACAAACGTATATACCATCGGCCTCTCCTCCCTTACTTGTTTTTCTATCTCTTCCCACTTCAGCCTATTCCTAGCTGCCACCCTGCATGTCATAGATCTACATCTAAATTGGTCAACATCATATCAGCGCCATCGATTGAAGGAACGTGACTCGCACAGTACTTCATACTGTCAGTTTATTGTACAAATGCAGCTGTTCAGTATGCAGAGACACGAGAAACATGTGAAGCGTGGTCGATGCACGGTCTTGGCGGTAAGCCAGTGAGCAGGACCATACCCCGACAAGCAGCCAGAACCTGATAGCATGGTTATCGGCAAACCAGCTGAAACGGATAAAAAAGAAGAACGCGTGTGTGCCAAAGCCATCTATAGGGTCACATGAACCGTGCCACCTTCGATAGTATTGCTCATGAAGGAAAGTGAATTATTGAGATTAAGCCTTGAGAACAGGCATGCCAAAGCACGTGCCTGCTAGAAAAAAGAAAAAAAAATTTCCACAACATGCAATTCAGCTACAAGGTGCAAACACATGTCCAAAGCTTACAGGTAGGAAAGCACTATTTTATGTTGTAATTTGTTCATCAAAGTTGTTTTTGCATGCTTTCGGCGCATAGCGAAATACTGCAGCTGTTGCGAGTTTCACTTACTACGCACATGGCACATTGTAGCGTGTGCGCAAGCCCTTATAAAAGTGTTTTACATTAGAAATAACTATGCCGAACTCTTAGCCTTTTCAGGAATAATAATTTCAAACGCAGTCAAGTAAAAGTTTAGACAAACAACCATTGTAGGCAAGCCCGCTCATTGATTTTCGTATGGTTCCGCATATTGTTTTGCCGAAGACTTGCCTGATAACTCACATTAAGGGCTCCGCGTTTTGGCAGTTTATTTTTATTCAAATTGGAAAGGTGTTTTTTGGAGTTTTTTTGGTGTTGATTTGGCATTTGTCTAAGTTTTCTTTTTCTGAAAACTCCTAATCTCAGAAATTCGGTATTTATTTTGTTTTATAAGTTGCTGCAGCGGATTCCTAATTATGTTATTTTCATTGAAAATATCTTTTATTGTTCATGATATATATGTTTACTCTATTAATAAGTCTGTGGATGTATATGAAGTAAACTCGCCATCTTTCTTTTGTGTGTGTGTGTGTGTGTGTGTGTGTGTGCGTGTTTGTGTATTTATTTATTTATTTATTTATCAATACTGTTGACTGAAGGCCGTTACAGGGTGGTTGCGTTACAAATATGCAATAAAAAGGGGAAAAATGCAGTCGCAATCGAGGACAGACTAAAGGTACAGTACACGCAAAAGACACAATGCAGTAGTACACGTTATACAATGATAGAAAAGGTACAATGCAAGCAAGAAGAGCTATAGACACTAGTAAATTGTGGTACCAACAATTTTTACGTGGTCGCTGAAGGAATCAGCTCTTACACAACAAGAAACGACAGTTTTCTTTAGGTAAATTGAATCCGCAATGTATAGGCTATGCGTCTGCAGTCGAAGTGAAAAGTTTAGTTATCCCAGTCTCAAATTTGCTTACATTTTCTACTGTCAGTAGTTCATGTGGCAGTGAGTTACACTCCTCGGTTGTTCTGGGAAAAAACGAGTATTTATGCGAATCTATTCGTGCTGGAATTGGTAGAATATGTTCTTGGTGGCTGTTTCTGACTGTTCGGAACACTCGCTGTTTTATATATTTTTGAAAATTGAAACTAAACCAGTTACGATGGATAAGATACACAGTTTTCAATCTAGCTATCCTCCTGTGTTGAGCACCTAAAGTCAAGTTTAATTTGTTAATCATTTCGCTTACAGAATCAGTTGATCGATATTTTGATAAGATGAACCTTGCAGCTCTGCTTTGGATTTTTTTCAATTCTTTCTATCAGGTTCCTTTTAAAGGGGTCCCAGACGACACTCGCGTACCCTAGAGTAGGACGAATAAGCGTTAAGTACGCAGTTAATTTAGTTTGCTCTGGAGCAAGTTTTAACTTTCGCCTCAATTACCAGAGCTTTTTTCAGCCGTGGAGCATATATTATCTATGTGTGTTTTCCAGTTTAGATCATTGTGCAAGTGTCCAAGGTACTTAAAAATGGTTTACACGGCTAAGAGCCCTGCCATCCATTTGATATTCGAAGGAGTGTATATTTTTAGTTTTATTGGTTATCGTTATATACATAGGCTTACTGTAGTTTCTTTTCATTTTCCACGTATCGCACCAATCACTAATAATTTTTAATGCAGAATTTAATGCGATTTGATCACTGTGGCTGGTTACAGTGGTATAAATCAGGCAGTCGTCTGCAAAAAGTCAAACCTTAGTGTTCGGGTTAATATGGTCAGCAATGTCATTTATATAACTGAGAAAAATGGCAGGGCCTAGCACCGATCCCTGCGAGACTCCTGATGTTACAGGCGACAGTCGGGATTTCGCGAAATTACCTGTACAAACTGTGTTCTTACTAAATATGACTTAATCCATTTGATAATATTCATGTTACCGCCAAGACTGAACAATTTATCAAGAAGGTGAGGGTGCGGAACGCGGTCAAACGCTTTCGATAAGTCTAGGCAGACAGCATCTAATTGACCTTTCTCGTTCAATATGCTTGAAAAATTGTGTGTAGTTTCAATGAGCTGTGTAACAGTAAACAGTTTTTGCCTGAAGCCATGTTGATTTGAAAGAAAAAATGTTATCAATTTCAAAGTAATTAAACAAGCTTTTTGATATCACATGTTTCATAACTTTGCAGCATGTGGATGTCATTGAAATAGGTCTGTAATTTCCAATGGTGTGTCTATCACTGCATTTATGAATAGGAGTAATTGTGGCAATCAGCCAATCAGATGGTAGTTTGTGATGGTCTAATGACGCCTTAAATTGATACAGAGATACTTAGTTACCCATTCCTCATATCGTTTTAAAAATTCATTTGGGATACCATCGGGGCCAGCCGATTTTTTAGTGTCCAGGTTAAGCAGTAATGCGAGTATACCCTCCTCTGTGAAAACAATGTCAGGAATACGCAAAATACCATCTGTGGGAGTCTCAGCAATATCAGATGACGTTGGCTCCGGTGAAACAAACACGGAATGAAAGTATTCATTGTATTTTTCAGCAATTTGTGCACAATCGTTAATAATATTGCCGTCGACACACACATACTGTATCTGTTCGCGCGAAGGGGCAAGGTGACGCCAGAAACGTTGTAGTGAATCTCTCATGAAGCTAGATAATGTCTGCGAATAAAAATGCTCTTTCGAAGTCTCGAGCATATGCTTAAGTGTTCGGGAAAGCTGCGAAATCTCCCTTCTGTTTTTTTCTTTGTTCCGACTTTTGCGTCTTATTTCACGTTTAAGCTGAATTATTTTGCGTTTAATCCTAGGATTACGCTTATTTACTGCCTTGGTTCGTTTTGGCACGAACTTGTCGAGACAGCTATTTACAATGTTCTTAAATCTATCCCACAAAGTGCTGACGTCAGTCCCCTTATCGAAGAAATACAATGACAACTCGAGAGGGTCAAGAATGCCAACATCATCTGCGTTACTATAGTCACTTATACAGATGGCACACTTCGAATTCTTCGTGGATAGTGCTTCCTTAAAAGAAAGCAAAACCAATTTATGATCTGATAATCCATCTTCGACAGAAACGCTACATTCTGTTATATTACTTGAAATGAGTACAAGGTGGAGTAACGACTCGGAGGTCGGTGAAATCCTAGTGTTATCCCGAACAACTTGTGTGAGATCGTAAGTGAAAGAGAGGTTCAACAAGGCTTCACAATGTGCAACATCTGTCGAACCCACTGTAAGATCAGTCCAATCTATTCCTTGTAGGTTGAAATCTCCCGCAATAATGACACGGGTGCTAGGAGGAACGTTATTGCACATGTAATCCTGCAGACTTTCTATAAATGAAATAGGAGCGTTTGGACGCCGGTAGACAGCTCCGATGACAAAGGGAACACCAGGAAACACCGTTTTGCACCAAATACTTTCAGTGTTGGGACAGTCATTCGTAACAATCAGTTCAATATCTTTTTTACAAATAATGGCTACGCCTCCGCCGCGCGTATACCTATCCTTGCGGAACAAGGCATAACCAGGAAGGATTAGTTCACTGTCCTTTATTTCAGTGTGTGTGTGTGTGTGTGTGTGTGTGTGTGTGTGTGTGTGTGTGTGTGCGTGTGCGTGTGCGTGTGTGTGTGTGTGTGTGTGTGTGTGTGTGTGTGTGTGTGTGTGTGTGTGTGTGTGTGTGTGTGTGTGTGTGTGTGTGTGTTCCTCCCATGGCCTCCCTCCTCATCTTGATGAAAAATAAGGAACCTGTTCTATCATTTTCATTACTCGGAAATCTTAGACGCATTATCTGAATACAAAAACGTTCCATTTTAGATATTTCGAAGATTCGAACGTGCATACTCATATACGTAAGAGTGCAAATACCTGAATACACAACACCTGAGTTTGCTCATACGGCCTTAAAGCTTCTTGTAATCAACGCATGCGTGCTGTATAAAGTTGCTGCCGCTAGCGAGATGCGCTCCTTTGGTTGATGATTCTTAGCTTTTAAAATGCTCTTTGGACGTTGAAAATGTCCTCTTAAAATAGGAGTTCATAAATCCGAATCATCAAAAAACACCGTTGGTTGTTTATAATATTTTTTTCAGATTTATTCGAAAACATGGATTACTACTCAGATTTTCTCAGTCTTCTTACGTTGCAAATGTTCGCCAGAGCCTTGCAAACAGTATTCATTGTTAGTTGATCAATTTAGAATTTTTTTGGCAAGTGCCATGAATCGGAGAAAAAACTGAACAAAATAGCCTGAATCAGAAGCCGAGTGGAACTGCTAGCCCATAAACAGGCTATATCGAAGCAATCTGCGCCGGGCGTGCAGGGTATGCAGCCACTGGGTACGTGGGACCGGAACTTCCTGTGACGGGCCTTGAAAAAGGGAGTGCCACGACATAATCTGGTCAGGAAATACAGCAAGCTGTAGGAAATACGCAAATGAACCGTTTGATCATTGCGTCACCTGTACATGTGAAAGAAACAAGGCAAAAAAAAGAAAGAGAGTTCCCATTTTCTTCATATATCTGAGAAGAAAAATTAGAAAGTTATTTTCAGAAACTTTTTTGTCACTTCCAGCTCTATTCAGGTGACTTGCTTTCGGAACGGCTCCTTAGTGCCGCTCAACGAGAACGCAACCATAGCCATTCTCGCTAGCATGCTTCATATACTTCAAAAAAAGACACTAAAAAAAATCACGGCATGCGCAGCTTTGTGTCCCTTGTGAAATAAAAAGTGAAGGTAGGTTTCTTTTGCTACCTTACGAAAACCCGTGGTTGTCGGTCCGGATGCTGGGAAGCCGCCCAACAAAGTAAGGCCCAAGATTTTCATGCAGCGGATGCGACGCAATATGCATCCAGCCTACAACGCAACACGAAGACGAGCAAGGGGTAAAGCTGTGCTCGTCAGGGCCAGCTTGGACACGGAACGAATATGCTTTGTATAGGTACCGCCTTGTACGCTCAAAAAGAAGCGCCCTCGTCAGTGGTCGTTCACTGCGATTCCGAAATAATCCGCACTTCTAGCTCCCTGCAGCGTTGCAGAGCAGGTTGCCATTGCTCTTGCATTGATGGATGGTGTGCACGACATTATTTATTCAAACTCCAAGGCATTTCAAATACGTATAGTGGCTCCCCAGGTCTATACAGATCCTTAAAAAAGCCAAATATCTCAAAAATCACTCATTACTCTGGTTTCGTGCACCAGATTCCTTGTGTGGTGGTTATGCAGACTTCATGCATATTCTGTGGGGCTGTGCCTTTGCCGGTCCTCCTTTCCACCTAGAGTAAATGAAGAAGCTGATTAAGGCCAAGGACCTCACCTCTAAAATCTTGGCCGCCCAGAGGGCCCGCGAGAGAATGGTCAGATTTGACCTGACCATCCCTGAGTGGGCCTAGCCAGGAGACGCTGAGTTAACTCGTGTGTATTGTGGACCTAACAAAGTTGTTTCGCTCACTCTCTCACAGAAGCGCAGCACCAATATCCAACGCCTATCCTCGATTATTTGGGGGGCAAACATAAGCGATGTCAAACTGCGTGCTGGAGCTCTCGGCTGCTCTTCTCGACCCCATGGCGTTTATTTTCATATTCATTTCTCTGTTGGCTGCCTTTCTGATGTATTTAATGGGTGAGAAAAATTGTGCTTATCTGCTTTTGCATGAGCCCTGATCGTTTCGAGTGGTAAACAAAATGCTGGCGATGGGGAAAAGTGTGGGAATAACTCATGGGATACGAACATTATAAGCCATGTGTGATCATGGTGCCACATGTCGCAGGCGTGATAACCCTGTACTTTTGCGCAGACCTAGTGAATGAGTGTTGCAAGAACTGTTAGATATGCGTCTTGGATAAGAAGCGTTTACGTACCGAAGTACCGTATGTAGGCTTTCTAGTCTGGTGTTTCATTGATTGATTGATTTGTGGGGTTTAACGTCCCAAAACCACCATTTGATTATGAGAGACGCCGTAGTGGAGGGCTCCGGAAATTTCGACCTCCTGGGGTTCTTTAACGTGCACCCAAATCTGAGCACACGGGCCTCCAACATTTGCGCCTCCATCGGAAATGCAGCCGCCGCAGCCGGGAATCGAACCCGCGACCTGCGGATCAGCAGCCGAGTACCTTAGCCACTAGACCACCACGGCGGGGCTAGTCTGGTGTTTCATCTTTCACGTATACTTGTGGCTAACGTTACGCCGAAATCAAATACTGGCACGTTACCAAACACCGTAGCAGCTGACCGCTTGCTGCACCGTATGGCCAGCGGTCAGCTGGCGTGTAGTGGATCTTATTTCCAAGCCAAATATTATTTCGAAGAACAGCGTGAAAAAGAACGTCATACGAAGTCAAGAAAGATGGAAATAGTGTCAGTATGCAATAATATCACAAAAATCTTACACCCTCTGAACAAACACATTGCCAAAGATAGAAAAGCCGGAGAAATAAGTTGATGGGGCGCATCCAGATATTTTATCTATGAGGCGTGTGACCATGCACATGGTCTAAGAAACCCAACCCGTTTATAAATGAAAACGACACATTGCAAAAGTTATCAATCCGTGTTCCATCCATACAGCAACTTTGGCGGCGCAATTTGAATAAGTCCTGTTCTAAGACTTAAGCCGCAAGGCTTCCCTTTTAATCTTGTCATATATGTACAGCCGTTGAAGAATATCGCAGAAATATATGACCCGCACATGGTCAAATCATCAACTAGGAGTATAAATTTGAACAGTATCATTTTGTGATGCGACATAACTTAAAACATAACATAAAAGAGACAAACACATAGCACGCAAACGTGGAAGGTACGTTATATTATGCATGAGAGAGAATCTTGACTAAGCAAGAATCGTAGCAGGTTAAAATGTGTAAGTCATAATGTATAGGACTTCTTTATTTTGCTTCGTTACCCTTCTTTAGGTACTCAGTAGTACGGAATAAGAAAAAAAAATGTCAACAGTTCCCAGCATGTGCTGCTCATAACGTTGTAACAACGTAGAAAACATTGACATGTGAGGAGTCATTTTCCCCTCGAGCGCAAAATGACGATGGGAATTTTCTTCACTGGCTCACATTATGACGTCAGCGGAGCGGGTACGGACAAAAAAAAAATGACGTTAGAGACCCCTTGGCGCGTCGTAAGCTCACCGGAAACGCCGGTTCACGGCAGTTCTGGCTGCCGGAACCGTGTGCGATTAGACGCCCACCACGCAGTTGCCGCTGACGGCTGGTATCTACAGTTCATTATTTTTTCCCCCACGTAAGTCACCAAGAAGATCTCCAGACATAGTAGGATACGTCGTCCAACGTATACACAAAGCACCCCCGCATCTAAATGAGCAGTTGCGTGCCGTGTCTTTTTCCGGGACTCAGGTTTTCACCTCGTTGAATCGTCTTGTGCGCCGCTGCCAAACACCAAAATACTTGAAGCAATCAGCAAGCAGCTGCGCTCTAGCAGCGTCCCGAGCCTTCCAACTAATATGGCGGCATTCTAGTGGCTAAGACACTCGGCTGCTGACCCGCAGGTCATGGGATTGAATCCCAATTGCGGCGGCTGCGTTTTCGGTGGAGGCAAAAAAAGCTGTAGGCCCGTGTGCTCAGATTTGAGTGCACGTTAAAGAACCCCAGGTAGTCGAAATTTACGGAGCCCTCCACTACGGCGTTTCTCATAATCATATGGTGGTTTTGGGACGCTAAAGCCTATTTATTAATACTAATATGGTGCCAGCGCCGCTGTCAGAAACCCGCGCATGCGCAGATCACCTGGTGAAATCAGCCTATTGTGAGTGAAAACGTCCTTTACACGTATCTGAGCTGGCCTCCACTGCTGCACAGTACAAATTGCATATAGTGCTGGTTCATTTAATTGGCCTCGCGGGTATTGTAGTTTCTTGAGAAGATTTATGTCCGCCTGCGCTTTGGGCTCTAGTCATTTCTTTTTGTGCTGTTCAAGTTCGAGATAAGATCAACTCGAATGGCGGCTCACTGATGCCATCTCTCATGCAAAACATGACCATTTCGGTAATCCAAAGTAAAGGTGTGAACAAACGGATGGGAACATAAGGTATACTGTACTGATTGGGTTGTTTGAGTATAAATAAGTGCTTCAGTTGATTTGTCCTTGATTGGTCCATACACGCTGAATATAGTAGTTCGTTGTCTCCTACCATGCTTTGTCACGCAGTGTCATGCGCGTTCTGCCTTCCCTTACATGACTATTGTGCATGATCGACTGATATCGCTTCATTTTGTGTGTTTTCGACTATCCGAGACAATTGTGTCAAGTCGAGAATCGCGAAGTCCTGATAGCATCGACGCCTATTGCTGACATTGTCCAGGCTTCTTGTGAAGCAATACGTGTCAATTATGAAGCAGCACCAGCAGAAAGAGTAATGAAGGGGGGAAAAAAACCACTCTCCCGTCTTCGCACTCCAAGTGGAGGTCCTTTAAAAAGATTATTGCATTGTCGAGTCACTTTCTATCAGGAAATTCAAAGCAACTACACAAACACTTCGAGTATCAGCTGAGAAGTCACGCCGCCATTATTATCATCGTCAGCGTTATCGTCTCCATCATAAACAACGAATGTCCAGTGGCTGTCGACTTAGATATAGGTGTTTATACAGTGTGAATGGAAAGAAAACGCGAACATGCGGCCTCTGCAATCTAACTTGTTTCACAATTGTACTCAAGCCTTGGGTGGGAATAAAAAGCCATTAGAGTCACAACTTAGAACCACTCTAGCATCTGTTTATTGCGATCAAGCTCGAAGCGCGAAGAAAACAGCACACCACGCTGTTCGCGTTTCTTTCCGTCCCGTTTGCACGCGAGTTGCGGCCTATTTGGCAACGGAAGCCGGGACCGCGGCAACGCTCAAGGCAATGCGCAACCTCAGCACAAGCAGAGTCAGTACGAATGTAGCCCAATTCTTGCAAATTGCGGTGCAAAATAAGGACTTCTAGGGAAATACGCGCATTATTTTAATGAAATATGCTATAGCGGGAACCGCTGAGGACAAGGTGACTGAGTTAGGCACTTCGGTATAATGCTGTTTTTCCCTGGTAGTTTGAATTTCGTACGCTTGTACTGAGGCGTCTCTGATAATCATATCGTAGTTCTGGAATGTAAAACGTCATCAATTTTTAACAGTTGTTACTTATTGTACTGTTCGTAGTTCGCATGGCAACTGTACATTTAATAGCCTGACTTTCATTTTTTTTTTGTCTGCTTTGCTCAACAATGTTCGAAATACAGTGACGTTTTTAAAGGGAGGGCAATGGATGTTCGCGTTGTTTTAATGCCTGTACTGGTTTAAAAAAAGAAAGGGTGCACGCGCCCACTCTTTCATACTATAAGTAGAAGTCCAATTATTAAAATTGAGAATGCGTGAATATTAGAAAAAAATCAAATAGTGAATCAATCTGTAAAATTCGTAACTCAAATCAAACAGATGCATAATACAAATACTGAATACTTTCTGAATATCTTTCAAATATTCAGCACTTACGGGAAAAGTCCAATCAAAGTATCAAAGCATCGGAACAGCGAGGGATCATGTATCGTCTTTAAAACATTCAATTACCATGATGCGTGCAGCCCAAGCCATATTCATCACTGGGTGAAGGCGCTTCTTCTTATAACTTCAGTGTAGGCGAAGTCAGAATGTCTGCAATCCGCTACCAGCATCATGAGGTTGATGATGATGATGATGATGATGATAGTGGTGGTGGTTTATGAAACATTGGCCAATTGTTATTATGCCTCAATGTTAGTTAAAGCTGGTGAAGTTCAAGTTCAAGAATGTAGTCACTGCTGTATATCAAATTACTCAGTTACAATATATATATATATATATATATATATATATATATATATATATATATATATATATATATATATATTGTGTGTGTGTGTGCGTCTTAAGTTGTCAATTATTAGCAAATCTAACATTCTTAAACATTGTGAATGAATATGTGTTTCAAATAAAATGGGCAATTTGAGCAAGTACTGTTTTGAAAATGGTTGTCTTTCTGTTTCTAATTTATTTCTATTCATTCTGTGCGTATTTGATTAGAAGTCAACACTGTTATTGAAATACGAGCGCTTCAGCACACAGGAACACAAAAAGACGTGAATGCACTTGTCCCTGTCCTTATATGTGTTCCTTCGTATACTTGCGTGATCGTCCTTTAAGTATCATGAATCACCAACTCGCGCAAACCTCACATTGGTGAGGTTTAGCGTCCCAAAACCACCATATGATTATGAGAGACACCGTAGTGGAGGGCTCCAGAAATTTCGACCACCTGGGGTTCTTTAACGTGCGCCCAAATCTGAGCACACAGGCCTAAAACATTTTCGCCTCCATCAGAAATGCAGCTGCCGCTGCCAGGATTCGATCCCGCGACTTGCAGGTCAGCAGCCGAGTACCTTAGTTACTAAACCACCGTGGCGGGGCATCCATGTTCAACTTGTATTCGATATAGCTTTAAAATTCAGTATTAGCACACCCCCAGTAATGATGTGCCACTGAAATCAAGAGATTACGCGAAAGCAACCCTTCACATTTTCACTCTTCAGCTTGCATGGTTGCCATAGTTACAACGTTCACACGCGTGTAACTGCAAATGAAAGGTGTACCAGGAAGAAAGGAAGTAAGTAGCGCCCGCATAAAACAAGTCTCAGCCCGGGTGCCACATATCCTTGCAAGCGAGGAACCAACGCGCTTCCTCCGAGGCTGGATGACGCGTGAAATCGTAGCGCGCTAAGCTCTGCTGTATGCGGCCTTACGCAGCGAGGCATTGGCTGCGTCCCGGAGCGAGAGTTTCAGCGCGAGGCTGGATGTGTCCGCAATCTGGCGGTGTGAGCGACGACTTCTTTACACATTCTTCTCGAGGAATAAATTGCCACCTTGCGAATGCAATGCCAAAGGGGCAAGACACATCGCAGGCGAGGCACGTTCTGCGATGTATGTTCTTGGCTCGTATACGTAAGCACTCCCCGTGATAGCGAGGACGGCGCGAACGTGTGACGCGTTGGGATAAAAACATGTGGGTGCGCACAGCCGTGCGCATCACAAAAGTGCAGCTACGCAGTCATTTCATTAGCATCATTTAGCTAATGTCATTTGTATTACACGGTCCCATTCGGAAACGCGTTTCGCAAGTGAACTGAAATTGTAATGTGTGCGTGTACCGGTGTAACCTTGCGGCTCGAACAGACATCGAGGAAAGATAATCCTGGATGAAGCACACTGACATTGGTAATGGATTGCTTGATATGACTAGCGATGTTACCGATTTACCAAAAAGTACCTAGCCAGCATACAGGTCGGTGAACTCACTGCTGAGTCTACTCACTCGCACTCAGGTAGAGCCGTGAGTCCGGTGAAGAATATTTTCGTGAGTGTTAGTCCGAGTGAGTTCGGCTCAGCAAAATTTTGGTGAGTCTGAGTGAAACCAAAGCGCAATATGCATTTCTTGAGTGACTGTGAGTGAATTCTATTTTGTTTGCCGACCTAAAGTCCTATCTAGTCATCTCCAGCAATATTATCAGCCTTATTTGGATTCACGTTTATTCTCATGTCGACTGACCGGAATTCCAAAGCAAGGTCGCTCATGCGCCATTTCAATACCTGTTAATCAAAGGCGTGAATTAAGTAGGGTGGGGGGGGGGGGGTCTTGATTTGCCCTCTTCCCAACTAATTGAGGGAAATCATTGATAAAGATATCTTATGCTGTTATCTCTTCCGAAAAAAATGACATTGCTGGTTTGCAAGCACTCATAACTCATTTTTGAAGATACAATATCAAACGGCGCCTAGAAGAGCACCGATTACTTGAGATATTGGTGTTAGAAAGCATTCACACCATGGTCGAAAAAGCCGATTCTAGGCCAACGAACTCACTCGGACTCATCGAGCTGTAAGTCTGAGTATGAGTGAGTCTGGGTGAGTAGGGTTTCAGTATCACGCTTCATTTAGGCGTCGCTTGACCCTGGAGGAAAACGGTAACGAACGTTACGTATGAAATTCACATCAACGCACCGTGAGGTGCACTTCGTTTTGATAATACTGACGTCTGTGTTTTTACGCGAGCACTGACGTTACATGAAACCATAAGTAGCCCAGCGTAGTCACAAGTAGATGCCAATGCTGTCGACGTTCTTGGTAAACCATGCACGACGTGCACACAACTACTACACTTCAAAAACGTGTTCATCAACCTCGTAACGCGTAATTGAAAACCGTAAATGCAGCACAGACAATTATTCGCCAGCTGTTTCGCACGGAACGGATTCGCACGTCTGGGGTCTAACTTTTTTTATATACAACGTACACTTCAGAATCTATTCGCTAAGTATTTAAATAAGTACTGTAGCCTTCGCTAGGTATTTAAATAAATATTGTAATAAAGTTACTCTTCTGCAACGTATTTTGCTGAACAGCGGTGTTGTGCTGGCCTAGAAAAGTCACCCACACGCAAAAACCCTCTCCAGGTGATTCATATAATCACTCACAGAGGGTTCTTCTCTCAGATAACACCTCCTCAACTAACAGCCTCACCGCAGTGGTCCTGGATAAGGTACTCGGCTGTTGACCCGCAGGTCGCGGGATCGAATCCTGGCTGTGGTGGCTGCATATTTGATAGAGGTGAAAATGCTGTAGGCCCGTGTGCTCAGATTTCGGTGCACGTTAGCGAACCTAAGTTGTTCGAAATTTTCGGAGCTCTCCTCTACGGCATCTCTCATAATTATATGGTGGTTTTGGGAAGTTCAACTCCACATAATAATCAATCAATCAACCAATCAATCAATAAATCCTCAACTAACACTTTATTAAGGCGAACCATACTTTTCATCAGGTCATCTCAGAGATTATTCTAGATTAGAGGTCAACGTTTTTACTATTGCAATGTTCGGTTTAAGAAACAAAAACTGTTTATTAGAAGTTTTTTTAAGAATCTGTCACGTAAAACTTCGAGAAACAATGTCTGAGCTCGTTAAAAACATTTTGAGTGGCCTTGACAAAGCGACATTACTCGACAAGTTTCCTTATGAGCCACGCGGTAGTTCCCCGACTTCGTCTCACTTTCATCTCAAAAAAGGGTTGTAGTGCAATGGGAGAAATGTTCAAGGGTGTCTCACACAGTAAACTTGGTGTGCCGCGGCAGAGTGGCCTTGAAGAATTGTTTAATATTTGTAATAATATAGTGGTCAACTTGGACAGCAAGGCACAATAAATATATATGCTGATGCCAGTGTACAGTTATTATAGCCAAATCTAACAGATCATTTAACGTCCTAGTATATAGAGCTCTTGACTAAACTACGCGAATTGTTTAAATCAAAGTCATCTAAGGCCAACGTAAGGAAAACTATAGCTCTAATTATTTATTACAAGAATAAAACAGTTATGAATGGTGAATAACGCTGCAAAGATTATAGTCAAGAAATAGGAGTTGTCACTTAATGAAAAATTTATTTAGTCTATTTTGCGTCTACTATAAAGTAGGGGGGCGTATCAAGCATACCCGCTGCGGAAACCCATTGGCTTCAACATTGAACGGGAGGAATACGAAACATAAAATCGATCAATGCACACGTATTTCTTGGCACGGTAAAAAACTCAATGACATCAAAAGTAACCACGAGTACACAACTTTCCTCATAATCACATCGTGGTTTCGCTGCGTGAAACCAGAAAACAAAATTAAGTGAGTTCGTTTACCTTGTTCAATGTTTGACCAGAAAGTTGCCTGTTTGCCCCTGCACATATCGATGCCTTTTTGTATGTTACTCTACTATTGTGTTATGAATTACCTAAATCACACCAGCTGCTACGTATTGTAGCTTGATGCAGAGGTATTGAAAGCAGCTTAAACAATGTTCCCGTCTCGAGCAAAACGTTTATTCGCCACATAGCTCACAAGAAACCCTTGTCTGTTATGGAAACTGTGTGCAAGTATAGAACTATTTGAATTAAGGAATAAACTTTATTCAAAAACTTTCGCTTGAGCTGATAGGTGCGCGTGAAGGGTAAAAATAGTCAAACATATTTACTCGTACCTTGTAGCGTCGTCGGGGTAGATTGGGTGGGATGACCAAGATCAGGCAGGTCATGAAAGCAGGACGTCCATTTAGGAAACTTGAAAAAAGGATTTATTTGCATTCAATGAAAAGTTAACTGGTCATCGTTGTTCCCCCTTCTGCGCCCGCCGTCTCCTCCGTCCTTTTTATCCCTCTCGTTGCCGCCCCTCTCCCTCTATCTCGGTCCATCAGTCCACTTCACGAAAGGCAGGGGCGGCCCGCAGTCAGAGGGGGGGATCAAGGGGGTGAATCGTCCACCCGGAACCCGACTTCCCCTCAGCTCTATGCTCAGTTGTTCCGGGTGGACCCATCCCTCCAAGAAGCAGCGACGAATCTTTCGTTCCCCGAGACCGCCGCCGCATTCCGCAGGGCCCAGCCGTGGCGCCAGCGCACCGTCCCGCGACACAATGGTCAGCCTCAACAGTCGCTGCGTTCGCGGAACTGAGTGGCGGCGACAATGTGCTCGCCTCGAAGACGTCACTGGCAGCGGGACGCAACAGACTCCTCCGCCGCCGAAAGACTCGACTCGAGGGTGGCCAACTGTCGGGTCACCTGAAGCGTCGAGACGACATGTGCAAACACTCGGCCTCTCTGGGCCTCAGCACTCGCATCACCAATAACCCTGTTCCAGGGATACACAACACAAGCACACACACTCTGGTCGGCGTGCCCGAGCGACACGCCCACCGGACGCCAAGACTGCCATAATTTTACCCCATGATTGCCCTCTCTTTCTTTCTTTTTTTTTTTTTGTGGTGGTCAGCCCTTGGAAAAAAATCTAAATGCCGTGACCTCAGCCGCGATAGAAACACATCAATAAAAAAAGAAACAGCAACAAGAAAATCAGTGTTCGACTCTAAAATCCACGGCTCAGTCCATCGGCGTTCTTATTCTGGTTCCCCTTTCTATATTTGACCTCGAAGTTATACTCCTGTAGTATGAGGCTCCATCTCAACAGCCTCCCGTTTTTATTGGACATTTGCTTCAGCCATGAAAGCGGGCAGTGGTCAGTCTCGACCGTGAATTTTGTGCCTTGAATATAGCATCCTAGTTTTTGAATGGCCCACACAATGGACAAACATTCTTTCTCCGAGGCACTGAAAGCCTCTTCTCGGGGAGTCAGCTTCCGACTGAGATAGAGCACCGGATGCTCTTCACCTCCCTCGTTAAGTTGGGCCAAGACGACACCTAGACCTCGGTTGCTGGCGTCGCATTGGAGAATGAATTCTCGGCTAAAGTCTGGCGCGACAAGCACGGGCCGAGAAGACAAAGCTTTCTTCAAGTTTTGGAAGGCCTCCTCCCTCTCGGTGCTCCAAGTTACCACTTCCGGTTCAGGTTTTCGCAGGCTGTCGGTTAGCGTGCTGGCGAGCTCCGAATAATTTGGAATGTAGTGCTGGTAATAGCCTGTCATTCCTAGAAATGTTCGCACCTCCCTTTTGTTTACGGGTCTTGGGAAGTTGACTATCGCAGCTACTTTGGCTTTCATTGGTTCCCGTTTTCCCTGCCCTATGTCGTGTCCCAAATACGTGACACGGGCTTGGCCGAACTGACACTTCTCGGCTTTAATAGTCAGGCCCGCCCCTTTGATTCTTTCAAGCACCGTTCGTGTGTGCTGCAAATGAGACTCCCAATCATTAGAAAATACGGCCACGTCGTCTAGATATGGCACCGCAAATTCTTCTAGTCCTTCTAGCACCCGATCCATTAACCTTGAAAAACAGAAGGGTGCGTTTTTCAAACCAAAGGCCATGGTGACGGGCTGATAAACGCCAAAGGGTGTTACAAATGCTGCATACCGACTTGCTCGTTCAGTTAAGGGCACCTGCCAATATCCTCTCACTAAATCTAGGGTTGAAATGAAGGTAGCCCGGCTTACCAGCTCCACCCTTTCCTCTATGTTAGGCAACGGGTACACCTGGTCTTTTGTGATCGCATTCAACCTGCGATAATCGACGCATGGCCGTGGTTCTTTCCCCGGCACCTCGACCAACATCAAAGGGGAGCAATAGTCACTATATGCTTCTTTGATCACGCCAAGGCGAAGCATCCTTTTAACTTCCGCCTTCATTAAGTCCAGCTGTCGCGGAGACACGCGGTACGCCTTCGAGCAAAAAGGGACCTCTGTAGTCAGCTCGATATCATGTTGTACCAAATGAGTCCTTCCGAGCCTTTCCCCAAAACATTCCAGATATTCCTGAATAAGGCTCTTCAGATCCTCGACTTTAGCTGTACCCAACTCGTCTTTGTTAACTGCACACGCGATTATCTCTTCTACACTAGGGCCCGTGTTCCCAGGAAAACAAGGTACCTCTAGAGAAACCTCTTCTGAAACATTCATGGCGATGCTAACAATTGCGGCTCGCTCTAAAAATGGCTTCATTAGGTTTACGTGGTAGACCCTGTCCTCGCGTTTTCTTCCAGGTAATCTCACGGTGTAGTTTACTTCCGAAAGGCGACTGATAACCTCGGCAGGTCCATCCCAGTGGACTTCCAGTTTATTCTGGCGATTAGGCCTCAATATCATCACTTTGTCGCCCGGGTTGAATGATCGCGTCCTGGCATTTCTATCATAGTAGCGCTTTGAAGCGTCTCGCCTCGCCTCTAGGTTGCCCTTCACGATCTCACGACACTTATGTAACCTTTGCATTAGGTTCAACACATACTCGATCACACATTTAGGCCCCCGATCATCCTCCCACAGCTCGCGGACTAGCCTCAGCGGACCTCGAAGATTCCGGCCATACACCAGCTCTGCCGGTGCGAACCCGGTTCCCTCGTGTGGCACTGTGCGCAACGCAAATAGCGTGCCCGGTAAACAACCATCCCAATCACACTTCCTTTCATGGCAAACAGCTCTCAATACTTTTTTTAGGGTAGCATGCCATCTCTCCACACTGTTGCTTTGTGGGTGGTAAACCGAGCTATGCAAAATTTTAACGCCACATTTCTCGAGAAACATGGTCGTGAGAGCACTCGTGAAAACGGTTCCCTGATCCGATTGCATTTCGGCAGGGAAACCGAGGCGCGAAAATATAGAAAGCAACGCATCGACTACCTCGACCGAAGTTGCCTCCTGTAAGGGCACCGCCTCGGGGAACTTCGTTGCAGGACACAATAGTGTGAGAATGTATCTGTTCCCCGCACTTGTTTTCGGCAACGGCCCCACCAAATCTACAACAACTCTGCGGAAGGGCTCAGAAATAATGGGCACTTTTACCATCGGGGCCTTCCATTTGTCGTTAGACCTACCGGCTCTCTGGCAAGCGTCACAAGTCTTCGCGAAATTCTGCACGTCCCTGAAACACCCCGGCCAATAAAATTCCTGTAGCAATCTTTTCTTGGTTTTATTTATGCCCAGGTGTCCTGCCCATGAGTGATCGTGACAAAGACTGAGTAGGTCCTTGCGGTATGGTGATGGCACCACCAATTGATCGTAGCACTGCCCTCGCCTATCTCGGTATTTACGATATAGGATACCGTTCCTCACTTCGAAAGAGATGTTTCTTGACGAAACACCTTCACTGTTTCCGTTGTTCATAACCGCTATACTAGGGTCAGTTTTCTGAGACAGCCGTAACGCTTCCCTGTCAACCCCTAGCATGCGCTCGTAGCTGTGCGAGATTGGGGCCACACGGACCCCTGCAAACTATGATCTTTCCTTCGAAGGTTTCTTTCTTTTCTCAATTATCGGCTTCTTAATCTGACCATTTTCCGGATTTTCGGTCGGAGGAATAGGGATAAGTGCCTCGTCGGGCTTAACTTCTGCGGATTCAGTTGTTAACTCTTTCGCTTTGGCACCTTCCCCTTCCCCGTAACGCAGCTGCTGAGCCAATACGCGTGCTTTCGATCTCGTCAAAGCCATGACCTGGGCATCAGCAAAAGTGCACCCCCTGTCGTTGAGTAGTGACTCCGAGCTGTTCGAGAAAAGGTACGGGTAGCCCTCTGGTAGCCCACGGGAGACTGCTGCTACTGTCTCGATCGCTCCAAAAGGACCCCGAATGTGTACCTTTGCCATAGGTAAACACACTGAATCTTCGCTGACGGCCTGTCTTATCCACGCGCATTCGGATAAGTAGTCTTCACTTTTTACGTAGTTCGGATGGACTACGTCCATAGTGGCCGCGGAGTCTCTGAGTACCCTACACCTTTTGTCATTAACCATTAAATCTGTCGTGTAAGGTTTCAAAAGATCTAGGTTACTCGGGTGATCGCTTACGCAAGCAAACACTGGCCTACCTTTTGAGCAGTTTCGGGCAAAGTGACCTGTTTCGTTGCACTTGAAACATAGCGCCTTAGCTCGCGACTCTAACTCTTCTAAATGATTTCTGACCTCCTTTCTGTTCTTTTCCGGCTCTTTCAGCTTGCCTTCAGCACGCGCCGAATTTTGATTAGTTTCCTCTCGCTCTTTTGTTGCGCTTTGCGGTCCTCGAGTGTAAGCTTGGGGCCGTGGTGCAGGCCTTTGATAGTGATGTGCGCTGTTGATCGGGGTCCTGAAGCCTCGACTGGCCACGTACTCGTCGGCAAGCTGTGCTGCACTCCTAACAGACACACCTTCCTGCCTATCCTTGACCCACAGGCGCACGTTATCCGGCAGGGTGTCATAAAACTGCTCCAAACAAATTAGATCCCTCAGTTTACTTAAGTTATCCGCACCTGCTCCTTTCACCCACTCTGAAAAATTATCACTCAGGCTACACGCAAACTCAACAAAGCTTTCACCAGGCTTCTTTCTTTCCCGTCTAAATCTCCTCCGAAATTCCTCTGTGGAGAGCCTGTATTTTGCGAGTAATGTCGACTTCACTGAACTGTATACGCCTGCCTCGGCTGCGCTCAGTCTGGCCACGACCTGCGAGGCCTCACCCGGTAACAACGCAAGCAACCGCTCTGGCCAGGTGTCCTGGTGAAATGAATGTTTCTCACAGATCCGTTCAAAATTAATCAGGTAGAGACCAATGTCCTCGCCTGTTTTGTACGGCTGAAGCAACTCGTCATCTTCAGGTTCTCAGTATGCGGCGGCGCCGCATCTGCACTGCGTGCTAATCTCGCCTGCTCTAGCTTTATTCTCTCGAGCTCAATTTCGGCCTGTCTTTGTTCTCTCCTTTCCTGCCTTTCCTTCTCTTCCGCTCTTTCCCTCTTTTCTTCCTCCCTTTGTTTCTTCTCCTCACATATCTTTTCCCAGGCCTCGCTGAGCTCGTCCTCCTCGAAACCCCCTTCGATTATCGCACTGCGAATTTCGGGCTTCCTTAACCTGCTATTGATATCCAAGCTGAGCTCTACTGCTAACAGCAACAGCTCTTCTTTCTTTAACACTCCGATATCCATATCTTCACAAGAGCCAACCAATACTTCTGCAATATTCACCGCACACTTGTGGCGGCCCTTCAGAGCCAATTGCCCGATAGAACCCTGTTCTTATCGTCCGGCAAAACGTGATCGCTCAAGCACTCACCTAACCTCGAGCTGCCGAAGGCCGTGTCTCCCGGAGCCACGTTCCCAGGTCCGCCGATCCCAGATCGTCGGGTCTGCCTTCTGCTGCTCGTCCTTAGTTTCCGGTAGTCGTTACTGCGACGGTTGTGCCTCCCGGAGCCACGAAGTCTCGCTCTGCCGATCCCGGATCCGCAGAAGTCGATCTTCCGTCCGCAGCTACTTCCAACCTCGAGCTGGCGAAGGACGTGTCTCCCAGAGCCACGTTCACAGGACCGCCGATCCCAGATCGTCTGGTCTGCCTTCTGCTGCTCGTCCTTAGTTTCCTGGAGTCGTCCAAAACTTCATGCCGTTACTGCGACGGTTGTGCCTCCCGGAGCCACGAGGTCTCGTTCTGCTGATCCCGGATCCACAGAAGTCGATCTTCCGTCCGCAGTTTTCTGCATGCCTTTTCTTGATTCCACCGCTGCCATCCAGTTTGTAGCGTCGTCGGGGTAGATTGGGTGGGATGACCAAGATCAGGCAGGTCATGAAAGCAGGACGTCCATTTAGGAAACTTGAAAAAAGGATTTATTTGCATTCAATGAAAAGTTAACTGGTCATCGTTGTTCCCCCTTCTGCGCCCGCCGTCTCCTCCGTCCTTTTTATCCCTCTCGTTGCCGCCCCTCTCCCTCTATCTCGGTCCATCAGTCCACTTCACGAAAGGCAGGGGCGGCCCGCAGTCAGAGGGGGGGATCAAGGGGGTGAATCGTCCACCCGGAACCCGACTTCCCCTCAGCTCTATGCTCAGTTGTTCCGGGTGGACCCATCCCTCCAAGAAGCAGCGACGAATCTTTCGTTCCCCGAGACCGCCGCCGCATTCCGCAGGGCCCAGCCGTGGCGCCAGCGCACCGTCCCGCGACACAATGGTCAGCCTCAACAGTCGCTGCGTTCGCGGAACTGAGTGGCGGCGACAATGTGCTCGCCTCGAAGACGTCACTGGCAGCGGGACGCAACAACCTTTTATTATATACGACACATTTTTCACGCGCGCTATTAGCATTCCTTTCTACCCGCTTAGCGTGTTTAGAATGGCGTGTACTTATTGTAAACGCAAGAAAAAGAGAGATGATACGACAAATACGTTAGAGCATATTTGTGCAAATTGCGATGTGTGGTCCGAATCGTAACTAGAAATATTACTTTTGATACGTCAAAGAAATGTCCATGCTTATCTTAGTTTACTTCGCCTATATCTTTGCGGTTTCGCTCATACATGCATGGCACAGACTAGTAGGCAAATGCGACGCTATAAAGATTCCTTGACTGGTCACAGAAACTCCGAAGAATCCAGCCCACTCACGCTTATCGAACAGTCCCAGATTTTTTTTTTTGTTGCTGCATTATGCTGACTACGCAATACATAATGCATAGCGACTATACCAAGAAAAAAAGTAGCCATTGATGTAACCAGCGTGTTTGCGCCACATACCCAATAAGTAAAGTGAGTTGTATTCCTGTGCAAGATATTATTCTGATGACTTGTTTGCGCATCCAAAGCGATCTCCAGCTCGGCCTGAGTCTTAATAATTAATATCATCTTGATGTGGCGTAGTTTTGATACTTTCATACCTAAAAATTCGAAACTAGCATAAAATGTGCTATGTTATCAAGATTATTGTACACAAAAAGATATTTTGCGATAAGATTTGACCTATAGCCAACAAAACTTAATTTTATTACTTTCTTACGAGAATTGTTATTCGAACACCGTACACGCAAAGTCACGTGCACTGATCAGCTCACATGGAAGTTTTTGAAGCATAACAAGCCAGTGTGGAATTATACCCTTGTTACACGGCAAATCTAATGTCATTTACAACGAATGATATTAAGCAGACCTAATGTACTTTTACCTGCGGGCTGTCACACGACAAAAAAAAAATGTCCTTCTGAGCCATGGATTTCGGGAAAAATAAAAAGAGAAAGAAAAATGTACTAAAGCTTGCATGTAACATGCGTGTATTCTGAAAAATAATTTTTATGTGTATAAAGATGCTCCCAGAATATAAACTAGGCTGTTCTACACAACTTGCCACAGCTGCACGAAACACTCGAAAACCAACATGGCTGACGATATGACCGGGTATGGGTCCAGTTGGAAAGGGAACTGAGGCGGCGCGCACGCCTGCATTCCCGGCTGCAGGAATGGGACGGCGGCAGCGATTTCGTATAGTCACCACCTTAGCTACCACAACAGGTACTATCGAAAGATCAACATCCGCGATACACGAAAAAACGACAACAGAACAAATGTGAAACATGGCCGGCGTCCAGCCGCTGTAGCTGAGAGTGGCTTTTTACAGCGAGATCACAAAACGGTCCCCGTGCGTGCCATACAGTTGTTCGGCGTCGCCACCGCCAGTGTCCGTAACCACTATCACACGAAATAAGAAAAAAAAACATTAGAAAAGAAAAACACCCGGGACACAATGAGATTCGAACCCGGGTCTCCTGCATGCCACCCCAATATTCCACCACTGAGCCAAGCACCTAGGTATTAAACTGGCGTAAAGCAGGCTTTATGTCGGAAAAGGAATCGCGTTAATATGAGTATTAAAGTGTTTTAGAACAGCAAAATACCAATCAGGTGTCACATAATGCGAATTGCGCAGAGTGGGTCATCGAATACTCCAACTGTTGACGAAAGCTAGATCTTGTTCACATATTAACTGTAGCGCATACCCACTGTGTCGTATTGTGAGGAGTACAAAAGCTTCTGTCATATATCATCGTCGTCAAGCGAAGCACGAAAAAATCACATAGTTCCTTACAAGTGTGCAGCAGGTACCAGGCTTCTCCGAAGGATGGCGAAGAATGGCATAGTGAATGCCTGCCTACTACACCACGAATAATGGCGTAGTGGGTACCCTGCAAGTGTGCGTAACAGTTACCTTTTGTAAAAAATGTTTAAAAAAAGATCTGAAAAGCTGCTTTTCGAGCTTCAGCTGAGACAGTGCTGCGCGTTCCGCGCAGGCCTGGAGGTTTTATTTTATTTTTAGAGACATTTGCGCGTGCTATTATGTCACCAAACCTGTAATAGGTTGAAATAGTTAGGTATAAGATATTTACAAATTATAAAAACTGCGTATACATAAGTGATCAGTCTCTAAATGTCCCTGGCGTCAAGACTACTCATTGGGTCCGAAATCGAGTGCGAATGTGTTTCGAGAACTCATTCGGCAGAAAATGTCATTTGCATCAAAGGTAATTACTTTTCCCGTGTGACAGCAAACAAATGACATTACAAACGAATACTATTCCTTGTAAATGACATTATATTTGCCGGGTGACAGGGGTATTAAGCATACTTGACCATGTTGTGAAATACAGAGAGATACAGAAAAAAAAGAGCAAAACTTGCATCATGGTTTTGAACTGGCGTTGCTAAATACATTAGAATGTAAGAATGATAGCTTACGAAATATTTTAAACAGGTGAGATGAGAGCTCGAAAGTGCATGAGCACACCTCAATTACGCATTGCTATATCGTTTTTCTTTCTGCATAAAATATACAAAAAAATTACACCGGGGAATGTTCAGACCCCCCAGTTTGGCATGACATGACGTCACTTGAAAGTGCATGCTTGCAACCATGCCTTGCGCCGGGGCTTCCTTTGCGAGACAATTGCGGAACTACTACAAATAGTTGCGGGTGGCATTCAGGGATTCCCCAGGAAAGGCCTCCTTGTTTGTTTTTCTTCTCTCATGTACGGAACATTCATGTCATTGTACTGCAGCTCTTTCCAACAAACGCACGAAGCGTACTCCTAGCCACGGCGCCACCGGTACGGGTCAAAACAAGGAACAGTCACTTTTTCGCAACCTTCTGTGGTCCGTGAAAGGGGCCTCCTGTCTCAGGGGCATAATAAACATGAGTAATGGCTTCTCAGACGACGACGCGCCCTCTCCGCTCGGACATGTAGTTCACCGCGGCATAGCTTGGCGTCTCCCGCGGACCATAACACCGGTGCCGCAAGAGTGCGGGTGAACTCGGTGAAAGTCGAAGCCTGCAATTTGAAGCGCATCATTAGCGACCGCAACCTCGTGTTTTCGCGTGCGACAGAGTACGCGGTGCGGCCGCTGGACAGTGCCGCCAAGCGCGCATCCTCTCTGTACACTGGCCGTGCATTAACACGTGCACATCGCTCTGGCAGTGCGAACGAGACAGCGAAACGGGCGCCGAGAACTGGCGAGGGAGTGCCGTGACCCTCGTGCGTGGCCACTGGCACATTCCGGAGCCGAGTCCGCTAAAAGGCAGTTCACCTTTCTGGCGCGTGACGCGATCGCATGATTCACCGGGGCTACCCCACTCGTTGTACGGGGCCTTTTTTTGTTCCGTCACTGTCCATTGATCACACTTCGTACGCCGACAGCCTTCAACTTGACCTTGTCCTTATATGGAACAGAATCCGGAAATTAGGGCGTGAGTCAGCGCGAGCTCGACTGGTATACGCTGATCTGAGGGAGTGAGCGTGTATCTTGTGTATGCACACGCGTTA
The DNA here is from genome assembly GCF_013339725.1 of Rhipicephalus microplus. Taxonomy (NCBI): domain Eukaryota; kingdom Metazoa; phylum Arthropoda; class Arachnida; order Ixodida; family Ixodidae; genus Rhipicephalus; species Rhipicephalus microplus. Next base: position 50,310,453 of record NC_051172.1, read on the forward strand.
TCTTCGCCTAGGGCGGCGGAACGCCGTCTTCGCCGGAACAAGGAGGGCTATGGGAAGAAGATGCGCGGACAGAGCACAATGGGAAATACGGGTGTAACGAGCTAGAAATTCGGTGCGTATAGCATGCTTCACACAATCAGTAATTCGGTAAACCGCCGATTTAAAGAAACTTCTGTTATCGATGAATGTGTAACTTTGTGATGGCATGTGATGGTAAACACAGGTACAGTATATAACATGTTACGAGTAGTAATTACAGTCCATGATACAGGCCTATAGCACCTCTGTCAAGGATGTATGCTAATTGAACTCTGCCACTGATATACTGAAGCAGGGGCACAGAAAACAATTTTCCTCGGGGGCGTGGGGAGAGGCAGGAGTTGAACTTTTATTTATGTAGGTCCGTGTATATGCTTTAGGCTTGCACGTATGCGTGTATGCAAAATTTTAAAAAATGAGGGAGTTGGATTCGCCTTCCCCACCCTTGCTTTAGTTATACAAATGTCAAGGATATTCTGATTTGAACTCCACTGTGCCGTGCTGATGGAATGACTACGAGAACAGACGTACTACAAATAAGGCTTCTATAGAGCGTTCGGACCACACATTCGGCTCATCATGCGACATTCGAGGGCAACTTCACCCACCCCGCTTCGCATCTGTCACTAAGAAAGCACACTTGGAGCAAGTTTTCTTGTCACTACTAAAGAAGAAAATGAGAACTACTGGAGTTCTCCTCTCGCCACATCAAATACGTGTGATGGGTAGTCAGGTGTTTCCGCAAATATTGTCTTTCGACTCTTCTGCAAAACCTGACATACGTCGTTATTTATTTCTCTCTCTCTGCTAGCCTTCGCGCAAACGCACTTAATTTTCTTGTCAGAACACACATAAGTAGCGTTAGAGCTGCTACTTGCATGTAGGGACGCTTTCCTCATCTCCCCCACCTCTTGCTGCTTCATTTAACAATCGTTATATTTTCATTTCAGCAGAATATAAAAGTTTTTTTGTTATCACTGACGTGAAAGTGCAGGGCTTTGATTGATTGATATGTGGGGTTTAACGTCCCAAAACCACCATATTAGTATGACAGACGCCGTAGTGAAAGGGTCCGGAAATTTATACCGCGCGGTGTTCTTTAACGTGCACCCAAATCTTAGCACATGGGCCTACAGCATTTTCACCTCCTTTGAAAATGCAGTCGCCACAGCCGGGATTTGATCCCGTGACGGGCTGGTCAGCAGCCGAGTACTTTAGCCACTTGACCACCAAAGCAGAGCGTAGCTGACACGCTCAGACAGGTACCTTTTCTTTATACTGTGGCATAAAATACCAATTCATCTATCTCTTAGTTATCTATCTATCTTAGCAGCAAGGTACGGTCACTATTTCAGTTTGCTATGTGAAAGTGCTTGAACATGATAAAACGGTTTCATAGTGACTCGTTTTACTTAAAAAGTCATATTATTCTTTTTGAGCCGGCATCAGGCGGCTAATAAGAAAAGATAAAATGACCTTGTAGCAATACTGCCCGATTCATGATTCGTAAAACACGACAAAAAGTAAAAAAAAGACATTATTCAGCTTTTTGCACATTAAGTTTAGTTTATTCACAGGCTAATCACCACCACAAGAGGGCGGCAGTAAATCAATATCTTCTCTGCATTGGGCTATCAGTGCTCTAGGGAAAGTTTTCTCCTGTAAACCAACAAAAAGGCCGACAACTCAATTACTTGGTATAGAAAGTAAACCATGACCGTTCCGGCAAGATTAACCGCGACAGAGTCGGCCACGGTGGATCAGTGGTTATGGCGCGCGGCTGCTTGCTGAGTGAAATAGATAGAGGCCCGTGCACTGTGCAATGTCGGTGCCTACAGTTAAGGAGATCGTCTATGTTTCCGGAGTCCTCCACTACGACAGCCCTCATAACCAAAACACCGGATATAATTATTAGAATTCTTGTTATTACACGTGTCCGAGGGTATTATTTATTTCATTAGTGCCTTCGTCAACAAATCGGTTAATCACTCTGAATGAATATGTGGGTTTAACGTTTCAAAAGCACTATATGATTAAGAGAGACGCCGTAGTCGAGGGCTCCGGAAATTTCGACCACTTGGGGTTCTTTAATTTTCACCCAAATCTGAGCACACGGGCCTACAACGTTTCCGCTTCCATCGGAAATGCAGCCGCCGCAGCCGGGATTTGAACCCGCGACCTGCGGGTCAGCAGCCGAGTACCTTATCCACTAGACCACCGCGGTTGGGGGTTAAGGGCTCGTTTTTCCGTGTTTCACACAGTATTAATGAGATCTAACAGACAATGGTGCCAATGAAAGTATAGGGGAAGTTATTAGAACGAATCGTAATGTAGATGTCAAGAAAGAAAAGTGGGTGAAAAGGTAACTTGCCGTGGGCAGGAACCGAACCTGCGACCTGTGGGACAGCAGTCGAGCACTGTAAGTGTGACCTCTGTTCCATCGATACGGACTGAAGCATCCTAGAACAGTGGTCACACTTACATCATGCATGTAGCATAGCACCGTTATTTGGACGCACTTGTATTTTTAAACAGTATTTCTTCCCGAGCGAAGTCTTCTACAGAGGACTGTATGCGAAGTCATCTCAAGGCTTTTGAACACGTGAGAATTTGGACTTCGGCAAGCCTGTCACGATTTCTCAGAGCCGTAAACAGTGTCTTCCGCACGATGTAGACATTTCAAAATGAATTATTTCTTTTCGCTCATGAATAACCACTCGAACCTTAAAATTCTCTGGCAGTTTTGCATGCGAAGGTGTTACGTACGACACAGAACACGTGAAACACTCACAGCTGACGCAAGTTAACCTTAAAATCTGTGTCAGTCTGCTAAAGTTTTCGGAACGTAGCGGTTTATTACGAGTGAACATGAGACGATGGGCTCAATGGGCTATTGCAGTATTCTGCGAGTAAATGAGTCTGTTAAGCGAATTAGTGCTTAAGCGAGCGTGTCCTCCGCAGTGTAGCCATATTTGGTGAGGGAGACAAGCACATTGGCCTCAGAGTCCAGCAGAAGAGGATCACCTAGAACACGGGGGGACATGATTGATGTGCCCATTCGAGCACGAATAATGAGGTGTCACACATAAACTTGCAATAGCTTATATTTATGTCATAGCAAAACACTCCGCTCGACCCCTGAAATGTGCGCATCGCCAGGCCAGATGTGCCTCAGTAATTACGGCGCCCTGCTGCGAAGGGCACAAGGCCGCGACATCGATGGCCGGCTGCTGCAGCCGTTCTCTGATAACCGAAATGCAAACCTAAAATGGTGTCTACAGAGCACCGAGTGTTCGTAATATAACCTCGAAATGGGAGTATGATAAAAAAGCTATGAGCTTACGTAGCTTAATTACATTAAGCTAGTAATTCGTTTCACTTATTCGCCTTTTGTTCGCACATTTTTTCTCAGCACAAGGAATTGTAAGCTGATGCATGGAAGAAAATGCTAGGCCTGTGTGGAAGGCGTAGCACAGTCACAGCGAAAGCTAGACGAGCGGCCTTTCAAAACCTTTTCGAAACAATCATTAGGTAACTACTGCAAACACACTTTCTTGATACCCAGTATAGGTCATTATCATTAAATTTATTTGGGTAGTAGGCCGACATTCGCTTAGCTATTTTTTATCATTCATCTGAGAAGCGTGGTATCCGCTTAACACTTGCAAGGGATTTTGCGCAAATTGCTCATGCAGTGGCTGACGACGATGAGGAATTATGGCTGAAGTGGGTATGCGCCACAGTTATTAGAAGAACAATAACAAGCTTTTGTGATGGGTTGGAGCTTTGGGCGGCCCACTCATTACGCTAATCGCATTGTGCGACGACTGGTTGTTCTTTCGCTGTTCTAAAATGCTTTATAAGTCGTATTAACGCGATTGCTTTCCCGACATCAAGCCTACCTAAGGCAAATTTGACAAGTCACAAGCACCGGTGTAGCTCAGTAGTAGAATACTGGGCTGGCACCCAACAGACTCGGGTCCGAGCCCCACTGTGTCATTGGTGCTAGGTGAAGCCCGCCTAAGGCAAGTTTGACAATAATTTACAAGCACTGGTTACTCAGCGGTAGGATACTGTGCTGGCACCCAGCAGACCCGGGCTCGAGCCCCTCTGTGTCATTAGTGCTATTTTTTTTTTTAATTTCGCGCGATGTGGTTACGTACACTGACGGTGGCAGCGGCGGCGGCAGACAGCTGCGCGTGACCCGAGTTGTGATCTCATGCTTTCACTGTAAAAGACAGCAGCTAAATAATTCTGCTTGGAAGCTCAAAACGTCAACAACCCTAAAAAGATACCACATATTGTCAAGTGGTCGTGACGTTGATTGTTCTTGTCGTGACACACAGAGTGTTCTGTTGAGTTCAAAATCAACAGAACACTCTGTGAGCTTACCTCGGGTGGAAAAAAAAAACTACGGTGCTCTGAAAAGAAATACCAACACATGTGCTGTGCCCTATTACTTCATCGAAACACTGCACCTGTAGTTTAATTATTTTTTTTCTTCGGGGATTATCAGCAATGAATTTTTTTCCTGAAAGGCGCCTTTTTAAGAAAACGCGGTTAGCTCGTGCACGGGCCAACGTTTTAGCGAATTCGCGATGTGGAATTCTGCATTACTCACTTTACGGCTACATAGTAAGCGGCGTATAGCGTTTCGTCCAGTTTTTTTTCCTAGATGGGTCAGGCACTGACAGGCAGTGCAGTGTTTTGCACTAATTTCTCGAAACAAATCATCTTACTCCAAAGGTTTCTTCGTCACGCTGCCCTTCCGGTGGGGCAAGATATATCTGACACACTATATCTGACGCACTGGTCGGATTTTGACGCGACCCAGGGTAGCGGCATCGTGGCAACGGCTGCAGATAACCGTACACGTATCAGACTCATAAATATAAGCATTCGGAAGGGTCGTCACCGCAGCAGTCTTCGGAAGAGCTCGAGAGCAAGGCAGTTCCCGACGAACCGAAAGTTATTCACACAGCAGCGGCAGTTCAAGACGTCACACTGCGCGCTAAGTCCTGTGCGCTGGCACAGCTGCATCGTGTGAACGTCTGACGGCACGTGGCGGTTTCTCTCCCAGAGATGTAAGGGGGGGGGGGGGGCACATCTTGGCATCGCAGCGCCTCGGTGGCATCTTCGGGCGGCGCATCAGCAGTCTGCTCACGCACTCCGCCGGGTTAGCGCGTAAACACGCCGCACGAGACTGAGCGGCACCTGTGGTTGCTTAATCGTACGCATACAGGTAGCAGGAGTTTGTTCGAGTTAACAGGACTCGCTGGGACGTGCGTTGGAGCGACGTAAGAAGACGGTGTGATCGCGCCCCCTGACAGCGAAGTGGCCAATTAAATCACCGACACCAGCATCATCCAAGAAGGTCGAAGCGGAAAGGGCACGATTCGTGTTTTACCGGGTCGGCGCCAGTGGCTTCTCGGCAGGGAATTACCTTCACTCGCTGAAGGTGCGCCAAAAGACTCGGTGAAAGAGACGCGGTGGTGGTTTGACCAACTCTGCCGGTCTGCAACGCAGCGACAGTGAGCGCGCGACCTCCACGGAGGCGCGGAGGGTGGGGAGCGTCAAACGGCGGGACCAGATTACGCGGTCTAGAAGGAAAGCGGCTCGTGTGACAGTTCACGATTGGTGTTGCTTGTTTTTTGCCGGCTTGGGAGAGCCGGGCGCGTCGCGCGTGGCGTTCTCCATGTGCGTGATAGCGGGCCCATCGTGTGGCGGCTTAAAAAGCGCAGCCAAGCGATGCGCCATCTCGCGCTGCCGGTGGTGGTCCTGAGCGCTGCCCTGTGTTGTGTCGTGTCGGCGCCTCGCCGGCCGGCCGACCCGGCATCGGCTAGGGCCGCGCGCCACCAGGAGTTCGTGTGGAGGGAGGCTGCCTGCCGCTTTCCACAACCTCGCGTCCAGTGCCTCAAGGAGCTGCAGCCCAATGACACCAGGGTGAGCTTCACATGGTTGTCACACGTGCATGCAAGCATCCCCAATCAGTGTGTGCCGCCGCTGGAGATAACGGTGCCGCCGATAACGCCTAGCCGTTACCAGGTGTAGTGAGGTCTGCGCGAATGGCTGCCACTGATCGCGCTAGTATCTGCCTTTGTTTATGCATTTTCTCTTCACACCTACAGGCGCCTTGACCGGCTCCTTGCAGCCTAAGCAATGGAACGACGGTGTTTTAACAGCCGCCAATACGTTGAGCGAGGTGATAAAGAACTATTTCTTTTTTTTAGATGCCTTTTCAAGAAGACAAACACGATTGTGTTTGGCTTGATGAAGAGGCGCAGGCTGTCATAGCTCAAAAGCACGATAAGCATGTAACAACAGCAGCTCAACAGCATTGCTCTTATTCTTACCGTGAGATATACTCGAGAAGTCTATGTGCTGATAGCCCTCTTATCCGAGACGCTGTTGGTGTAGAGAAAGCAACATTTACGCAGAGTGCATTTACCTGTTAACTGCATACTGTTTAATCAACAGACAAAAAAGAAAGCCAACTGCCAAACTGGGAATTTATTGCGATAGCGACATGATTGCATAAACATGTCAATCTGCGTTTTGACCACAGGAAAAGTATTTGGCTAAGTTATATCGCTGAATGTTTGTTTTCTTTTTTGGTGTGTCTGAATGACAGGTAATAATGATCATGATAAAATTTCGCCAACCACTTCAACGAGTGTCATTCTCGTTTCTGTGTTTCACATCTGCGAAAATAGCAACTATTCTACTAGGTGGCATTCCGAGAGAGCTACTGTTCATGGTGAATGGCAGTGTCAAAAATGCTCCCGGACTACATAGTTTTAATCGACAGGTTAAGTAAAACATAGGGGTGGAGTCGCAACACACACAAACACACGCACACTCACTCACTAACTCAGTCACTCACCAATAATTTCAAACAGGGCTTAAAGGGAACGAAATACAAGATGTTTTAACACAGAAACAACCATTGGATATTTGTCTGCTTTTTTTGGATTTTGACGAATACGTGTATCTTTGTGAAATATTTCACTCAAACCTATTATTTACTTGTTGACTGGTCCGTTGTCCCACATAGAAATATACGGGATGTAGAAATTACATGTTGTGATTTGTCGTATTCAGTTATTTCGCAAGCTCCACTGAAAGTGTCACCACAGTTTTCTTGCCTGCAAGAGCAAGAAACTTGCTCAGTGGGTAGTCGTAAGAAATCGCTTCAAGGGCACTGCCGGAAACTTTTGCGCCGGGGAGGTGTGGATTCCACCCTTCAAGTACGTTCGTGCGCGTGTTCGTATGTGCGCACGTATATATCGACATAAAAATGTAAAATTTTCAGGGGGGGGTGGGGGGTCGGTCGGTCGCTCGGTCGGCTGGTTGGTTGGTTTGAACCTCACAAACAAGCTCACAAACAAACAATCGAACCTCACAAACAAACAAATTGAACCTCACAAACAAACAATCGACTTACTTTGTTTTGTGACTACATTGCAAAGGCGTAAGCACGTAAATTTCAATATACTGCAGTGGTAATTAAGTGAGTGAATATGGTTGATCGATTGAAATATTGTAAAATCATGACTGGTTCTCTGTGGAATCTTGATACATTATAGTGTATGTACAGTCGACGTCAAAAATTTAGGCAATGCTTGGTCTGAGAAAACCATTTTTCAGCAATGTGTGATTGTATTGTATTCCGTGGAAATGCACAATACTTATTTTTAACTCATTTAACCATATGGTGTAGTAGCGCAAATTCACGGGGACAAAAAGGACAAGAAAACACAACACTCGCTACACTCGCAACTAATTTTTATTTCAGAAGCAGCACTTCATATATAACCCAAAACCCTAGCGACACAGAAAAGAACTACGAACACTGAATCATCGCCAACAGAAGCTTTTGCGCAGACTCAAGCGATAGTACACGGCAGTTACGCTTAGACACTTTAAGATGACATAACTAAAACAGCCCTGGGTAACATCAAATCAAAAAAACCAAAAAATTTTGCGGGAATTCACACGTGTTTGAAAAAAAATTTTTGAAACGACAAAAAGGAGAGTATGACACATGCAAACACTGATCTCAATTAAGTCCTTCGAGGTAGCTGGCCTCTCGGTTACTTAACGAAACTGATGACTGACTAATGCATCCTTCATTTCTTTTTTTAATGTGAAAGGCTTAGACTATTTCTCTGGTTAGTTGGTTTCCATGACGGAAGACTACGGTTGTGTCACTGTACAGTGGTGAGCAGCCACACTGGGAACAGTGTCTCTTTATGTGAGAATGAATGCCAGTTCCTAATGATCGCTTGTGTTCTAAAAGTCGGGTGTTCAAACAACGACCCGTCTGGCCGATGTATACCTTTCCACACGTTAGCGGCAAGCAATACACGACTGATAGGCTACACTTAACAAACTTTGTTGTGTGATTTACCGTACAACTACCAGCATTAGTGTTTTCTGCTATGGAAACTTTACGGTCTAGTTTGGAACATATTTTACTAAGCTTGTTGGGTGCCGAAAAAACTAATTCTAGGCCATAGCGATTACCTACGTTTTTTAAGTTATGGGCAATCTTGTGCGCATATGGAACTGACACTATCTTCTTCCTGTTTTCATTACTTGTCATTTTTTTATGAAAGTTGTTGCGTACGTGACTAATCAGCTTGTTAGCCGATCTACACAACACGTGTTTTTCGTACCCAGCATTTTTTAGCCTGATAATTTGTTGGTTGAAGCTTTCGCTAATCTTTTCTGGACATGACTTTGTTAAGGCTGCTCTCAAACATGAAAAGGCTATGCCACTCTTTACAACTTTAGAATGTGCCGATCGGTAGCTAAGTAAGGGTTTTTCCGTTCGCGGATTGTATGACCAGCATACATGTTCTGCTGTGGCATCTAACTCAATATGCAAAAACTGCAGTTTGTGATTGACTGGTAATTCATGAGTAAATTCAAGCCCTCTACTAGTTTTCTTGAAGACTTTTAAAACTTCTGCGACCATTTTATCCCGACCATCCGATTCAATAAAAACCAAAAAGTCATCTACAAACCGAAACACTTTGAGTGCAAGCCCCTTAAGGTTTAAATCTATTGCCTTGTCCATTTTTGCTAAATAAATTGTGCTTAAAACCGGGGCTACTTTCGAGCCTATTGTGATACCGGATTTTCGTCGGTACATAGCCTTGTTCCACATAACAAATGTCGACCTAAGGTAAAAGGTTAACAATTCAAGAAAGGCATCCACCGATACACCACACTTATTCAGAAACTCTAACTCATCGTTTTCTTTTGTTATACATTGCTTTACACTTGACAATAGCGGACCATGCGGGATGTTGTAATACATATCTTGTATGTCAACGCTGAAGAAATAGCATTTTCCTGGGTTATGTGTGCTTAAATACGAAACTAATGCCTGAGAGTTTGGCAGACTGAAAGGATCCGATACCTTCAATGTCTTAAGGTGACACTGAAGATACGAAGACAAGCATAGTTGCCACGAGTCCCTTTCGGATACAATGGCTCTGAAAGGAATATCAATTTTATGAGTCTTTGCCGCAAAAAACAACTCAAGATGTAAGCTACCTGCGCTTTGTACTGCTGATGCAAGCCGTTCCAATTTACTGTTCTCTAGTAAAGTGAGAGTCATTTGCTTAACCTTGTTTGCCTTTACATCTACACGGACAAAATTTTTTTCTACGGCTGCCAACGCCTTATCTTGAAATTGCGCTACTACACCATATGGTTAAATGATGTCTCACCAACTAGCCCAGCTCTCAACCCTACTGAACTTTATTTTTAACTCGTTTCACAATTTGCTGGAAATATGTTTTCAAGTCTGCTTACCGTAGCAGCGGAGATATTAAGCTTTTTATTCTGCATCGTCGTCTCTAAAGGTTTGACGCTGCCTGTGCATCACGGCTGTCATGCTGCCCTCTGCGCCTAAATCGTTCGCAATGGTTTTACCGTGGTATCTTTTATGCTTATCAACAGCAATCAAACAAGAGATGTGTGAAGCTGCAGAAAAGGAGCTTTTGTTTGACGATCGTTGAACGCTTCCGAGTTTTCATGTTACCAATGTCTTGCAGTTAAGCTGTCATCTTTGTGTTGAATGTAGCGAGGAGGCTGCTAAACACCGTGCTTATTTATATTTGTCCCACCTCTAAACAGCGTAAGCAAGTTATGTTTGCGAATCATAGCTGCAGCTATCGCAAAAAAGCGCACATGTTTTACAGCACGAATCAGATCCATTCTAGCAATGTGACACGTTCGCTGTGCAAAACAGGGCTCACGACACAAAGAGCTAAATCTGTAAAGACGGTCCTCTAGCACTAGCCAAGTCTCTCTCTCTTTTTTTTTCCCTTGTGCCGTGTGCTCTGTACTATGAACATATGTGCGGCGAAACCGCATTGACTCAAGACCTCACGTTCTCCACTCTGCGCAGAAATTCTTGCCCCATTGCACCATCTTGCACCGCTGCGGACCGGACACTGGCTGCTGCTCTTCCGAGGAGCAGCATTGCCAGGTGAAAACTATGCAGGCGGTGCAGCTGCCCTTCCTGGTGGTGCACCTGGATTCCAGCGGTGGTCCGTCGCGCTACCAGCCCGTCACGCTCGTCTTCGACAACCACACCGAGTGCGAGTGCCGCCTGCGCAACGAGCCCATCCGCTGAGCCGGCGTGCTGCGTAGTCCAGTCACCCAGTCTAACAGCGATGATGGCGATGGGCGGCCCCGTTCGCTCCCCGAGATCGGACAGTCGGTGGCCTCTGGGCTGGGACTGCCCTGACCGCAATTCCTCCTCCTGCTGCTGCGTTCGCGTGATTTGTCGCCGGAGCGTTGCTGCCACCGTTCACTTTTCTCACCTCGGCCAATTCAGCCGGGCACGCGCTGACGACAGTGAGAGTGCCAGGCATGGCCGGAGATGGACCGGTGCGACCTTCGGCAGCCGTGTGGTGCATTGTGAACGAAGGCCGGCACTGGTCAAAGAGAACAACGTCGGTTATCACGTGATCATGCGCTCCTTAGTCCGGTGTAATTATAGACAGTGCGTGCAAAAAACTTTGTACAGAGATCATGGTTCATTCTGTCCCAGTATTGTGATGTCAGTTCATGAAGAATAAACACTCTGTGTTTCATCCTGCCTGTCTGGTGTTCATTGGAGTTGCTCGAGTGTTTTTTTTTTCTTATTGTCTGTGCCAGAAGTGGACTGGCCTAGCCTACGCTTACAGATTCACCTAATTCAGGAGTCTTTCTGTGCGTGAGTGCTTCATGTTATCATCCCGGTATATGCGTCACTGGTTAGTTCTTAGTTATCGGTAGGCTGGTAAAGATATGTTAGGCTGCTCTGACAACTAAGCTGTGTTCTGATGGTCAACGCTGCCATTGCTTAAAAGTGATTTTTAAGCACAAAAACTACGTTGTTGTGCGATGTGGGTGGTATTCATGAGTGAGTTTTTCTGCTCGCAGATTATCGTTTTATGTTGCTTGTAAGATCACTCATCATTGCTGTCACGCTTTATAAATGTTACACGACGTCTTCCCGCGTTCATAAACGAAGTAATTATTCCCATAAGAATAGTTTAATTAGCGCAAGCATGTCGTGCTTTTTATCACGACTACAGAGAATGAACGACATTTACCTGGAGCGTGGCGTCTGTGCGTTCACATATGATCATGATGCCTTGTAGAATAGACCTAATTTTTTAAAAACAGAGTAATAATAGTAACCATGCGTTTTGTTATTCCAACACTGACAGTGAGTGTTAGCATATGACTACGCTATTGAGTCAAAATGGTCTGATCGAATTCAATGCACGTCATAAAACGTGTTCTATTGATTGTTCAAGAGGGAGGACTTTGAGTAGAATAACCCTCGCTATTTATTTGCGATAGATTTTGAATGAAGCGAAGACTAACACTCACAACTTTTAATACTGTCGTCTGATAAGACTGACAAAAATTAGAGGACCCTAAAACTTCGCCTCTAGGAGATGAACGCAATAGCGGCATCCTGTTCCTAGTGGGTACTTCAAACGCTTAGTGCATGAAACCTTTTTTTCGAATTTGATATCAACCAACTACGTGGCCTTAAGGGAATAGGCACAGTGGCGTGTGTGCTTTTTGTTGTGGGGTTCCGGCTTTATGCCACGGAGCCATTATGATAATCACATATTCTTTCACCCTTTGGAAATGGACGCTAGTACCACGCATTGTTACTGCAATATTTCATGTTGTTATTGTGAAGCATGTATACAGGACGCGTGAGCTTGTGAAGCACGAAAGCTACATTTACAGCATTTTCAAGCAGAGAAAGTTATTTTCACTATCTCAACAAGCAGAGGCGTTGCCGTATGGTAGAACATCCGCTTGCTACGCAAACAACCCGAGTTCGATTCTCACAAAGACCGTAACAACGCTGGTTCGGTTCTCACTCGGCTCCGGGATTTTTTATTAAATATTTTATTTGCACCATTCTCAATTTTTCGGTCACGTGTAATATGATGATTTTTCGCTCACAACCAACGACAGCGACGCCGGAATTTCTGCGAAATAAGCTCTTTAACGCTATCGCGTTAATATTACATAATAATTCTTTTTATAGCACCACAACTGAAAGGCAAGTTATTTTACTTGCAATGGATGTCGCCGCAAAGAAAAAAAAGAAATGATCTGCCCTGAATACTGAACACGCCCTACTGAACTTGACGATTAAAAACAGAACACTCCCGCCTAACTGATTCGTGAGTGTTCATCGCGTTAATTAGGCCGACTGTGACCTAATGCATGCGATAAAATTGGCCCATACACCTCAATAGGTCTACGCCCAAATACTGCAATAAATATCTGCAGCGAAAATACGCAACGATGTGTAGGCGCGCTTACAAAAGATTTCAAAATCAGAAAAGGCAATGAACAGTTCCTTTTTTCGGTGTTGAAATTTGTGGTACCAAATTCTTCGAAGGTCTGAGGTGCATGAATATTGCAAGGTTTTGAAAATTAGGTAATCTCACCAGCAAGTCCCATGCCACTTCTTAAATGTGTGCACACCGTCTTTTAGCTTCTCTGGCTGTTTCACAGTCTGCGCTTTGTGCACCAAAGCATGACACTGATACTGCAATCAGGCAGATATTATTACAACCGGGGCATATGATGGTTCTCATCATTAGCGCTATCTGATCGTTTTCTTTCAGTTCTGGGGATATCCTGAAGAAAAAAAATTATGATCTTGATTCGTTCTCGCAACACCCATGCCGACAAAAATATCTGCACTGCTCTATGAAACTTTTTTTTTGTAGGGAGGTGGAAGGGCGGTCAAAGTGTCATATCGCCTGCTTTCCTGCGAACCAGATTACAGCGATAAATGAACAGTTGGGAAACTAGGCAACTCAATGTCAGTGGCACAGTACTGTTGTATGCAATAGATATTTAATTTAATGACCAGAGGCGGGATTTTAGGCGCTCATATATATCACGCCACTTTGATGGATCGGAGGTTAAGAAGGGCTTTTAGAGTGTTTTTATAGTTTCTATAAAGGCCTACTTGAGGCGTCTGTGCCTAAATAATTGTGAATATATACAAACGCCTCTTTTCCAAATTGATACTTAAATTAACACTACTTAGTAAAACTTGTTTTTTGGGCTAGCTGGTGCATGTTACAAGAAAACTAGAGCACGCAAACCACCGGTTATTCCTTTCGCGTATTCTTCCCCGGTGGTATGCGTCGTCTAACTTAATTAGCCTCAATTTTCGCTCCTGGGTACAGTTTGAGAACGTTATTCATGTTACCGCGCAACACTGACTGTTCGGAACTATGGGGTTCAACGTATAATCCTCCAGTTCAATCAACTTTCGGAAACAACTGCTAGCAACTGTGAAGAGCAGTGCATTGACGCAGTACGAGCTCTACAGCGGCTGCGAGACGGCAAAAAGCCGCCAGTGGATAGGAGAGCGAAGAGCAAAAAAAAAGGCAAAAATAAAAAAGACAGACAAAGTAGCGATGCGCACAGACCATTGTTTTTTTCTGTGATTTACTTTGTACGGTGTTCGCTGCAGTAGTGTATCCAGAAATGTTTTTCGGAGGGGCAGGGGGGAGAGGTGAGCTCTGAATATTGTAAGTGCGTGAGCTTCAATGTGGGCGTGTATATTACATGCATGATGAACTGAAGGATAAGAGTGGTTAAACCCCCGACTTCAGCCCCCCCCCCCCCTCTTTCTGGCTTCACCACTGGGTCACTGAGGGGAGAAATCGGCTATATGCGATTCGACACGGCCCATCCCATCTGTTGTTTTAGTGATTCAGCTATCTGCTCCTACTCTGCCCTTCTCACCCGGGAGTTTGTTGTTTCGGCAATGGGACTCACCGTGAAATACACGCGAGAGATCGTGTCCTGCGAACCGTGCCGGACAAAGCACAGTTACCTGGCTGCGTTCAACTGTTGGCGCCGTTGTGCCACAAGCAAGAACATTTTTGTTTTCTTGTCATAGGCAGACGTCGCGCACGTCTCGTTTGAAATTATTCGCATCTATGTGATGAATTGTTGCGTTGATATTCAAAATTTTGGAAGCCTAAAACGCTGTTTTGCCGGCCTATTTTTGTCATCAAAAACGAGCTTTATTGATGCTTAGAAATCTGGCCTCTACGAATTCGGCGTCCACATACGGCCCAGACCTCACATTTATTCACCGAATGAGTGCTGCCCCCGTACAAGATTCGGAGTCGCGATGTGACGCACAGCAGACAGTCGGAGATCCTGAGCTGTACTTATAAGATAGGAGTGGTCGAGACGTTTGGTCTTAAGAGCTGCAATAAAACAGCTACGACGTCGCTATTAAATCAGAAACAAAAAAAAATGTACATATACTTCTTTTTTTGTTGAAAGTACATGGGCGACGTTGTTCTGGGCATTCCTCCACGTACATATATACGTGTAGAAATGCCTACAAGCATGTAACTACTTGATGAATGCGCCAACTTCGCACCACTATATACGACACTGCAAGTTTGGTGCAGAAATGTTATGAACCGCGCAATCTTCCACACTTCCTGTTCGTTTTAAAACAAATTGCATATAATGTTCAGCCTCGTTCCATTAGGGTGACGCATAATGCACAAACGCATGAATTTCACTGTGTCCAGCAGCTACATGGAGAAAATAAAAGCTGTACTGGGCTACCGAAGAACACTGGTAGGTCATCATTGAATCGATGGAGGTGAAATGTTAGGTGCCAGAATAGTGTGCCATGTCAATGCACGTTAAAAACACCAGATGGTCGGAATTTCCAGAGTCCTCGACTGTGTCTTGCGTAATTATATCGTGCTTTTTGGGACGTAAAATTCCAGATATTATTATTATATTATTACTAATTGAACAACTGAACTTTAGCACAATATAATAAACAATTGGTTTATTTTAGAACAAACGACGTTTACTGCAGAGCAAGCCATACGCCGAATGATTTTCTGTTTAATAAAAGAACTATAAGAATTGAAGCAGAGTCACTAATTGCTGTCGCAACTCTTAAACTTCAATCTTTCGGCGCAGATACCATAAAACTGAAAAACTCGAGCTACTGCAGTAGGGAATCTAAATTCCCATCCACCGATTCATTTCGTTGTGTCCTTCTTTGTTCGGAACTTTTTTATCATGTCTTTAGGCTTTTCGGCCGCTGAACAATGAACGGTAGTGTACACATATATACAACCGGAAAGAAATGGAACTGTATGTTGACGACATAATCTGGTTAGTGATGTCTAGATTAATTATGTTCGCAACTTCAAAACTGAAGTGTCGGCGCAGCACTTGATGCACTCAAATACGATACAGCATTAACAACCGATTTGAGGACACTCGCAAAGCCAAGTGAAGGAGTGCAGCACATCTTGCACCCTAGCTTCCTCGACAATTTTGCTCTAAACGACCGCAGTTTTGCAATGGGCCTTTAATTTTCCGGTTTAATATTCTTATACTTGACACTAAGTGACCAATCTAATGACAACGGCAAGGAAAATGAAAAGTGAAATGGATCACTAAAAAGTATGGCTACCATCCTATTCAGCCCAACTTATTTTGCTTTGTGTGAACGAGCACGAGATTGCGGATTCCATTTGGCGACCACTGTGGTGGTATTCTGATGAGGCGTTTGTAGTCAAAATACCCGTGCATCATTTATTTATTTATTTATTCATTTATTTATTTTAACATACAATAACCCCAAAGAGCTATGCTCTAGTGGAGAGTACATCAAAGAAACGCAGGGTATCAAAACTCACACGGAGTCTGAAAATACATCGGCGCTTTTCATGGCACACACTCGTAATGTTAGTTGTTATGAGGCTTCGAGTTGTGGCAAAATTCTGGTTTGAGCTAGTTCTGGTTTAAGCCTAACGTTGCCACTTTCTTCACTGAACGGTCTGCCATTGATTCTGCAATCTGCACCGAAGATAGAAGGTATAGTCGCGACTACCATGCACTATATATAGTGCAACTTCCGGACCATCACTCCGCAATTACTAAAGGCCACACCCAACAAAATTTCGACGAATTGTCGGCATTAACTAGTTACTAAGTAACTGTGCTGAGCTGTTAACATGACCGCTAATAATAAGGCTTTCTGTTTAGATCTGTGACATCGTGGAAACATTTTGGCACCCATTGCAGTAGAAATATGGCGCAACAGAAACGTCACACCGACAGCTTACACGGGAAGCGCGTTCTCTTATTCCTCGCTGAAATCGAGTAGATAAAAAATAAACTCTGTAAATTTTTCAAGGGCTCCTCAAAACGGCAATGGTTTTGAATATGATGCACGCATGAGCTCTAACGCGTTTTGCAAAATGGTCGGCCAAAAAGCCCCGCGTTCTGACCCCACGGAAAAGGCGAAGAATATCTTGCACGTGAGGGCGCGGACAAAAAAAAAAAAGCGAAAAAGAATTAGCTGGAAAAGGGGGAGCGGAGACGTGTAAGCATCATCTTTATGCTAGGGTGAAAATCGAGGGTCAGAAGCTTACCATCTAGTGTAGCGGTATGTTCTTGTTTTATAATCTTTCATGCCGCAGTTTCAAGACCCGCACTCCAATGCCTATTTGTCTCGCATTTTTGGCGGAGCAATATCTTTCAGACAACAACATATGGGCCAATAGAACCCCGTCCACAAACCCCTTTTTGTGATGGCTTGCTTAAACTGTGGGCCCATCTGCGGTGATCTAGTTGCTATAGCAACTAGATGAGTATACCTTGTAAGGTATACTCGGCTACTGACCCGAAGGTCACGGGATCGAATCCCGGCTGCAGCGGCTGCATTTTCCATGGAGGCGGGAATGCTGTAGGCCCGTGTACTCAGATTTGAGTGCACGTTGAAAAACCCCAGGTGGTCGAAATTTCCGGAGCCCTCCACTACGGAGTCTCTCATATTCATACGGTGGTTTAGGGATGTTAAACCTCACATATCAATCAATCAATGCTTAAACTATGGGCTTTCAAAAAAAAAAAAACGTATCGCACGCCGGAAAGGCAATATAATGCGTTTTGATAAACCCGTGGTAACGTCACTAATCATTAAGCTTCGCCGTTATAAGAGCCGGTCACATTTTGTAATTCATTTAATTCGGTACATTCTTGCATTTTCAATAATTTCAATATCAGAGTGCATTTATTCTTTAGCAAGCACAGATAAAAAAGAAGAACGCGTTAGCAGGCAATGAAGAAAACTTTGCAATGTTTACTCATTGAACAAGGAGTGTTCATCTGTTTTCACTTATGAGGTGGCGCACAATGGCGTCAAGTTCCTGGTACTCGAGTACGAGACACATGCATGAATGTTGATACATGTGCAGCAAATATGGGCGCAAGCAGGAACTGTATGGCACTGTCTGCAGCAGTGTCAGCGTGGTTTCGACCCCTGCAAGACCGTTTTCCGCATGACGAGGAACAAGCGCGCAGAAGGCGAGGGATAGCTCTTAACTGACGTCGACTCTGCTTCCTCTCCCATTCTCTTTCGCTCACCTTTCCTTGGTGTTTCAAAGCAGGCATGACCATGTTGCAAGTTGTTTGCAGAGTGAGAGAAAAAGAAAATAGGGCTCTTCTCTGAAACCTCTGCCGCTTGAAACGGTGCCCGGCTCTCCAATTACAGACGCCGACCGTTCGCGAGGCAACCGAACCACCACGTGGTTCGTGCGCCTCATGAATTTTGTCGCTGCAATTTGGACAGAAACCGAACGAATACGTGCGCGCGCACGGGTGAAGGTTCATTTCCAGTTTAAGAGATTCCGCCACTTCAGGACATGAAAGTGGCAGAGAACTGCGCTTCGAGTTCTTTGCCTCATGAATGTGGCAGAGAACTGCGAAACATTGAGGCTCTCGAACTAACCCAACGCAAAGCGGTTCGTTTTATTTACTCCAAGTACCGAAGAACTGATTCCCCCACAAGCCTTATGAAAGAAAACAGTATACCCACACTTGAAAAACGTCGTAAAACTCGCAGGCTCAATTTTTTTTTTGTTTTGAATAACAACAAGTTGTCAGTAAACCGCGATTTGTATCTGAAGCCGCTTACGACAAGACAAGCCCGGCATCGACAAACTCATTCATTAGCACCGTATTTCGCCAGAACAAACATTTTCAAATACTCATTCTTTTCTCGAACCATAAACGACTGGAATTGCCTACCTCAATCGTTAACCGGCTCTGTAGAGGCACTTGAGCGTATTTAACAATGACCTATGATATATATTTTTTGTATATTTTGTATATGATGTATCTTTTCACTGTTCTTTCACTGTTTCACTGTTCACTGTTTTTCACTGTTCTTTCACTTTTATTTAACAATGACCTATGATATATATTTTTGTATATTTTGTATATGATGTATCTTTCCACTGTTCTTTCACTGTTTCACTGTTCACTGTTTTTCACTGTTCTTTCACTGTTTTCACTGTTTTACACCTGTGTACAATGCTATGATCTTGCCCCTCCTGCCAGGGCCCTTAAATGGGCCTGCAGTATTTTGTAAATAAAATTAAATGAATGAAACTTCTTTTTTTCGAGGAACGAAGCCTCTTCAAGCCACACTTCCCTAATCACGCCCCCTGAGAAACGCCGCTTTAAAGCCTAGTCATTTCAACAGATGTAATCTCTGGCACTATTGGACATATTCGAAGTTGAATACAGAACCAACAAGGCATGCGCCATAGTGGCGTCAATATAGGCGCCCAGAAGTTCTCATGTCTGCCTGTAGGTGACCGCGGCAGTCAGAAAGGTGATATATCCAGCCTTGCAGAGCCTGATAGATTTTACACATGTGGCCAACTTGTGGTATCTCTGCGGTCAAGACCATATGTTG
This sequence comes from Rhipicephalus microplus, assembly GCF_013339725.1. Taxonomy (NCBI): domain Eukaryota; kingdom Metazoa; phylum Arthropoda; class Arachnida; order Ixodida; family Ixodidae; genus Rhipicephalus; species Rhipicephalus microplus. The sequence goes on from NC_051172.1 coordinate 50,329,810, forward strand.
AACACAAATGCAAAACTATCAGCTCGAGATGGTGGGAAAATTGCACAGCACAGCCTATATGTCTGGCATGAAACTCACTTCGTGTGAATTTACAATTGCATTCGCCAAGGATCATAGGAAGAAAGGAAGGAAGCAAACAGACAGGCAGAACGCAAAGAGGTTAACTAGAAAAGCACACGATTGGCTACCCTGCACTGGCAAAATGGGTAAGAGGCATAAAAATTGAGAAAGAAAGCGAGGGAGATACGTGTAGAGAAAGCGTTCAATTTATCGACGTTTGGGGGACTGCACTACATGAATTTTAAAGATATAGTGCCCCAATCAGTTTACTTTAGCTACACAAAAAAAAACAAGGAAAAAGTAAGACGACGTTGGAATCATTTGCTAGCCATCGCTACTAACGCGGTTGCCTAGACAATTAATCCATTAATAAAACATCCTATGGGGCTGCTCGATTCAAGGTCCTATCAATTAGCACGAAAACAACGTGGTACAAGTAAAAAAAAAGCCCTTATCTCCTTATTATTTGTGTGCTTAGTTTCTACCTGTGAATCAGTCAGGTGCAATTGAAGGCACAGATAGCTATATTATGCATACTCGAACAAAAAACCACACTTTCCCTAACGGAGTTGAAACTAATGAAGTTCGAGACCACAGAAAGCTTAATGTGCATTTTCTCGCAGCGAAATGAAGTCACTTTGCTTACAATCTCACATTCTTCTGAATTCAAAGGCTTTATTGCTTTGCATGTTTCTTGCTCTGCGAGACTTTCTAATTGTCATATTACTAGAAAGTCTTTTTATAGGTGCCACAGCCTTAGTATATTCCGGCAGGGAAAATATATATATGCGTGAGAAAAATAGCAAAGGAAAAAATGGCCGTATATGGTTTCTTTCATAGCCCCACAGAACACAATCTCTAATCTTAAATCATTATGTTATTGACCAATCTTTTTTTTTAGGTTTCGTTGGTATCAAATAGAAAAAGGTGTGACGTACATCAAAATATATGATTCGTAAGCAAAGTGGATTACCGCATCCGAAGCCTCAAGATACAGTTAGTTATACAGTTCAACTGAAGGATTTTGTATAAGCACACGTTCGTACACTTAATCAGCCGACTCATTTCGCTCACGGCAACAAGAAGAGGCGTTTTGGTTTAGCAAGTTTTTCGGTTACATTAACCATCAATAAAGATCTCGTTTTTTTAATACGAGATCAACAATACTTTGCTAATTGAAGTGAAGCTGCAGGTATAAGCAGCATAATTGGCGGGGTTTTACGTTCCGCATGTACGGTATGAATACGAGAGACGCCGCATCCGGAAATTTTGCCGACCAGAGGTAACTTAATGTGCAGCCATATCAAAGCAGCCGTACCTCGAGCATTTGGCCTCCTTCGAAATCCGTCCAGCATGTGATCCTGCGAACAGCGGGTCAGCAGTCAGACCCATTCGAACATCGCGGCTCGTATAAGCAGAAGCACGCAAGAGGTGTAAGATCACATACGTGAAACTGGACACAAAAATAGCGTGCAACAAAAACGTTTTGCACTAACGTTCATCGTCTCGAATTACTCCCGGTACAGGGGCACGATGTGAGGGGAAACCAGAATAGTCTAGGGAGGATATTTGTGCACAAATTAAATATGACAGCAAAGTAAAAAAAATGAAACAGAAATGAGCGGAGATCTTCAGGTGTTCTTCGGAGCACTGCGGGAATCTTGGTACATGCACGTTCCAGGTCTATACCTAAAGTGGCGTAGGTCACTGGCCCTCTGTGAGTTGTTCCACGGGTCATCCAACATTAACTTTCTTTACCACGGTTCGGAGCTACCGCTCTTTATGGTGAGGTACAGCACGGATGAAGGCGGGAAGAGGAGGCGGCCGGCCGATTTGGGTGCCTGGATGCGCAGCTGCGTCTGGCAAATCGTTGTATGAGTTGGTGCGAGTCGCGCGATATATTAGGTCTAGTGTGACGAAGATTAATACGCTAGGAAGACGATACTGCAGTACATCACTTTCAAGCGTTCATTCCCGTATTGAAGCTTGTGCTTTAGGAGTGAAAGACAGCAGTTCATGCCGTTGCGACTGAGGTCAGGTCTCGTAGGAAGTAATCACATTTTCCAATTTCTTTTTTGAATGATTCCTCATTCTTTGGCGAACAAAAAATAACTCAAACAAGCAAATAGGCTGCAAGCAGCTGCTTTACGTCTCCGTGATGACCAAACAAAAATGTAGTTACTGATACTTCGACTTCAGACGTTTAAGTTTCGGTCCATGTTTTCGTCTTTTCTTAAACAGCTGCATTCAAAAGATATCCGGGTGCATTTATGGTGAAGGTGACTGAGAGCTATTGAAGAAAACAAGTACCGTAATTATGGTGTATGCTACAAAGTTGTCTGCGATGAATACAAAGAAATATTCGAACACTGAGCGGGGCTTTTTTGAAAGACAGAGACCTTTGAGCACAGAGTACGTTTGCTACTGCGCACTGGGATTTAACAGCTTGTTCAAGAAGCAGGACTGCTATGTGTTAAATACTTTTTGCTCTGTCTATATAAAATTGATAGACTTACGAATCCCTTCACGACCATGTACTGCGTTCACCATCATGCTATAGGTGTCCTGGTATTTTTTTATATAGTTAATGTAGCTCATGTTGCTTAGCTAGAGATTTGATCCTGGCAATAATTGGCGGCGCTTCATTTCGAAGGAGGCAAAATGTGAAAGCACTCCTGCGTCTAAATTTGAGTGCACGCTAAAGAATGCTGACTTGGAAAAAAATATTTAGGAGACCGTCTTTATACGGTTCACCTCACAATCACATCGTAAAAGCTTAGAATTTAACTGCAATGTTAAATTTGTCGTTTCTTCGCGTTGTCGTTTCTTCGCGCCCCAAACAAGGCGCGAAGAAACGACAAGAGCTGAGCTTAGACTTCTAGAAGTCACCGCGGGCTACGATGGCGAAAGCAGGTACTAGACTGTAGCGTTCATCGTCACGCGTCTAGCACTACACAGTGGTATAAAAGGAGAGCTATTTCGTTTGTGTGTTTTTGCATTGTTTTTCTCATCCCTTCTCGCCACATTTATATTTATGACTACCATCGACAAAACACCACCGAAAAGAGCATAGTGGACAGAACAGGAAGGTCATCGTCGTCTTGGCAAACGGAACAACGACGCTCTATCGACTGCAACTGTCTCCGTCGATCACACAGTAGTTATGACATCGTGCTCAAAAGGGCGCAACCACATGTAGTGCATTCTATTGCCAGCCGTTGCTCCACCGTTTCAAAGAGGTCAGAATGGAAGAGCACCTGTGTATACAGGGCTTTGAGGGCAATTTATCTATATATATTGATTTATTTTGTTTGCACTTATTTAAAGTTTTTATTATGCTCTAATGAATTAGTATATGTGTAATTGTGTTATTCGTTTACATGCACATGTTTATGAATATATGCCTGAACTTTTTTTACCTTTTTTTCTGCAGTTATTCTTTGTTGCACGCGCTACTCGTGGAGCCTATGGTCAGATGTGTAGAGACACGATTTTTGCTCCTGCACTACGACCATTTCATTCCACATGTATTGTCAAAATCGCCAGTAAACATCAAACTTTAAACGCTAGAAAATTCATGCAGTTGAAATTTGTGCCATTCGCCCCCATGTTTCTCCTTGGATTTGAGGTGCAGGTATTGGGGCTGTACAGCCATAGGTTTGCACTGGTAAGCAGTTGTAATGGCTTTCTTGACTGGCGTATAAGGCAACTAGTGACAGTTTTATGTGATGCATAATACGTTGGCGCTATAATGGTGGGAGAAAAATTAATATGCGGGACACTTTCATGGTAGCCAGCAATGCAAAACAGCAATTACGGCAAGAGGACGCCGCAGATTTGAGTGACGGACGCAGTCTAGTAATTTCTATATTCAATATTAGCTGTATAAGGTGTGGGTGCTTAGTTTTTCGTTATAAATTTCTTCTCTCAAACAAAGGAAGGCATGTGCATGATATCCTATGCCTAAAGAAAGCAAGCCTCGCAACTGATGCAAACATCAAAATGAAGCGATGGGGTGCTCCTCACAAAAGCCTTCTTTTGGTTCCCGGCTTTCCCAGGGGCAAAAGAGCGAGATCAAGTGCTCGTGGAATGCAATGTCCGGAGTCATCGGCAGCCATTAGTGGTAAAAACCCGCATGGCCGTAGCCATACACATTAAACAATGACGAGACAAGATAGAGTAAAGGTAGAAGGCGAATTTGGCATCCCCCTTCCCCCACCCTCAACGCACACGCCTTCGGTTACTTTCGTTAAACGTCTTGTAGAGTGATATGCACTGTTTAATCTATTCTGAACGAAATAATATTTTTATTTATGCTCTGTCTGCTCTGCTATTGATAGCAGAGAGGGAAAAACGTAGCCAATAATGCTGCCTCAGCTGCTGGATCGACGGCAGTGGATCACTTCAATATGTACCAATGGGCATATCATTCATCCTCAGTTACCCCTTCCAGCACACGTGGTCTACAATGAACCCGGCCAAACACGTGAAGTGTTTTAGAGGAGCGCAGACCAGAGGGTATTAACTCCTCTTGCACGGCCGGCGAACCCGTGCTCGTTTACCACGCGCTTTGTACCGGCACGCCCACGATGATTTTGTCTCTCAAAGGGGTGGTGTCGCTCCGACGATAATGCCGGACATTATTCACGGGAAATCCGCATCCAGCCTGCCGGGGGGAGCCTCCGCTAACGTGGAAGGTGTGGCCCGGTCTCGTGCTTCGACCATATATGTCCGCAGCGTGAGTGTCGAGCCGAGTGCGGTGGCTGCCGTAGCTATAAGCCTGTATCGCTCTAAGACACGGGGTCGGTCGCTGCTTATGTCGCTTTCCCTTTCCTTGCAGCCTGACTGCCCCACAGTAGCTTAATTTTACTAAATTATAGGCGTGTTTCACGTTATTTTGTTCCAATGAACCAGACAGGGAGAGGTGCCTATACACGGGCTTTTAATATTTTCTTATTTCTCTTTGATTCCACCTGTCGTAGCTATGTTCGACTCGCTCGCAGAATTCCAAGAAAAGGGTCGTCTCGGTGTAGGTAATGCCGAGCCCATGCACAATAATCACAGCACGCGTGACGCGCGAAAGTCTACATTTGACTCTATGTTTACGTCCGACAAGGACCCAGGGGTTCCAGGAAGTACTTCGGGGACGTCCCACTCCCGCCTATGCTCTCACAGGTCGGCGAGTATCAAGGCGAAGGGGGAACGACCACTGGACCACATGCCCTTTAAGTGGTCGGCTTTCTCTGTTTTTTTTTCAAATTCGTACCAATAATTACTCACAGCATAAGGCGCATCTATAATCAAAATTTGGAGCGTAACTTTTGTTCCTTTTTTATGTTGTAAGTAGCTGCAATAAATAAACAAACAAACAAATAAATAAATAAAGTACAGGAGTAAACCGAGATTAACGATGTAAGCTATAACAACTGCGAGTCTTATCCTATCGTGATGCGACGGCGTTTCATACGGTTACCGCAGCCCGGTACTTTTCATCTTACACCAGATACTCTATATCAAGCGGCAATTTGAACAGGGACGGCCCTTGAGAGCTCTGCTGGTTTCGCTATCCGACCAGAGGAGAACATCAAGACCACGCTCCGCTGTTGTGTGGAGCCAGCCCCAGAAACGGGGTCTGGTGTCTAATCTCGATTTATCATCACCAAAGGATACGAATCTGCGGCCCACCCAGTGCGGGTTTTCCCATTGCCCTTCGGAGCTCCTGAGTCAGGCCAGGGCGGGCGTCGCAGCATCGCATTACGTTTCACGGAACATCTCGAATCTTGTTTTTTTTTTAGGCGACCCATAGATAACGAGCGCCAGGCGATGAAAGTGGCAGCTAGCGCGGCGGGTGGCACGCGAGCTTCCGAATTCTGCCGGTTGCCCACGAAAATTTGCGAGGGGCTCTCACCAAGCTGGTAGTCCGCACGTGACTTTTTTGCGCGACATTTGGTGCTCAAGCATCAGCATGCGCATGCGAGCTACGGCGTGGTTTGAGAAGAGAGTGATTGCTCAATGGTCCGTATCGGGTTGCGGCCCCTCGTAGCCTCTGGTCCGGAATTCCCCGAAGGAACCACAGGCGGTGGGCTCGGCTTGACAACAACACGTTAGCTACAGCTTCGCGAATGATCCCGTTGACGCGCCGAGAACTGAGACACACGAAAAAGAAAAACAAAAAAAGGCATCATCAGCCATGCTCGACATGTGGGCGGGATTTCGAATCTTCAAGAGCGTGGAGGCGGTGTGGGTTGGCACCATTGGCACGCTCTGCTGTCGCTAGTCTTGCGCATGCCGTTTGAATGTGTTTCTCTCACGACTCATCCCTTACGATCCCAAGAATAAGTTTTTATTCGGTGAAGAAGCGATTCATCCTTGCGGTTGATTCACAGTGACACCGTGACCGAGGTGTAAAGATGCAGATGGAGAATTGCAAGTGATTTAGGTACGTAAGCCCAAGATTCACTTGATATCATCATCATCATCAGCTTGACTACGTCCACTGCAGGACAAAGGCCTCTCCCATGTTCCGCCAGTTAACCCGGTCCTGTGCTTGCTGCTTCCAATTTATACCCGCAAACTTCTTAATCTCATCTGCCCACCTAACCTTCTGTCTCCCCCTAACCCGCTTCCCTTCTCTGGGAATCCAGTCAGTTACCCTTAATGACCAGCGGTTATCCTGTCTACGCGCTACATGCCCTGCCCATGTCCATTTCTTCTTCTTGATTTCAGCTATGATATCCTTAACCCCCGTTTGTTCCCTAATCCACTCTGCTCTCTTCTTGTCTCTTAAGGTTACACCTACCATTTTTCTTTCCATTGCTCGCTGCGTCGTCCTCAATTTAAGCTGAACCCTCTTTGTAAGTCTCCAGGTTTCTGCTCCGTAGCTAAGTACCGGCAAGATACAGCTGTTATATACCTTCCTCTTGAGGGATAGTGGCAATCTACCTGTCATAATTTGAGAGTGCTTGCCGAATGTGCTCCACCCCATTCTTATTCTTCTAGTTACTTCAATCTCGTGGTTCGGCTCTGCGGTTATTACCTGCCCTAAGTAGACATAGTCTTTTACAACTTCAAGTGCACTATTACCTATCTCGAAGCGCTGCTCTTTGCCGAGGTTGTTGTACATTACTTTCGTTTTCTGCAGATTAATTTTAAGACCCACTTTTCTGCTCTCCTTGTCTAACTCCTTAATCATGAGTTGCAATTCGTCCCCCGAGTTACTCAGCAATGCAATGTCATCGGCGAAGCGCAGGTTACTAAGGTATTCTCCATTGACTCTTATCCCTAACTGTTCCCATTCTAGGCTTCTGAAAACCTCCTGTAAGCACGCGGTAAACAGCAGTGGGGAAATTGTGTCCCCCTGCCTTACACCCTTCTTGATTGGTATTCTGTTGCTTTCTCTATGAAGCACTATGGTAGCAGTTGATCCCCTGTAGATTTCTTCCAGAATGTTTATATATACTTCATCTACGCCCTGATACCGCAGTGTTTGCATGACGGCTGATATTTCTACTGAATCAAACGCCTTCTCGTAATCTATAAAGGCTATGTATAGTGGTTGGTTATACTCTGAGCATTTCTCTATTACCTGATTGATAGTATGAATGTGGTCAATTGTTGAGTAGCCTGTTCGAAATCCTGCTTGTTCCTTTGGTTGATTGAATTCTAATGTTTTCTTTACTCTGTTAGCAATTACCTTTGTAAATAGCTTGTATACTACAGAGAGCAAGCTGATCGGCCTGTAATTCTTCAAGTCCTTGTCATCTCCTTTCTTATGTATTAAGATGATGTTAGCGTTCTTCCAAGACTCTGGTACTCTTCCCGCCAGGAGACACCTCGTAAACAGGGTGGCTAGTTTTTCTAACACAATCTGTCCTCCATCTTTCAGCAGATCTGATGTTACCTGATCATCACCAGCAGCTTTGCCCCTTTGCATGCTCTCCAAAGCTTTTCTGACTTCTTCTATCATTACTGGTGGGGTGTAATCTGGGTTACTGCTAGTTCTTATAGTATTAAGGTCATGGTTGTCTCGGCTACTGTACAGATCCCTGTAAAACTCCTCCGCTATCTTAACTATCCTATCCATATTGGTAGTTATTTTGCCTTCTTTGTCCCTTAGTGCATACATCCGACTTTTGCCTATCCCAAGTTTCCTCTTCAATGCTTTGACACTTCCTCCGTTTTTCAGAGCGTGTTCAATTCTCTCCATGTTATACCTTCTTACATCGCATACTTTACGTCTATTAATCAACTTCGAAAGCTCTGCCAGTTCTATTTTGTCTGTTGTACTTGACACTTTCATGATTTGACGCTTCTTAATTAGATCTGCAACGCAGCAGAGGGTGCTAAGAATCTCTGGATCCGGACAGGCCGCCATTGGAACCTGAACTTGGCAACGTTTAACGCTAGAACCTTATCTAGTGAGGGAAGTCTAGCTGTACTATTCGAGGAGCTAGAGGGTGTTAAATGGGATATAATAGGGCTCAGTGAGGTTAGGAGGACAGATGAGGCCTATACGGTGCTACAGAATGGGCACGTCCTTTGCTACAGGGGCTTGGCAGACAGAAGAGAACTGGGAGTGGGGTTCCTCATTCACAGAAACATAGCTGGCAACATAGAGGAATACTATAGCATTAATGAAAGGGTGATAGGTATCGTAATTAAACTGAATAAAAGATACAAGATGAAGGTAGTACAGGCTTACGCGCCTACATCCAGCCATGATGACGCTTCAGTTGAAAGCTTCTATGAAGACGTGGAATCGGCAATGAGTAAGGTAAAAACACAGTATACTATAGTGATGGGCGACTTTAATGCAAAGGTAGGGAAGAAGCAGGCTGGAGACCAGGCAGTAGGAGATTATGGCATCGGTACTAGAAACGCCAGAGGAGAGCTACTAGTAGAATTTGCAGAACACAATAATTTACGGATTTTGAATACCTTCTACCGAAAACGAGAAAACCGCAAGTGGACATGGAGGAGCCCTAATGGCGAAAATAAGAACGAAATAGACTTTATAATGAGTGCACACCCTGGAATCGTGCAGGATGTGGAAGTGATTGGCAAGGTACGATGCAGTGACCATAGAATGGTACGGTCTCGAATTCGCCTAGACTTGAAGAAGGAACGACAGAACTTGATACGCAAGAAGCCAATCAATCAGCTAGCACTGAGAGGGAAAGTACAGGAATTCAGAGTGTCACTGCAGAACAGGTACTCGGCTCTCAGTGAGGAAACCAACCTTAGCGTAGATACAATGAATGATAATCTGACGAGTATCATTATGGAGTGTGCAGTGGAAGTTGGAGGCAGGGTAGTTAGACAGGACACTGGCAAGCTTTCACAGGAAACGAAGAACCTAATTAAGAAGCGTCAAATCATGAAAGTGTCAAGTACAACAGACTTGATATCATATTAGTGGTAATTCTGAGAAAAGGAAGAAAACTACGATATCACCATTTTTATTAATAATTAAGTAGACTGTCTCAACGCCACTTGCAAACTGCTCAATACACTTTGTAGCCTTTATCTTTTAGAACATCGCAAGGTACTGCGCTAAAATTATGGTAATTATAGGGGTTTTACGGGGAGGCACGCTGCAGTGGAGAGCCCCGGAAAGTCCCACCACCTGGAGCGCTTTGATGTGTACCTAAATTTAATGCATTTTCACCTCTACGAAAAATGCGGCCATCCCGCGACCTTCAGGTCAGCAGTGGAGCCCCATAACCAGTAGACGGCAAGTCTGGCTGACGCGTTGGTCAAGCAGGAGGTAAAATATGACAGTGAGATTTCTCTCCCCAGTCACCAACCTTGAATATAAATGAAGAGAACGCTGCGAATATTTCGACTACCGGCTGTACTCGTTACCAACACTTTCACATGTCAACAAGAAAATAAATATTTTATGGACTTACATCGTATAAGCGTAAGTCCAATGCCCGTATAAAGATACGGTTATTGGCGCACCTTTTTTCTATGTATTTTGGTTTGCTTTATTCGGACACGTATTCAACCAGAACGCTTGTGAAAGCGATTGCACAGCATTTTTTTTTTCATGAACCAAAACAATACGGGACGGTGATTCTGCTACGACTAAGTGAGGTGGGGGGGGGGGGGGAAGGGAAGCCGCTCCATTTTTAAAACATAGTCCGAAAAGAGTGCAGATCTGTGGTCAAGACTTCTGTAAACATATGCGCCAAATAATATTCCACCCCCATGTAGCAGGTTATGTACTGTCTTTGTTAGGAACAGACAAACCGCTCTGGACGAGGTGCATTAGATTGAAACGTACGGGCTCGAGCTCCGAAAATCAAATTTGCCTGTTGTGCATCTGGCTTTCACCAATACCGTGCCGAAAACCACCACCTAACGACTTATCAAATTGCGACACCCCATCGCGTTCACTCAATATATTAACAAAAATAATTTGTTAATGTAATCCCACTCTGCAATCTCAAGCAATCTGAATTTTCGGTGGAGGTGAATATGCTGTAGGCCCGTGTACTCATATTTGGGTGCACGTTGAAGAACCCCAGGTGGTCGAAATTTCCGGAGCCCTCCACTACGGCGTATCTAATAATCATATGGTGGTTTTGGGACGTTAAATTTCACATATCAATCAAATCAATCAATCTCAAGCTTTGAAAAACAATGATGGTCAATATTGATGTTGAACTGTATTGTCTTGGTAGGAAGCGCACCAACTATTACACAGAACACACACACACATTGTGTGTTCTGTGTAATAGTTGCTGCGCTTCTTACCAAGATGGATTCATACCAACTGGCCCGATACAATTGTTTATTGAACTGTATTAATTCTATATTTATTCATGTGTTGAAAGCATTTCTAAATTCACTGAGCTCACCAACATGCTGTTTGCTTCCTCTGGTCCTTTTTTTCGATCCCTTCACCGTTTTATATGATAGGACGCTTACAAAATACCACCCTTAGTTGAAGGTGAAGCTCAAGCATTCATCTCAAGTTTTGGTTGATTTTAAGGCGGCATGTTCGCGGACGATCTTCGAGGCCACTTCCACGTTTTGCAGGTACAGCGATCGCGCAAGAGTCTGAACATTCCGGCACCACGCATGTCTTAACTTGACGCAGTGGTGAATAAGGTTTTAAAAAAATTACGCATCTCCACGAAGTGAATCATGACGAGTGGACGAAGCACTGGAGATCAGTTTTAACATAAATCACACGTTACATTGTTCATGCGCGCGTGTAAATGAGTGACAACGCGTGTTTACGGTATATACATACGTATATACAATGTGGTTTTGCCGTTTAACTGCCATTACCCGCGCCCTCATCTACGGAGTAGTAGCTTGTTGTCGGCGTTGCCATTTCGCCGCTGCTTCCCGAGCTCTCGCCTCCGTAGTAGTCGGCGTTGACGCTTTGTCTTTAGCGAGCGAGAATGCTTTCACGATCGTTTTCATCCATGGCAGAAAGATAATGTGAGGTATGGAACGCGCTTATTCATCGCCGTCATCGCCGCACAGCAGACAACAGCCAAGCCGACCCTGATGTGCTTCGCTTGTTTAAAAAATCGGGCTCAAGGTCACGGCAGACGGCGCCGCTCCCTTTTTGGTGGCGCAACGCACATTTGCCACTCCTTCTGTGTAGCTGTAATCTGCGTGTTCAAAGAAAGCTCCCGTTTCGTATTATAGTTAATTCTGCCTATGCTTGATCGATTTGAAAAACAAGTGTTTGGGGAATAAGATCCCTGAGGCGACACAGTCCAACAGTACAGACATTTTGTAACTCATGGGGGTGTTGCGGGACCACTTTAATTAACGTAACACGCGTGCCAAGCGGTGCCAAGAGAGTTCCTGGCAAAGTCGTTTACTATATAAAGGGTGCCCCAACTATTTTTAGCCATAGTTTTAAAATATGCCGATGCATGCAATTACGACGTGACCGAATGCATGTTGCCGCCCGTTGCCTGAAGTTAGACTATTTTTTGTGTTCTGAAGTATAGTTTAATTAGATCTGTTTGATGAACCAACTTTTGAATGAACGAAGATGGAAAAAATACTAAATAAGAAAGTTTTAGATTGGTTTGTAAAACGTCTGATTAGACAGTTTCAAGCTTTATATCTATTAATCAAGTAGTGTTTTTCTGCTAACTACAAATACCCGCGAAATACAAAAAATACCATGTGACAAACCTACTAGTTTGCCTACGCACACCGTCATTTTGGTGCTCTCTAACGTTCCGCGTACGAACGATACGCTTCCTCGCACCGATTATTGAGGGCGATGCATTCACAGCGGCTGATGGTGGCCAATAGCAAAACGTGCTCATCGCAAAGCCACCACCATCGTTGCGGCCCTGTCTAGACAGCACAATGGGGCAAATGCTATAGTCGTTCGTACGCGGAACGTTAGGGAGCGCTAGAATCATATTGCGAACTGGAGCGCGAGCGGGTTTGTGACGTGGTATATTTTTCGTATTTCTCGGGCATTTGTAGTTAGCAGGAAAACACTAATGATTAACATATATAAAGTTCTAAACTGTCTAATCAGACGTTTTGCAAACCGATCTACAACTTTCTCGTAGATTTTTTATCTACCTACGTTCCTCCAAAAGTTAGTTCATTAAACAGATTTAACTAAACTATATTTTAAACCGCAAAAAATTACTCTGACTAACTACAGGCAATGGTGTGCAACATGCATTTTGTTGCGTCGTAATGGAGTGTGTAGGCATATTTTTAAATTCTGGCTAAAGATATCTGGGGCGCCATGTATGTAAATGTGCAGATACGAGCTTCGAGCCCAGACCCATGACGAAAAACGTGATATCAATGGCGCATAAGGACAAGTGCTTCAAACGAACAGAACATTTTACCGACCTGCTCATTACAACATGACGATGCCGGCGAAGACGGAAACCAGAGGACTGTATTTTACTCCAGACTAAGTGAAAACATTTATTGCGAACCATTCGCTTATGAAATGCATATCCATTGTCTGTTCTCATAATACAGGGATACTAACAACTACTTTATTCCTATACACTTATACTGACATTGATATAAGAATGCACATAGGCACCGATGCGCTCAAGCTTTCCGTGCCTGCATCAGCCCCAGAACACGTGCCGTCGAGGAGACAAAGCATATCAAGAGACGCAAAGCCGCCATTCTGGGAACGCTCGGCCGTGCTTTATTTCGAGTCAGGAGTTTCGCGTTCTGCAGATGTAGCGCAATCATGCACGTCATGCATGACAAATAGTTTGAGAAAGGCCCATGTCTTCTCACGCTACTGTGGATACAGCAAGGCTTCGTTTGTTGACTTCGGTTATGCCATGAAGCAAACGGAAGCGTGGCGATTGCTGCCCGAGTGTCTTCTCATTACCGGTGTGCTTTAACTTGTGACGTCGGTATGAATTGTCGAACTTTTGAATGTTCGCTACGCGATCTGACCTGTTGTTCAGCGCCTACATTATACTATGCAGCTGTATAGTAAACTTGTTGATCCATGAACAGCCAGAAATCAGAGTGCTTCGTTATCAACGTATGTGCACATGTCGTGTGGCATGAACAAAAACTAGAAATAGTAAGGCTCTCGAAAATAAATTGAAATGACGACAGACGGATAAAAGCAGCAACAGCGATACCGCAACAAGATCCGCCGCAGGTCATGAACACACCCGGAGTGCCGGGCAATATTCCCTCACTTCAGATGTGAGCGCTGGTCAAGTGATTCAGTGGGCTGTTATCATTTGCAAGTCGCGTGTTCCTTTTCTTCCTTCCATGCAGCTTGCTTCTGAAGGCGCTAGATTAGGCGATAACAGTTACAACTGCCGCCATCAATCATATGGTGTCTATTTTTTTTTACATTTTCAACAATGTGCAACCACAACAGTGAGACAGTATTTGGTCAGCATCAATCACAGGGCACTGTTTCCTTCAAAAACACTTACAAAAAATAGATACAAGAGCCTAATGTTTTCCTCAGTCGAAATTTTTATATATTTTTTTCGGAAGCTTTAGTAATATATCAGCTCAAATTAAGAACGACAATTATTATGTATCTGTTCAAATATAATACACAGAGAAAAAAATACAGGAATAAGGCTGGGAGGTTAACCAGGAGGCATGCTTACTACGAGTGTTTTAGCCTCTCAGCAACAGCATCAGGTGGAAATGGCGAACCAAGAACAGCAACTCACAAGAGTCAAACGTATGCGAAGGGAACACGGGCAGGTCAAGCGAGAACACTGCGAAGCATCTCCGACCGCATGATACTGTCAAAATAGCAACAAATAATAATAATTAGGTGTTCAGCACATGGCCTGAAGCTTTCGGGTCTGCGAGGTTTAAGGCATCTGATATCATTACCCATCAGAATTTAATAAGAAAAATATTAGCCGTAGGCGTTGAACGGAAAGCTGTATATATAGAAGGATTCGCGTGCTTCCTGACAAATAGAAGACGGCTTGTTATCTTGTTACCTTATGGCTGTGTCTAGAAAGTGCTGGTAGTATACTCGGATGTTCCACAGGGGCACTGTTGCACGGAACGGTGCTCCAAGGAACGAAGTTCCAGGAACTGGTTCTTCTTGGGAGGAACGAAGGAACACCACCGTTTTATTTAAGATCGGTGGAACTGTAACTGTAACTCATTGCGTTTTCGAGGTAATGGTCGAGAGAACGGTGTTCCTTCTGTAAACGTTCCTACATATTTAAATGGCGCGCGCACGCAGCACCAACTGCAAATGGTTCTAAAAACGTTGCACAGCACATGATGCAGAATACTGTGGACGGGTGACCACGTAAGGCGAAAAAATTTGACGCTCGCCTGTCATGTCACTATGATGCATCCTGGTTTTCACTTCAATGCTGCCAACGGGGGTGCGGGGAAGCGAAAGACGCCGAGACTGACCATGTCGGGGAAGAACAGTAGATCTTTTGGAGCAGAGCTGTTATGCTCGAAGTAGGCCGTGTACCGTAGAAAAAATAAGCTATTACCATCATCCGGCGTCCGCTTTCGTAGTCCTGCTGTTCATCCTCTGATTCACTCTCAGAACGCGTGCACCGATTTGTCCGGCGAGAAACGCAATGACTCTGATTGACGAGAGAAAAAGTATGTAGATAGCAAAATGAAGAGAGATAGAAAAAGAGGAAGAAATTCTTGGTGAAAGCGAGATTCTCGCCGAGGCGAGAATCGAAAGCGCCTATACTCGATGCAAAGGGAGCGTCGTACCCACTCGGCTATCCGGTAATTTTTTTTTCTTTTGCGGTATTTATTCAACATAGGCATGATACCTTAACTAAAGCAAATACAGGCAGAGACTGACATGCTCATTTCACTCGTATCGCGACTTAATGATTAACACGAAGCACTAAAGAATTCGCACTTATCTCTACAGCGATAATGCCATGTAACTGCACTTGGCAGGTATACACTACAATGGCGGTAAGGACAGGCACCTCACCAATGCAAGTACCATTCTGGCTGAATTTCCGTTAGCTCGTATACATGTCTTAGCTGGGTGACCGTCCTGTTTAAGTAGAATGTTGAGAGAATTATTCGCTAAAATTTTTCCGCAACATGCCCGGACTCTATAGCAGTGCACAGCAGAGCTTCAGTTGTATGGTGCAGTATGCCAAGGGGTTGAGCTAAGGATAAAAAGGATGAAACGGTGGGATGGAAAACGAGCATATAGACAGAAAAAGATAAGTAAAAAGGAAAGGACGAAAGAGGAGAAAATATAGAAAGCGAGAGAACTACAGATAACAATATTATATAGAGAGGTAGGGAAAGAAAGATAAAAAATAGAGAAAAAGAAAGGGAAGAAAGATAAATAGACAGAGAAAGAAATATCGCGAAATATGTTCACTGACTGAGAACAGGGTGCTTCACTTTAGTTGAAAACATATATATCGGACATCAGTTTCTTTCTACTTACACTGAAACATTGAATCGGCCCTCATTAAACACTTAACTATTGTGCTATTCGATGTGGTTTTCTCTGCTAAATTTTCAAGTATATTAGTTCATTGGTGGAGATTTATATTTGAATATCGGAAGCGCGGCTGCCTGATTGCGGCTTTGAAAACCAGAGTGGAAAGGTGGACAGTCCCACGTGTGCGGGACATGAAATTGCCGGGGGCATGAAATTTGCAGTTAGAAATGCCTGTATTAGGACCGGTAATCTCTAGAAAATTCGTCCAAAAGCGTTTATTTAGGTTTATTTTACCTACATAGAACATCCTCTCTGTCAAATTAAATTCATGTAATATATGTAGCGTGGTGTGAGCTTCAAATGTCTCGCTTTATTTCGCATGTGGATTGTCCGAAATAATATGTTTACTAAAAAAGTCAATTGTAACGTTAATGTAACGGCACGTTCCAATTTTCAAAATGTAAATGCAACAACTTCTTTTTTTTTTCATTTAAGGAACTTGTCACGGGAACTCGTTCCATAATTGGGGGGGGGGGGGGGGGGACGAGGAACGAGCCTTTGTTACTGTTTTAGAGGAACGTGTACAACATTACGCAGTGCTCAGTCTTCGGGCTTCTCCTTTTAGTTCATATCAACGATATTCATCTTGGCGTTGGGCCACCGATCCAGAATAAACTATTTACGGATGAGTGTGTAGTAAAGCGAAACACAAGTAAGTATACACAGCTGTAAATAATCAAGCAGGCCAAATTAAACTCGATGACGCCTTACGCTCAATTGACGAATGGTGTGCCCCCCCCCCCCCCAAGGCGGGGATTAAAAATTAATATTTCAAAACCAAATTCCATTATGTTCACCAACAAGACGATGCCCCTTCGCTTTACATATTATTTAGCAAATACTGCCGTGATGAGAGCTGGTGGTGCTAAATGTCTAGAAGTTACACTTATTACTAACCTCAACTGGGAAATACATGTTGAAAACGTGTCTTCGAGTGCACAGCAGAAATTGCCATTTTGGAAGAGAAAACTACGTAGTACTCCTCGCACAGTAAAACTGAAAGCGTACAAAGCACTTACGCAACCGAAATCGTTGTATGCCGACGTTACTTGAAGCCCTTGGCAAAATATTTTACTTTTTGATTGAGAAAGTCTAAAATCTAGCTTTGCGTTTTATATATTCCGCTTACTCCTAATACTTTATTGTAACAAATCAACGTAATAAGCTAAGCTGACCAAAGCTTGAGCAGTGCAGTATCCAGATTGAAATTCATCTACAAACTTTACCATGGGGACTTCAAATTATCTCGGGAGCGTTACCTACAGCAGCCTTTAAAACTTTCAACCAGGACGAATCACAATAAAAGTTTTAGGTCACTTAGCTACACTGATGTTCACTACTTCGCTTTCTTTCCTCATGCAATTTCTCATTGAAATGCGCTATCTGCAGAAGCAGTGAATGCTGCCTCGGTGGCTTTATTTACGAAGCACATTGAAAGTATAGGTTTTGCTTTTGAACAAGTGATGTATAATAAAAATACCGTAATTCAAGTGTGATTTAAGTGACTTACGTATATTGAAAATATTTTACTTGAGTGCAGTTCTGTTGTATACCATAAATATATTTCTACTAAGCATTGATATGACTTTCCAGTTGTGTACTTATTATTTATGTATTCTTTCATTTATACCGACCTACTCAATGTATTACTATATGTTCTTTGATTAGATTGTTGTGTTTTACTCTTGCATGGGCTCGAGGAGGGCCAGCAGTGTATGTATATAGGAGGAGGAGGAATAAACGTTATTATAAGAAACTAGCAGGTTTAAGTGGCCGGGCTAACACTAACTGCAGTCGCGTGTTCTCACCGTCCCGCATTGCGAATTCTGCGTTTCTTCTCCTTTCGTTTTTGAAAAGGGCGGGGCATCCAAGCGTGTTTATTTTAGATACAAAAAATAAAGGGCACAAGAAAAGTAAGTAAGATGAATGAATACCAACTTGAACACGACATGACATGTCGCAGCCAACACTAGGCATCAATAAATAAAATGGAACGTACAGTTCTCCCAAATGACGATAGTGATTGGGAAGGAAGCAAGGTATATTTGCATTGCAGCTTGCAATACATGCAGCACTCTTGCCAATTGAAGGAAGTTTCATTTGCTGAAAGACACTCGTGGAATGTATACCACATGGTATACCACATGAACTTGATCTGCTTGAACTGTTCACACGTATACGAAAATTTTGTAGTCGATTTGATCTGAGCTTTTCTTTACGTGCGTCGCTTCAATAGTAGAGAAGTATGATATATTAATCATGGGAACCCGATGCTGCACTTTTTTATTGTCATATTTACTTTAGCCTGTACGGCATCCAATCAGTTACACAGAATAAGGAAGTACATCCTTCCACCTTAACTAAGAATTCAGACCGTGTTATGCGATTCATGAATGCAGATTTGTATACCTTACAAGCAGTTGTAATGAATAACCAAACATTGCAGGTGACGTCTAAAAATCATTTTTAGCCCGGCACATAGTGCAGGTCTTCCTATCGAGTAGGGCAAAACTGGCAGCTCAAAAAGGTGACACATGGCCTGGAGCTTTCCAGTCTCCAAGATGTACGCATTTGACACTTGCGACGTGCTGATTGCACACGAAAAACGACACACGAAAGGTACAGGTTGCACTCGCACGAGCATGAACTAACAACTGCCTATTTGATGGAAACATGACATATATGTGCAGGGCCAGACTGTTGACAAGGCCAGAAATGACGATTTTACGCAGATGGTTGCTCTCCTGCTGTGGCCAATGCACAGGCTCATGCTTTCCTTCTTTCTTCCGTTCACCCTGTACAAAAACAAAGTTTATATGTCACGCTCACCTGTGCCTTTTGTGTGTCTTTCTTTGTGTGCAGTCAGTGTGTCACAAGTGTCAACTATGTACAACCAGCTAGCGCCTACGCTGGCCCTCTGAAATGTAATCCCTGCACACATTCTGGGATATGCCCAGATTTTGGGATGTCAATAACGTTACCACGCCGCGGTACTCAGCTGACCACATGTTTGCTGCCAGAAACGTATATACTGCTTTTTTAGAAGCCTAGCGCCAACAAGGTCGATACTGGGAGTCCTCCGAAAGGCTATATTCAAATAGTTTGAACATTTTTGTGTCTATCACTTTCAACACAGCTGTACTTAGGACAGGTAGTAACCGCGGAACTGTACAATTGGAGTGAATTTACTAGAAGAATAAGAATGCGGTGGATTACATTTGGTAGGCATTCTCAAATTATGAATGGTAATCTACCAGAAACACCCAAGAGGAAGATACATAACAGCTGCATCTTGCTGGTACTTACCTACGGAGCATAAAACTAGTGGCTTACAAAGAGGGTGCAGCTGAAATTTAGGGTGATGTAGCGAGAGACGGAAAGGAAAATTATAGGTTTAACCTTAAGAAACAAGAAAAGAGCACGGTGGGCCAGGGAACGAACCGGCGTTTAGGATATCACAGCTGAAATCAAGAAGAAATGGACATGGTCTAGGCATGTAGCACGTAGGTAAGATAACCGCTGGTCCTAATGACAAGCGGTTACTCTATTTAGTTACCCTAAATGGGTAACTGACTGGATTCCTGGAGAAGGCAAACGCACGAAGGGCAGACAGAAAGTTAGGTGGGCCGATGAGTTTTAAAACTTCGCAGGTATAACGTGGCAGCACAAAGCACAAGACCGGGTTAATTGGCGGATCATGGGAGAAGCCTTTGCCCTTCAGCGGGCAAAGTCATGATGATGATGATGATGATTTTCAAGCAGCTTATGCTTTTCTGACGTAGAAAAAAACACACAATATGAATACTTGCAGACATACATACACCACTTATATTTTTATTTTTTTTTCCTGCAGAAGGCCAGCATAGTCACTCCAGCTTACGAGGTTAGTCAGCGCATTTCGAAAATCACATGAAGAGCACCTCCGATGACTTGCTCACACACCAACAATTTTGCAGAATCTCTGTCGAAACATTTGGCCATGGAGGTCTTCAGACGGTAACGGGATCGGTAGCACTCAATCACACACATACCTTCGCAAGCCATACAAAACGTTAAAATACTTGTTACTTAGTGACATGGGTTCGTTTAAGGAAACGGGAGTCGCTAAAACAGCATAGTAATTAAGCACTATAAAATGGCACTAACTTCAGTGTTCCAAGCGCACATCTGTGTGCGTAATGCAATAGTTCACTGTGTAAATGAAGCCGGTGGAGGAAACGACTCTGATTGATACGAAGGGTGTGCATTTGTGGAGTGCAACTCAATGAAGTGTCAAGCTTGTCTGTGTTTCCGTTGCATGCTTCATGGAGAATTTCATGGCCTGAATATCTCGAGAATGAACTCAGTCTTTTGACACTTCGCATGCGTTCATTTTCGACGCTGTTTCACTTGGTGTGTCATGCATCATGGGAGGGAAAAAGTAAACATTCTTCAGTTCATGCACATCACTCTTACGGTGGCCCGTATCACCTTTAACATTAACAAAAAGGGTGGCTTTGGCCCGCAATTCGTTGGGGGTCATCTGCAGGTGGCGCAATAAAATTGGGTGCTCAATTTGTTCAATTCGCTTCTTTATACTGCCGAAACACAGCTACACAGCCGTTCTCCCAATCAATTTTTTATTATGCTCCTCACTTTGGCTTCTTCGTGAATGCACCATTTCTCTTGACTTTGTAAGGTAAATAATCTATTTCTTCTTTTAGGGGCGAAGCTCCTTAAGGCATGGGTCTGTCGATTCCTTGTAAGTATGTAGTAGTACGTAACCACCGGTAACACATACCCGCTCTAGAGCGGGCATGTGCCACAGGTGATGCGAGATGGGAGATGGCAGTACTTGGAGTGTTCACTAGATGGACGCATGGACAGACGGACAGACAAACTAGCAGACGGACGGATGGATGGATAGACGTGCGGACGTATTGACGCACGAGCAGACAGACGGACAGATGGATGTACGGACTCATGGACGGACGCATGAACAAACGGACGGATGCGTGGATGGACGCACAAATGATTGCTCGGACGGACGGAAGCACGGACGGGCTAACGGACGCTTCGCCCCACTCATCATCATTCACTCCGTGGATATGCTTTGATTTTCTATTGATGTGTAGTTCAAATAATGTGCGTTTTGTTTTATCACTCTCTGATGGGTTAAAATACTAGTATAATATATGTCAGAAGTAAATGAAAATGATATCATTATTCAATTGTACACAAAATGTTAAATGACCACATCATTTAAAAATTAATTAATGACATGCCAAAATCTGCCTTATAACACGAATAGTAAGAAAGGTGTGCTGAACAGGATCGCAAAAGAAAAGCAATGATAGTAACTGTGAAATGTGCGATCGCCCGCTCCATATGTAGCAGTGACTTCCTAGATGTAAAGATTATACGTGGAATTCAAGGTTTTCAGAGCAAAACGTCGACAATGAGAGGCAGGCTGATGAAAGACTCTATCCCAGAGTGTCCACTAGTTTAGTCGAACCATCACCTTCATTTAGGCCTCAGGACGCGTTATCCACTGGGACGCCTCGGTCGCTTCTCGAGCTCAACGGTATCATTGACGTACGAGAAAGGCGAGGCCACTGCGAGTATCTCGCGCTCAGCGAGATACACGGCGGCGTCACAACAAAGTACAACAAAGTCATCGCGTGGCGATCCGGTGCGCGCAGCGGAAGATGGGGACGCCCGCCGGCCGCATCCCTGAGCGGACCTGTCGCTGAGAGGGCAAAAGGGAGGGAGGGCGGCGGGCCGTCCTGGAAAACTGGTTTCCAGGACATGACGCAAGGAGACGCCTCTCTCATTGGTGCTTCCCCGATTTCCTGACATCACGCGGCGGAAGACGCCGCGCGCCGCAGCTGCCCCGGCGGCAAAAGCAGCCGTGCGCGTGGCGGGTGCAATCGAGGTATAACTCGACGGCATAAAACCATCATGGGAGCCCGGTCGTTCACCATTCGCCGGGCGTCGCTCACCAGCAGCACTCGTCACGACAATAGCGATGACCAGCGAACACGACCGCGTGGCGAGGGGAGTCGCATGGACGGCGATGCTTGTCTTGTTTACCTGCTTCGCCGTTGGACTGTGCGGGCCGCGCAGGTACGTCAATCGCGAAACCCAGCGGTACCTTGAGCATCGGGAGATGGTACAGCGGGAAGGGCGATGCAAGTTTCCTCGGCGACGAACTATCTGCGTGCAAGACAAGTACCCAAATGAAAGCAAGGTGAGTGTGCGTGACTTGACCTGCCTTTTTATTTCGGTAACACTTGCCGGTTTCATACTGCGCGCTCTACCGTCTCTCCTCTGCTGGCAGCTGCAGGCAAGCTGCGCTTCTGAGTATTGAGGTGAAGCTTGCTTTCTGTTGCCTCTTTATTCGGCCGAGAGCCATAAAACCAGATCCCATCAGTTTCTAGTATTATATGTTTAGCGCAAAAAAAAACATGACTCTGAATAAGACACATCAAAAACAATGCTGGTGTGATATCATGATTGATTTCAAATCTATAGAGCTAATTGACATTATAGTAAGTGCCCCCGATATCCCACATCGCCGGGCCACCACTCCCAGTCGCTGCTACTTGCACACCCCTCGCGTGAGCGTAGTTTTTCTGCAGTCGCAGCTCTGGAAGCCTAGCTAAAACATCCGGATGAAAGGTTTGGCGCCTATCACTCGATTGGCGCGAGGCTGCTTAGTGACGTCAGCGCGGGCGACTCAAGTTGTTGTGAGGGAGATGGGTCAGTTCGCAAGAAAAGCGAATGTGCGCCGACACCGGCAGCGTGTTCATTGCAACACCGAAAATACTTTAGTACCTTTCCCACCGACTGTGTGGTGATCAGTTCTAACTAAAACCTGTCCTACCCTCTCCACCATTCCTCGTCTTCACTCCTCTTTTTTGTTGGTGCGTAAAATGGGAGTGCGAACGTGATATGTCTTTCATGCATCGCGAGTTAAAAACAGGTTGCGCAAAGCCACTTGTTGACATTTTTTTCTGTAGCCATTTAAATAGGTTCGTGTCACACTTAATGACAAAAACAGGATAGTGTGTAAGAAAGATAGCTTGGAACTTTACACCGGGCCGGAAATCATTGACGCGGAATAGATAAATCGGTGCCGCCACGCGACTGAGCTGCTGCGTTTCGTCGGTGCATGTGCATCTGCACACGTTGAATCAGATACTACGCACAGGCCCAAAAATCTTAAAAACCAATGCTAGGCCCACGATGAAATAGCGCCGCACGCACATGACGGCATGCTGTTTTGACACTTCCTGTGGGAGAACAGAGCGGTTTCTAAATCAGGAAGCTTGATAAACGCACTGTGGCATTACAAGGCCCTTCAAATAATTACCCGTGGTCGACACGTGCGCCCGTCGGTGGGAAAAGAAGGATCTTGACTCGCGAGTCGCAAGTGAGCTCGCAAGACAGGCCTAATTGCTGTATAGTATTACCGACCGCGATATTCCTGGCACGTGGCCTCTGCAGAGCTGGAACATATCGTCTAGAGTAGTCAAGGCCACCACAACGATAGACTAAAGCGCCGTATGAAGCTGCGAGTTTTTTTTTTTTTTATCAACTCTTCGTGGACGCGAGAGGAAATTATTAGCTCGTAAAATTCAAGAAACAGATTATGTTCTCTGCCACAGCGTCACTTGCATACCATACAGTGACCTTGCTCTTCGCTTTCCTTACATACGATACTGCTCAGTAAACATATAATTTCGCATTCTGTATATTATTATTAATAATAAATACTCGGCAAGACAAACGCCACTAAATGTGAATGATAATCACTCAAAAAAAAAAAGCAGCTGAATGTTTTGCTAACGAGTCCACACGTCGAAAATTCAGCAGCGCGTTTTGCTTAAGATCTAGTTAGGTGCATGCAGCTCAGCATGTATTCCTCACGTCACGTGTCTACTGGATCAAATTCACTTTAGCTGTTGCGTTTCCATCAAACTAAAGCATGGTTTCAGAGGACGCCTTTTATTTCGAAACGCTGAGTCTGAGTCAGGGTTAACATGCATAGGCTCAACTGTTTCTAAAGGCAGTTTTTGTATGACTTACCTATATCAAAGCGCACATATTACCGATACTCGCCGATGTGTGCACCTTTGGGCGCCGTCTCCGCTTTCTTAAGGCTGGACAATCGCTAACCCTTGTTTGATTTCGCTACTGGAATAGTAAATTTGCTTTGGTTTTATAGAAAATATATACTGGTCAGTTTAGAATCCCGAAGCAAAAGCCCTGCTAATCCGTGCCTGTGACCTTTAGAAGTACCACTTTGATACATATTAGTGATGGACGTCGCATTGAACACAGTCGTGGTAAATATATATATAGGAAACGAGTGACTAACCCCGACTTCCTTTCATTTTTCTCCCGCAGCGGTACGAGCCACACTGCACCGTGGTGCACCGGTGCCAACCGGACATGGCCTGCTGCAACAGCGAAGACAAGCACTGCCAGCCAAAGAGTATACAGATGGTGGAGCGCACTTTTGCGGTTGTTCAGATTGACGCTACAGGGGAACAGCGCAAGTTTGAGACGCTAACGTTCGAGAACCACACCGAGTGCGAATGCCGGTCCAAGTACGACCCCATCCGATGACGCAGCGCTACGCCTAGACAAACAATGGCGGAACCACGACTGCACGCCGGGCACTGGACTGGACTCGCCAGCTTCCCTACCCCCGGCAAGGACTTGTGATGGCTTCTTCTTCGCACCCTCCGCGCAACGAGGGCCCACCGCTCAACATACTCGTTATTTATTACCATGTGCTTCGTCCATCATCGCTGCACGCTATTTATTATCCACATGGACCATTCGCACCTGAGACGGAAGCGGACGCGCTCCTAGTCACATCAACCATTATTTATTTGTAAATAAACAAATTTACATATTTTTACACTTTGTCCGCGCTCGTCGTTGCTGCTGCATACAACCTGTCTCAGCGTAACCGATGAGACAGGTCATGTAAATAAATACACCCTGATTCTAACAAGTTACGGCCATGGTGTGAAAGACAAAAGAAAATGGCAGATCCCACCTACAGTAGTAATCGGTTATATGCAAAGCACGAATGAGGATGGTTGATATGCCACTTTAAAATCAGCACAACGTTACGAGGTGGACGTCAATTACGCCGTACATGACTTACATTTCTTGATTATTATGTTTGCGCCTGGCATTTCTGTTCCTAGTCTATTCACGTCACCTCATACCAAATTTGGTATATGTGAAACTAGCGAAACGACTACAAGTGTGCCGAGAGCGTAGCGTGTAGTCATGATTTATATGACACGCATGTCATGATTATCATGTTTGGACATGTCAATTACCTCCGTCGTCTATTCACGTAACGTAATGCCAAACTTGGTATATTCGAAGCTAGCGAAACGGCCGCGAGTGCGCTACGAGTGTAACGCGTAGTCATGTTTTACATGACACGCATATCATGATTATTATGCTTGGACGTGTCATGTACCTTGGTCGTCCATTTACGTTACGTAATACTAAATTTGGTATATGTGAAGCTTGCGAAACGGCCGCGAGCGCATCATGAGCGTGGTATGTAATCGTGATCTTACAAGACACGCATGTCATGATTATCATGTTTGTACCAGTCATACTTTCGTCATCAGTTCATGTGACGTAACAGCAAATTTGGTATATGCGAAGCTAGTAAAACGGCCGCGAGCGCATCATGAACATGGTATGTAGTCATGTTCTTACGTGACACACACGTTATAATTATCATGTTTGCACCTTTGTCATCCATTGACGTCACCTAGCACCAAATTTTGTATATGTGAAGCTACCAAACGGCCGCGAGCGCGCCATGAGGGTATGGCATGTAGTTATTACATGACATGCATGTTATGATTTCCACGTTAGGGCCTGTCACTTGATGTTCACCATGCAGTCGTGCAATAGCGTACCAGTTTTTCTATATATCATGTGAACGATACCACCGCGAGAGCACTAAGACCATGACATGTAAATCATGACATTCATGACATACACGGCATGATTTTCATGTTACGACAAGTCGCTTATGCTAGTCATACAGTCATGGTATGCCAAGGCAATTTGGTACACATCCAATTATTGAAACGGCCATGAGAGCTAAAAGTTATAGATAGATAGATAGATAGATAGATAGATAGATAGATAGATAGATAGATAGATAGATAGATAGATAGATAGATAGATAGATAGATAGATAGATAGATAGATAGATAGATAGATAGATAGATAGATAGATACGGTCAAAGTCACCGAAGCTCGCTAAGAAAGACTTCGCATTTAAAACGATCATTAACCTTGCAAGTTTGTAAGCTTTGTCGCAATAACAAAAAATGTTAAGATATATAGAACGCTTACACATGCGTGCGAGCTCATGCGGGTCGTCCCACTTCAGTGGGCAACGCTCCACCGGCTTCTTTTGGAGTGGGACGCAAACACAACTCCCGATAAGAAATATCTACGCCTCCAATCTTTTTTTTTCTCGTCTTTATGCCTGTTAGTATGCAATCTCGAATAGTTCTGAGTGTCATATTCGTTATTCTACCGCTCGAAGTACGAGCAACGAGAAGAATAAGAAAACAAAAAAAAAACATGCCTTGTGACGCTCTCAAAGCGCCTACGAAGCGAAAGACCATATCGTCACGGTAGCTTTAGTGACACTTGTTTGCTACTGGAATCTAGCTTTGATGTGACTGCAGCTGCTGTTAATTTATGTGGCTTTCATTAAATAACTAGCACAAGTTCATACCGTAGAAAAAAGGCAAGAAGGGAATCATGGAAGCTTGCCATGAGAAATTCGAAAGCAGAGAGTGTGTTGGAACCGACGTTTGGACAAACAGACTTGTCTTTTTCAAGGCTGCAGCCTTAACGTTAAGTGACAATATACGTAAAAATTCTTCAGCAAGTGTTGTTAGGAAATTAAACGAATGTACTAAGAAATAAAAGATTGTCTTTTTCAAGGCTGCAGCCTTAAAAAAGACAATCGTTTATTTGTTTGTATATTCGTTATATTACTTAACAACACTTGTTGAAGAATTTTTACTTAAATTGTCACTTAACTTTAGGCTTTCAAATAAATTTAATCATCCGTTTATTGTTCAATAAAAGAAAGCAAGCGCTGTGCAGTTTCGCTGCAGATTTCCAATAGTGCGTGAAAGCGTACCAACCAAGAAATCAACGTTTGCATCCCACGACGTGGTTTAAAAAAACCTAGTGTTTTGAGTGACTGACGGTATTCAGCCCATACAGCGTTAATAAGAAATCGATCCGTTGGAGACTTTATGAAGCGGATGAAACAACAATGCTTTCGTTTTGCAAACATTTAATCCGAGGTGGTTTTGTACATGGGCAGCGATGGCGTAGTGGTTAGAACATCACCCTCGCATGCAAGAGGTCCGTGGTTTGAATCCCGGTGCCACGCAGTTCCCAACCGGATTATAAAAAAGTCCGCGTGGTAATGGAACTGCATTAAGAGGGCTGGGGTGCGGCCTCACCGGTGACCACCACCGGTAACGCACTCCCTCACCAGAGAAGTCTTGGCCACCCTGGTGCAATATGTGGCCACTACCTCCCACATGCATACGTCAATTACCTCATCCACAGAAACATAGCTACCAACATAGCGGAATACTGTAGCATTAATGAAAGGGTCGTAGGTATCGTAATTAAACTCAATAAGAGATACACGATGAAGGTGGTACATGCTTATGCGCCCACATCTAGCCATGATGACGTCAGTTGAAAGCTTCTATGAAGACGTGGAATCGGCAATGAGTAAGGTAAAAACACAGTATACTATACTGATGGGAGACTTCAATGCAAAAGTAGGGAAGAAGCAGGCTGGAGACCTGGCAGTAGGAGATTATGGCATCAGCACTAGAAATCTCAGAGGGGCGCTACTAGTAGAATTCGCAAAACGCAATAATTTACGGATTTTGAATACCTTCTATTGAAAGCGAGGGAACTATAAGTGGACATGGAGGAGCCCTAATGGCGAAAATAAGAACGAAATATATTTTATAATGAGTGCACACCCAGACATCGTGCACGATGTTGAAGTACTTGGTAAGGTACGATGCTGTGACCATAGAATGGTACGGTCCCGAATTCACCTAGACTTGAAGAAGGAACGACAGAACTTATACGCAAGAAGCCAATTGATGAGCTAGCACTGAGAGGGAAAGTACAGTATTTCAGAGTTTCACTTCAGAACAGGTACTCGGGTCTTATCGAGAAAACCAGCCTTAGCGTTGACGCAATGAATGATAATCTGACGAGTATCATTACGGAGTGTGCAGTAGAACTTGGAGGTACTGTAGTTAGACAGGACACTGGCTAGCTGTCCCAGGAAACGAAGAATTTCATTAGGAAGCGTCAAAGTATGAAAGCCTCAAGTACAACAGACAAAATACAGTTGGTAGAGCTTTCGAAGTTGATCAATAGGCGTAAGGTATCCGATGTAAGAAAGCTATAACATGGTGAAAATGGAACACGCTCTGAAGAACGGAGGAAGCGTCAAAGCAGTGAAGAAAAAACTTGGGATAGGCAAAACTCATATGTATGCACTAAGGGACGAGGAAGGCAAAGTAACTACCAATAGAGATAGGATAGGAAAATTAGCAGAGAAGTTTACAGAGACCTGTACAGTAGCCAGCGCAACCACGATCTTAATATAAAATCTAGCAGTAACCCAGATGGCACCCCATCAGTAATGATAGAAGTCAGAAAAACCTTGGAAAGCATGCAAAGAGGCAAAACTGCTGGTGAGGATAAGGTAACGTCATATCTGCTGGAACATTGAGGACAGCTTTGTTAGAAAAACTAGCGAGCCTGTTTACGAAGTGTCTCCTGACGGGAAGAGTACCAGAACCTTAGAATAATTCTAACATCATCCTAATACATAAGAAAGGAGATGACAAGGACTTCAAAAATTACAGGCCGATCAGCTTGCTCTCCGTAGTATACAAGCAATTTACAAAGGTAATTGCTAACAGAATTAAGACAACATTAGAATTCAATCAATCAAAAGAACAAGCAGGATTTCGAACAGGCTACTCAACAATCTACCACATTAATACTATCAATCAGGTAATAGAGAAATCCTCAGAATATAGCCAACCACTATACGTAGCCTTCAAAGATTGCGAGAAGGCGTTTGATTCAATAGAAATATCAGCAGTCATGTAGACATTGCGGAATCAGGGCGTCGATTAAGCGTATATAAACATCGCGGAAGAAATCTACAGGGGACCAACTGCTACGATAGTGATTCATAAAGAAAGCAACAGAATACCAATCAAGAAAGGTGTAAGGCAGGGAGATGCAATCTCCCCAATGCTATTTACCGCGTGCTTACAGGAGATTATCAGAGGTCTAGAATGGGAACACTTAGGCATAAGAGCTCATGGAGAGTACCTTAGTAACCTGCGCTTCGCCTATGCCATTGCATTGCTGAGTAACTCAGGGGACGAATTGCAACTCATGATGACAGAGTTAGACAAGGAGAGCAGCAAAGTAGGTATTAAATATAATGTTCAGAAAACTAAAGTAACGTACAACCTCGGAAGAGCAGCGCTTTGAGATAGGCAATAGTGCACTTGAATTTGTAAATTACTATGTCTACTTAGGACAGTTATTAACCACGGAGCCTAACCACGAGATTGAAGTAACTAGAAGAATAAGAATGGGGTGGAGCACATTTGGCAAGCACTCTCAAATTATGACAGGTAGAATGCCACTATTCCTCAAGAGGAAGGTATATAACAGCCGTATCCTGCCGGTACTTAGCTACAGAGCAGAAACATGGAGACTTACAAAGAGGCTTCATCTTGAATTGAGGACGATGCAGCGAGCAATGGAAAGAAAAATGGTAGGTTTGGTAGGAGCACAGTGGATTAGGGAACAAACGGGGGTTAATGATATGATAGTTGAAATAAAGAAGAGAAAATGGACATGGGCCGGGCTTGTAGCACGTACACAGGATAACCACTGGTCATTAAGGGTAACTAACTGGATTCACAGAGAAGGCAAGCGAGTTAGGGGCAGACAGAAGGTTAGATAGGCAGATGAGATTAAGAAGTTTGCGCATATAAATTGGCAGCAGCAAGCACAGGACCGAGTTGACTGGCGCAACATGGGAGAGGCCTTTGTCCTGTGGTAGACGCAGTCATCCTGATGCTGCTGCTGCTGCTGCTGCTCATGATGATGATGATGATGATGATGATGATGATGGTGGTGGTCGTGGTGGTAGTGGTGGTGGTGATTTCGTACATAGCATCATTTCTGAATCAAATGCATATCAATGGTGGCATGACTTGCCAATTCATAAGCGGAATGACCAAAGAAGAAAATGTTTATGTCATCAGCGTAAATGACGCAGGTAACAATCTCGTCAGCACTGACAATAATATTGATTCCTAAAAGAAATAAATAATGGACACAACGCTTCCTTGTCGTGGACCTAAATTAACTTGTCTTAAGAAGACACACATCTGCTATATGCCGGAAGTGGTGTCGTAAATATGAGAAAATAAAGGAGTGGGCACTACCTCTAATACTATATAGGACGAAGCTTAGAACCTAATGACTAAGGCTATCGAACGCTGTTTTAGAGTCTAGAAACTTTCCTAAAACTAGTTTGTATTATTGAGAACGAACATATTGTGATGCCAAGGAAAGTATAGAAAATGTTATTTATAGCAGTTATGATATACATGTGAAGAAGGTAATGTGGACGAAAAGATTACTTGGAAGGGACCGAACCTGTGATCTAGTGGCGTAACCAGGTGGTGGCACACCTGACCCGTGTACCTCCCCCCCCCCCGTAATACTTTTTGCCATAGCATAGAGAGTGAAAAATGACCTCTTAAAAAGGTACCCCCCACCCCGGAAAAATTTCTGCCTATGCCCCTGCTCGGACCTTCGAATAACGTGCCAACTGCGCTACCAACTCAGCTACAGCGGCCCCAAAAGTGGAGCGATCAGAGAAATAAATACTTGTGTCATCGACGTAAATGACATATATGGTGGCACACCTGACCCGTGTAACCGCCCCCCGTAATATTTTTCGCCATAGCATAGAGATTGAAAAATGACCTTTTAAAAAGGTACACCCCATCCCGGAAAAAATTTCTGCCTTTGCCCCTGCTCGGACCTTCGAATAACGTGCCAAATGCTCTACCAACTGAGCTACAGCAGCCCCAAAAATGGAGTGATCAGACAAATACTTGTGTCATTGATGTAAATGACATATATGGTGGCACACCTGACCCGTGTACCTCCCCCCCGTTATAGTTTTTGCCATAGCATAGAGAGTGAAAAATGGCCACTTAAAAAGGTGCTCCCCACCACGGAAAACATTTCTGCCTTTGCCCCGGCTCGGACCTTCGAATAACGTGACAAATGGTCTACCAACTGAGCTACAGCGGCCCCAAAAATGGAGCGATCAGAGAAATACTTGTGTCATCGACGTAAATGACATATATGGTGGCACACCTGACCCGTGTACCCGCCCCCCGTAATATTTTTCGCCATAGCATAGAGAGTGAAAAATTACCTTTTAAAAAGGTACCCCCCACCCCGGAAAAAATTTCTGCCTTTGCCCCTGCTCGGACCTTCGAATAACGTGCCAAATGCTCTACCAGCTGAGCTACAGCAGCCCCAAAAATGGAGTGATCAGACAAATACTTGTGTCATTGATGTAAATGACATATATGGCTGGCACACCTGACCCGTGTACCCGTCCCCCCGTGATATTTTTCTCCATAGCATAAAGAGTGAAAAATGACCTTTTAAAAAGGTACCCCCACCCCGCAAAACAATTTCTGCCTTTGCCTCTGCTCGAACCTTCGAATAACGTGCCAAATACTCTACCAACTGTGCTACAGTGGCCCCAAAAATGGAATGATCAGACAAATACTTGTGTCATTGATGTAAATGACATATATGGTAGCACACCTCATCCGTGTACCCGCCCCCCGTAATATTTTTCGCCATAGCATAAAGAGTGAAAAATTACCTTTTAAAAAGGTACCCCCACCCCGGAAAAAATTTCTGCCTTTGCCCCTGCCCGGACCTTCAAATAACGTGCCAAATACTCTACCAACTGAGCTACAGCAGCCCAAAAATGGAGTGATCAGACAAAGACAAATACTTGTGTCATTGATGCCAATGACATATATGGTGGCACACCTGACCCGTGTACCCGCCCCCCCCGTAATATTTTTCGCCATAGCATAAAGAGTGAAAAATGACCTTTTAAAAAGGCACCCCCACCCTGGAAAAAATTTCTGCCTTTGCCCCTGCCCGGACATTCAAATAACGTGCCAAATACTCTACCAGCTGAGCTACAGCAGCCCCAAAAATGGAGTGATCAGACAAATACTTGTGTCATTGATGTAAATGACATATATGGTGGCACACCTGACCCGTGTACCCGCCCCCCCCCGTAATATTTTTCGCCATAGCATAAAGAGTGAAAATGACCTTTTAAAAAGGTACCCCCCACCCCGGAAAAAAATTCTGCCTTTGCACCTGCTCAGACCTTCGAATAACGTGTCAAATGCTCTACAAACTGAGCTACAGCGGCCCCAAAAGTGGAGTGATCAGAGAAATACTTGTGTCATCGATGTAAATGACATATATGGTGCACACCTGACCCGTGTACCCGCCCCCCGTAATATTTTTCGCAATAGCATAGAGAGTGAAAATGACCTTTTAAAAAGGTACCCCCCACCCCGAAAAAAATGTCTGCCTTTGCCCCTGCTCGGACCTTCGAATAACGTGCCAAATACGCTACCAACTGAGCTACAGCAGCCCCAAAAATGGAGTGATCAGACAAATACTTGTGTCATTGATGTAAATGACATATATGGTGGCACACCTGACCCGTGTACCCGCCCCCCGTAATATTTTTCGCCATAGCATAGAGAGTGAAAAATGATCTTTTAAATAAGGTTCCCCCCCCACCCCGGAAAAAATTTCTGCCTTTGCCCCGGCTCGGACCTTCGAATAACGTGACAAATGGTCTACCAACTGAGCTACAGCGGCCCCAAAAATGGAGCGATCAGAGAAATACTTGTTTCATCGATGTAAATGACATATATGGTAGCACACCTGACCCGTGTACCCGCCCACCGTAATATTTTTCGCCATAGGATAAAGAGTGAAAAATGACCTTTTAGAAAGGTACCCCCCACCCCGGATAAAACTTCTGCCTATGCCCCTGCCCGGACCTTCGAATAACGTGCCAAATATTCTACCAACTGAGCTAGAGCGGCCCCAAAATTGGAGCGATCAGAGAAATACTTGTGTCATCGATGTAAATGACATATTTGGTGGCACACCTGACCCGTGTACCCGCCCCTCCCCGTAATATTTTTCGCCATAGCATAGAGAGTGAAAATGACCTTTTAAAAAGGTACCCCCCACCCCGAAAAAAATGTCTGCCTTTGCCCCTGCTCGGACCTTCGAATAACGTGCCAAATGCTCTACCAGCTGAGCTACAGCGGCCCCAAAAGTGGAGTGATCAGAGAAATACTCGTGTCATCGATGTAAATGACATATATGGTGGCACACCTGACCCGTGTACCCGCCCCCCGTAATATTTTTCGCCATAGCATAGAGAGTGAAAAATGACCTTTTAAAAAAGGTGCCCCCCACCCCGGAAAACATTTCTGCCTTTGCCCCGGCTTGGACCTTCGAATAATGTGACAAATGTCCTACCAACTGAGCTACAGCGGCCCCAAAAATGGAGCGATCAGAGAAATACTTGTTTCATCGATGTAAATGACATATATGGTAGCACACCTGACCCGTGTACCCGCCCCCCCCCCCGTAATATTTTTCGCCATAACATAGAGAGTTAAAAATGACCTTTTAAAAAGGTACCCCCCACCCCGGAAAAAATTTCTGCCTTTGCCCCTGCTCGGACCTCCGAATAACGTGCCAAATGCTCTACCAACTGAGCTACAGTGGCCCCAAAATTGGAGCGATCAGAGAAATACTTGGGTCATCGATGTAAACGACATATATGGTGGCACACTTGACCCATGTGCCCCTCCCGTAATATTTTTCGCCATCGCTTAGAGAGTGGAAAAAGGACCTTTTAAAAAGGTACCCCCCCTCCGGAAAAAATTTCTGCCTATGCCCCTGTCGGACCTTCGAATAACGTGCCAAATGCTCTACCAACTGAGCTACATCGGCCCCAAAAGTGGAGCGACCAGAGAAATACTTGTGTCATCAATGTAAATGACATATATGGTGGCACACCTGACCCGTGTACCCCTCCCGTAATATTTTTCGCCATTGCATAGAGAGTGAAAAATGATCTTTTAAAAAGGTACCCCCCACCCCGAAAAAAATTTCTGCCTATGCCCCTGCTCGGACCTTCGAATAACGTGCCAAATGCTCTACCAACTGAGCTACAGCGGCCCCAAAAGTGGAGCGATCAGAGAAATACTTGTGTCATCGACGTAAATGACATATATATGTTCATGCGGACCTGTGAGTGTTAGGCAGTGCTGCCAGTAGCCATGACAGTGAGTGTGGAACACTTTTTTTGCCTTTTAGCGTCATGCAGCATGTTCACGTATTGCAAGCTGAAAGCGGACGAATACTCGCTGGCACACTACCTGAAGGGATCAAGTCTCCGAGAACAACACCCTCGCTATGAACGAACGAAAAAGCCTTTAAATTCCCATTTCTTTCCTAACACTGGAATAGTCTTCATGTCGACGTGGTGCACCACTCCAGCTTTACATCTTTCAAGGCATCAATAGAAACCATCATGCACTAGTTATACCCACCCCTCAAGTAATAACCCTCACAAAGCACTTGTGGTACTAATAAATAAATTGTGAAGAAGAAGATGTGCCTGCAGCAAGCAGCATCGCCAAC
The DNA here is from genome assembly GCF_013339725.1 of Rhipicephalus microplus. Taxonomy (NCBI): domain Eukaryota; kingdom Metazoa; phylum Arthropoda; class Arachnida; order Ixodida; family Ixodidae; genus Rhipicephalus; species Rhipicephalus microplus. The sequence continues at coordinate 50,364,773 of NC_051172.1, forward strand.
GCCCGGCTCTCTCGGCTCGTGCTTCGGTTCGTTGCTGTGCCGATCGCTGGACGGTTCTTCACGCTGTCTCGTCGCTGTCGTTAACGGCTCATAAACCTCCTCACATTTGGTGGAAGGTGCTGTTAATCCCCGTTGCTACACCCTGGAGCTGCGAAGCCGCACGCTACCACCTGTCATGACTACCAACGCCACTACATCGACGCCTTCGCTCCAGTTCAACTGCCCTGGCCATTCTACGCTACGGGAGCCGAAGGTCTTCAGCGGTGCGGATGGGACCGACGTCGAAGACTGGCTCGAGCACTACGAACTGGTGAGCGCCAACAATAAGTGGGATGAAGCCGAAAAGCTGGGCCACGTGATATTTTATCTCACTGGCGTCGCCGAATTGTGGTTTAATAACCACAAACACAACATCCCCACATGGAGCGTCTTCAAGACGTCATGTGCAGAAGTGTTCGGTCGGCCGGCTGTCCGCCAGCAGAGGGCAGAACAGCGCTTGCGCGTCCGCTCTCAGCAGACTGGCGAGACCTTTACCAGCTATATCGAGGACGTCGTCGACCTTTGTCGACGTGTGAATGACACCATGCCCGAATCTGACAAGGTCAAACATCCTGAAAGGCATCGACGAGGGCGTATTTCAAATGCTCTTGGCAAGAAATCCGAGCACAGTTTCCGAAGTCGTCAGCTTGTGTCAGAGCTACGACGAGTTAAAGAAGCAACGCACTCTGACTCGGCAGCCTCAGCATGGTGGTGAGTCACTGTCCAGTTTCGACACCCTGCCGGAGAATTCACCGCTGCTTCAGCAAGTTCGAGCCTTCGTCCGTGAGGAAGTCGCCCACCAACTTTCCCTAGTGCCCTTCACTCACGAGACCCACCCGTCTACCTGCCCCGCTTCGCACTGCTATTTCGGAAGAGGTTGCCCAAGCTGTTCCTCTTGCACACCGCGAGCCGCCTCTATCCAGCCTTGCCCACTGCCAGCGTGCCGCGCAGCCGGTAGGCCCTCCTGTCGCCTATCCGCCAGCCGTGCAGCCTGTGGCCGCGGCCCTAACGTATGCAGCGCAGCCTGTGGCTCCTCCTGTTGTCTGCTCGCAAGTGATGCAGCCTGTAGCAGCGCCGTTCACATATGCGGACGCTGTGCGTAGGCTTCCGCAACCACCCTACACCTCGCGCTCACAGCCCGCACACCCGGCTGCTTATACTGCACATTGGGTGGCACCACCAGTAGCCAATTCTTGGAGGACGCCCGATAACCGACCGATATGCTACGCCTGCTTTACTCCCGGACACGTTGCCCGCTACTGCCGCCGTCGACCTCAGACGTTCGGCGACTATGTCCGATCGTCGCAACCCGGCAGCCAACCCTTCGCGCAATACGGGCCGCTCTCGTCACCTCGCTATGTACCTCCTAACGACCCCGACTTCGTGACGCCGCGCGCACCCTCTCCTCGTCGGCGATCGCCCTCCCCCATGCGTCGCCGGCCCAGACCTTCTGACCAGGAAAACTAAGCACCGCAGTTCAAGAGGCAAGAACTGCGCCATTTTCGAACTGTCTAAGCCCTCGCCCCTCTCCTGCTAACGTGGTCGCAGTAACTGTTGAAGGTTATTCTACTTTCGCCCTTGTAGACACCGGCGCCGCTGTTTCTGTTATTGCCGCTAATGTCTGCCGTGTATTACGTAAAGTCATGACGCCGCTTTCGGGACTGTCACTCCACACCGCAAGTGCACAGCAAGTAACGCCTCTCGCAGCCTGCACTGCAAGAGTGTCCATTGAAAGCATTGTTTACACTGTGGAGTTTATTGTCTTCGCTGTATGTTCGCATGATGTCATCCTCGGATGGTACTTCCTATCGCGCCATAATGCCGTCATCGACTGCGCACGCGCTGAAGTTGAGTTTTCACCCTCTTGGGATGTCCCATTACTTGACGCTCTTCATCAGCCGCCGAAGTTGTTCGTGCATGAAGACACCGATATTCCACCTGAAAACTTCGCACTTGTTCCAGTTTCATGCAACGCCTACACTGACGTTACAGTCTTTTTTATGCCTTCCGATATCTTCACGAGTCGTCGAGCTCTGCCGCTGCCTTTCGCAACGATTGACCTCGCCGCCGGAAGAAGCAATATGTTCATACTCAACCCGCTTTCCACACCTGTCACTTTTCTTGCGGGGGAATGTCTCGGCCACGTGCAGGATCTCGACCCTTCGTCTTTGGTTGATGTGCCGGATGACTACTGCGACCACCCAAAATCACTGTCGGCCCTCGAGGAGTCGTCCAAGGATACGTTTTCCAGCGCCATCGCCGACACCCTCACTCCCACTGAACATGCCGACCTGCTTGATCTTCTGCAAGAGTTCCGGAATTCCTTCGATGTGTCCCAACCTCAACTAGGCCGCACGTCGCAAGTCAAGCATCATGTTGACACCGGCCTACACCAGCCACTGCGTCAAAGACCATACCATGTCTCCACTGAAGAGCGCCGCGTCATCAACGATCAAGTCGAAGATATGCTTCGTAGAGACGTCATTCGACCATCTCACAGTCCCTGGGCGTCTCCTGTCGTCCTGGTGCGTAAGAACGACGGATCTATCCGATTTTGCGTAGACTATCGTCGTTTGAATAGGATAACCCGCAAGGACGTATATCCTTTGCCGCGCATTGATGACGCCATTGACACCCTTCACGGAGCGGAATTCTTCTCGTCGCTGGATTTGCGGTCTGGCTACTGGCAAGTTCCAATGGCTGAAGCCGATCGCCAAAAAACTGCATTTATTACACCTGACGGACTATACGAGTTTAACGTCATGCCCTTTGGGCTTTGTAACGCGCCCGCCACGTTCGAACGACTTATGGATAATACGCTACGCGGCCTGAAGTGGAATATGTGCCTCTGCTACCTCGACGATGTCGTGGTTTTCTCGCATGACTTTCCTACGCACCTCCTTCGCCTCAGGCAGGTTTTCACTTGTCTGACGAACGCTGGCCTGCAGCTTAACCTGAAAAAATGCCGCTTCGCTGCACGCGAGCTCGTCATCCTAGGCCACATCGTGTCGAAGCACGGCGTATTACCTGACCCAGCAAAACTTCGAGCAGTCGCAGAATTTCCCAAGCCGACGACCATGAAGGAACTTCGCAGTTTTGTAGGCCTATGCTCATATTTCCGGCGCTTTGTTCGCAATTTTGCATCCATCATGTCACCATTAACCCAGCTTCTTCGCGGTGACGTGAACCTCTCCTCCTGGTCCCCTGCATGTGACGTTGCCTTCACTACTCTGCGCCGTCTGCTCACCTCGCCACCTATTCTTCGCCACTTAAACCCGACGGCTCCTACCGAAGTGCACACCGACGCCAGCGGCGTCGGGCTAGGTGCTGTCCTCGCCCAACGAAAACCCGGCTATTCAGAATACGTTGTAGCCTACGCTAGCCGCACTCTGACGAAAGCCGAAACTAATTACAGCGTGACAGAAAAAGAGTGTTTGGCTCTGGTGTGGGCGCTTGGAAAGTTCCGGCCGTACTTATACGGCCACCCGTTCGATCTAGTAACTGATCACCACGCGCTTTGCTGGCTCTCCACGCTGAAAGACCCTTCTGGCCGCCTTGCGCGATGGGCACTCCGCATCCAGGAGTACGAAATTCGCGTCGTATACCGCTGTGGACGCAAACACTCTGACGCTGACGCCCTGTCCCGCTCACCTTTGCCACCAGATCCGACGTGCGGAAACACGAGCCTCCAGTACTTGTCATCGTTAAATCTTGACTCAATTGCCACCGAACAACGTCGTGAGCCGTGGATCGCATCTCTTCTCGAATATCTATCCGGTACGCCCAACCTTCCGGTATCTCAATCCCTCCGACGTCAAGCTTTTCATTTTGCCATCCACGATCAACTTCTCTATCGACGCAACTACTCTCCTGATGGCCGCCGGTGGCTACTGGTCATTCCACGCACTTTGCGATCACAGGTATGCGCTTCTCTTCACGACGATCCACAATGTGGCCACGCCGGGGTGTTCAAAATATATGAACGCCTTCGCCATCGCTATTACTGGCGCGGCATGTACAATTTCGTACGCAAATTTGTGCAGTGCTGTCCTGACTGCCAGCGACGCAAATCAACACCGCTACGTGCTACTGGCGAATTGCAGCCACTTCCGTGCCCTGCCAAGCCTTTTGATCGCGTTGGCGTTGACCTCTACGGCCCCCTTCCATTGACATCAGATGGCAATCGGTGGATTATAGTGGCGGTCGACCATCTAACACGCTACGCCGAAACAGCCGCTTTACCGAGCGCTACCGCTCAGGATGTCGCCTCTTTCATTTTACGTCAATTTATCCTTCGACATGGCGCACCTCGAGAGCTCCTTAGTGACAGAGGCCGCGCTTTTCTCTCCGAGGTCGTCGAAGCTCTGCTTTCGGAATGCCACGTCATTCATCGGAAAACGACAGCATACCACCCGCAGACTAATGGGCTAACGGAACGGTTTAACCGCACGCTGGGTGATATGCTCTCAATGTACGTGGCATCTAATCATAGCAACTGGGACCGTGTTCTCCCATACGTGACATTTGCATACAATACTGCGATACAAACAACCACGGGATTTTCACCTTTCTTTCTTCTTTATGGACGTGACCCTTCCCATACAATTGATACTCTACTTCCCTACCGTCCTGATGCTTCCGAATGTCCACCTATCTCCGATGCTGCTCGACAAGCCGAAGAGTGCCACCAGCTCGCCCGTGCGTTCACCTCGGACGAGCAGCAACGCCAGAAAGAAAACCGTTGCACCTCTCTTCCGGATCCCAACTATGCCCCAGGGTTTCTCGTGTGGCTTGCCATCCCATACCAAACTCCGGGACTTTCATCAAAACTTGTCCCCCGGTACGAGGGGCCTTACACCGTTTTAGAGAAAACCTCTCCGGTTAATTACCTAATTGAGCCAGTTTCCCGATCGGATGACATGCGCCGGCGTGCACGTGACATCGTCCATGTTTCCCGCCTAAAACCGTATCGTGAGCCTCTCCCTGAAACTTCTTAGGTCGCCAGGATGGCTCTTTTTTTCAGCGGGGGCGATTGTGAAGAAGAAGATGTGCCTGCAGCAAGCAGCCTCGCCAACGCCCGGCTCTCTCGGCTCGTGCTTCGGTTCGTTGCTGTGCCGATCGCTGGACAGTTTTTCACGCTGTCTCGTCGCTGTCTTTAACGGCTCATAAACCTCCTCACAAAATAAATAAATAAATAAATAAATAAATAATAGTACGCTACTTTCTCAACTTTCAGTGGTGGTGCTGCTGGAGGGACGAGTGCCAGATGAAATCATCGACATTCAAGTGAACTCGCGTAAAAACAACATGGCGATTGATGTTTGGCATGCTACCGCATGGAACACACTACGCAACGTCACAGAGCTGGACAGGATCGACGCACGCTCGTATACACCCCGATGGGTTCCAGCGTCGTAACCGGTGTCACCTACGACCTTAACCCTGCCCTTCCCAGCTCGAACTTGTATGCTCCTGTTAAGGCAGCTAATCGTCAAGGTTGCTTTTTAAGGTACTTCACGCTGCTTGAAAAATATTTCTTGAAGGCCACTCTTAGCCTTCATATGCCAGGTGGGTCACTTTTGACAACCTATATATAGAACTTTGGTGCCGAAGCTTCTGCAATGTCACAAATGCATAAAACAAGGTGACGTGAAAAATGTAAGTGAAATTGAAAGGGTATGTTCTGGCTGCGCTGAAACACATTCCACGGACTATTGTAAAGCCAATGCCCTCAGCTGTTAGACTTGTGATGGAGGCCATAAAGTTTTCCCGAAAGAGTGCCCAAAAATTAAAAACTGTATCAGAACCAACAGCGAGAAACTATCCATCGCATCGCGAGGCTGCCGATACCGTCAGAAAGCGGTGTTATTGGCGCAGATGCTCATAAAAAACTCTGTTCTTACATTTGTCGGCACTTGAACTTCCTGCTTCGCCTCCTTCATTTCCAACCATACTCTTAGCGGTCGGTATGAAGCAAAGTGCATTAAAAACTACGGTTGATCAGCGCTCCACTTGGCCTACATTGCCGATGCCACAGCTACACGTATCAGCGACGGCCAATACAAGCCACCACACTGAGGAAGGCATGAACAACTGAGGCAGCTTCGCCAACGCTGCCCAAGTCGCAGCGACAAACAGATTCACCATGCGCATCGGCAAAAGCGAACACAGAATCTCTTAACTGACAAGATGTGTGAAAAAGACAAACCAATAATCGCAGTGCTTCAGTCACTGTTAGACACACTAGCCGTGTTCGTCATCAAGCTGCAATCATCATGAGCTCAGTCCGTACAACCGGTTCTAGATTTTCTATGTCTAGTACTTGCAAACTTTCAGTACTCAGTAGGTACCATGACTCGACTATTTAAAGCAGAACTTGATACACCGGGGATCCTGTGTCCAGCCGTGCTGTTTAAGCCCAAGCGAATTTTCGGCAGGCTCGCATCATCTTATCTCCCAATACAATCATTCATTAATCCCCTTTCCCCAGTGTAGGACAACAAATTGTACACGCGTCTTGATTGATTGCTTGGTCCTTGTAATGTGGCTCTTAAACACTTTGGGAGATCGGCCATGAAACCGGCAATTGGTATAGGAATAAAGAATGGGCATGAGACGAACATAAAAAATAACTAATCGGTTGACTCGGGAACGTAGTTCTTTTTCAGATTATTACTTTATGTACAAATATAGTAATTATAGAACAGTACAGCGGTATTCAATCGGCTAATCACAGAAAAACTGAAATGTAAAACTTTGAATGAAAATGCATTAGAAAGAATTTTTTTTACTGTCGCCGAAAAATTCACATACGGCTAAGGAGATGTTCCTGTTGCTGTGGCCAAACGAAAAATCCCCAAGGGAAGAATGTCTTTCAAATTAAGGGTAATTCTTAGTTAAAATTGGCAATAAATAAAAATTCACAAATATAAACCTCCGGGCTTATTTAAGATGATGATGAAAAAACGATTTTGAACAAAATAACATTATAAATCTTGTTACGAAGAAACTACAGTGTTGGCCTCGGTGTGGAGCGACAAATCATCGTTGTCTGAGAGTGAAAATTGAAGATAGATGCAATTAAAGAAAATAAAAATGTTCGGTTCGAGTGGGATTCAAAACCCAGGACATCTGCCAGGCAAGTAGGTGTTCTACTGCACCACCACTCGAGTTCTCTAAGTTGTTTAGGAAAAAAAAGCATGGGCATAAATGCCATGTAGTGAGATGACCGACTTCATTAGCACATCTAATATTGCGTGGCAGAAGCGTAGAATCACACTACGTATCAAAACATGCATGCGAATCGCCCAACTGGTGAGTGGTTTCAAAGCCCACCCACTGCAAAACGTTCAGATATTGTTAATCCTATTCAGCAGCAACAAAAGCATCAATATAATGAAAAGATTTGTCTAAGTCCCCGTGTTGCTTTACGGACGCTTAGCGAGTACTTCGTAAAATATAAAAACGGAGAAATATGAAGTAGTGTGCACTTCGCAACTGTATTTTCAACAGACATCCTTGGGTAGTTATGAACGGCCAACAGACGCTCCTTTACTCTCGACATGGTTGAGATGCCGTACGAGAAGTGAAGCTAGCGATACAGCTCTACAAGGGACACTACGAATAAAAATGCACCATCTGCAACTGCGGTTCCGGGCTTTTTGAAATGAAAGCGGGAATTCTACCCCTGAACAACTTCAGAGGAGCCACGCGCAACTCTTAAAAAAAAAAAAAAAAACACGACACCTTGCAGACTACTGACTGGAGCGCCACAAGCGGATCGACCCTGTTTTGGTTTTACTTTCCTTGCATTGGTGCTTCGGCCGTTACAAGCACTCCCCTGTTCTAGTACTGTCTAGTTCTAGCGACGTCCTTATAACAACGAGGCAAGTTAATCATCAAGTCATTGTGCCATATGATTGTGCTGCTTTGACGTCATCTAAGCCGCCTAGTCCTTTACTCACCCGAAATGTATCTCACAAAACTGGATTATGGTCAACAACGAGCGCATACAGCAATCATTTTGGCGATCAGCTTGATCGAATGATCAGCCATAGAGAAATATAGTATAAAAAGAGTGGTTACTGGAGCCTTTTCGCTGTCGATCAAGAAGGGTCTGACTAACTGCTAGATGACACCCATGCTCGCTTTTTCTCCTTTTTCAAGACACGTAATAGCCGCCTCAGGCCCCGCCGCGGTGGTCTAGTGGCTAAGGTACTCGGCTGCTGACCCGCAGGTCGCGGAATGGAACCTCGGCTGCGGCGGCTGCATTTCCGATAGAGGTGGAAAGGCTGTAGGCGCGTGTGCTCAGATTTGGGTGCACGTTAAAGAACCACGGGAAGTACAAATGTCCGAAGACCTCCACTACGGCGTCTCTAATTATCATATGGTGGTTTCGGGACGTTAAGACCCCACATATCAATCAATCAATTGACTTTTCGGGTAGCGGCGTTTGCGGCGTCTCGACTTACTCTCTTGTGTCCATGTTGGCCCACGCTGTCTTTTCAAAGGCCTCTGAATAGAGGGCGTTATTTTGTTTTGGCGTTTCTTTTTTTGTGTGTGCGTATGTGCTTTTTCTGACGCCCAAACGGTTATTCACGTGTCGTAATTAGAGCTCATACTCTCGATTTGTCCCAATACAAAAATATCTATTGTGAACGGTACGCTGCTCTGCTTTGCTATGCGCTCGCCCACCCATTCTTACTCACCTTTAATGGTTATCGGGAGCGATGAACTGATATTGCTCCATTTTGATAATGATGATGATATGTGGGGTTTAACGACCCAAAATCACCATATGATTATGAGAGATGCCGTAGTGGAGGGCTCCGGAAATTTCGACCACCTGGGGTTCTTTAACGTGCACCCAAATCTGAGCACACGGGCCTACACCATTTCCGCCTCCATCGGAAATGCAGCCGCAGCAGCCGGGATTCGATCCCGTGATCTGCGGGTCCGCAGCCGAGTACCTTAGCCACTAGACCACCACGGTGGGGCATCGCTCCTTTAATTTGAGTTTCGCGTTGTGCAAGCGGAAATAACAGTGTAGCCGACAAGCTATATATATTTATGCTATATTTTTTGTGCCAATAACACTTATATGGCGAATAACTGGAAGCAGCTTTAAAAAAAATTGACCACAAGGAAGAAGCGCACACAAAAGAACTAGCGCTGCACTGCCAATTGAAAGTTTATAAATTATTCACCGCTTAGTATACCACTCGTGCCACCAAAAACTTCTTGCCACAAATAACGCCACAAAACATGCGTATTGCTATACTACCTGGTGTTTATCAAGAAAATATCTCTCCTGAGTAGTCAAACTGAATGACACCACGCTGACACACTCATCTCCGGCATTATCAATATAATAAGCTTCCACGACTTCTGATGCTTTTTTTTATTTTACACGTCCGAAATGTAGTGTCCCTGAACTTAGACTTAGGTGTGCATGTGCATTTTTACAATGGAGGGCTAGAAGTATAGTCATATTTACTTTATCCTTATGCTGCCTAGCCCTATCATTCAAACATTGACCAGTTTGTCTAACCTACACTCTCCCATCACTTAATGGTATCTCAGAAACAACATCAGAAGTGCGCTTGGCAAATTATGTTTTATGGTTATAGCACAAAGCGTTCGTTTTCGACTTTTCAATTATATGGACACTCTGTACAGGTTTTCGTCACCCCCGTCATGTTGCGTATAAAGTCCAAATCAATAACTTTTGTATGCGCATAGTATGCTCTATAGCATCTCGAGAGCTCAGCAACACGGCTGAAGCACAAACAAAACAAGCTGCTGCCTATCTCCGTCGCAAATGCAATAACATCACTCCACATGCGGCGAGGCCTGCCATCGATTGATCCTCAACCAGAAAGAAAACGCCCTGTCCGTGTTTCGCTAGACGAAGGAGTAGAGAGAAACGCCGGTGCAGAGGGGCTACGTGGCTCGAGCGGCAACTGTGAACATAGACTAAGGGCGCGGTCGCAAGCGCTATCTGTTGAGGCCTCAGCAAACGGTTCGTGCATTCTTCTACACACTATGATCTCACTGCTTCGTGCGCCGACCACTGATACGACAAGCTGCACGAAAACAACTTTTTTCACGGGAGCGGCAGTTTCGCACCAGCGTTGTGCATGGTTTCGGGAGATCGAATGAAAAAGAGTTAGCTGTGAGTCTTAGTGTGTTATAAGATTACGACGTGCTCCTATCGCATTCACTGCTGCGTTCTTTCGGGGAATGAGATTTTTTTTCTTATATCAAGGGGCAAATTATTCTTCCTTCATACTCTTCAATCTTGAATATAGCCGCCGCTGATCCGATGATTCCCGCGCTGTTGACTCTCCGCCGCCGGCAATTTTGGAACCGGCGCACAGGTTTCTAGGTGGGCGCTGTCGTCCAGAATAGTGCGGGCCTCAGCGTACACGTTGGCCCTTTTCACCAGGCGTTGCTGGTCTTCAAAGCTTGCCAGATGGACCTCCCATTGTTCCATGTCTGGTCTCGTTCGTATGTAAGTGGTAACGATGGGTTCCGCCATACTCTTAAAGTATATTGCTTTCAGAACATAAGGTACTATGGTCATGTGGTACAGTCGTTTCAGTAGCTTGCGAAAGGGGCATAGTCACAACATATTTTCGGGGAGGGGAGGGAGGGCTCATTTATTTGTAGTGCACTTAAGATAAATGAGCCTTCCCCCTTCCGGGTAGGCATAGGGACCGAGCAGGCAGACATGGTCAAGTATCATTCAGTGCTCCGCATACATTCCATGCAAAAATCGGAAGAGGGCCCGGGTGAATCTCGGACCTGATGGGGCCGCCCCATGGCTACGACACTGGCTTGCCGGACACAGAGTGTAAAGGGGTGTAGTTTAAGGGAACGTGCCGGTCTGAGTTTCCGGAACACCACCACATCTTTTCGGCTGGAGATTTGAGGCTGGGTATAGCCCTTCTACCTATAGAATGTATAGTCACTAAGAATGTTCAGATATTTTTTTGGAATGTTTTTGCATGAGTCGACCAGGACTCATGAACCTAGGCTGGTGAGATATTGTGGGGAATGTTATCTCGAGCAGTGGTGTGAGCCGCTGAGTTACCCTTCAGAAAATAAAACGAAAGCGGTGCACAGAAAGAAAAGAACAAGAGAAAAGACAACGAGGGCGAGCGCATGGCTCGCCCTTGTCTTTCGGTGCGCTGCTTTCCTGAACAATATCGAAGAGCTTATCAGCCAAGAAACGTATTTCACTGTAACTGTAACCTGTGGAAATTCGTTTTCAGGTGCACGACTTTTTTACACCTTTTTTCATATTATTATTATTATTATTATTATTATTATTATTATTATTATTATTATTATTATTATTATTATTATTATTATTATTATTATTATTATTATTATTATTATTATTAATAAAAGTGATATACAGCCCTTGTTTCTAAATTCGTGTTTGGTAGATGCTGTTTGCAAGCCCGTCTAGTCGCTGGATGGTCTCTGCGTTTTTGCCGTTCGCTTGAGTCCACAAACCCAAGACCGTGATATTGTCGATAGTGCGAATAATGTTACCGTTTACTCTCAGCTCGATGCCGTGCCCCGCGTTCTGTCCCCTTCCCCGTCACCGCGCCTGCGATGTTAGAAAAAGGACCTCCGACTTCTCGACCGAGCACCTGAAGCCAATGGGCTCTAGATATTTTCGATAGCTTGGATTGCCCTCTGCAGCGTCTAGCGCCAGATCGTGTAGAGCGTATGGTTCAGTCCTTCTACGCCTGCCAGCTTCCTGGGGAGACCCATCATCGCGATGTTAAATAAGGTGGGCGACAGAACTGATAAGGTGGGCGACAGAACTGCGGCGTACCCTAAGGTGGGCGACAGAACTGCGGCGTACCCTTGCTTCCCAGTTTAAGATCTTCCAAGGACTGCCCTCCCAAGCTCATCGTCGCAGTTCTGTTCGTAAGAAAATCCTTACATAAGTGTAAGGATCACTGCTGTTCTGTTCGTAATAAAATTCTCACAAAACTTACATAATTGTAAGTCTTCGTGCCTACACTGAGAGCTCCCAGACTCTCCATTATGGCCAAATGCTTCACATTATCGAATGCTTTTGAAACATCTAACCCTACGTCTACCTTGGTGTCTACTGTTTTTTTTTGTCTATCACCTGTTCTTTGAGCTTAAGCATGACGTCGCATGCTGATAGATGAGACCTAAAGCCAATTATTGTGTCAGGGTACAGTCCTTGATCTTCTAGAAATCTATTCAGCCTGCTCTGAATACCATGTTCTAATAATTTTCCCACGCACTAAGTAAGTGAAATGGGCCTAAGATGTTCAAAGCTAGGTTTCTTTCCAGGCTTTGCAATGAAGACGAGGTTGGCATCCTTCCACGCCGGCGGAAGCTACCCTCTGTCCTTACACTCCTGCATATACACTGTCGGATTTCTGACCAACGCATCATCCAGATTTCTGACCATCTTATTGCTGATCCTATCTGGCCCTGCAGCCGTCTTCGTCCTCAAGCGGTTTATTTCGACCCTGACCTCACGTACCGTGATCGGGCTGTCAAGATCTGGCTTCTCTAAACCCGAATACTCAGGCAGGGACTCAGACCCCCTACAGCTGAGACACCTATCCCTAACCTCGGCGATTAGCTCATCGGTCGTTCCTTCGTATTTGTAAACGAGCTTATGTAGCTGCTGCCTAGCTTCTAGCTTGGATTTGTCCGGATCTAGCAAGTGTCGCAGCAGATGCCAGGTCCTTGCACTACCCATTTGGTGGTCCATATGGTCACAAATGCTGTTCCAGATCTGCTTGGTGAGGGTTAAAGCATATTATAACGCAATCTTCAACGAACTCTTTTAATAGGCTAACGTAGGCAGGGCGAACTTGTGCCCGAGAATAATAACACAGCTAGATTGTCTCGAGGATTCACTTCTGCCTCTTCTTCTACGTTCTTCTTTTTTTTTCCAACATGGTTCGGGCGCAGCTGGGTCCTGCAGGCTCGTGCGTCGCAAACCATCTAGAGGGCACAAGTATCGGCTAGGGCGCGTAATTTGAAGTCACATTGTGTCATTGCCCCCCTTTCCAGAGTGCATCGTCCCAATGTTTGTGTCGAACTGGTTGCATGGCAGTCATTCACAAACCCTCGTCGGGGATGTCGTTCGTTGTGTCTTCGGCGTTTCATTGCCTGTCGTGATATGGTTTCATCCTGACGACATGCACAGTTTCCGTGCGGTGCCGCCGTCGGGATGAAATATCCTATCCCTCTGGCTTAACTTCGTAGTTGAGCGAGCCGATGCGGCGGAGCACTCTGTACGGACCGAAATAGCGGCGAAGCACTTTTTCTGACAGGCCACGTAGTCGTACAGGAATCCACACCCATACTCTGTCTCCTAGTGCGTACTGGACGTACGCACTAGGAGATTGTATCGCAGATTGTATCGCAGATTGTATCGCAGATTCTTCGCAGATTGTATCGGTGCGTCTCGGTTTTCTGCTGTTGGAGGATGCGATATCGTGCCAGCTGTCTGGCTTCTTCTTTGATTGATATGTGGGGTTTAACGTCCCAAAACCACTATATGATTATGAGAGACGCCGTAGTGGAGGGCTCCGGAAATTTAGACCACCTGGGGTTCTTTAACGTGCACCCAAATCTGAGCACACGGGCCTACGTCTGGCTTCTTCTGCTCTTTGTATGTAGTCGTGAACGTCATAGTAATTCTCGGGCGTCTCGTCAATAGGTAGCACTGCATCGAAAAGTGACGTTACCGTCCGGCAAACTTCCGGCAAAAAACAAGTTGGAATGGCGTCATCCGTAATGTCTCTTGCATCGCAGTGTTATAGGCGAATATTGCATAGGGTAATATTTTATCCCAGGTACGGTGTTCTATATCAACGTGCATTGACAACATATCAGCCAGCGTTCTGTTCAGTCGTTCCGTACGACCATTCGCTTGAGGATGATATGCCGTCGTTTTCCTATGACTGGTGTGCGTCAATTTCATAATAATACATTTCATCAGGTCGACCGTGAATGCAGATCCTCGGCCCGTGATTAACGCTTTTGGAGCTCCGTACCGCAATACGATGTTGGAGACAAAGAATTCGGCTACTTCAATGGCTGATCCTTTAACAAGAGTCGCTGTCTCGGCATATCTGGTTAAGTAGTCGGTCGCAACTATTATCCACCGTTTTACCGATGACGACGTAGGAAATGGTCCCAGTAAGTCCATTCCCACTTGTGTTTGTGTGAGTGGGGCTTCTGGTGATTCTATCGGTTGAAGGAGACCTGTTGGTTTTATCTGTGGCGTTTTACGTCTGTGGCAGTCCCGTCAGGTTCTGACATAATGTCGTACAGAGCTAAGCAACTTTGGACAGTAGTATTTAGTGCGGATGCGTGCTAACGTTCTGCTTACTCCTAAGTGCCCAGCTGATGGATCTTCGTGGCAAGCCTCCAAAATCTCTGGTCGCAGAGGTGAAGGGACGACAAGCAGGAATGTCGCTGTATTGTTGTCAAAGTTCCTTTTATATAAAATGTTGTTTCATAGGACGAAAGCTGACAATCCGCGGACAAAAGGTCGTGGGACATCGACAGACTGTCCTTGTAGGTACTTGATCAAGAGGAGTATCTCAGGGTCGGATCGCTGCTGATGTGCCATCTGTGGTGGTGTCACAGCTCCCAAGAAAACAAAATCTTCACCATCCTCGGTGGAAGCAGAAGCAGCAAGTTGAATAGAAGCACGTGACAAGCAGTCCGCATCACTGTGTTGCGACCTGACTTGTACACAAGCGTGATATCATACTCCTGTAATCGCAAGCTCTATCGTGCAAGCCGTCCACATGGGTACTTGAGATTAGCCAGCCAGCATAGCGAATGATGGTCGCTTATAGCTCGAAAAGGCCTACCATATTAATATGGTCGAACCTTGCTGATAGCCCATACCACTGCAAGGTCGCTGAGTAGTTCACCTCAGCTTTCGAAGGAGTGTGACTGGCATACGCAATGACTCGTTCTTGTTCGTTTTGCCATTGGATGAGCAAGGCCCCAAGACCTAAATTTCTTGCATCCGTGTGGATATCGGTTTCCGCTACCTCGTCAAAATGCGCCAGAACTGGATGGCTTTGAAGGCACTTTTGTAGTTCATTGATGGCATCCTCTTGTTCGGCAAGCCATACGAAAGGCATTTCTTCTTTCGTCAGCGGCGTCAGTGGTTCAGCGATTCGTGAAAATTTTTAACAAATCGTCGATAATAGGCGCAGAGACCAAAAAATTGCCTAACAGCCTTTTTGTCTGTTGGCTCCGGAAATCTTGTTACGGCCTCAGTTTTTGTAGGGTCTGGCAGACGCCTTCTGCACTGATGACATGGCCGAGATTTTTCTCGGCCATGTCACGGAAGCAGAAAGGACATTTCTGTGGTTTTATCGTCACGTCCGCTGATTTGATCGCAGTTAGCATGGCCCGGAGCCTTTCCAAATGTTGCTCGAAGGTAGCAGAGAAGACTACAACATCGTCGAGATAAACCAGGCACGACTGCCATTTCAGACCAAAAAGCACAGTGTCCATCATCCGTTGGAATGTGGCGGGTGCTGAACAAAGGCCAAAAGGGAGTACCTTGAACTCGTATAAACCGTCCGGTGTCACAAACGCTGTCTTTTCGCGATCTCTTTCGTCAACTTCTAACTGCGAATACCCACTTTTAAGATCAAATAAGGAAAAATACCTGAAATTTCGCAGCCTATCCAGAGTATCATCAATTCTTGGCAGAGGATAAACATCCCGTTTTGTGACGGCATTCAGCTTCCGATAATCAACGAAGAAACGTAAAATTTGGTCTTTTTTCTTCACAAGAACAACAGGTGATGCCCGTGGACTCGATGAAGGCTGGATTACATCGTCTTTGAGAATTTATTTACCCTGATTACCAACAGCTTCTTTTTTTCTTGTTGACACTCGGTAGGAATGCTGGTGTATTGGCCTCACTGACTCGCCGACAATGATGCAATGTTTGGCGATAGGAGTGCGTCGAACGTCAGATGACAACGAGAAACATTCGGTGAGTTCCCTTACAAGACCTTCTATTTGCTCTTTTTCGCTTGGTAGTAGGCCTGGCTCGATGTCGATGGCTGCAAGGACAGACTCCACATCTTCGAAATCAGACTCATTGGTTTCGAAAGTTCGCGGCTCCGTAACCTGGACGAAATCCTTCAGACTAGCGATGACGGTTTCTTTTGCAACGTGCTGCACCTCATTTCCAAAGTTTGTGAGTAGAACATTTGTACATCCGTCGCGTAACTTAACAAGGCCTCGTGCCATGCAGATCCTTTTTTGGAGTAATAAGGTAGTGCTGTTGTCAGCAAATCCTTCGAATTCACGGAATGCTTTGTTGGTTACTGCGACAGATGTGCTCGATCTTGGCGGCACCATGACGCCATCATCTGCAATACAAAGGTCATACACGTTTTCTTCCGCTTCAGAGATAGCAATCGCGTGCCTAGTCGGGAATGAGACGGAAAATTCTCGCAAGTTAATTACAGCGCCATTAGCTCGTAAGAAATCCATGCTGATAATCAAGTATCTTGAGCATTCCGGCAGCACAATAAAACTGGCGACGTACGTGAAACCCGGTATTCCGATTCTTGCTGTGCACATTCCAGTAGGGTCCATGAGGTGCCCTCCTGCTGTGTGAACTTGTGGTCCCTTCAAAGGAGTCAGCACTTTCTTCAGTAATTTAGAAAGTCCGCTACTCATCACTGAATAATCTTCGCCGGTATCTACCAGTCCGATGACTTCGTAGCCGTCAACGAACACACGTAAATCGGAAGCAACGTCACTATCGAAGCACCGGTTTCTGAATCGGTCGTCGTTCAGAGTCAGCAATGGAGGTTTTTCTGCATTAGCGTTGACAGCGCCCTGCCTCCACAGGTCGCTGACTCTAGTTTTCCCGATGCGGGCTTGGGGAACAAGGCCTTGGGGAGCTTGCTGAAGGTCGGGGGCTAGGCGATCTATACTTCCCCGTTGTCGTTGCACGAGGTTGGTGTCGTTGGAAGCCACTTGAGGTTTGATGACCTGACAGGTATTCTTCAATTTCGAAGGGACGTTCACCATTTCGTGGTCGAGGTGCATTAACAGGAAAACCACGTATTCCTGCCTGGCGGTAGTGGCACGTTCGGTAGAGATGACCAGCCTCCCCACAGTGGTAACAAAGCGGTATCCTGTCAGGAGTGCGCCAGACATCGCTCTTCCCTAGCCTCCTCTCTGGCGTTGGCTGCAGGGTGCTCGGCGGCATCGGGTACTGAATAGGTGTAGCCGCCGCGACGTCTGCACGTCCTGGAGGTCCTTGTAGTAGCACATCGGCATACGTCTGTCTCGTTTCTGTTGTAGTGGCGGCTCCGGCTGTGCATTGCTAGAAGGTTCGCGTACCACCTGCCTGACTTTCTCACGGATCACATCGGCCAGATACGAAAGCATTGGAGCGTTCTGGTCAAGACGCTGCTTCTGCAGCTCTTCTCACACAACAGACCGCACCAGCTCGCGTAGTGCTTCCATGCCGTTACCGAAGACTGGTGGCAACATGTTCAAGGAAGTGACGATCGCATCCCGGTTCTACAACCTTGCTCGCTGTTGTAGCGTCCTTTCCATTGTAGTCGCCTCGGAACGAAACTCGGCGACGGTGCGCAGCGGGCTTCGAATTAGTCCGGCAAAGAGTTCTTGCTTCACGCCTCGCATCAGATGGCGCTGCTTCCTGTCTTCACTCATATTTGGATCCGCTCGGAGGAATGGGCGAGTATGTCTGCCAGATACATGGCGACAGTTTCGTTATTTCGCTGATTTCTTGTCTGAAGCGCAGCTTCAGCTCTCTCTTTGCTGTCTGTGTTTGGGAAAGCAGCGAGCAGCTCCCGTCGAAATCATCCCACGACCGGAAGATAGCTTCGTGGTTTTCATACCACGTTCGTACGCTATCTTTCAGTGCGAAGTAAACACTTCTAAGTTTGCGCTCTTCCCCATATCCGTTAGCCTTTGCGACGCGTTCAAAGTATTCAAGCCAGCCCTCTGCGTCCTCGTAGCTTTCGCCGTGGAAAGACTTTGGTAGCATTGGCTGGTTTATTACAATGTTGGCTGGAGTGACGTGAGCTGTCATGTCGGTTGCGTACCCGTTCACAGCCGTTGATGTTCCAAGGGAAGTCGATAAAGGTGAAAATTCAGGACCCTCACCACGTAGGCGTCGACTACAGCGCTTATGAACAGGAGTCGGCTCGTTGGGTCGAAATCGCTGTGGTTCTGGACTGTGCTCCGTCACTCGAGAGGGGCTTGGCATCACACCCAGCACTTCCACCAGATTTGTAACGCACTCTTCAATGAACTTTTTAATAGGCTAACGTAGGCAGGGCGAACTTCTGCCCGAGAATAATAACACAGCTAGATTGTCTCGAGGATTCACTTCTGCCTCTTCTTCTACGTTCTTCGTTTTTGTTTTATTTTTCAGCACAGTTCGCGCGCAGCTGGGTCCCGCAGGCTCGTGCGTCGCAAACCATCTAGAGGGCACAAGTATCGGCTAGCGCGCGAAATTGGAAGTCACATTGTGTCAATATTCTTCTATTTCCTTATTCAACGCAACCAATTTCCTGCAGATATTTTTATTAACTTTTTTTGCGCGAGCCTCAAATTGAGCTCTTTCTTTTTGCGCCACATGTTTACCATGTGTCTATCAACTCGTTCCTGGTTCTCATCGACGTTGATTTCCTCAGTTGCATCGTGGACCGATTGAATAACTCTCTTGCTCCATTCGTCTATGTGTTCAATGTCATCCTGTCACACCGACTATTTCTGAAAGCATGCCAATTCACAGTTTCTAGTTTCTCGTGCGAGCTACTGAAGGACCGTCTTCTGTGACTATCTCTATTATTTCTTGCAAAGGTTTAGCGGATACAATGCTTCCCATAAGAATGATGAAAAATAGCATAGCGAATGTTGGTCTACTACCCAAAAATTATTATCATTAATGCCATAATGGGTACCCAGCAAATGTACTTGAAGCAGTTACGCAATGAGTGTTTAGAAAAAGGCTTTGAAAGCCAACGTTAGTCAACGTTACTAGATTCTGCTTTCTGTTTGCAAACTGCGCCGCCGCAGGTATCACCCTTCCATGCACCACCACGAGGGGGCGCACTCGTCTTTTTTTTTTTGACCGGTCTGACGAGGCTCACGGTGGTTAGGCTCACGCCACTGACCACGCCGGTGAAGCAAAACAGCAGGTGCTTCTTCGTAGTGGGCAAGTATAGTGCAAGTGTGTTCCGTAGCGATCGCTATCATTGTGTGTCTCAGTGAGATCGACGACACTCGCGCAGTTTGTGCTCCCACTGTTGCTTACTGCGATATCATGGTAACAATGGACGTTGTGTCTCACTTGCGGTCAGCTCTGTTGTGTTATCATGCCGGTTGTTAGTTGCACAGCTCTCATGCGTCGTGTAATGGTTTTTCGATGTTATAAAAAATGCCTCGCTGCTTTGTCACTGGTTGCCGAAGCGGCTACGACTCGACGAAATCTGTGACCGAAAAAAGGCATTTTTTCAAGCCACCCGTTGATGAGGTGGGTCTTCAACAGTGGCAACGAGCAATACCGAGATTGGATAAGGAACTACCAAGATCTAGCGCTGTATGCGACCTCCACTTCTAGGAGAACGATATCTTGAAGCACTACGTGTACAATGTTCACTGCGAAGTAGTTTTGATAGCGCGTGAGAAAAAGTGACTTCCAGTTTGTTTGTTGTAGCGTTCAATAAAGTGTGTTCGATAAGACTTTGCTAAACTCATTGTATATTGAATTTTATAGCCTTATAAAGGACACGCATTTATTGAATTCGTGTGCTATATTTTCTTGAAAAAAACGTTCGGATCGTAAATTTCAGTTATCTGAAACGAACAAGTTGTTCTGGGCTTTACACTTCCAATATCTCCGGTGGCATCAGATGAATGTGGTGTGCGCCTAATCATATAACAATAACTAAGGTTATATGATTACGAAGCACGTCGTGTTGAAGAGCTTTGAAAAATTTGGCCACCTGTGGTATCTCTAAAATGCACCTGAATTCAAGTGCATAGTCCTCCAGCATTTATCCTTAAGCCTACTGCAACGGTTTTTTTAATATATACGGTTGAAGTGTAAAGAACAAGAACGCAATACAGCTAAATTACCACTGTACCTGCAAGATTCAGGCATCACACTCGCATTTCCGCCATGTGGCACAGCAATTGCCGCACAACTTGTGCTTTAATTGCCAACTCGTAATAACCTTAGTGCACTATAACAGAAAATAACTTCCGCAATGCCAAAATAGCGGCAATAATTTTAACACTGTGAATAGGATTCATTACGTCGTGGCGACCCGTCAAATGGCATCGGAAGCGCCACCTAGGGAGCGGAAAATAATAGGAGCCGTGTTTCGCCGCCTCGTCCCAGCGGAGTTTGCCAACTAAAAAAATAATCTAGTAACGTTGCTGAAAGGTGGCTCTTTTATATTTCGCTATGACTGTGCTAGCTTTCCGCGCAGGCCTGGCATTTTTTTATTGTAGCTGAGGAAGTATGGTGGGAAACTTCAAAATGAGTACTAGCATATTGAATTTACTACGCAGTTAGTTCCTCATACAGCGATAAGAGACACATGAAATTCTAATATTTTTTGTTTAATAAAGCAGGCCACATCTACGCTTGTGATGCGAAGACTGAGGTAGCAGTAAAGCTGTTGCCGTCCTCTTTAATTCTTTCGCTCTATTTCTTTCTTTCCATCTGTATTTTCTCAATCTCACATGCATTTTTATATTCTATATTTGTCTTTATTTTTCTCGCTCTCTTTTCATATTCTTCTTTCTGCCTTTCCTTCTCTTTTTCTTTTTGTGGTGTACGTTTTACTCCCTCCGACCACCTCGGTGGAACACTGGAAACGGTGCTCGGCTACTGACCCGAAGGTCACGGGTTCGATCGCCACCGTGGCGGCAGCATCTCGATGGAGGAGGCCCGTGTACTGTGCGATGTCAGTGCTGGAACACCAGATGATTACAACTTCCGGAGCCCACGACGTATCTCATAATCATGTTGCGGTTTCGGGACGGTAAACCCCAGATAATAATATTACTATTACTATTCCATCATCTTCTCTACCACCTTTTATCATTTCCCTGTAACGAAAGAACAGCGCAAGAAGACAGCGACTGTTCTACCTTCACAATGCTTCCAAACCAACTAGCCCACAGACAAGCATTTACCAAGTTGATTCCTCTCTCTCGCCCCGCCGCGATGATCTAGTGTCGACCACTGCATCCCGCAGGTCGCGGGGTCAAATCCCGGCTGCGGGGGCTGCGTTTTCGATGGAGGCGAAAATACTGTAGGCCCGTGTGCTCAGGTTTGGGTGCACGGTGAAGAACCCCAGGTGTTCGAAATTTCCGGAGCCCTCCCTTACGGCGTCTCTCATAATCATAGGGTGGTTTTGGTATGTTAAACTATACATACTAATCAATCATCAATCGATTCCTCTCTCTCCCTTTCCTACACCCTTGATAGTCTCTAATTCGAACCACATCCACGAAGAAATATTTTCTCCCTAGAAAATCTCTCTTTCCCTATCTTCAAGTGTCTTTATTTCTCTCTGTGTGTACTCATCGACACGCCCACCCATTGGTGGGCGTGTCGATGATGCCGCCTATTGCATCCTGGAGAAATTGGAATTTGTGTTGTGGGAGCGAAGCAGACGATGAAGGCGTCTGCACGACAGGAATGTTTCAGACGCCTGTATGACCAGAGTAAATCATCATCATCATCATTGTCAATATCATCATCATAATCATCACCAGCCTGACTACGACTGGAGTAAATGTGTTATGTTTATTTCCTTGCTGTAAATGTAAATAGCCATCACTGCAATCACAATTCGCGTCGCACTGATATAGCTTCACAGTGTCTTCTTCTAACGCAGCTACAAGACCTGGCATGGCTTTTCATAGCATAGTCGACTGTCTCGCAGAATGTCTGGGTTCGATTCCTGCTGCCATTCTGCTTTTCGTTCTTTGCATTTATCGGGTAAACGCTGCCGACGCCAACATTTTATTAAAGTTCTAACGTTTCTGTTCACGCCGTTCCTAGGTAGATATGAACTGTGAATGACCTGCGGCGCATACCCGCTTACCACGGTCCCTCTTCTACTTCGCTCCCCAAACACAAAAGGCGATTTCTTCGAGCAATGACTGCAACAACTTTGGTGGGCAACCACATTCCTTGACTCGAGTCGACGAAAATGATGCATTGATGATGCTGTGGGTCGGTCCTGCATACTTTTCCATCACACCATGTCTGCAACTTGTGAATTCCAAGCTACACACTAAACCAATTCTGACCCATAAAGATGCAAAAAAGGGTGCGACACCCTAAGCACACCTTTTGAGCACCCTATACGCGTCACAGCACTTCAAGGCGGAACCAAAAGGGTGCATACATCGAAAGGGTGTAAACTAGGGAGCAAAAAAAGGTGCAACAACTAATGGGTGCCGATGAGCACCCATTAAGGTGCACAGTCGCCAACAAAACTTTGTGAGCAACGTGGTCATAGAGCATAACCAACAGCTTTTAGAGGTCCCCTGGTTAGACACCAGGGTCTCATTAGTAACCCCACCACAGTAGTGGATATCTGAATAGCGGTAGTGCCCAGCTGAACGTAAGTTCTACATTGGTTCTGGCGTTCGTGCTGCCTCTTCCTCGTCGCCTCTCGGCCGGCGCTGACCACGCTATGCGCTACAAGCTCACTAGCCAATGGCGGAGTATGCAGCTTGTAGACCTACAACAGGATTTTGACTTAAACATATAGAGCTCTGAGCCTCGTTTGCGCCTAACATGGCAAATAAAACTTTGTCCAGGACTTTATATATAAATCATACATTTGTTATTGCAAAGAAATACATACCAACAAGACCGTTGTTGAGAAAATCGTTTTTGTGTAGTAAATATATTCATTAACCTTATAATGCATCAGATTGACACGTGTTACCAATTTTAATGATGGGCTATGGATTTGGACGTTCTATTAATATGACATTGAAGCAACGTTTTCTTGCTTTTGTATACTAAAATATTCTTTAAAGCAAGTTAAAGTAAGCCTTGCCCAGAACCTTTTCCTAAAAAAACTTTCACTAAAGATAGCTAAAGTAATGTTGGCCAATAAAGTACCAGTACGCTTATTTTGTTGTGACCATTTTTGCTTGCTTCTTGTATTTTATACTCAAGTCGGCAACCATGGAAGCCTCTTTCTTTTTGGCTCGTGTTGCTCGTGTTTCCTCCTATTTCCTTGCCGAGCGTAGACGATCGTGACGACGAGACCGGCGCGCTTTTTCGTTTACGCTTGTCAAAATAGTATATAAAGGTGAGCATGAATGAGTTCATTGCCTTTTAAAGCTGCTAGTCTCGATGAAGTGAAACTACTTCATGCATGTAATACCAATGTCACGCGGTACCGCGCCGTGGCTGACACAAATGTACAGGAGGGGTCAACAGTTCCCAGGCCACGCTGTCATAGGAATACATGGGATGGTAGCCTAAGAACTTTTTACCAACCCTGTACGTCGAAAACACGGTGATATAAAAAGCAATCCGCGCAGCGCAATCTAAATAGGATCGCGTTGCGATTGGGGCTGATCGCAATTGGAGGTGTCAGCACCTGATCCGGCTAAAGCCTCATCCATATCGGTCTTTTTGCGATTGTAACTGCTCGTGCGGCACCGGTACAGTCAATTTTAATCGCGATCAGGTCCAATCGCTATATGTGTGATGTCTGCATTGTTCGTCTTGTATATGGTAAGGGGACGCAAATTTTAAATGTCCTGGTGTACTTATTATACTGTTTGTGAAAAATAAATTGTCCGGGTCGATATGCATATTTCCAGCTGCTGTACGTACAACACGCAAGGCAGTAGATGCTGAGGTCAGCCAAGTGATTGGCAATTGGTTACGCTTTGCCAATGCAAGGCTTACTGTGTCCAAGGCCAGCAAAAACCTAATGTTTATTATTTTGCATCGTACAGCCGAGCTATCACTCTTTGTTCTTGCCACCTATTGGTTTGTGGCATAACTTTTTCACAAGCTTTTCTGTGCTCTTTCGTAAAAAAGAGGAAGTGGTAATTTTTTTTACTTACACTTTTTTATAATTAATCTTACTTAGAATGCAATTATATATATATATATATATATATATATATATATATATATATATATATATATATATATATATATATATATATATATATATATATATATATATATATATATATATTACGAGCTCAGTTATGTTCTATTTATTAATCGTAAGAAGAAAACATGTAGCACATAACAGCTTGTGGTAATCAGTTTCATGTGAAGCAGTCTGCGAGTGGTTGTGCTGCATTTTTTGGCTTTAAGTTAAACGTACAAGGTGGGCAGATGTGTTTTGGTCAATGTAGTAGTTATGTGCACATAGTGGTCTTACTAGGCACGTTGGCTACACCAGCTTTGTTTATTGCGTACAGCCGGATCCCTGGCTCGTTAGATGACTGTATTTTTCCCACGCCAAAGATACCTGATGCCTCGTCTTCAGGTTTAGATGAGACTAAGTGATGACAGGTTATACAGCTTATTTCTTGCTGTGTGGGTATAACGACAGTAAAAAGCACAAATTTGGATGAAAGCAGATGGTCTGGGATGTATGGGGGCTGCCATGTTGCTTTAGGTCATCTTGGTTAGGCTATTGCGATTACCAGCTGTTAATGGCTACAGTAATTCAGAGTTTGCGAAGTACATGCCAAACGTACTTCTTATAGCTGTAGCGTGTCATGCAAGAAGCACAGTTAAAACCCTTGTATATGATTAATAATGAAACAGTTATGTCAGGAACTATTTATATACGCTGCACAAGTCTACTGCAAGTGTACTCCGCGTAGCTCCAGCAGCGCTGTAAGGTATCTGCTTCCATTCAGTGATATAGGGGTCAAAAGCTTTAAATTTTGAAGTGCGGTCATGTACAAGCAGCCAGCAAGTGACAGCATATACCATCGAGGGACTACAATGGCACTATCAAATGTGATGTGGACCAGGAAGGTAGCACTATGGCAAGGCAGTGCAGACAGTGATACTTATTGGTGGTTGGATGAAATTCGAGTTTTTAAACAGCTGCTGCGAACAAGTACTTTGCAGAGCACTAACAAGGCTGCATGCATTAATTGTACAGTGGTGGTGAACGGTTTTCATTGTCTTATCAAAAACATCTGCAATGCTTATGCTGCTACTAAAGCTATTATGTTTGTTTATTATCTGCAGTAATTCCTGAATATTCTTTGTTTTTGCAGAACAAAGTGCCACGGCCTGCTTATTGATCACAGCCAAGCCTCGGATGAGCATCGGGGAATAAAGTACATACGGGCATCATGCAATAAAGTATATTTGCAATCAAGACATGCAGTTGAGCTGAGTTAGTGCTGCCAAACAGCTGCAAAATGTAGAAAGTCTTTAAAACTGGTAATTACAGTGCTTCGAATCAGTCTGGTTCAGTCCATGCATATATATACAAGCTGCTAACACACATGCGTTCCATCAATAATTTAGTGTACCTTAGAATACCCTACTGCATGTTGAAGACATGCTCGAGCTCTGATTCGCAAGTTTGTTTTTTCAGTTAAAAAGACTTCTGACATCGGGACTGTTTTCAATGTTGCATGTGTATAATTTACTATAATTCTTAATATTTTATAAATGTTACAAGAGTGTAACTTGTAGCGTCACTCTTACGTTTTGCTTAACATTATGCAAACGTTATCATAACGTTTTATTATGTTTACATCACGTTCAAGATAACGTTACTGTTACGTTTATTCACAACGTTAGCAGAACATTTAGTTTCAATTACATTAACAATATTGTTTCAACATTGAAGCTGAACACAAAAGTAAGAAGATTATAACGTATTTGTGCTACTTGGGGTACCGGTCACCGCTATTTCGATCCCTTCATTTCACGGTCGTCTGCTCTTGATCGAGATGATCCAGCGTCAAATCTGTCAACATTGGTCGGATTGGCATGGCTAGGAAGCAGGTTCCCGGCTTGCGTTCCGCGTGTTTAATTTTGCGGCAACGACTGAATGTGTTTCGTGTGACAGTGGAAGAGGCGAGTGGTTTTTTGGTGGTTTTCATTCACAGTGCGTGGCCTGCATGACCCCATTAGCGCGCTGCATAAGCATAGGAGTTGAGAGTATGCACGAGGACTCCGCGAGCGTAGCTCCGGCCGTGTGCATGCGACGTATCTGCTCACGGAGGAAGGAAAGGTAGGAGAGGGCATGCCCAGCCGGCGCAGGGCGTAAAAAATGTGGCGGAAATCACGTCACATTTTTGGAAGAAGTGATGATCTGTTCGTGCATACTGCGTACGATGAGGTGGTCTGAATTTTTCTGGGCCCTTATGGGGAAAGAAAATCTGAAAATGGTCCGTGTTTCTCCAGTCTGCGACTCTTCTATGTAGACGCTCTGCGCCGAGATTAGAGACAGCGGAGCGGATGAAAAAGTTTCCCTCGATTATGACGCAGATCTCACTTCCGAAGCCAAATTGCTACACTGTAAGGCCATTAGGATGGTAGGGTTCCAGCCCAGGGGGTGCAATGACTGCTTCATAGCTGCCCTGCGTCTGTTACAGGACTGCCAGCACCTGAAAACATTGAGCGTGCTCATCCAGAACGACATGAGGCTATCATTAGCATTAGCCGAATTTCTGAAGTCAGCTACAGCGTTACGTACAATAAGACTTCGCATTGAATACTTTGGCCTACCAGACACACGTGATCAAAACCTATGGTGGAATATCATCCTCGAGTCTATCTGTAGAGGTCACAGCGGGAAAGATCTGTTCCTCGAAATGCCTGACATGAGCATGCCAGAATGCAAAGACTTCGCCGACTCGGTCAAGCATAGCAGGTGCATGCGGAAGTTGTGCTTTATGGAGTCACCTAAGGCTATCAATACCGCCTTCTTTCAGCGCCTTTCAGAGGGTATTCAATATAATTACACGCTGGCATCTGTGACCTTCGACGGTGGCTTAGGAGCGGATGGTGTCAGCCACTGGCTTGCTGTGAAGGAGAAGACGTGGAGGAACATTGGTCTCGTTACACGGGCGGCACGGATAAAACAGGCTTCGCAATTCGACAGGTACCTGCAAAAAAAATTCTGCTGTTATAGTCTAAGCCCGGTAGGCGTTTTTAGGCGTTCAATTTGTGCTCATGCCATTTCGTATTATTATCACGCTACGGAATCTCTTAAAACTTTGCTTCGAATACCACGTGCATATAAGGAATTCTTTGATCTGCGCCACAGGACATTTATGTGAAGTTGCTAATTCAACGTGCTTGTTGTCATTGACTATTGTCGAATACTGAAGCCTGGTACAAAGACTACAGAAAACGACTGTGTACATCTACATTGATCAAAATTTTTACGTGACAGCCTTAATGACTTCGTTTCGCAAAAATTCTGGCGTCCGCGTCAGCGGCTGAGAGTAAAAAATCATCATATTTGTGAGACCGAGAAAACTACCATGTTACCGTGATTTAAAAATCGAAAAAATAGGCAAATAACGAAATCCTGGGTGCCAGTGGCGGTCTAACCCAGATTGTTTGGATCTGAGTGGGGATCGAACCCGGGTTGTTTGAATGGCAAGCTGGTGTTCTATTACACAGTCATGCCTCTTTGTGAGCACAGTGAAAGTATCTTCCTCTGCTTGGAAATGCAGTGAAAGTTTCTTTCATGCTTCACACACACACGCGTCTTCTTCACATCCTTGACAATACAACATGAACTGTTGTCGTAATAATGCGTGGTACAAGCATACATTGCCATGTGGCGTCCGAACACGGAGTTATTTTTATGGCTTCATAGTTTAAGTCACTCACCAACTACAAAAGGCACACACGTTACTGCACCATCAAGTCCACTTGGCGGGTGCATAGCAAGTTCGAAAAGATTTCATACAATAAGTCTTTGAAGTACGCACTTGGAACACAATATCGCTACTGAGCTTAACAATTACAGTGAAGCTTAATATCCCCCAATTTTAACCCAATCCGTCGTTTTTCACAAAAACGTTGTTTTGCTAAGGTATATGCGACGCCACTTACTGGAAAGAAGTTTTGAACGCTGTAAATAGTATACCATCATTGACACTGGGCTATACTAACACTCTTAGATATTGCACATTTGATTGATGACTAGTGATGAATTGTAAAAAAAAAACAATCGAAGCTGACATTTCATTTAATGAGTGATGCGTCACTCAATATTCCTTCCCAATAAAGTAAAAATAAATAATTGAAAAAGAAATAGGTGACCAGTTTTCACGGCCTGGTACATAAAAGATATCGATGAGAAATGAGTTGAAAATCAAGGAAACCAACCTTAGTATACCACGTATTGTAAAGTGCAAATATGTAATCAGCCTGTTGTAAGAAACTGCTTAAAATTCAAAGGGAAAAAGCTAGCAAATTTGCAGGCGAGATTGCTGAAAAAAAAGAGATGAAGAAATAACCAAAACGCTTCAAAGAAGTAATCAGAAGGCAAAACAGCATGTGAACTAAAGAGGCCAAATTTTTCGACATCAAGCCAGAGCCAAACGTCGGCTGACAAAAACATGCTGGAATGACTATTCACTACTGAACGCATCTATTCTCTATGAAAGCCTAAACCACTAATCACATTGTCATGTAATTCCAGGTCATATATTCAAGATGACCATTGGAACGTGTCCATTTTTCATGCGATCTCAGTTTCAGTGTGGGTGTTAGTATCGAAAGAGAGAGTGGTTGTATCAGAAAGAGACGTTTAGAATGTCGGTAGAAAATAGGAGAGTAAAAATAGGGCCCGCAGCGGGTGCAGATAGCAGAGAGGATAACAAAATGGATGAGCGGGAAGAAGCATCCTTGATTCTCAAGGGATACATAATTATGATGAACCACCATAGCTGTCTGTAAACTCTTATAGCAGGTGGTGTTAAAGGTCATCGTAGGGCGCGTTAGTTGCAAAATACGGCTTGTGGTGGGTGACGGCAAGGCCGGAGCCCTAGCACGACTCGTATAGTGCTTCGTTCGCCAAACACTGAAATGTAGGGTTTGGTTCCCAGTAGTAAAGAATTGATGTTCCGTCCTCTGCTATACATAGTTTCGCTTACTGCTTGATAACTGTACATTTTTAGGGGTGAAGCTCCTTATAGCAGCACCCGTTCGTCCCTCGTAGGCGTAGTAGTAGTGTGTAACAAGTGTTACATTTTGACCTCCAAGGTGGTGCCGGTGGGAGATTTCTTCTGTGCGTTGTTGAACGATAAAAGAATTCGCACCGTGCGCGTTACTGAAAGCCGAATGCTCTTGTCTCTCATTCCCCATTAGCAGCCACTGGCATGTACATAGAGCACCATCTGACAAGAAAGGGTTGCTACGTTATACTCGCTGGGTGTAACGTCCTTAGTTTTAGAAAGGTTTAGCGAGCGTTGAGCCGCAGTGTCATGAATACAATGAACTAGTATATACCATGAACTCGAGGTGGTTAAAGGTGGGAAGTAGACCCGAAGCGCAAGCCGTAAGAAAGTACGCGTGTGCCACCTCTCGTTTAGTCCTTGGAATGTCCGCTGGATGGCGGTGCTTCTATATGGGAAATATATGATGAAAAGATGCGAGATGGTGGTACTTGGAGTGTTGAATAGATGGACGAACGGACATACAGACAGATGCATGGATGGACGCATGAACGGACGCAGGGACGGATGCATCGACGAACCCAGAAATGGACGCACGAACAGACGCATGCACGGAAGGGCAGATGGACGCATGGACGGTCCCACAGACGGACGCATGGGCGGACGGAAGCAAGAACGAATGGACAGACGAAAGCTTCGTCCCACTCTCCATCATTCACTCCGTGGATATGCTGCCAATTTTTTTTCCGAAAACTACTGAATATATACGATAACGCCATGCGTGCTTATTTGGCTTCGTTATCTGTGAACTTTGTAATATTGTGTGGAAACATCAGCGTGGTCCCTCAACTAACGCTTACGTGACCCATAGGCGATAGCTATTCGGCATCCATCAAGTATGTACGTTGGTATTTTTTACAATCATTTGTTGACTTGACCACTTTTTGTGCATGTTACAATAGCACGTTTGAACTAATTCGGCTAGTGCCAAAACCAATAAGGTGGAGAAACTTCCCAAATGAATCCATTACATTGATACAAGCTATGATGAGCATCAACGTGACGAAGATGACCATGGAAAAGAGTTCGGGTAGTTGTTGCTTTTCTGAATCTTAGCTGAAGGACTGTGTGTACTCCAAGTACAATCTGGAAATATATTTTTTTCTGCCTTTTGTTTACTCTCACATTATGGCAATATACCTAAAGGGACCCGTGGTCATAAAACACTGTTTATTCGTAGCCGAAGCTCACAAGATTACGCCTGTGAAAAACTATAGCGCATGAAGTAACGTGGAATTAACAATAAATTGTCGAAATCAGCTAGAGATCATGTACTCTTCCTACACAACTGATGACATAAACTCATAGACCACATCATCACCCAAATATCCACGGCCATTGCCTAGTTTGAGCATAGTCAGCTGCATAGTCTCCGCGGCCGTCTAGAGATGTCGCTATATGCCCTCGCGTGCCCTCTCGCAACCGCACTGAGCGCAGGCAAAGAAACGCAAGAAAAATTGCTGGAGGAACTGATGCACGCTGACGAGCAGATGTATCTTCTTAGCCGTTTGTTTCCCTGGCACCCTTGCATTGGTTTCAGCAACCTCTATAGTACTCAATCTTCGTTCGGTTTCGAAGTGCTTGTTTCACCTCTGCACAAGGGCAACGTGTGGTTTTTTTTTTTTCGTGGCCAAC
Organism: Rhipicephalus microplus; assembly: GCF_013339725.1. NCBI lineage: Eukaryota > Metazoa > Arthropoda > Arachnida > Ixodida > Ixodidae > Rhipicephalus > Rhipicephalus microplus. The sequence continues at coordinate 50,395,733 of NC_051172.1, forward strand.
CAACCACCACTTGCTTCTCGAGTTCGTGTTGATTGGCTGCCACGATACTTGCCAACACACTTTCCTAGCATGTCTTTCGATGGAAAGTGAGCACCGATTTATACGATAGTGCAAAGAAAAACGTCCTTTCCTCTGAAGTGTATGTTTGGGGCGTCACGCATATTTACAAGTGCTCAGAGTGGATTACAGGCTTCCCAAGCAACGTTCGGGTCCGCAACTGCATGTATCGTAACTGGGAATATCCACTGTGTGTCTGCTGCCGCCCGAGCTTTTGTGCATGTGCAAACCCCACGAATTGAATCCGCGGCACGTGACAATGTAACTATTGCTGACTCAAAGTTCTCCAGGCCAAAGCGCATGCGCGAACTGTCCTTGCCACCACCGCTGCCAGGTTTAGTCACTAACCGCCTTTGCTGGCAGCATCTGTCCCCAGTAACTCATAGCTCGGCCCTGCGAGCGTCGCATCCAGACTTGATCTTGGTTTACCATAGCAGCACCCAGGAAGCCCTCATTAAACAATGTTGGCGACATGGTGCTCACATACATCTGCTTTTGTGTACTCATGTATCAAGCTATGTGTGCGTGAAAACCGCTCTGGATCCCACCCCTCTTAGGGCCCTCTGAAACGGAAGCTGCGACGGAGTGGCATAAATTGGTCCTAAGTAGTTAATTGTAGCGTGCGCCAACGAATGTGCCAAAAAAGCTGAACGCAAAATTTGTGCTTATTTTAGGAGCCCCAGATGGTCGAACTGTAACTATCTTTCCAGAAGCCTAACCTAAGGCGTGCCTCAAAAGCACATGGCAGATGCGGCATGCGAAAGCCAAGACGATACTGCGGTTCATACACTACCCGCCGAATATTCGTAGTGTGCGCACTATTCGTGAAAGAGCGTACTGGTAATTTCCTATTAGAAGCCCGAAAGAAATTATTCCAATCAGGCTCATAAACTTAATCTACGCGCGATACCGCATATGTCAAGAACCAATTTCAAGAGATGCAGTTACCACCCCAAATAAGATGCAAAATTGTATTATTTGTGTATCGGCAACAAACAGCATCGTTGTCTCGCCACATTATTCATATTTATGAAATCAATTTTCACGTGCTCTCTGCCCCTGAGAGATGCAATTCTCGCTGTTCTCTGTGCGAAGTATTGATTCCTTCTAGGAACACCGTAGCAAAGCAATCTTGCAAAAAATGGCAGCATATCCACGAGGTGAATGATGGAGAGTGGGGTGAAGCATCCGTCCGTCCATTCGTTCTTGCTTCCGTGAGTCTATCCACCCGTCCGTGCGTCCGTCCCTGCGTTCGTTCATGCATCCGCCTTCATCCGTCCAAGCGTCCATCCATCGGTGCAGCCATCCGTGCGTCCATCCATGCATCTGCCTGTGTGTCCATTCGTCCATCTAGTCGACACTCGAAGTACCACCATCTCGCATCTTTTCATCGTATATTCCGCATATAGAAGCACCGTCATCCAGCGGATATTCCAAGGACAAAACGAGAGGTGGCACACGTGCACTTTCTTACGGCTTGCCCTTCGTGTCTACTTCCCACCTTTAACCACCTGGAGTTCATGGTATATACTAGTTCACTGTATTGATGGCACTGCAGCCCAACGCTCGCTAAACCTTTCTAAAACCAAGGAGGTTACGCCCAGTGAGTATAACGTAGCAACCCTTTCTTGTCAGATAGTGCTCAATGTACATTCCAATGGCTGAGACCGGAGAATTCGGCATTTAGCTAAGCGCACACTGCAAATTTTTTTATTGTTCAACAACGCACAGGAAAAATCTCCCACTGACACCACCTTGCAGGTCAATGCGTAAGAGATGTGACGTACTACGACAAGGGACGAAAGGGTGCCACTTTAGGGAGCTTCGCCCCTAAAAATTAACGATGTTTTTCCAAAGGGTTCCTGATGGGATGCGAAGCAGCAGCTTGGCACACGGGTGGCGCCACGCGTAGAACGGCGCTCACGCGGATTCTGCGGTGAGCGCTGGAACAATCGTTTCAAGCGATGGCTGGCGTAAGTTTTGTAGTTTCCTCACAGCGGACACGGGTGCTGGCGCGCGTTTTGTTTGCGTTCGTCTTCCTTGATTTGCGTCTAGCCAGTGTTCACGACGCGTTGAAGACACCTGCGCTCGGTTTCCTTGGCTTGTGTCTCGTCGGTGTTACCCGCGCACAGTATTCATAATCAAACGCGATCGGCGTGCTCGACTCGCACCTTGTCGGTGTTTAGGGCTTCTCTGGCTCGCGCCTTCTCGGTGTTGCAGGCACGACGTCGCCATTCACGAACGCGATTCGGCTCCGCTAATCTTCGCAACGGTAGTGATAGCCACGATAGGCTAAATCGCTTCAGCGCATGTTTCAGCGGGTGAAGGGGCTTCGCTATTCGGCGTCCTCTCCATCGCGGATAAACGAGCCGAAAGAGTCTTCACTCAATGTGCGCTCGAACGTTGTGAATGGTGGAGAGGGCAAAGCAAGAGAGAAGTGGAATGAGGCGGGCACGCGGCAGGCGAGGGAGAAAATGACGTCACTGCGCACTGCGAGGGAAGGCGTGACCTACTTCGCACCACCCCAACACCTGCGGTGAGGAGAGCGTGGGGTGGTGCGTTGGCACGGAGACACGGACAGACGCGTCACACAAGCTAGTCAAAAATCTGCTTCGCATATAATAACTCTGATTGTCTTAATTGTATGGCAGCTTTCTTGTATGAAGTAAATGAATTATTTTATCTTTGCTGGACGAAGGCGTATAGCGAGAAAGCTCTCAAATATCGTTCTTCTTCAATCGTTTCTATCCTATGCTGGCAACGATTCTCATGCTTTAGTAAGAAATAATCTATGACTTTCGACTTGTTCTCTCTTTTGTTAGTACCCACTCAATTACACTATTCGTTGTACTCACTAAATGACCAGCAGGACAAGTTTGCCAACACTTTAAGCTCCTACCGCGAGTAACTGCATTTACATTTACCCCCTAATATAAATACCATCATGTACCACTAATTGAGCATTTACCTTATTGCCCAGAAGGGCACCAACTTTTGCACATTATAATGTAACAGCCATTTCACAATTTTACACAGGTTACTTCACAGTAATTGAGGATATCTTAACACCACACGACTACGTGGATACAAGAGAAGGGACAAACCCTTCACAGTACATTACTTCAGAGTGCCCTATACAAGAATACGTCTACCTAAATGCAGCCTTACATCCCGTGCAGGCACGTGACAACAGCGGTGGACCGCATCTCCCGATACCCTGGCTTGTTGGATGAGGTTGCTAGTATAGCTAAACTCGACCGTGCAGAGCTCGAGGTCTTGGTACAAGACCGCTTGAGGGGAATTCAATCCAAAGATGGTTTTATGCGTGTCGTCGGAGTTGTCAAGGATAGAGTGATCTGCCATCCTTCCGACGACGGCCGCATGCAGTTGAGTGACCGGAACGAGGACTGCTGGAGATATGTGCGGCGCTATCTCATCGCCGATGACGTGCAGTACGACACTTGTGTGTGACCATGTTGTGAGTGTTTTTTAATAGTTGTGAGTGTGCAGGGTCAGAATGCAGGTGCATGCGAGCACTCAAGTGTCTTCGCACTCTGTTTTAGTCAAGTCAGCCTTTTCGATGTTAGCTTGCTTAAAAGTTTGGGTCACCTCCGCGAGCTGAAGCCAATTCTTTCGCTCTTACTTTTCGCGCACTGCCCATCCGGGATGCTGCGTACTGCGACCATTAAACATTTGCTTCAGAGCTGCATACTGCCACCATTTTATAAAGGGCGCCGAGTTGTTACTCTGACAGTCTACCCACAGTAAACATCAGGGAGGAGGGCCTCGGTGTGAACTGGTTACTGACGAACCATTTTTGCAGCACAGCACATATTCTTCCACTGAACTCCTCACTTTGGTGCACCAGCTGTGGCGCATGCATGCTTACCAGCGGACGACTTCTCATCTCTAGCGGACAGGTAGCAAGTAGTCGGACTCTCACTGTGTCTGTGGGACATACCAGTTAAAAGCTTTCTGTGGACACACCGGACGTTGACGTTGATGGATATCTACATTCTTAAATTCTGGCTCACATCAACCCTAGGAGATTTGACAAGAATTACATAGCTTACAAAATAAATGTTTAAAAAGTAGGAAAGAGAGTAATTCCTTGCTATGTATAAAAAATTGCAGTATATTTACGGAGTGAATGATGATGAGTGAGGCGAAGTGTCCGCCAGTCCGTCCATGTGTCCGTCCATCCGTCCACCTAATGAAAATTCTAAGTACCACCATCTTGCATAATTTTATTGTATAGTCATCATATACAAGTACCGCCATCAAGTGGACATTCCAAGGGCTAAACTAAAGGTAACTGCCGACTACTACTACTACTTAACTCTAAGCCTTTGAGGACCTAGTCTGTATAGGGCGGGAAAGTTCCCGATGCGGGCGCAGGGTCACTGGCTTATGGAACTTGCATGAAGTTCGGTTGGTATCCTTGCCCGAGAGGGCTAGTAGTTTACACCGCAATAATCGTCGGTGAGCTGCGTAACGACTACCTCCGTGGTATATGCTGAGTTCCGATCCACCAGCAGATCTGAGGTTTCTTGCGAAGAGGTTGACGTGAAAGTGACCTGCGACATGGAAAGATGCATGCACGGATCGCAGTGCTGGTGATGGCTCTTCATATACCAGTTGCGTTGGTCTAGGACCAATGGCTTTGGCTAAATGACTTCATGAACACTGAGCGAGCAGTACAGACATCTGTTTGATTTGTTTTGATATGATTCATTCATAAATGGCACATACCCACTCTGGAGATTCCTTCTGAATATCCATCTTCTTCTTCTCTGTGTGGAGAGATCGAGAATAACACGTTTATTAGATTTTCTTCTCGAGTAGATTGGTGTGTGGAGGCGTTTCGTGAGGTATGTATGACATGTGGCAGTAATGTCGGGAAAGCGAAGTTTTTGCAGAATGCAGAGCCTCTAGTATGTGGCACGGCCACGTCGTCTCAGCGAAACGTAGGAAACGCCAGTTTTTTTGTTCATAGCGTCGCATTGTCAGCCCAGCCTAAGAAACACCGTGGTCTTTATAATTACGTGTCTATGCATTTTTTAAATAAAACAGAACGTAATCGATACGTTTTGATGTTACGCCTTAGATAACACCTTATATTTGCTTTCTTGTTGACAGTGATTACAAGTCTGAACGCAGCCATTATATCAAGACAGCTGGGCATTGGTAAAGGACCTAAAATTTCGCCGGGTGGCTGAATCGTGGGATTGAGAGACCAACAAACGGATGGACAGACAGACAGACCAAAATTTATGCGTGAAGTATCGCAACAATGACTTTAAAAGGCTATAAAAATATCATGACCGATTGAGTATTGCGTGGCTGGATATTTATTTCTCTCTCTCTCTTTCTCTCTTCGGTATTTTTTTCATAATCATGGCTATTTCAGGCGATGCAGTAGAGTAGAGCATTGCGATCTAACCAAACTCTGGCAAATACCAGTGTATGATGGTGATAGCTTTGCGGTGGTGTCAACATTGCGGCCAGTTAAAGCAGCTTCACTTTTAAAATATAACCTTAAATATGCACCCTCGTACCGTTATTCTGCACTCGCACATTTTTCCTACCACTAACAGCATGCCTTCCCGATTTGTGGCCTCTTTGTAGTTCGTCCTCGTAAGTTGCATTTCTACTTGTTAACTCCAAGTAGTCATTTCCCGCGGACTTGAACATACTTGCTCCCATGTAGCGTTTTTTTGCTCTCCGTAATCTCTGACGACTTTTGAAGCATTTAATTGAAAATATGTGCTTGAAGAGAGTTGCATTTGCCGAAAGATGCAACTCTATAACAAAATAGCGTGAAAAACGTAAAGAAATAAAGCAATAATATCTTTTCTACAAGTGTCCTGACATGCTTCACAACATGCCAGCTCATATCGGTTGTAAAGGGAGCGAGCCAAAGGCCGATATTACAGGGCAACCTGCATAGATATGTATATCCATCCACCCAACTGGAGCATCTATTTTTGTCGCTTGTGCCACCTTCATTTATAGGCGTGCTTAAGCGCTCATATCTTTGAACTTTTGCGACGAGTGTCTCATTCATGGTTGCAAGCTAGGGTTAAAAACGAACGGCGTTAAATGAAAAGGGGAAGACAAAAAGAAGTTATTGAAGTACAAATTTGCATTGGGTGGGTTTCATTAAGTGGCTAGGGAACAACAATACATACAAATTGAATTCATTTTGATTGACAGTTGGACTGCTTGACTTCAAGCTCCATGTACTTGGAAGCCTCACCTAAAGTAAATAGTAACAGTGATGTTTTCTCCACCATTGAAAGTTGTGGTAATGAATTGATATTTTTTGAATACCAATTTCAATGCTACCATTATTCTTTGTATCAATGTTTGCTAAATTTCACAGAGGTCATACAATACTTTTCTCGGTCGTTTTTGTTAGTGTGTCTGTTTCTTTGCCAACTTGCCTAACTGGGTGCGAGCCAATCGCGTATGTGAAGGCCTCTAAAACCATGTTTTGAAAAAAAAGTGGTTTTGAGCTTTCCACATGGGCATTACTCACCCTGGGGACGTCACCACTAGGGCACCTTAACAGGGGCACAATTGATGCTCTATTTAATTATACAAAGGAAACTAACATAAGGTCATATTAATAGTATCAGTACATATAAAATATCATTCATTTGTTTATTGCCATTATCAATAGATTGAATTAGTCTGAATGCCTCAAATTAGTTTATGTAGCACTGCCTTAGGAAACACCAAAATTATAATGATTTTCTTGCTTCTCTATAGATAATATTTTTCGCATGTCTTTACCTCTCTCTCTGCTGCATCTCTCTTTCTTATTCTTTAGTCTTTTTTCCAGAAATTCTATTGCCGCACGTTTCCTGGCCCATCCCCCATGGTATGTTTTGGCATTCCTCCGGGAATCATCATCATCATTTAAACTTCAACTTTCACTCCTGGGTGGATGCGAGTCATTGGCGTGAGATGTCACCATCGGATCACATCATGTTGCATAGAGAAGCTCGTGAGGTTGGGCCAGCTAGATCTTGGGTGGTTCATCGCTCCAAGCCCATGTAGCTGCTGCCCAGTCACCTCGGCTGCCACACTGCAAAACATTGCGCGTATTTACGGACAGAGAAGCGGACATAGTGTCCAGGAAATAAACACACTCCACCTCTTCGCCAACATCAAGGATACAGCACACGTTTAAGAATCACTGACTTAACCACTTCGCGAATATTATGGATACAACACACGTTTACCACTGATGTTTCACTGAATTGTGCAAAAAACAAGTGTCTCCTCCGTCAACAAAAAATTATACAAAGAAGTCATTTGCCATAAGTATGGCCTCCAGAAATTTATGTTAATATGGCCGTCGCATATCTTCATTGCATCCATCACCACGACGTGTTCTGCCCCGCTTTTATTCTACGAAATTGTATTTGTTCCCAAACTGCGGTTTAGGCGGGCATCGCGGAAAGAGGAACCATTCGACCACGGCGGGCGCATCGCCATCGTCACTCATCACTACTCTAGTCACGGACGCGAGGCCCACCACTGGAGAAGCGGGCGCTGCAGTCGTTGTGACGTACAGGGTGGGATCACGTGATCTCAATCTGCTCTGCCAAGCGAAGCGCAGGGTGTAGGTGTTCTGTGGCATGGTAGAATGCGTCGCTTTTAAACGCGATTTCTAGGCTTTTCTGCCTTTGAAAAGCGTTCTTTAACGCGGGCTTCATGTGAGCCGACACCGAGAGAGTACACATTTTGGGAGAGTGCAGTCAAACTCACCTGCGGCATGGTACTCTACTGCTCCGTGCCACAGTGCTCTACGTACGCGAGGGAGCCAGGCATGAGCTTTCACTCCCCCTCCTCCCTCAAAAAAAAGCAACTACTCAACGCATGGCTTGTAAAGCTTCGAACGGGCAAGGAACCAAGCTCCTACGCACGTGTGTGCAGCAAGCGCTTCCGCGAAGAAAAATGTGTGTACGGAGTGGGAGCGCGAATGTTCGGTGAGTAGTAGACGACGTGCGACGATCTTTCACGTACTACAGTGTTCAACGAGTGATACGTGATACGCAATGCTTGGACCGCATGGCGGATAGTTCTATTTACGCCACTGGTGAGCAGTAGGTGATTGCCGAGGGACGGAATGCAGGCACAATGCATCGGAAGGACTCGCAATTTCGTGCGATACAGAAATGGTAGCTCGGAGTCCCCAGTGCTTACTGGTGGCGCTAGAAGTATCGCGTTTCAATCACTGTGCATGGTTCGTTGGCCGTAAACCGCTAGCATAACAAGTTTCTTCCACGGCAGCTTGGAAAAAGCGCTGCCTTAAAGCTGGAGCTGTGCCGTCGAAGAATTTACCGGTGCGCCCGTTGGATCGTCCGCGTACTGAGCGTTGCCAAATCCGGAAGCAAAAGACTGGTTAGTATTTTTTTTTAATTAGTCAGCTACGTGGTGCCACGCTTGTCAAACAGTGTACTTATGCTCGTAGGGTGTGCACGCCGCTTCGATGCTTCGAATGAGTACTTGGCATTATTTCTGCGGTTCTGTTCGAGCATGCTTACTGATGCGCTGCCAACAATGAGTTCATACTTAACTCTTTTCGTTTTATTTGTTAAAAAGCAATTTCTAATACGAAACTGCATTAAAGCTCGTGAATTAGTAATGAAGCCTAAATGCGAAGATTTGTGTCGAATTGCGAAGCTTCTTTATTCGTACCGCCCGTGTAACGAGACCAGAGTTCCTCCATGTCTTCTCCTTCACAGCAAGCCAGTGGCTGACCTACGTCACCATCGAATGTCAGAGATGCCAGCGTATAATTATCTTGAATACCCTCTGAAAGGCGCTGAAAGAAGGCGGTATTGATACGCTTAGGTGACTCCATAAAGCACAACTTCCGCATGCACCTGCTATGCTTGACAGAGTCGGCGAAGTCTTTGCTGTCTTGCATGCTCATGTCAGGCATTTCGAGGAGCAGATCTTTCACGCTGTGACCTCTACAGATAGACTCGAGGATGATATTCCACCATAGTTTTTGATCACGTGTGTCTGGTAGGTCAAAGTTTTCAATGCGAAGTCCTATTGTACGTAACGCTGTAGCTGACTTCGAAAATTCGGCTAAGGCTAATGATAGCCTCATGTGGGCGTTCTGGATGTGCACGCTCAATGTTTTCAGGTGCTGACACTCCGGTAACAGAAGCAGGGCAGCTATTAAGCGGTCATTGCACCTACAGGTCTGGAACCCAACCATCCTAATGACCTTGCAGAGTAGTAATGTGGCTTCGAAAGTGAGATCTGCGTCATAATCGAGGGAAACTTTTTCATCCGCTCCGCTGTCTCTAATCTCGGCGCAGAGCGTCCACATGTCAGAAAAGTCGCAGACTGGAGGAACACGGACCATTTTCAGATTTTCTTTCCCCAGAAGGGCCCGGAAAAACTCAGACCACCTCGTCGTATGCAGTATGCACGAACAGAGCATCACTTCTTCCAGGGTGTCGTTCTCAATGAGAGGAGTAACCCAGCAGTCGTAAACTGTGAGCAGCTAAAAAAGCTCGTCATCAGATGTCACGATGGACAGCGAGCGCATTGCATACTTTTCCTTTATGATTCGCGTTACCAGGGCCATGCTCTCTTCAGTTGCTTTGAAGATGAAGAGTGAGAGCTTCTCGATGCTCTTATTTTCCAAAACGCCTTCAAGCACGGCAATTTGCAGCGACCAGTTACTTGTGCCTAGAGACAAGTTCTTTAGCATAGTTGTCGAGCTGAGATACTGCTTCCAAGTTTGGATATAAGGGTCTGTCTCGAGTGCCAAGTCTTCGAAACTTAATTCTTCTAAGGTGGGCTTTCTTAAGATAGCATTAAGAAGTTCGTCAACCGTCTGCTCATTGGTAATCATATCACGTATGTGCAGTCCTCTCAAAGATGATGACACCTGAAAAAGTGCGCACACCGGTTCTAAATTGTAGACCAGGTCGAGCCGGCTGGTCATCAATTCAAGTATCTCGATATTCGTCAGGCAAGGTAGAATATTAGCAAAGGTGCTTATCACGGACAGCCATTTTTGGCGGCCCCGCGTCACGGCCATTACCGGGCGCCGTACTCCCCCACAGACCGTGGGAATAGCGGGCGCATGAAAGGGAGCCGAGAAGTGCAGAATGGGGTGCTCTTCTTAGAACGTCGCCGCCGATGTTTGATCCTTTTGTAACTGCGGCGGTGTCTGCAAGGTCGTGGAAGGCCGCGATGTACCCCGAACAATGATTAGGCTGCGGGACGCACCGGCTGAGAGCCAAACAGTCTGACCGTTTCCCACGGGGGAAACCGTGGGAAAACCTTTAGTGGCCAAGTCGTATGACAACACCCCAACAGGTTGTCGCTCTCGCTAGTTGAGGACCCTCTCCTAAATAAAAAGGGGTGGGGTCAATATATTTTTTGGGGGGTGGAGTTTCCATCAATGAAACGCGCATGACTGGACCCGTGTAGAGGTCTCTTGTCCCCAAGGAAGAGAGCGAGGAGACACGAGGGGGATTTAAGGGCAGGATTTTGCCCTGCTAGGCAGACTAGTCACTTACCAACAAGAGGTAGAAACAGATCAACAAGCATCTCTTCTAGAAGTTTTTAGTGTGGCTCTGTATCGGCTGGCCACCTAAACTTAGCCGTTCGTCTAGTTGTGACGCGATATTAACGTCTGCAACGTAGACATCGGGACTTCGCCTCGAGTTAGCTCAACCTGCCCGAAGTCACCTGCAAGCACTAGCCTCCCGGAGCCACCAGCGTCGCAACACCGCTGACATCGCAGTCGTGCCAGAACTCTCTTCGACTTCTCGCATCCGATCGTCGGGGACGCAACGCTGCCGGTCATCACACGTATGCCTTCACCTGTTTATATCTTCGAACTTTCTCCTCCGTAGTTCTATTGTTGTTAGTTTGTGTAGTTTGTAATAGTTCTCTCACGTAAGCTAATTTATTGTTTTTATATGTTCTTTAGTTGTATCAAGTGTTGATGTATTTTTTAGTTGTATTGAAGTGTTGTACTAGATCCCGTCTGTTGCAATATCACGAGAGTAAAGTTTGTTTTGTTTTCTCACGTCCCTGATCTCTTCACTGTCTCTGCTTGCGTACGGAACGAACCAACCTGCTGTCATTCCCGTCGCAGACTTCGCGCTGGCGACGCTAGAGTGACAGCTTGTAACAAAACTGGCGTCCGCAACAAGAACGTTCCGTACAAGAATAAGACAGTGAGGGGTGAACGAGAACCGCGCGGACAGCGTGGTGATAGAGCCGCACAGTTGAAGCGGTTACACCCTGCAAATGATTGTGCTGTTTTTATAGTGACAATATAGTGACAGTTGCAGTATGGAGTGTATGGATTTTGATAAGTGGATCGCGCACGGTAAACAGTTAGGCCTCGAGGGCGCCGAACTGAGACAATGAATTACGGAGCAACAGGAACAGGCGCAGGCGTTAGCCAGAGAAGTAAAACTTCTTTTGGGCCTAGTTGGTTCATAGCCATAGAATATACTTTTACAGCGCAAACATAAAACGATCCACAAAGAAAGCGACGACACACACCAGCGCTGTATGTGTCGTCGCTTTCTTTGTGGATCGTTTTATGTTTGCGCTGTAAAAGTATATTCTATAGCCAGAGAAGAGCGGGCACTGGCCCGGGAAGAAAAAGAGAGAGAGCGCGAAGAAAGAGAGAAAGAACGAGAAGCGGCAAGGGAAGCGGCAGCCGAGAACGGGAAGTGCAGTTACTGCAATTAAAGATTCACCTCAATGAGAGTAGCAGGGTGAGGCGATCCAGAAGTGAGCACGGCGATGCCGGGGGGGGGGAGCCGAGTTCGAGAATACACACAGGTAGACTGCTCGTCACCTTTCATGAAGGAAGGGACGACTTAGATGCGTTTATACACCGGTTTGAGAGCATCGCCAGAGGGCAAAAGTGGCCTGAAAGCCAATGGGCGACGGCGCTTTCGACATGTCTTACAGGAGAGGCGCTAAGTGTTTATGGCAGGCTACCACCTACAGATGCAGCGAACTACACCAAGGTTAAAACCGCCCTCCTGATGCGCTTTCGTTTCACGGCGGATGGGTTCCGAGACAAGTTTAATAAGAAGAGGCCAGTAGGGGGTGAAAGAGCAACACAGTACGCGGCTCGCTTAAGACATTACTTCGATAGATGGGTTGAGCTGTTCAAAACTGAGACAGAATTCGAGTCCCTCCACGCATTGTTGATTAGAAAGAGGTTTTTGCATGAATGTGGTTCGAACCTGGCATTATATTTGAAAGAAAGAAGGGCGGAATCCCTCGGAGACATGCTTGAGCTAGCAGACCAGTTTTTGGAAGCTCAGGGCGGAGCAAGCCTAGCGAAAACAAAGAAAGATAGTCCCATAACGGACGAGAAGGGGAAATACGAGAAAGGAGGCAACAGCCACGCACCACTACCATGGTGCTATATTTGCAATCGTGGGAATCACCCGCCTCACTTGTGTCGCAACAGACCTGCCACTAATGTAGCCATCGTCTGCTTCAAGTGTGGGAAAAAAGGACATAGGGCAAACGACTGCAGGTCAGGAGCAAATAACTCACTCCAGGCGTCCTGCCTCTACGCACCAAGGGAAACGCGTGAGGATCCCATATGCGACGGGTATATCGAGCTTAGGAATGGCGAAAAAGTCCCCGTCGTCAACGCCGTAAGGGTGAAACCGCCGAAAAGTCTGGCCGAGGTCAAATGGCCCTTGCGCCAAAAAACACCATATATCATCAAATCTGGCCGAGAACCTACCAGAGGCCACAGGGACCCTCCGAGGCACAGACATATCAGTGTTGCGGGATACGGGGTGCAACACAGTAATCGTGCGGAGTAAGTTGGTGAAGGAAGACGAGCTGACAGGTACAAGCAGACTCGTCTACTTGGTTGACGGAACAGCGAGGATGCTGCCCGAAGCACGGATTGAGGTTGATACCCCCTACTTTACGGGCAATCTGACAGCACTATGCCTGCAAGATCCACTGTATGACCTCATTCTGGGCAATATCGATGGCGTAAGACCTCCTAAAGATCCCAGAAAGGAGACCGAAAAACCTGTCTCGACAAAGGAGTTAAGAAAAGAGCCTGTAGCAGCAGCTATCACCCGTTCCCAAGCACATGCACAGCCAAAAACATTTGCCAAGCTTCGTATGCCTGGGACCACGGCGGGATTGCCGGGAGATAACTATGGTTGCGAGCAGAGGGGAGATGCGACACTCAAACAGTGTTTTGAGAAGATCGGCAGGAAGCAAACATGCTGAAATGAGAAGGGAAGCGTCGAGTATAAACAAGAACAGGGACTGCTGTACCTACAGTACACAGAGGCCCACGGACGGCTTGTACGCCAATTAGTCGTTCCGCACTGCCACTGAGAAGCTGTGCTTAAAACAGCACACGATGGTATCATGGCAGCACACTTGGGCACGCAGAAAACCAAGGACTGGATCTCGGAGGAGCTCTTTTGGCCAGGCATCACAGCTGACGTAAAAAGGTTCGTCGCCTCATGTGACATTTGTCAGCGCACCGTACCAAAGGGCCGTGTACCACATGTTCCACTGGGGAGGGCACCCATAATCGACACCCCGTTCAAGCGAGTGGCGATCAATATAGTGGGACCGATTCACCCGCCTCAAAGCATGGGAATCGATACATTTTTACTTTAATGGATTATGCCACCCGGTATCCAGACGCAGTGGCACTCCCGAGTGTCGAAACTGAGTGAGTGGCCGAAGCCCTGGTCGAGATGTTCTCCCGATTTGGCGTCCCCCGCGAGGTATTGAGCGACCGGGGCACGAACTTCACATCGGACCTGATGAAGTAGCGCGGCTCCTTTCCGTTCGCCAGCTCCACACCACCCCATATCACCCCATGGCGAATGGCTTGGTGGAAAAATTCAACGGCACCTTGAAATTATAGTTGAAGCGCATGTGCGCCGAAAAACCGAGAGATTGGGACCGCTACCTGGAACCTCTCCTCTTTGCCTATAGGGAGGTTCCGCAGGCCAGTATGGGGTTTCCACCCTTCGAGCTTCTCTACGGCCGCCATGTGAGGGGACCCTTGGCGATACTGAAGGAGCTGTGGACGAACGCCGACTTGACTGAAGAAGCTAAGACGACGTACCAGCATGTCTTCGACCTTCGGAACCGTTTGGAGTAAACGTGCCGCCTGGCACACGAGGAGTTGGAAAAAGCCGGAGCACGGTACACGAAGCTGTACAATCGAAAGGCGAAGGAGCGGAGTTTCAACCCCGGAGACAAGGTACTGATTTTACTTCCCACCGACACGAACAAGCTGCTGCGGCAATGGAAGGGCCCTTTTGAAGTCCGGGAAAAGAAAGGTGAAGCTGACTACGTCGTAGACACGGCTGGTGGCAGAAAAATCTTCCACGCCAACTTACTGAAAATATACGAAGAGAGGGACCGCCCCTCCACCAAGGTGTGCAACGTGACATTTGGTGTTGTGTAATCGAGCGAGGACGAGAATATTCCAACCCCTGACTGGCTAAAAGTAGAAGGGGAAGAAGACGTGAAGCTGTCCGACAAACTGGACGCTCAGCAGATCGGACAGCTGCAAAGAATTGTCAGGGAACACGCTCGTATTTTCTCGGATGTCCCGGGCAAAACTGACTGGGTCCACTGCAACCTCGGACTCACCACGAGTAACCCCGTCCACGTGAAACAATACCCTCTTCCCTTTGCAACACGGGAAGGTGTAGAGAAAGAGGTGCGGGAGATGAAGAAGCTCGGCATCAATGAGAAATCAGAGTCACCTTATAATTAGCCAGTCATTTTGGTAAAGAAACCCGACGGTACAAATCGACTGTGTATCAATTTTCGACGCCTGAACAACGTTCTGGTGGCCGACTCCGAACCTATGACAAGAACTGACGCGGTGTTTGCTACAGTGAGAAAGAAGAAGTATTTCTCGAAGCTCGACTTCGTGAAGGGCTATTGGCAGATCCCACTGACCGAAGAGTCCAAAGCGAAGACGGCCTTCTCGACGACATCGGGACTATATCAGTTCCGCTTTATACCATTCGGCATCAAGACAGCGCCTGCTGTATTTGCTAAGTTGATGTGGAAGGTTGCAGAAGATATACCCGGTGTGGACCACTACTACGATGATGTACTGGTAGCCACCGAGATATGGGAAGAGCACCTGAAGTCTCTGGGACTGCTTTTTGAGCGCATACAGAGGGCCGGGCTTACAGAGCGCCCCAGTAAATGCGAACTTGGTGTGGAAGAAATCGACTTCTTGGGACACCGAGTTGGCAGGGGCAGATTGCAACCACTGGGGAAAACACTCGACAAGATCGAAGCTGCACCACGTCCTTCAACTAAGCGACAAGTGCGCGCCTTCCTCGGTTTGACCGGGTGCTATCGGGAATTTATCCCGAACTACGCAGAAGTCAGCGCTCCCCTTACAGATTTAACCCGGAAGGGCGAAGCTAACTCGGTGAAATGGACAGCAGCCCACAAGGAGGCTTTTCGAAGTCTCAAACAACATGTCTATACGGAGCCGATACTACGGCTACCAAATTTGCACCAACCATTTGTACTTCGAACGGACGCATCGGACACAAGTCTCGGAGCCGTGCTCATGCAGGCCCACGAAGGCAAGCTCCACCCCACAGCTTATGCCAGCCGAAAGCTGCTTCCACGGGAGGCTTCCTATAGTACCATCGAACGCGAATGTCTCGCGTTGGTATGGGGAATTCATAAATTCTCCATGTACTTATATGGAGTACATTTTTGTGTCCAGACAGACCACCAGCCTCTGAGTTATATCCAACGGGCAAAACAGCTGAACGCTCGAGTTCTTCGATGGAGTTTACTACTCCAAGAGTACCAGTTCACCATTACGCATATTAAGGGTAGCGAAAACGTGGGAGCCGATTATTTGAGCCGGATATAGTTCTTGAGGTCTGGGGAGCATGTTTTTTTTTATTCCTTTCGTCGTTTGTTTTCTGTTTGTATGAGCGTATTTCATTGTATAAGAAGTGTATTTTGAGTTATTTTCTTTTTGCTTGGTGCATTGGTTGTTTTTAGATGTTGTAACGCACATTGAAGGATTTCACTACAGTAGAGGAGCGCACCTGTTCCGTTTTGTTCGTAGTATACCTTCGCACAGTGTATTCTGTATTGATGGCTGCCGTACACGGCTATTTCTTTTTCTTGTTTGCATGGCGCATTGATATTGTTCGTGTAACTGAAGCTGGTACTCTAACAATTGTTTTCCCCTTTTGTTGTTACTTTGATGCACTCTGCCTATATATGTTGTGTATGAGAGGGGCAGTCCTCATGTCTCCCTTGTTGGTGGTGTTTTGTTCCTTGTTGTCGAAAAATTCCCCTCCGTGTGAGCCAATGTTATGAATAACATTCTGAAAGTGGGGGGCAATGTCACGGACGGCCATTTTTGGTGGCCTCGCGTCACGGCAATTAACGGGCGCCGTACTCCCCCACAGACCGTGGGAACAGCGGGCGCATGAAAGGGAGCCGAGAAGTGCAGAATGGGGTGCTCTTCTTAGAGCGTCGCCGCCAATGTTTGATCCTTTTGTAACTGCGGCGGCGTCTGCAAGGTCGTGGAAGGCCGCGATGTACCCCGAACAAGGATTAGGCTACGGGACGCACCGGCTGAGAGCCAAACAGTCTGACCGTTTCCTACGGGGAAACCGTTGGAAAACCTCTGGTGGCCAAGTCGTATGACAACACCCCAACAGGTTGTCACTCTCGCTAGTTGAGGGCCCTCTCCTAATTAAAAAGGGGTGGGGTCAATATATTTTTTGGGTGGAGTTTCCATCAATGAAACGCGCATGACTGGACCCACGTAGACGTCTCTTGTCCCCAAGGAAGAGAGCGAGGAGACACGAGGGGTATTTAAGCCCAGGATTTTGCCCGGCTAGGCAGACTAGTCACTGACCAAGGAGGTGTAGAAACAGATCAACAAGCATCTCTTCTAGAAGTTTTAAATGTGGCCCTGTATCAGCTGCCCACCTAAACTTAGCCGTTCGTCTAGTTGTGACGCGATATTAACGTCTGCAAGGTAGACATCGCGACTTCGCCTCGAGTTAGCTCAACCTGCCCGAAGTCACCTGCAAGCACTAGCTTCCCGGAGCCACCAGCGTCGCAACACCGCCGACATCGCAGTCGTGCCAGAACTCTCTTCGACTTCTCGCATCCGATCGTCGGGGACGCAACGCTGCCGGTCATCACACGTATGCCTTCACCTGTTTATATCTTCGAACTTTCTCCTCCGTAGTTCTATTGTTGTTAGTTTGTGTAGTTTGTAATAGTTCTCTCGCGTAAAGTGATTTATTGTTTTTATGTATTTTTTAGTTGTATCAAGTGTTGATGTATTTTGTTAGTTGTATTCGAGTGCTGTATTAGGTCCCGTGTGCTGCAATATCACTAGAGTAAAGTTTGTTTTGTTTTCTCACGTCTCTGATCTCTTCACTGTCTCTGCTTGCGTACGGAACGAACCAACCTGCTGTCATTCTCGTCACCGACTTCGCGCTGGCGACGCTAGAGTGGCAGCTTGTAACAGTGCTCGTTGCCGACGAGGTAACATCATATATAGTTAAATTTTTTATCCACTTGTTTTTACAGACGGAGCGCAAGAGACACAAACTCGTATACAGATCGGTGGAAAGCCTGATTATTACGCTGCCGATGCAGCAATGCGTTGTCAGCAACCAGTCAAGCATTTTGGCGCATTGCTGAAGGCGCCGTGAATCACTGTTTTGCACAGCTTGTAGGCGGGAGGTGCAATTCGTTATTGCGAGTTGGTTAGCCATTTCAGCCTCCTCTTGTATTTCAAATGCGGCCCCGAGTAGCAGCGTGTTCCATGTTTGCAGCTTCGTCAAAATCTGACACGTTTCATTTTTTGACGCTGTACAGGGAACAAGGTATTCCGAGGCTCTTGCCTCGAAGAACTCCATGTCTTACTTGTTTGGTTCGCGTATCACGTGTAGCACAACCCAGTGTCGGTCAGTCAGTACTGTCACAACAGCCACGTACATTCGGGAGATTCCTGGTTTACCTGCATTGATAATAATATTTTCTCTAAAAAAAAACCTTCGAGTAAAGAATTATTACTTTTGCACGCTTGTTTTTGGGATTAGTGTTTTCCCCTCTTGAAATTATGCGCAGAGATTGTGTAGTACAATCGGCATACGACAGCATCCATCACGTGTTGTGCACATTAAGGACAATATTTAGACGAAAAATGGGCATGCCTAAGAGAGAACCAGCTGGTAAATTACTAATGTTGCCACTGAGCATGGTCTCCAAGTGAAAAGCTATACATGTTGCTAGCATTCCAAGTTGTTGCAGTGCAGCTCCTCGCTTGAAACAGACCCGTTTCAAAAAACGTCACAGTATCGTCGCAAGGGGGAACCAACGAATGCGATAGCAGCAACTTCGAATGTAACGCTCAGAACAGCAAGCACCCCGCCGCGGTGGTCTAGTGGCTAAGGTACTCGGCTGCTGACCCGCTGGTCGCGGGATCAAATCCCGGCTGTGGCAGCTGCGTTTCTGATGGAGGCGGAAATGTTGTAGGCTTGTGTGCTCGAATTTGGATGCAAGTTGGTCGAAATTTCCGGAGCCCTCCAATACGGCGTCTCTCATAATCTAATGGTGGTTTTGGGATGTTAAATCTCACATATTTATCATCAATCAATGGCAAGCAGATCGAAACGTGCAGCGCACTGCTCACACACAAATAATGCACGAAAACAACACACACACCAATCACGAGTGCGAACTAACAACGTTTACCGTCACTCGACGCTTAGCGCGTTGTTTACACAAAAACGACACTCGAAACGTAATCACAGGTACAGATGAGTTCAAACTTACAAGTTTCTCGGTTGTTACTTCGCTGTATATGCAAAGTGCGCTTTTTTTGCAAACAGGGCCTGTGTAGCGAGTGAAGTGATCTTTGTGGGCCCGGAAACTAACGCAATCGTTCCGGTGTAAGCCCAACGCACACGATTCTCTCCGCTGAAGGATAAACACGTTTCCAAAAGCATCTAACCCCCCCTTCCCCACCTCCATCCGTGGGGCAAAGTACACGTGGGAGTGAAGCGCGTGCGGCTTTTTTTCTTTCTTTCTCGAGTTATCTTATATATAGATATGCTTACGTATACGGTGCATGACACCGACGCCTGCGGCAAAAGCAGCCGAGAGTCTCCATAGAATTGCTTCCGCAATTAATATGAAGTTAGCTAGCCTTCTATGCAGTATGATTGGCGGCTAGTCACTGCGAATAGCCAGTTCGAGCGCGGGTTGCATACGCAATGACTTGTAAAATGCTGAGCCACCTCTCCTAATACAAACACTTATAATACACAAGCCCCGACACGTTCAACTAGGACCACGTCTCCACTTGAAGCACGACATGTGCCGCCATTTATGAGGCAATATACAGTAAGAAAAGCGCACTTGAAAGTTATGAAAAGGGTCAATTTCCGCTCCTCCAAGAGTTTAGTAGGAAAGATCAGCTATTTTTACATCAATATGTTTGCACCCGATGTGGTCGTTTTTCGCGGAAAATGGTGTCATTTTTCACATATTTTACAACGTTAATTTCGTCGCTCCCTCATCATTGTTGGCGTAGACCTGTGTGCTCAGATGTGGGTGCACGTTAAAGAACCCCAGGTGGTTGAAATTTCTTGAGCCCTCCACCTCGGCGTCTCTCATAATCAAATGGTGGTTTTTCAGTCTCCTTGTGGCGTGCTTTGATATCCACCCAGGCCTCATCGACTTCCTCAGTTGACACTCCTTCATCCTTCATAATCTCAAGGATCACTTGCTTTCGTTTCGCACGGCCTAAAGTAATGCCGAGTTCCTCACAAATTTCGATGAGTTCCTTCAGTTTAAGGTTCTCCATCGTTCACACTAGCCTCCTACTGTTTGCCCCTGTTAAGAATCTACTTGCCGTACCCACTATAAGTCTACTAGCAAGACGCGCAAGCAACGTTTTAACACTGCCGTGTTTACACCCGGCTTCCGCATTAACTTTGGTTTCTAAGCGCTTCGACTTGGCTTGAAATAATCAAAGCTCACTCTAATGCTTCACACAGCCCTTCTCTAAACTATTATAACCTGTGCTAGAGTAGTCTGGTGAACTGAGTGGAAAACATCAGGCACTCACCGCATCGATGTCGCTGACGCCGGCCGATCCCGCAGCTGCCAACCACTGTTACGAAAACGGCGACGCCAACACGGTCCCGAAGGCGCCACCGCTCCAAACTCCGCCGACATGGTCACCAGCCGCTTGGTAGCGTAGGTTTCTCAGCTCGTGACTGCTTCTGCGCAGAGCTGATAGACGAGCGGACGAGACGACGCTGAGTTGTGGCAAGGTTTATGTACAGCATAGAAATAGAGGTGTTACAAATTCGGCACTAGGGCCGACAGCTTAGCGACTCGAAGAGCCGAGATGTCTTCTCTGACACATAGGTCTACTGCTGGCGACGCGCCGCAGGACTTCTTTCATAGGCACCGGGTGGATCCTTTGAGTAACCAAATGTCCAACCAGAAACGCCGCTGGCCGTGTTGTCGGAATCCTCCAATGGGGCCCGCCGCTGCGCGTGGTTGCACCAAGGATGAGGCATGTTGCCACGCACTGCGTAAGACTCGCCAGACTGGAAGGCGCCGATATCTGCGCGTGGTTGCAGCCAAGGACGAGTGACTTTCCCACGCATTGCGTAAGACTCGCCCGACTGGAAGGCGCAGATAGTTTCAATGGGCTCGCGGGCTGAGGGAGCTCGCGGTGTGTTGCGTGACAGACCGGCGCGGCCCCTTGATGACGTCGTTGAGTTGATCGCGTCAGGCAGGCTCGATTGCTGGCCTTGACACAGATTGCCTTTACAGAGGCATTGACGTTCGGTGTGGACTCGCAGGCGTAACACTTTCCAGTTTCATGAATATTTCATATGTAGTCCTATGATACAGTCATCACGCGTCAGATTACCATGAATTGTTGTAAACGCTATTCACTTATTTTTCTTATTAAAGTAGCCTTGTCCAGGGCTACCATTCTTGCAAGTGCTACCATAAGCTTACCGCATATGGTGTGGCTAATACCCTTGTCGCTGTTGACATTGTTACGTAACCATAAACAACTGCTCATATAAAACATATGCGAGTGTTCAACGTATGTGTGTACACAACATTTGTACACATCTTTAGCGTCCAGGTCGCGGGTTTCATTCCCGGCTGCGGCGGCTGCATTTCCGATGGAGGCGGAAATGTTGTAGGCCCGTGTACTCAGATTTGGGTGCACGTTAAAGAACCCCAGGTGTCAAAATTTCCGGAGCCCTCCACTACGGCGTCTCTCATAATCAAATGGTGGTTTTGGGACGTTAAACCCCACAAATCAATCAATCAATCAATCACATCTTTAGCGTCACCCAATAAATATTAAAACACAGGTAGCTGCCATCCGCATCTTTCGAATAAAATTGATTCCCAAGGTACGCGGGATCTGTGGATTACATACTCTGCTATTCGTGCATCATCTGCCAAAAATCCAACATCACGCCCGCTAAAAAATTACGAGAGAGGGTGCTCTCTCGCCCACTTCGCGCGATATTTATGTGCTTAGTCCCCGTCACTGCTTTCCAGTGCCAGTGCACATGATCTTCGCACGAGGTGGCAGCTGACCAATAAACCCTTCGATGCTTTTTTAAAGCATCACGTCTACCAGCTGGAAGCAATATACCTATGAAAGTGCAAAATGAGGTAATTGTTCTAAGGACTAGTTTATTTGTTGACAAACCAACTGCCAATTGGGCCAAATAAATCATTGAGGCATTCTTTGTTGCTTTTCTTGCGGCGCAGCTGTTATACGCCAGTTCCTGCATTGAAGCGGCATAGCCATCGCCAAAGCCGTTGGTGGCGTACCCGATATACATGAACAAGTAATCGATAGAAATGACAAAAATGAAAACCAATAAGAAAAATCTGGCAGATCCTACGTACCTTGGGAATTGACGTTATGCGAAGCATGCGAAAGAAAGGTTGACTGTATTGTAACTTATTTATTGGGTGACACGTCATGAAATGACGTTAAATATATGTATAAATGTTGCACGAAGACATACGTTTAAGTGTCGCCACCGACGGCTTTGGCGATGGCTATGCAAGTGCAAAGCAGTTGTTTGCACTTGCACAAAGATGCCAACAGGAACATGAGTATTAGCAACCAAAAGCGATAAGCTGATATGAAGCGCTGGTGTTCGCGAGGATGGCAGCCCTGGACACTGCTACATAAATCAACTTCAGCGCATGGCACCTAACTTCAAATGACATGAACCCGACGTGACGGCTCTATCAAACGAGTACATATGTAAGCTTTATAAAATAAGGTAGCCAGCACTGCAACCGCAACTGATGTTTCACGAACATTAGGGTCAATTAGAAAAGCAGTTCCGACATCTGGCGTGGCTCTGTGGTCGAATGCTGATTGCCACACAGAATATTTTGGTTTGATTCCTGCGGAGACACCGACATTGATTCTTGGCATTCGTCGGGTCAACGCTGCTGATGTCAGGTTTTTCTTGGCGCTCACACGTCAAAATCTCACATGTGAGCTCCTGTCGTTTTTGGACAGATACTAAGTGATTGATTGATATGTGGGATTTGACATTCCTAAAACCACCATATTATTGTGAGAGACGCCGTAGTGGAGGGCTCCGGAAATTTCAACCACCTGGGGTTGTTTAACGTGCACCCAAATCTGAGCACACGGCCCTACAGCATTTCCGTCTCCATCGAAAATTCAGCCGCCGCAGGCGGAATTTCACCCTGTGACCTACGGTCAGCAGCCGAGTACCTTTGCCACTAGACCACCGTGGTGTGGCGATACTAAGTGCCAACCACCTGTGGCACATATGCGTATACCAGTGGCACATACCTGCCGACTCGCTTTCTGGATTTCCTGCCGACCGGTGGTGCTCCCGCGATATCCGACAGCGCAGCTCTGGCCAACTGGGCTCGCCCTACGCCATCTCCTGACGCCGACAAGAGCTCTCGCCGAGTGGTGCCCCGTCCTCCGACTCCTGCGACTGTGTCCATCTTTCCTATCTCCTTCTTACTTCCGTCGTTTTCCGTCATTCGCTGTCCCTGTGCCTCTCTCTCTCCTTCCTCTCTATCTCTTTACCTTTTAATCCCTCCTTTACCCCCCCCCCCCTCGTGAGCTACTGCTCAGGTGTCCTCCCCCTGAGAGGCAAAAAATCAATCACTCACACATACCCGCCGGCGATAATCTGCCACTGTCTGGCGGGACGTGCTGGGCGACGTACGCGACAGGATTCATGCCATGACCAGCGCGTCATATCTGTCCAACTATCTTATCCTGCCATACCAATTTTGGTTCACGCCAAGTAATTGGGGTGATCACGAGAGCGCCAAAACGTAAACGGATGGATGGATGGATAGGTGGATGGATGGTACAAAAAATTACATGCCCCATATGCCCCAGTTTGGGGTAGTGCAGGGGTCAACACGAGCGAAGTGCAATGCCCGCGCCTCTCCCCGGGGGCACCGCCATTCTGACCACGGTAACCCCGACACCACGTAAGTATGGACAGACGAACGGACGGACAGATCAACGGACGGACGTATGGACGGACGGACGGACGTATGGACGGACGGACGGACGGACGGATGGACGGACGGACGGACGGACGGACGGATTATGCTATTGACGGGCATAGAACATCATTATTGAAAGTTTGTAGGCAAGTAGTAAAACACGATAATTGATACAATCTGTTATGGGTTGTATGTGCAGTAATTCATACTGGGTGTATTTTCCATATGAATAGAAAGGAACGTAGTGCCATATTCCGGGATATATTTAGAGGTTTCTTCATTGTAGGGTATATTCCATAAATTCCTATAGCATACGTGATGTATGAATATATGAAAAAAATGACATCATCTTCTCATTTTCTTTAATACAAAAAATGCAGCAAAGCCTGTAAATAATAGGTGTTTTGTTAAGTCGGGACATCGGGGCCCCGCGTCGCAGAGACTACACGAGACGGCGGCTGGCGGGAAACTGTTTTTATTAAAGACGATAGTCTTTCTCGGGGACCTCCGACGGAAAAATTTAGGTCTGTCTGTCTGTCTGTACATTTGTCTGTCTGTCTGTACATTTGTCTGTTTGTCCGTCCTTAACGATATCTTAAGCGGCACCAAACGGCTGATCCCATCCGCAGCGCCCACCAATATTGCTCAAAATTTAGCGTTCATAGTTGTGCGATTGTCAATTAAAAAGCAATCATTGCGCATATCTGAGGTGCCATAAAAACACGTCGATGTTTTGTATGTCCGCCTTTATATTAAAAGAGGCACACACAAGTAACTCTAAGGACTGTAGCGTTTATCGCGCTGGGCTGACAGTGCAACGCGATGCTCAAAAAGGTAAACGTTTCCAACGCTTTGATACGACGACACGGTGGTGGCACCTGCCCGTCGCTTTGCGTTATACACCCTATCACCTCCGAGACAGGTGTGCCTCTTTCTCCGCGGGCGCGCACGCCTTCGTTTTCGAAGAAAACTGCCAGATGGTGCTCGTGTCTAACGTGCCTCGGTGCGCTTGTTCGCCTCCGCTACACGCTCGAGGCGCTCTAACGCAGCGCCTCCAGAATACCATTCACCAATTTTCTTGCACAAAACATAAAATAAACGTTTTGTTTGCTCTCTCCAGACGCAAGACTATCGTCTTTCGACGACATTTGCTGCGTAACATGCAGATTCGCGGCCATTTTTTTTACTCTTAGAAGCGAGCGTAGGAGGTGGGAGAGGGGGAGAAGAAGATCGCGTGATCCGGCATCACAAGCATGAGCGTGTCGGCTGCATTTGCAAGCGAGGCACAACACTTGGAGTGGCCGTGTGTCAGTTGGTGTGAGCGTACACGACATCCCTTACCCCTTAGACGGGGTTCCCGTATCGGTCGGGTGGACACCGATGACGTTGGGGCCTCGGCGCAGTTTGGTGTTGCGCGGAGCCACTGTGTCGGACATCGGTAGCTTGCGTCGCAATGTCCGGCCTGGCATCAGCCTCTTTATGCGGCGGCAAGGCTTCCTCCGGCAGCGTGATCACGCAGGGAGCCCGCACTGTGCCTTGCTCACTGGCTGCTGGTCCACTCGTTTGATCACTCCGCGGCGAATCTTTTTTCGGGTAAGCTTCCGCACCTGGTTTTATATGATCAAGGTGCCGACGAACCGTTTCGCTTCCTGACTTTATTAGCCAAGATCGATGTCCGAGTCTCCTCCACACGGCACCTTTAACCCAAGCTTGACTGACTTTGAAGTTACGAAAAAAGACCGACTGTTCGATCGCAAGTTTTCTTCGCGATTTAGTAACGCTGTGGTCCGTAGTCACTCTCTCAGCAGGTCGTGGCTACATGCGTGTCAGAGCCGTTGAGAGCTCGCCGTCGAACATCAGTTCAGCTGGCGTCTGGCCCGTCGTTACTGAGATTAACATATTCTAGGGACCATACTGAGATGGTGGTGTGTTGTTTCAGCATAAAACGAGCCAGTCTGCACGCAAATGTTCCTGTGCGATCTTTCGCAAATGCCTCTTTCACTTCATACACCATTATTTCTCCTTGCCCATTCGTGGCCAAATAATAAGGGGCACTTGTGATGTGTGAAACCTGATTCTTCCTCAAAAATTTTTCCATTTCTGCGGAAACGAAGGACGGCCCGTTATCGGTGACCAACCTTTCGGGTATGCCGAAAGTTGCAAACAGATTTCTAAGTTCCTCGATCAGGGTCGGGGACTGTATATTCCGCATGGTGCATACTTCGAGCCTGTTACTGTTGTTGCGAATCCCAGTGCTGTTCACCAGTAGTCGCTTCGAATCCTAGCGCTGATCGCCAGTTGTTGCATACCGGGGTCTACCCGACGCTTCTCCGCTGACGTGGGTTGCCGTAACGTCAGGGTTACGTCGGACCTGGTCTCTTGTGGTAGCGTGGCGTAACTTCGGGTGGAGGAAACGAACACCGATAAGGTGGGGATACAAAAAACAAACAGGTTTATGGCACTATTTACACTTATTTACAGCATAGAAAGGCTAGGAGTTTCACAAAGCCCGAACGTGGTGATTGAACCGTTACATGGTTCATAGCCACGCCCAGCACTTGCAAGCGTCTTTTTAAGCCCTGCCGGGCTCCTCCTCCCTCAATGAAGCACCAATCCCACACAAACACAAGATACCGCTCTCCAGAGCATCAGTAAAATACGGACACAGTCCGCCGAATAGTTATTGCACCTCTTGACGCAATGCTCCTCCGGTCCGAGTTTCACTGAGGAGAGGGGAAATGGGGTTCTCTCCCGGAAGAATTTGGCGGTTGGGTTGCTTCTTCCGCCTTTCCCTGGAAGGGCCACCAAATAGTAGAGACTTTAATTGCTTAGTCACTATTTGCGCGGTCGGGCTGCCTCGCCGTCTCGCCAAAGAAGCCAGCCTGGAGGAAATGCTTGTAGGGCTCACGGACCGTCTTCAAATCCTTTTGTCGCTCCCCGCTGGACTCGCTCGGTGGATTCTGTGCCAACCGGTTGTGCCGTCGCGATCTCCGATGACAGCGCAGCTCAGGCCGACTGGATTAGCCCTACGCCATCTCCTGTCACCTACAAGAGCTCTCGCAAGTGCTGCCCCGTCCTCGGACTCCTGTGACCGTGTTTCATCTTTCTTATCTCTTATATCGTCGCTCGCTGTCCTTGCGCATCTCTCTTGCTCTCTCTTGTATATATATATATATATATATATATATATTATATATATATATATATATATATATATATATATATATATATATACATATATATACCTTTAATACTATCCTTTTAATCCCTCCTTACGCCCATCCCTTGTGAGTACTGTTGAGGTGTCGCACGCTGATGCAGATAGTTACGGGGCTCACTTTTCTCTTCCCTCTTATAACCACAATCTCTCGCTCCCCGCCGCTGGACGCTGGTTCTGAGAGAACTGGAGTTCCGAGCATGAGAGCGCTGCCCGGCTACGTGGTGGTAGTGGGAGTGTTACTGTATATGCTACCTTTAGATAGAGTTACTGTATATGCTACCTAACGGTAGCATATACAGTAACTCTAGGTGGTGGTAGTGGTTAGAAGAGAAAAAGGGCACATAATTTCTACAGCCCGGTAGGGAGCACGGCACAGTGCCTAGGCTACGTTTTTCAGGGACAGCATGGCGCCTACTGACGATGGTCACAACAGCTTCCCCCTCGCCAGATGAGTCAGGGAGGGCGGCAGTTACCGCTGCTGTACGAAGCGGTGACGGAAGGGTCCGTACTTGAATGCCAGGAACTCGCCTTTGCTTGTCGCATGGTCTGGGTACTTCGACAGCGTCTCTGAAACTTCACCACACGCGCAAGCAAGCACTCGGCCCCCTTCGAACAAACCAAGCCAAAAGAGGGATGGCAAACCAATTTTCTTTACTAGATTTACACTAAAAGCACACACTCAAAACTCTCAGGACTTCTTTGTGCTGAGAAACCAGACGTGCTAACTTATGCACTTCACATAATACGTTGCACGAAAAAAAAACTAAAATATCAATTTCGATACATTATGAGCACCCCCAGATAGCTTAGAAATAGCGGCTGAGCATGTCAGCGTTTCCATTGAATTTGCCCTCCTTATACTTAACGTCAAAATAATATTTTCAAAGAATAAAGCTCCACTTCACAAGGCGACTGTTTTTCGATGTCACGGTTTGCAGCCAAGTAAGGGGACAATGGTCTGTCTCTACTTTAAATTTAGCACCTCTGAAATAAGACTGCAACTGATTAATGGCCTACACAACGCAAGCACACTACTTTCCTGAAGCGCAGTACGTTATCTTACGAGAGCCCAATTTCAGGCTCAAGTAAAGCGCAGCTTTGCTTGTTACCACAGTCATCCTGGCATAGAACGGCTGCCTCCTTCCTTTCAACGCTGACCACTTTCATCGGTTCTGTCCCGCTGAGAGCACCGGTCAAGTACGCGAACGCTGAACAAACTCAGATTCAGCGAGCGCTACAATTGTCCTAACGTCTGTCTTTGTTTATGGCCGCCAATAACCATCTACTGCTAAGACATTAGGCTCACCAGTCTCCCAAAACCTTAGCCTTGTTATGCCTGCGAGTCCACACCGAACGTCCATGCCTCGGGAAAAAGGCAATCTGTGTCAAGGCCAGCACGCGAGCCCGCCTGACGCGAACAACTCAACGGCGTCATCACCTGGCGGCGCCTGTCTGTCCCGCAACGCACAGCGAGCCCGCTCAGCCCACGAGCCCGTTGAAGCAATAGGCGTCTTCCTGTCTGGCGAGTCTTACGAAATGCGTGGCGACGTCACCCGTCCTTGGCTGCAACCACGCGCAGCGGCTCCGAATTCGATGAGAGCAGAGGTGATTCTTATGAGCGAAAGGAAGAGAAAAGTGAGCCCCGTAACTGTCTGCTTCAGTGAGTGACACCTCAACAGTAGCTCACAAGAGATGGGGGTGAGGAGGGATAAAAAGTGGTAGGAGTAAAGGTGTATAAAAGAGGAGGAAGAAGAAGAGAGGAAGAGACGTGAGGTGGTAAGCCAGAGGAAGCGACAACAAACTGAGGAGATAAGAGAGATAGGAAAGATGGAAGCACGGTCACTGGAGTCCGAGGACGGGGCACACTTGCGAGAGCTCTTGTCGGCGTCGGTAGATGGCGTAGAGCAAGTCCAGTTGGTCAGAGCTACACTGTCGTCGAAGGTCGTCGGCGTCAGGAGGTGACGTAGGGCGAGCCCAGTCGGCCAGAGCTACGCTGACGTCGAAGATCGCAGGCGCGCGTGCGCGCACAAGCGGTCGGCACGGAATCCAGCAAGTGACTCCTCGATGAGAATGGCGCAGCCCAGCGGTGACCCCATTGGAGGATTCTGACCTCACGACCAGCGGCGCTTCTGGTTGGACATTTGGTTACTCAAGGAATCCTCCCGGTGCATATAAAAAATGCCCCGCGGCGCGTCGCGAGCAGTAGACCAAGGTGTCAGAGAAGAGAGTTCGGCTCTTCGAGTCTCTAAGCTATCGGCCCCAGTGCCGAATTTGTAACGCCTCTACATATTTCTTTCCTGCACATAAACCTTGTTAACTCACCGTCGTCTCGTCCGCTCGTCTATCAGCTCTGCGCAGAAGCAGTCGCGAGCTGAGAAACCTACGCTACCAAACGGCTCGTGACCTTCCCGGCGGAGTTCAAAATGAACAAGCTTGAGGTTCGTTGGAAAGGGCCCGCCAAAGTAATATCGAAAGCTTTCAGATACCAATTATGAAGTGAAATTAGGAAGGCGGCCGAACAAAATTTACCACAGTAACTTGATGAAACCATACGTTCAACGTCAAGCGGTCGTAAATCTGCTGTTGAATGCTTCAGAGGAAGAGGGAGCAGAAATTTTGAGTTCTAGTGATGTAATCGAAAGGGGATCGGAGGTAACCTTGGAGCAGTTGAACATAGAGCCTAGGTTAAGTGAAGTCCAGAAGGAGAACCTGAGAAGGATTGTTTCCGAGTTTGAAGACGTGTTTTGGACCGTCCCGGAAACACGACGGTGATCGAACACGATATCGAGCTAACTTGTGAGGACCCAATCCGTAGCAAGCCATATCGTTGTTCCCCTGTGCAAAAGCAGATCATGAAAGAGGAGATCGATAAAATGCTGGAGTTGGGAGTCATAGTACCGGGCGAGAGTGACTATACATCACCTCTAATATTGGTTCATGTGCCAGGAAAAGATCCGAGGCCATGCATCGATTATCGGCGTCTTAACGCTATAACTCAAGACCAAACTTACCCGATACCAAACCTAGAGGAGAGGGTGGAAACTATGTCACAGTCCAGCTATATTTCCACGTTAGACCTCGTGCGAGGGTACTGGCAAGTCCCCCTTACGGAGCGTGCTAGCCGCTATGCCGCATTTGTTTCTCCATTTGGAACGTATCGTCCACTGAAGCTGAGCTTTGGATTGAAAAATGCGCCCTTTTGTTTTTAGGCTTAATTGACCGCGTTCTGAAAGGCCTCTCTGAGTTCTGAGGAAGTGGTTGGCAGGGTTCGATGCAGTGACCATGGAATGGTACACTCTCGAATTCGCCTAGACTTGAAGAAGGAACGAGAGAAACTGATACGCAAGAAGCCAATCAATGAGCTAGCACTGAGAGGGAAAGTACAGGAATTCAGAGTGTCGCTGCAGAACAGGTACTCGGCTCTTAGTGAGGAAACCAACCTTAGCATAGATACAATGAATGATAATCTGACGAGTGTCATTACGGAGTGTGCAGTGGAAGTTGGAGGCAGGGTAGTTAGACAGGACACTGGCAAGCTTTCCCAGGAAACAACGAACCTAATTAAGAAGCCTCAAATCATGAAAGTGTCAAGTACAACAGACAAAATAGAACTGGCAGAGCTTTCGAAGGTGATTAATAGACGTAAGGCATGCGATGTAAGAAGGTATAACATGGAGAGAATTGAACACGCTCTGAAGAACGGAGCAAGCGTCAAAACAGTGAAGAGAAAACTTAGGATAGGCAAAAAACCAGATGTGTGCACTAAAAAGACAAGAAAGGCAAAGTAACGACCAATATGGATAGGATAGTAAAATTAGCGGAGAAGTTTTACAGAGATCTGTACAGTAGCCAGCAAAACCATGACCTTAATATAAGAACTAGCAGTAACCCGGATGACACCCCACCAGTACTGATAGAAGAAGTCAGAAAAGCCTTGAAGAGCATGCAAAGAGGCAAAGCTGCTGATGAGGATCAGGTAACACCAAATCTGCTGAACGATGGAGGGCAGATTGTGTTAGAAAAACTAGCGACCCTGCTTACGAGGTGCCTCCTGACGGGAAGAGTTCCAGAATCTTGGAAGAATGCTAACATCATCTTAATACATAAGAAAGGAGATGACAAGTACTTGAAGAATCACAGGCCGATCAGCTTGCTCTCCATATTATACAAGCTATTTACAAAGGTAATTGCTAACAGAATTAAGACATTATAATTCAATCAACCAAAGGAACAAGCAGGATTTTGAACAGGCTACTGAACAATTGACCACATTCATACTATCAATCAGGTAATAGAGAAATGCTCAGAGTGTAAGCAACCACTATACATAGCCTTCATAGATTACGAGAAGGCGTTTGATTCAGTAGAAATATCAGCCGTCATGCAGACACTGCGGAATCAGGGCGTCAATGAAGTATATATAAACATCCTGGAAGAAATCTACGGGGGATCAACTGCTACCATAGTGCTTCATAAAGAAAGCAACAGAATAGCAATCAAGAAGGGTGTAAGGCAGGGAGACACAATCTCCCCAATGCTATTTACCGCGTGCTTACAGGAGGTTTTCAGAAGCCTAGAATGGGAAACAGTTAGGGATAAGAGTTAATGGAGAGTACCTTAGTAACTTGCGCTTCGCCGATGAAATTGCATTGCTGAGTAACTCAGGGGACGAATTGCAACTCATGATTACGGAGTTAGACAAGGAGAGCAGAAAGGTGGGTCTCAAAATGAATCTGTAGAAAACGAAAGTAATGTAGAACAACCTCGAAAAAGAGCAGTGTTCGAGATAGGTAATAGTGCACTTCAAGTTGTAAAAGACTATGTCTACTTAGGGCAGGTAATAACTGCGGAGCCGAACCACGAGATTGAAGTAACTAGAAGAATAAGAATGGGGTGGAGCACATTTCGCATGCACTTTCAAATTATGACAGGTAGATTGCCACCATCCCTCAAGAGGAAGGTATATAACAGCTGTATTTTACCGGTACTTAGCTACGGAGCAGAAACCTGGAGACTTACAAAGAGGATTCAGCTTAAATTGAGGACGATGCAGTGAGCAATGGAAAGAAAAATGGTAGGTGTAACCTTAAGAGACAAGAAGAGAGCAGAGTGGATTAGGGAACAAACGGGGGTTAAGGATATCATAGCTGAAATTAAGAAGAAGAAATGGACATGGGCCGGGCATGTAGCGCGTAGACAGGATAACCGCTGGTTGTTAAGGGTAAATGACTGGATTCCCATAGAAGGCAAGCGGGTTAGGGGGAGACAGAAGGTTAGGTGGGCAGATGAGATTAAGAAGTTTGCGGGTATAAATTGGCAGCAGCAAGCACAGGACCGGGTTAACTGGCGGAACATAAGAGAGGCCTTTGTCCTGCAGTGGACGTAGTCAGGCTGATGATGATGATGAGTTCGCTCTGCCGTATCTTGACGATGTCGCCATCTTCTCCAACAACTGGGAAGAGCATGTCGAGCATTTACGCGTCGTGCTGAACAGGTTGAAAGGAGCTGGTCTTACCGTGAAACCTACTAAATGTCACCTAGGGTGCTTCGAGGTGTCTTACCTGGGACACGTTGTGGGGCGTGGCCGGCGTAGACCTTCAGAAATTAAGGTAGCCGCCGTCGTGAACTATCGACGAACAACCACAAAATCTGAGATAAGGGCATTCTTGGGCCTGGCTGGATACTATCAGCATTACGTGCAAAACTACTCTAGCATTGCCAGCCCTCTAACTGACGCAATTCGAAAATCCGAGCCCGTTAAAGTGTTATGGGAATCAGAAAAGGAGAATGCGTTTTGCCAGCTAGGCCCTAAGCGAAAAGCCCGTTCTCATGGCACCCGACTTCTCTAAGAGATATGTGATTCAATGCGACGCGAGTGATCGCGGCATGGGAGCTGTATTGTGCCAGGAAGACAGTGCTGGTAACGAAAGGCCAGTTTTGTATTTAAGCCGAAAACTCAGCGGCAGGGAAGTGGCATACAGTACCTCTGAAAAGGAATGCGCTTGCCTCGTGTGGGCCATTCAAAAGCTAGCTTGTTATGTATCCGGTTCGAGGTTTGTGGTCGAAACGGACCACTGTCCTTTAACCTGGTTAAATAACATGTTGCCTAAAAGTGGCTGGTTACTGAGGTGGAGCATGATACTCCAACAGCACAACTTTGACGTTCGCTACAAAAAAGGAAAGCTAAACGCTAATGCAGACGCATTGAGCCGTGCGTTTAGTTATTACCTTCTCCACCTTTCGGTTTCTCGCTGGCGATTCGGGGCAAAATTTTCTCCTCATCAGGGCCTTAGCTGAGCGCTCTCGTCCAGAATGAGCTCAAGGAGCCAACTTTGTGTTCTATTCTATTTCGTTACGTTGTTGTACATGTAAAAATTTGAGTTCCCATTTTAAGAGTCTTGTGTCCCACATGTGCCTCTTGATGTAGAGGGAACGAAATTCCGATATACACGTAGCTAGGTATATGTTGTAATATACTTTGTCTGGTGTTCTGTCGGGTGACCGAGGGCACTTGCTTGTGTCGTGTGTTGTCTGTTGTCGAACCGTTCTTGACAAGTTGCAGAACCATCGACAAGTGCTGAGACCGAAGATCGTCAGAAGAGACGAGCGAAGCTGGCCGACAAGTTGCGGCGACAAGCCAGTGGAGCTGGGATCCGTCCTCAAGAATGGGATGTGTTCCCGGAACGGAGTCTGGAGCTGTATTCTCCCCATGGCCCTGGAGGCGAACCTGGAGGGACCTAGCGAACGAGCGCGCCTGACATTCCGAGCCACGTAGAAGCAGCTCGTTTTTCCTGCGCATTGTCTGGCGGCGGGGGTGCTGTTATGCCTGCGAGTCCACAACGAACGTCCACGCCTCTGAAAAAGGCAATCTGTGTCAAGGCCAACCCGCGAGCCCGCCTGACGCGAACAACTCAACGGCGTCATCACCCGGCGGCGCCTGTCTGTCCCGCAACGCACAGCGAGCCCGCTCAGCCCACGAGCCCGTTGAAGCAATCGGCGTCTTCCTGTCTGGCGAGTCTTACGCAATGCGTGGCGACGTCACTCGTCCTTGGCTGCAACCACACGCAGCGGCTCCAGATTCGATGAGAATGACGCGGCCCAGCGGTGACCCCATTGGAGGATTTTGACCTCATGACCAGCGGCGCTTCTGGTTGGACATTCGGTTACTCAAAGAATCCTCCCGGTGCATATAAAAAAAGCCCTGCGGCGCGTCGCGAGCAGTAGACCAAGGTGTCAAAGAAGAGAGCTCGGCTTCTCGAGTCTCTAAGCTGTCGGCCCCAGTGCCGAATTTACGATCGTAACGCCTCTATGTCTTTGCTGTACATAAACCTTGTTAACTCACCGTCGTCTCGTCCGCTCGTCTATCAGCTCTGCGCAGAAGCAGTCGCGAGCTGAGAAACCTACGCTACCAAACGGCTGGTGACCTTCCCGGCGGAGTTCGAAGCAGTAGCGCCTTCGGGACCGTGTTGGCGTCGCCGTCTTTCGTAACAGTGAGAGCAGCGGTGGGATTCGTGGCGCCCTTCATAAGGTCGTTGGAGGCGCGCTTCGTAACAGCCTACGCTGTGACCTAACCGTCTACCTCAGTATTTAGGGAAAGCTCAATAATCCGCTCATATATGATCACTCGATGAATCATTCTTCAAAGTAAAACAACAAAACATAAGGAACAAACACTGCCTTCTACCAAGTTCAGTGCGTTAAAGTTACCTGCCTATGCCAACACCTGTGGTTTAAAAATAAACCACTGAGCTCTCCTGAGTGTTTTCAATTACTCTCATTCCCACAGCGCTGCAAAATGCACGGCACTACTAACCAAACGCTTAGTCCTTCACAGTTGGTCTAATTGCTCATCCTTACGTTACGTTGCAACACACCATGTACAACACAAAAATAATCCTATGTGCAATACTGATCAAAAGCACCTCACAACACTTGCATTGGTTTATGCTAAAACCGTGCACCAATGGCTCTCAATTCTCATAGTGCGTAACGACTACTCCACCGTGTCGTGCCAAGCTTAATTATTTCACGAAATCATGTGGTCTATGTTAACATCTTCCTCCTTGATTGATTTGTGGGGTTTAACGTCCCAAAACCACCATATGATTATGAGAGACGCCGTAGTGGAGGACTCCGGAAATTTTGACCACCTGGGGTTCTTTAACGTGCACCCAAATCTGAGCACACGGGCCTACGACATTTTCTTAAAAAGCTCTTTCATGCCACATCCATATGACAGTGAAGGCATGCAACATTACGCTAAACGTATAAAACACTAAAAAAACGAAACATTTTGTTCAGTTTTTACCTTCTCGGTGTATTCGTACAAATGATCACTTTGACTTTCCTCCTTTAGTTCGGCCGTTTTCCTTCTGAAAAGTCTAAACCGTGTCATGTAACTTACAAAAAATGGCTGAAATATGCATCTACAAAGCAATACTAAATAACCATACTTAACATAACACGCACGTGCAACAATTGTTCAAACTGACCGCCCCTTTTCTCAACTAGATTCACTTGAATCGCACACGATGGGGTCGCGGTACCGGCGGTTTTCGAGCACGCCAGAGGCTACAAAACGCACGAACGCTAGGCTGTGTCCTGCTGTCACACCTCATTCTGCACTTCAGCCGGCTTTCCTCAGGAATGTGAAAGGGGCGCCAGAAGCAGGGGTGAAGCCTGTGCCATTATTTAGCCATTCTGCCCTTTCGGCTGTGACCCTTCGGGCAAGGCCGCTTTCCCGAAGTCGTCGAACTGAACCGCGCGCTTCATCGTGGTTATAAGAGGGAATAGAAGAGAAAAGTGAGCCCCATAACTGTCTGCATCTGGTGCGACACCTCAACAGTAGCTCACAAGGGATAGGGTGAGGAGGGATTAAAAGAATAGAATTAAAAGTATATATAGAGAGAAGGTTGCGCTGGAACAGTGAGCGAGGACATATCGAGGGGATAGGAGAGATAGGAAAGATGGACACACGGTTCGTTGGGGTGACGTACCTCGTTTTCCCCCTTTACACCTGTCTCGCCGCTTGCACCTCAATGAATGCCACCATTGGCGTTTCTTGAAACGGACTGAATGCCTGAACTTTCGCCTTTTTCGCAACGGATTGGGACTTGTCCAAGGCTTACGCAGTGCCGAACACTTCTGCTTATTTCTTATTCGGCGATGTTTGCTTGCCTCCTTTCTATCGATGCCATCCTCATGTTGCGTCGGGAACTGAGGGGGTTGGGAAGCTCGCTCGAGCTTGTGCTACATTTTCTCTCCCACTAATGCTTTTTGAACTCTGCATCACGACGGACTGTCGGGCCAAATTATCTTTGTCAACGCTGATGAAACCAGCGGTCCCTCTCCGATAGCATCACTGCACTCCTGAAGCGTGGCGTCCTCACTCTGATTAGCCACTGTGCTAACCATATCTGCATGTGACGATCTTGAGACGTCCTCTCGAGGAATGAGGATGGTTTCCAGCTCCTTACTGAGCCCATTAGGGCTGCTGGCACACACCTCATCCTCGCAAGGACCATCTTTTGATACCGTCTTTACCTCGAGACCGGCCAAGGCCTCGTTCACTACATGCTCTACATTGATGCATTCTAGAGTATATGCGGGCCATTTTCTAACGCGATCTCTGCTTCTGGCGCTTCATGACGCGCTTCATGACGCGCTTCAACGTCCAGCGCTTTCCGACGCGCCTCGCTTTCAGACTCTCGTCTTTCTACTTCGCGCTTTCTTTCGGACTGTTGTCTGATCTGCTCTTCTTTTCTCCAGACAGAAGTTCCGAATACCCGGAACATCTCTGCCTTGCCCCACCGCGGTGGTCTATAGTGACTAAGGTACTCGGCTGCTCACCCGCAGGTCGCGGGATAGAATCCCGGCTGTGGCGGCTGCATTTCCGATGGAGGCGGAAATGTTGTAGGCCCGTGTACTCAGATTTGGGTGCACGTTAAAAACCCCACGTGGTCAAAATTTCAGGAGCCCTCCACTATGGCGTCTCTCATAATCATATGGTGGTTTGGGGACGTTAAATCACACGTATCAATCAATATTGCCACTAGTACAAGTTCAGCAAGTATTATTTCCATAGATGCTGGGAGGCTTGTATGTGCCGCTGTTCAAAAGAGGACGAAGATGCACTTGCAGAGAAAACGAAAAAGTCGTATTGCAGTTGTTTGAATCAGTTTGACGTCCTTGTGGGCCATTATCTACAAGTTGCAGTTATGGTGTAACGTGACACTGGTGGAGGTGCTGGGTAATAGTCTATGCACTGTTACCACGAGGAAGATCTCGGCCCCAACATCGACGCCTTGATAGAAACAGCCAACCTTCAACGCAGTCGGCGGCAACTAAGCCTACCACCCAATTCGGCTCTCTTCCGGAACGCTCCAGAACCATTGCAAATTCGACAACTGCAAGCCAGACTGAACAGACCGCGACTCCGCCAGCTCCATGGCCACCAGCCCCTCGAACCCCAAAGCTCTTCCATGGGGAGCCCTACGAAGATGTGGAACACTGGCTGGACCAATGCGATCGAGTCGCCGTCACCAACGAGTGGGCCGAGCACCAGAAACTGCGGTATGTGTATTTCTACCTGGAGGATTCAGCGCGTATTTGGTTTGAGAACCACGAGGCTGCCCCGACAACCTGGCCGGTGTTTCGCTCAGCTGCGGAACACGTATGGTAGCGCAGACCAGAAAGAACAAGCAGAACGTCTCCTCAATTCTCGCAATCAAATACTAAATGAAAGCGTGGCCATGTTCGTTGAAGAGATGTCTCGTCTGTTCCGTCGAGCTGATTCTTCAATGACGGAAGACAAAAAGATACACTTTCTGATGCGGGGTGTCAAGGAGCAACTGTTTGCAAGACTTGTACGAAACCCGCCAGCTACCGTGGCAGAATTTCTCCGTGAAGCGACAACAATGGAGCGAATGCTAAGACAGCAGTCTTCGCAGCGTGAGCGGTCCGACAACTTTGCATGTCTGTCAGCACCCTTGGCAACACCCGACGTCACGAGCGTGAGAAACCTTGCTGAGCTAGTCCGTAGCATTGTACGCGACGAGCTGCAAAAGCTTCGCGCAGTGCCTTCACAACCTCAAGCGGCTGCTCTGACAGACGTCGTCCGTGAAGGGGTGCGGCAGCTGGTACGACAATTTGTGCCGCCTCCAACCGAAGCTCCTCTGCTAACGTATGCAGAAGCTGTATGCACTCCTGCACCGGCAGCCAGCTATTTCTCTCGACCGACCCGCCTGAAGACGCCGCAGAACTTCTCGGGCCTGCCGCACTATGAAAACCCACGACCGATTGGCCTACAGTTGCCGCAGTACTTCTCGGGCCCGCCACACTATGAGAATCCGCGACCTAATGTGCGGAAATCTAGCGTGAGGCGCGCTTCGGACAATCGGCCACTTTGCTACCACTGTGGTGAGCCAGGTCACTTGTACCGGGAGTGCTCGTACAGACAGATGGGCCTACCTGGATTTCGGCCAGACGCTCGTCGGCCCAGGGATGGGGAACTACCCCGCGCTATCGCAGAATGCTTGGCAAGTCTACCGTCTCCGAATCTTCAGCGACGCCAATCACGCTCTCCGTCTCCTCGACGCTCTACGTCCTCGAATCAATACTCTACTTTGGCCGATGTTGTTTCGGGACGATCCACTAGGTCCCCAAATCCACGCCGGGGAAACTAAAATCAGCGGCCTCCGGGGGTAGGACCGCTGTTAAGCTATCGTCAAAGCAGCCTCCTTCGACCCATCCACCGACCTTCGACGATTCCTTTCAGCCGACACCTCAGATCGCTGAGGAACCCATTTCTGCTTTGCCGTTCTTGTCGACAACCACCCAGTAACTAACTGCTCTGGTCGACACCGGCGCCAACTACTCAGTTATCAGCGCTGAACTCAGGAAAGCTACGACTCTTTGGGGGCATGGACCAAACCTTCGGACAGCCGGTGGTCATCTCTTGACACCAGTCAGGAGATGCACCACAAGGCTCCAAATCTGCGAGTCGACGTTGATTGCTTATTTTGTTGTGCTTCCCGAACGCTCCCGGAAAGTTATCCTTGGCATAGATTTCCTTCGCGAGCACGGCGTTGTTATAAATCTTCAAGACTGCCTCGTAACGTTTGCTGACAACTATGGTCCGAAGCCTAGTGATACCGATCCGCAGAAGACTGCGCTTCGCATTGTCGACGACACCGTCACACTTCCGCGACGCACTAGTATGTTCGTTACTGTACAGGGCGACATAGATCATGACAGTAGTGGTGTCACTGAAGCCAACCTTTCGGTGCTCTTGGCTCAGCATATCTGCGTTTCCCGTGGTATTATTCAATTTAAACGTGGGACGACTGAGGCACCAGCTCATTAAATATATCTTCTAGCCTTAGTGCTACCTGCATTGAATAGAGGCCTAAATAAGTACTGCTGTGTGCTCATCTCTTCAAGAAATTTGGAGCTTCGCCCTTTATAGCAATCTTTTAAGGACTTGATGACCGGGAATGCAGTGCATCTCCACACCTGATGGCAGGCACTTGCCTAATTACTACCCCATCTCACCAACAAGCAGCCCCTGTAAGGGGCTTGAACATGTGATATCTTTCATTACCACAAGTTTGCTGAAACCAGTTTGCTCTTTGTTCTGGCATAATTTGGTTTCCAGAAATCAATTTCTTGCAACGGTGAGCCTGCTTCATCGACAAACTGCACATATAATTATTGACCATTCTTCAGTTGCTATTTCTTTATTACTCGAACACCTAATGAAGGGAACCACAAGCTACTACTTTTGACAGAAAGTAAACAAAATATGGTCATCTTATATACCTAGCTTGAGTGAATATTTGCTTAATAATCATTTTACATTTAGAGCTTATATGCCATGGCAGCAAATGCGGAGCGCCACTGACGCCATGCAACAATCTTGTTTGCAATAAACTAGAAGTTTGTTGCCTTGGAAACTGCTTGTTCTAAAATGTCTTTCCAAGGTAAATTGATAAGGGCTCGTTACAGGCTGAAGTCGGTGGTGAGGCTGTCCACCGCATCGCCATTTATGAGACAAGAGACGGCGCGTGTATAATTAGGGCACCCACACGAGGCCTAATGACTGTGCTACATATCTATTTTACGCAGAGCGCCTTCGCATGCTTTGTCTCAATGCACTGCATGCACTTTGCCGCATACCATGGCTGCGTTGCGGCAATGTTGACTATTTAGAAAAGACGTTTGGGGTTCGCGAAAATCTAAGCTAGATAAGGCTCCAAGCAATAAACATTCGTTTAGTTTCTTATTTATTTACATACACCTACCTAAAATGACACTGCTTAAAAAGCCAATTGTCATCATCGGTGACAGCATAATTGTTACTTTAATGCAAGACGAAGCTAAAAGAAAGAACGACGAGTGTAAACGACAGTCCAGCTGATACCGATCAACCCTCAGCAACACAAGTACCACGCGTAGTACGTTCACCAGAACGCTATAGTTGTGGATCAAATAGGTATTCACAAAACACATGGCGTTTAATTCACGCTCGTACAGCTATAGTAATCACTGCTTATAGATTTGGCCGCAAACACTTCGAGAGCTTTAGTGTTATCTACTGAGCACCGCGGGAAATCCGTTCGCCCATTAGCGCCAGGAACTAACAGAAGCGGTAGTGACTTGCATGAGAATCACTTTCTATGACACTCATACGCAACGCAACAAGTCCCCCCCCCCCCCCCCAAGCAGAGGCAGTTCTCCCTATTGAACACAGCTCACGATCCACTACGGAGTCAAGTCGGTTTTAATCGGAGCGCTTTGAGGTTTTGCAAAACGCTCGTGTCATCCGGGGCCAGCAGAAGCAACATGCTTTTTCCAAGTATAGGGCGTCGTTGTTTGAACGATTCGGAGTTCAAATTTCGTCACCTGCGCATCGTAGATATAATCAGCAGGAGATATTGTTGTACC
The DNA here is from genome assembly GCF_013339725.1 of Rhipicephalus microplus. NCBI lineage: Eukaryota > Metazoa > Arthropoda > Arachnida > Ixodida > Ixodidae > Rhipicephalus > Rhipicephalus microplus. The sequence goes on from NC_051172.1 coordinate 50,436,570, forward strand.
AAGTTATGGCCAATGCAGCGTACACACCAGATATACTTCAATTGGAGCCAGAAAATTGACAGCAACCACTTCTAGATGAGCAATTTTCAAGAATTGTGTAAAGGAGATTTACACCACCTAGCTCATTGGAACTTGCTCAAGGAAGTGCACACGTTCAACACCTGCCATGCGACAATTGTTGCTACCACCGGGAGGCTAATGTGAAGAGACAAATGAACGAAAGACCCCAGAAGGGAGTGGGCAGGCTTACTCTGTACTCGGCGGCAGTGTTCCACCGCCTTAACACATTCTTGCGACGATAAGCTCACACCATAGTTTTTTACAAACTCTATGGCTCACACGTTATCCAAACTTTTGATGTCGTGGAGTGAGGGTCGTTTGTCGAGTGGACAGGCACGACTGCTGTCAATCCACCCAAGTGGAAAATATGTTTCTAATAATGAGACAAATTACACTTAAACTCAGATTTATTATCATCACAGAATTAGCTCACGCTGGCAGAAGCACCGCCAGCGTGTGCTTCCGCAGCCCATCCGGGTAGACCCCACACCCCGGATGGGGCTGGCTTGGGTCTTAGCTGGATGGTCTAATTGAAATGCCCAGCACCTAGAAAGGAAAACCTACATTGCATAGCTCAGAAATGTTGACTGCATCAGAGAAAGCGCTTCGCTTACTACTTCGGGCTGTACCATGCCAGATGCCAAGCCTTGCGAAAGAGGACGTCGTCTTTTTCTTTCGGGAGATCCCGACGGATCGCTGCTGAACACGCCTAGCCTGCTAACCAAGCCGCTCTGGTTAGCGTAACACTCGACATCATGTGTGCATGCAATGAGTGCAGCAAGTGTAGTAACTAGCCCAGAGTGACCGAGCCGGACTGAGAACCAACGCAGAATGCCTTTGTTTTGCAGACGAATAAGTATATATATATATATATATATATATATATATATATATATATATATATATATATATATATATATATATATATATATATATATATATATATATATATATACATATATAGGCGGCTTGCCTATGACGTAACACAAGTGGATGACGTTGAACACGTTTTGACACTGCACTTCTTATCACTTCTCCCTTTCTTTTAAAGATTGAGTTTTTGCACGGGCCTTCGTAGTCGGGTAGACCTTCGTAAGACTTGAGGAGTTGGGGAAGCAGCCACAGCTGGAAGAGATGTTGGTGGCGTTGCCGAAGGAACGGGAACAGCGTTCATGCGTGCTGGAGTGACCGGGCTTAATAGCTGCTCCTGTGGTGACGCGTGCTGCTCCGCGTTGTCGCGGCTGGGCGGTACCGATTAAGAAGTGTCCGCCTTTGGAGCCCTGGGTGACATTAGCGGACGAATCTGGTCTAAGTGACGCCGGGTCGGCCCTTCTGGCGTGACGACTTTCACGAGGCGCGAACCTTCAGAGCCTCTGATGACACCTGGGCACCACCTCCTTCCGTGTCCAAAGTTGCGCACCCACACCGGGTCTCCGGGCTGGAATCTGGAAGGCTGCGAATGACGCCGAGATAAAGATGGCACACAAGTATCCAAGTGTGAACGCACTTAAGCAGCAGTGCTGAAGGAGACTTTCCGCACGGTAGAGGCGTGCGTTGGTAGCCTAGCAATACTCGTGCTAGTTTAACTTCGAGGTCGTTTGCCATCGAGTGTTTAACTAGACCGCCCTTGATAGTGCGAACTGGGCGTTCTGCAAGGCCATTCGATTGCGGGTTGTAAGGGGCACTGCGTAGATGCGTTATGTTGTTATCTGTCATGAACTGGGCAAACTGATGACTTGCAAACTGGGGCCCGTTATCAGACACTGCAGTTTATGGCAAACCAAATGCGCGAATAATTCGCAAAGGCGTGTAATTGTGACTTCGGTAGTTGCTGATCTTACTGAGGGGGCCTCGATCCACTTCGTGTGCGAATCGACGATTATGAGTAGCATGCGCCCTTCTACTGGCCCAGCGTAATCAATGTGAAGCCGTGACCACTTCATCCCTGTTTCTGGCCAACTGATAGGCTTCTGACGATGCGGCATTGCTAGATCTTGTACACATGGCATGCATGCATGAACAAGCGAGACTTTCGATCTCACCATCCAACCCTGGCCACCAGAACAACGTCCGAGTCAGTCTTTTCATCCCCGATGCTCCCTGGTGTGACCGGCGTAACTCTGATAGCATGGGCTCCCGAGCCTTGCTGGGTATGATGACTCGATGACCCCAGTAGAGCAGACCTTCGGCGCTCGACAGTTCCAGTCTAATGCAAAAATAAGGTTGGAGATGACTGACATGTTGAGAGGCGTTTCGGCCATCCATTACGAATGAAGTTTCGGACAATACAAAGATCTTTGTCCGCACTGGTAAGGGCCTTTAAAGCACCCGCTGGCACGTACGTACTGTCAAGCTGCTCCGTGGACAGCATGTATTCTGGCAAGGTTTCGGAGTGAACAACCTCTGGTGTCGGCACTGGCAAACGGCTAAGTGCGTCTGCATTGGCATTTTGTTTCCCGGCCCTGTACTCGATACGGTACCGGTATTGACTTGGAAACAGAGCCCACCTCTGGATACGCACCGACGCCATTGGAGGCACCGGTTGATCTTCTCGTAGCAGGCTCACAAGTGGTTGGTGGTCCATCACCAGCATAAATTCGCGGCTCAACAGGTAGTCGCGAAACTGGGACTCCGAACACCAGCGCCAGAGCTGCCTTCTCGAGCTGGGAATAGTTTTTTTTTTTTTTTCACACGCATCAGTGTGCGTGAACGGAAAGCGATGAGCTTATCGACGTTTCCTATTCGGTGCGAAATGACGGCACCTAAACCCGACGGTGATGCATCGCATTCCAACCGCACTGGTTGGTCAGGCTAAAAATATGCCAGCACGGATGTGCTGAGAAGCGTTCGTTACGCCTGTAGATAAGAATTTTCTTGAGTTGCACCCCACTGCCATTTATGCTCTTTTTCAAGCAGCTTATAGAAGGGGGCCAAGATCGCCGACATGTGCAGTAGGAATCGGTGATAATACGACAGCAGACCTAAAAACGAGCGCAGCGAGGTTCTTTTCCAACGGGTGCAAGCCGTCTTTGTCGATCCGGTGCCCCAAGTAGACGATTGAGTCTTTACGGATGTGACACTTTTCTGCCTTCTGCTTGACACAGTTTTCCTGCAGACGGTGTAAGACGTTCCGAAGAACAGAGTCGTTACCGTCTTGACGCTCGGCTATTAGTACATCGTCCAAGTACACCTGCACGGCTGGAAGGCCAGCCAGGACCGTTTCCATGCGGCGCTGAAAAATCGCGGGAGCCGGGGCAACTCCAAACGGAAGACGGTTATAGCAGAACAGGCCCTTGTGCGTATTCATAACGGCCAGCTTCTTCGCTTCCTCATCCAATGGGATCTGGTTGCACGCGCCCTTCAGATCCAATGTAGTGAAAAGCGATCCCTCACGAAGTGACGCGAAAATATCCTCGATGTTAGGTAGCGGATATTGCCCAGTTACGCACGCAGTATTAATTGTGGTTTTAAAGTCACCGCAGATGCGAAGGGACCCATCTTTCTTTAGTACCGGCACTATTGGTGCCACCCACTCTGAATGTGCTATAGGTGACAATATGCCTTCACTCACTAAGTGTCCCAGTTCCTTTCCACTTTCTCACGAAGAGCGTACGGGATAGGCCGTGCCTTGCGGAACTTAGGGTAAGCGTCTTCTCGAAGGTGAAATTAAACCGGAGGCCCCTGAATTCTTCTAAGCCCAGATTCGAAAAGTGCCGGAAACTGTGCAGAGGCTGTCGCGAGCGACTGACATCGATTGCACTGTTCCGAGAAACTCGCTCGAAAGTATTGACAAGGCTTGGATTAAATCCCTTCCGCAAAGGTGAGGATCAGAACACCCTATAACGATCATGGTGGCAGGGACAGCTTTGCCTGAAAACTGAGCTTGAAGCTGCAGTTCACCGATAATGGGCAGCTTGCCAAGGTAGCAGCTGAGAGTCTGTTTGCATTTTGATAAGCGCAGCCAGCTCAGGTGATGTTTCAGATGCACTTCTTGCGGGATTATTGAAAATGGCGATCCGGTATCAGTGATCATATTTAAGGGTGATCATGGTCATGCCCGTCGACGTTCCGTGGTGGTGGGTGGTTACATCCGGCACTCAGAAATTGTGGGTCCCATCCTCGTCGCCACTGTAGTAACTAGCCCAGAGTGACCTAACCGGACTGAGAACCAACGCAGAATGCCTTTGTTTTTCAGACGAATAAGTATATATATAGGCGGCTTGCCTATGACGTATGTGAATGACGTTGAACACGTTTTGACACTGCACTTCTTATCAGCAAGGATGCCGATTTCATGGCTGACGACCTCGTGCAAGCAGTATATATATGGCTCCCTCTTGATTCTCCCGGGCTGCTGCGCATCTCGCCCGACGGAGATGCTGGCAAACACACAACGACGGACTCCATGCACGAGTTCCTGTGTAATAAAGAAGTTCTGTTTATTGATCACTTATGCAAGACCACGACGTTCATGTAATGAAGCTGTTCGATTCTCGGAAAAAATAATACCTGCTTACAAAAGCGAACATGGATTTACCCAATGCCTCCTAGATTTCTCTTGCCTGCCGGATGAGCGCGAAACGCCCTTCATCTATGACGACGCTGCCTACGTAGGGGTAAAGGTCTTTGTACTTGGCCTTTGCGATGGGCAATTTTGGCGTTTGTTACTAATTTCATAGGCTATGCCTTGTATTGAAGGAGTTGCTTGCTGAATGACGACGTCACTTACGTAAGGTTAATTATAATTACGTGTACGCTTTTGAAAAAAAATTTTACGTTATTTTTGTTGCATATAAGCTCCAAAAACGTAAAATATTATTTGAAGACACCCCTACTTAAGTGACCGCCCCTTCCCAAGTAACCGCTGATAATCCGGCAGGCAATGGAAATCTAGGAGGCGTTGCTCTATATACCCAGGCCTTGACACGAAAGACTTGATGAACATTCTTTCTCTGTCCCTTAAGTCGGTTGAGAAGCCGACAGGTTTCTTTATTATGGGTTAAGTGGCTCAAATAAAATCGTTTCGCAAGTTGGATATGTCAAATATTGCCGCTAATAACAGTATTAGTGGGACTCATCATCTCCGCGAAACTTTCTTGAGTGGGCTTCCACTGTTCCATACGTTTTCTTCCTCCATTTTAAAGGTTTTCCTAGTGTCGTGAACTGGAATATTGTAGACAGCGCTGCGTCACAGAACACCTACCCACCAGTGGCGCGGCGATCAGTTGGCGTCAACAAGGACAACGTAACGAAAAATGTTGGCGGCGGCGCGCCGACGCTACGGCGCACACCTTTAATCGCCTGTCATAAGCAAAGCGTGTGAAGACAAAACTATCCAATGCCAAAGTCAACTGGCAGATTTCGGAATTTTTGGCAGCTGGTAAATGGCGGGTAATTGACAGCCAACGGGTGCCTCCGGGTATAAAATACGGGATGCAACAGATCGGCAAGTGAACATTTGTTCTGCTACGACAAAAAAGTGCACTGCTGACCGCACAGACTTCGATCCTCGTATGTGTTGATCACACACATATCCGCTTTGCTCGTGCTTGACGCGGTTAGGAAAGCTCCGGCAGATCTGGGCGTGCCAAGCTTGCTTGGGTAAAACCGCTCTGCACGCAACGTGCTGCTAAATTTATTACAAGTCGTTTTAGGCAGTGTTACGTTGGTAGATTGCCTGTCTGCTGAGTGGGATGCTTACGATGGACAGTGTTGTAAGTGTCATTTTGCCAGCAGCCGGAACAGGCGGAAGGATGAAGATGAAAGTGGCCAAACAGTTCTACGAGATCCAAGGAAAACCAGTTATGTGCCACACAATAAGTGCATTTCTACAATACAGCTGGATATCGAATATCGTGGTCGTCTATCCCCCTGACAAGCATTCTCTAGTGGTCAGCGCCTTGAAGAGCGTCGATTTGCTGGAAAAGGTTTCACTTGTACCTGGTGGAACGACAAGACATAGGTCAATAATGAACGGCATGAAGCACCTTGAGCAAGATCCACCAGATATCGTGATCATCCACGATGCCGTTCGACCCGTTGTACCGAGACATGTAAGAAATCTTGTGCTTATTGAAATGTGCAACTGGGGTGAGCCTCCTGCTTAAGGCATTAAAAAAAATGTTTTCATATGGTTTACCTGCAGGTATTAGAGGAGGTTGTGCGGGAAGCAAAGCTGCATGGCGGAGCAGGACCTGTCGTGCCTCTTGTATCAACAGTATTGAAGATTGACGGCAAAGGATTCCTCGAGGAGTCGCTAGATCGGTCCAAATATGTCGCGAGTGAGATGCCACAAGCATTTCACTACCAGTTATTGCTAAAAGCGTATGAAATGTGCACAGAAGAGGATTACACTAATGGCACAGAGTGTCTTGCACTTTTACATAAGCACTGTGGAGTAGCACCAAAGTTAGTTCCAGGAGATGATGAACTATTTAAAGTTACATACCGAAAAGATTTGTATGCTGCTGCTGGAATGCTCCAGGGTGCACATAATACTCTACCTTGAATACCAAACTGTATTAGTGATTTTAATTTTTGCCCTAACAGCTGCATGCGATTTCTTACGAGGTAATTAATGTCCATGCATGCTAAATTGCTGTTGAAGTTTTGCAAAGCACATCTTGTGGCAGTAGTATGTTGGAAATTAACATGGCTATTGTGGACATGTTAAATAATGTCATAGGATCTTATTAAGGTGATAGTGTCAAAAAGCTTTTTTTGTAAAAATTGTGGGGTGGGTGTCGTTGGTTGTGAACTAAAAATCATCTTGTCTGTGAACGAAAAATCAAGATGCAAATAAAATAAAAATTTCCAGGGTCCGAGTGAGCATGAAACCCAGGTTGTTGGCTTGGCAAGCAGGTGCTCTACCACACAGCCATGCATCTGCTTGAAATTACAGTAAAAGTAAATTTCTTTGTTTGGGAATGTAGTGAGGATAATGTTCCCGCTTTACACACTCATCCTGCATTCAGGCTTCACCATACAACATCAAATATTGCATTAATATTCCATGCTACAAATCTAAATTGCTATTGAGCGTCGGAACATGTTATTATCATATTGACTTTGTGGTTTCAAGCTGGCCACCCATTGCACAAGGCACACATGTTACTGTACGTATTGCCTTAAGACTGTGTAGTGAGTGCAGGGTACCTATAAAAACACCAAAAATTAAAAGGCCGATAGTCAGAACACCAAAATATTGAAATGCCGAAAAATTATAATACCTAAAAAACTAAATGCCGAAAAATTGAAATGCCTAATTAACATAATGTTGAAAACAACATGAAATTTCATTCACTCCGAGGGACATTGACGATCGAAGACGAAGTGTGGTGCTCTCCCAAAGGAGAACAGCTGACTTTATCTGCAGAGAGCGCTGTGTTTATGTGTTTGACAAGAAACTAGGTCTTAGACACTATATCAGGCATGAGAAGAGAGGAGAATGCACTGCCAGAGTGATTACTGACCTTCGTGTAGAAGACTACTGTAGTACTCCCGAAGACAGTGATACGTGCAATTCGTGCTCTTTCGGAACATCACTTCCTTAAAAAAGGAGCAAACTATGCTAAAGAACAATGCCAAGGGAGTAATTAGAGAACATTATCACTCACAGAATAGGAGCCACAGGTTACGCTGAAATAGTTTGGCAGCTTCTCTGGGCAACTGGTACGATGTCAGCTTTTACAAAGAATCGAGCACAACTTATTTGCCTCAAATGCAATATACAACAAATCGCTCTCCTATGCGCTGACTTATACAGTAATAAATATTTTTCTGTTTTGAAAGATTTAACCATATGCAAAAGGATAATGGCTGTTTCAAAAGAGGGTGAAAGAGTGTGCACATTGTACAAGGCCACGAAAATTTTATCATGGCAACACTCTTTATCTTCCGCTATATAGCTGCAGAAATTTGGACCTTTCGGCATTTCAATGTTTTGGTGCTTTGATTTTTCGGCATTTCAAGTTTTCAGTTTTTCGTCAATTCAGCTTATTGAATTTTTAGTTTTAAATTTTGCCATTACGATAATTTGGCACTTAGATTTTTGGCATTTTGAATGCCACCTTTGGTGGCATAATAAGTTCCAAAACATTTAATGCACATAATTGCTAATGGTTTTTAAAGCATGCTACCCATTACACATAATATAGCCTTATGCGAAAGCTTCATTGACCCAAGCCACTTATGACTATATCGATTACATTGTAGTAATCTGCAATTTAAACTTTTCAAATAACATCATACAATAAAAAGTATGCTTTAGAGATAGGATATCCCCTTCAGCGCCACCCCCAATTTTCTTTTTTCAGGAGTTAAGGGGTTCAGCATCCGCCACTACCACCAGTGAAAAATGTTACTTTTGTGTGTGTGTATATATATATATATATATGTGTGTGTGTAACGTAAATAGGTATTGAGTGAAGGTAGAGGCTGAGGAAGAAGAAGTCAGAGTAGAATAAACATGGGGTATGAGCCAGGCCACATCGCCAATACATCATAGCGTCACAGAGTCGACAGGATGAAGATCTCCCAGCCACTTCATCAGTGTTTCATCGTCGACACAGTTCTCCACAAGACGCCCTGACCATACATCGACTACGGAATCATCTGCTGGCCGCACACAGCGACCAGCACCATGCCAGAGTCATCGACTGACCTTCCCATCCCCAAGTACACCGGAGCAGCGGACGATGGACCTGTACAGGACTGGTTCGACCTGTTCGAGCACCACGCAACCGCTGCATCATGGTCAGAACGGAAGATGGTTGTCAACTTTACCGACTACGTCTCCGGTGAGGCCTTCAAATTCTACCTCACCCACACATATTTCAAAACGACAAGTCATGGGAAAATATAAAACAAGAAATGATCGTTTGGTTTAAAGAATACAATGACGACTACGACGAAGACTTGCTTGTAACCCACCATCCACAGACAACTGCACTCAGTCGTCAATTTTACAGGCAGTCTTCAACCATTCGAACGCACAAGATGATTCGACCTCTGACAAAAGACGAAGTGGCACACGAGTTTAATGGCAGACGACAATGCGTATTTTGGGAAAAACACAGCCATCGAGCGCGCCTCCCTTCTGCACGAAAGTCTGCATTTGCGAAGTCATCGCTTCAGCATATGACCCGAGATGTTGCTCAACCACCTGATGCCGTTCACTCTTCGTCTCGCATACGTGGTCCACCACCTGGATTTTCATCATGCCGTTCTTCAAGCGCTCCTAACGCTCACCATTTGCCTTATAAGGACGCCGTATTTATGGTAGATGACCTGGCGCATCGGGAAAATACCCTGCCGAGCCATGCTCCTTCCGCACGGGTTCATGCATCTCAATCCAGTTCGTACACACTCGACAGTGGAAGCAACGCTGAAGGCTCAGACGCAACGAACGTCGCACGTTGCAATGCGCAAGAGCCTCTCGTAGTGAACAGGGTAGAAGAAGCTTCTGAAGAACTTTCTACCAACTCTGAAGCATTATCTTCATTGCCCGAAGTGCATGACAACAGCCCACAAACTACCAGCTGCCGACTGGGCACCACATAAAGTAGTGAAGAAAACCAGCGCGATGTTCAAGAAGGGATCTCACCGCAATGCGTTCCACAGCAACATCAGCAACACCAGCAAAAGCAAGTCCAAGAATCGCAGACACTCCAACGGATACACCGACAAGGACGACGACGCAAAGTAAGCCTCTTAAAACAAATTCAAGACGTCAGGCATCTTCGCATAAGGGATCGGCGCCAGAAACGCATTTGGCGCAAGAGATCAAGACTGCGCCTATGATTACAGCTCCGAAACAGCAGAAAACGATGAAAGAGACGAGAAGGCACCATCTTCACAACGCAGAGACCAAGACATCATTCTGATTTCATCAGCTGCGACCATCGCACATGCAAACTAGGAGCACACCGTCTGTTGCCGTCACGAGACGCAACTCGACGCCTTCAACATCCGAACTTCAAATGCTACAGAGACTCCCACTCTTGTCCGTTCCTCGCAAGAACTCAACCCATGTCACCACCAGCGCAGATCTCCAGGGTGTGGTTATGCCATCCAAAACGCAACAGTCAGCCTCGCCCACCAGAACTCCTGCGTTAACCGGACTGCTGCACTCTCCACTGAAGTCTTCGAAAGTTTATGGAACTCCTCTGGAGCATAGAACCAATTGTGACTTTTGACATTTGTGACTTTTGAACCTCTCCTTGTTTACTTTTTCTTGTTCATAATTCATGCCTTCTTTCGGGGGGAGGGGGGAATCGTGTAAAGTAAGTAGGTATTGACTGAAGGTAGAGGCTGAGGAAGAAGAAGTCAGAGTAGAATAAACATGGAGTATGAGCAAGGCCACATCGCCAATACATCATCACATTATATAATATATATATATATATATATATATATATATATATATATATATATATATATATATACAGTTAGAAAACATCTACAATGAGAAATTTCTGGTTCTACATAATATTGTTTGTTCATATACCTACGCATGCACACTTACACTACATCACTGCCTGCTGCGTCATTTCACTGTTTCAAATGCACAGCCATGCTGTGAGGAACTTGTGCTAATTAACCATGTATACCATGTATTAACTATGTAACTCTTCTACAAGACATTTTACACGTCTTTACACTATTTGAAAATAACGAACTTTTAAATAGAAAAACCATTATGCAAGTTAATGAGACACTAAATGACAAAGAAAACTACATTTTAATATTTATGTATTCTCAACATTTCCTGCGTTTTTGGCTTCATATCCCGACCATTCATGCTAAATTACCTGGCTGCATGGAATTTGCCGTCAGATTCGAACTTCAATGGTTCTCATCTGTTCATTTCCGTTCAAGTTGGTGCTACCACTTTCCTAGCAAAGGAAGAGAAAGACTCACTGCAACTCTTAGTCAAGTAAAATGTCATAACGATTAATATTAAATTCTTTTTATTTTAATCTGGTGTTTCACGTGCCAACACAAAATGATACGATTATGAGGCATGCCGTAGAGAAGGGCTTTGGGAATTATGACCACCTGGTGTTTTTAACATCATGCAGTACACGACCCTCCAGCATTTTGTCCCCTTCGAAATGCGACTGCCCCTGCATAACGTCACATTGCCGCACATCCTCTCCCTTACTCACTATATACTAAAGCACCTTAACAACTATGCTCCATGGAACCATTGTTGACACACATTCAATCGGTTGAAAGAGCACATCCTGAGTTTGGACAAAAGAAGAGGGGTGCACAAGACATGCACTGTTTTAATGTGCTATTTCACCAAAAGAACTTCAACCAACTGACGCAGCTTACGATCTTAATTCTGTTCAATTTTTTTTTTTGCTCTCGTTGCAGCAGCACAGCGTGCTTGTTTTTCTAAGCATTAGTAATCGCTAGCAAATAAATTCTAGTACTTCATTAAGCACTACCCTTGTGCAAAAGCATCACCACTGTGCTAGTGCTGCCTAGACAGTTAAAAAAAGTCCTATTAGTCTATATTGACGTCAGCACTGCCACACGTAAATGCTTCGGCATAAGCTCGTAGCCCCATTTGGCTTCATTTCTGCTAAAACTTGCAAGACAAGTGCTGCTCGACGTGAAAAGCTCCAAATGTCGTTGTCTTGTCAAAAGTGATGACCTGTTTTCCCACTATATATGAGCATTATGTGGAATAGCAAAAATTTTAAACTAATGCTGCTTTTGTTCTTGCTTTTTGCATTTTCCTTTTCAATTGAAAACCTCAAACAGGGTAGAACATAGAACAGCATATGATCTATAGTTGTAACAATTCTATAGTTGTATTTGTGCCACAATTTACTGCTCGTAGCAGTTTACTACTACAGGCTTCATTCATGTATTGCCATCTATTTGCATCCCTGCTACAAGTAAACCTAGTCGCGATTTCGAAAGCATTACTATTATATGTGCCTGTTAAACTATCGTCACAGTGGAAAGTACACGGGAAAGCATTGCAAACGGTGATGCACCGTCCCAAAAGTTATCTCACTGTGCACCATGGCCTTGGGCACAGTTTCTATTCTTGTCGAACCTAGTAGCCACTATTGGTGGTTCAGATATGTGCAGCACGTAGCAGCACCCAGTGGGCAGCCACAGTACCTACACATTGCAGCGTGGGACCTCCAAGATTATCTGCCAGCACTTTTGCTTGCTGTTTAGTTTTTGTTAAGACAAGGAACTAATTTTTGGCTTTCTTAACATAAAATTGTTAATTGTGGAAATTCAAATGGCTTTAGTAGAGTTCGTATGGAATCGTCTATACAGAACGTATAGTCAACTTATACCGCAGTATACATTCATGGCCTCCGAAACGTAAAGGAAAGAGAAAGCCGGAGCCGTGTGAAGCAAGACACAGAGACGCTTCCATGACCAACACAGTCACCCCAGAGAAAGGGACCGAATCAGTCTTGAAACGTTGGGCTCTCTACGAACTTGGCTGAAGCCATTTCAACTTCCTAAATCTTCTACACAGCCAGACAGACTTCTGTCAATATGTTTAAACTTAAAATTATAATTTCCCTGCTGTGGTACGGTGTAATAATATTTCGCTCTCATGTTCATAGGAGCCCTGCAGATATAGCAAATTTTCTGATTATGTTCAAAATATGTTCAAACACAGCATGCAACGTGAGATAGGTGCCTTTTATTTCTCCCTACAAGGAATGGCGATACTAAAGTGCCACGCCAATTCATTCTCAACAACTTGTCGATGAGTCGTGAGGTCTGTACCCACATTGAACCTCATTGTATAGCTATGTTTGCTCTTGAAATATATTGGAATAACACATTTCGAGCTAGTTGGTTGTTCATAGTGCATATTGACGAGAACAGACACAAGGAAAGTGCCTGTGTCTCTATCTTTCCTTGTGTCTGTCCGTTTTGTCAGTATACGCTGTTTTCGCCTCGGTCTTGAAATATGCAAGCCTGCAAGAAGCATACTCGCACGCATATGTCATAGAAAACAGCAAGAAAAGCTTTACAGCCATCTCAATAAAAACAGGAAATACAAGTTTGCTCTAATGCAACGCAAAAATATTATGGCGTGAAAAAGAAATTGAGAGGGGCTTCTCTCATAGGGAGACACTATGCTCCCGAAAAAGGTTTTTTTTCCTTTTTTTTTTTCGGAGGATGAGTTTCGCAAATCCCAAAAATGTTTTCGCAGACCTCCATTTGAGAACCACTGCCATAAGGTGCAGCCCCTTGAATGGTACCATTTTTACCTCTTCGTTTCCCTCAGTCAGTGTAGCAGTGCAAGTAAATATTTTTTTTTCAGCATATATGTAATAACAATGCACACAAAAGTGTGAAGAAATGAAGAAGATGGAAAATTTAGCTTTATTTTTAGAAGAAAACAAGTGTCCACAAATGTGGACAATGGAAACACCAGTTACACTAAGTACGTCATCCTGCTCTGTAAACAAGAAGTTTGCCGGCCGACAACTCTGCTTCAATGCATTAATCATTATCATCATCACTACTCAGCAAAGCCAACACCTCCATTATCAGTTAGACGTGTTGATCATAATTATTATCATCATCATCATCATAAATGTTCTCGTGGCTGCATGCTAACTGCTCCGATTCAGCACTTTCATTGTCACTTTCACTATTGGCATCATCAACGCCTTGCTTCTCATGTTCAACGCTTTGATCATCACCATCATTATATCCATTCAATGCCCATTTGCTTGCCCACGGCATAGTTTCTCAATACTTGGCCTTACTTAAGCGTGTTCATGATAATCTTTATTGTTGTTCATCATTACACAAACATTCATGGTTACGTTCAAACTCAGTGCTTCTATCATCAACTATAGCATTATTCAAGAGACCTTTGCTTGCTGATGATTCTGCTTCGATGTGCTAATAATTGCAGCTTTTTACAATATTTGCTTCCCCCAGTCAACTAAATGATTATGGCATGTATGTTTTCATAACTCAATCTACGTCCTAAATAAAGCAAATAAGTTGTAAAAATAACTTCTTAAAGGAGTATTTGCTTATATTACAGGTAATGTTTTTCACAGAGCTGCTTTGCAACGAAGCATGTTTTAGTACTTTTCGGCGTTCTATCAGCTTCTCACATGAACTCGGTTTGCTTGGTGTCCACAAACACAACACCCCAGCTGCAACTCAACTTAAGAAACTTTGGTCGTTCAGAGTAAAACAAAACTCTCAGAAAAACAAGATAAACCCTTTCTTTCCTGAGATAAAGTCAAATAATAGAAAGACCCTAATCAATGTAGATTTAACTGATACACCCCTATAGGCAACTTGAAAAGAATGCCATTGTTCTGTGTGCATGAACTGCTGTTTGTTTGTACAAGTGGACACATATAGGTAGATGTCTTTATGAAATGTCAAAGTACTACCAATACTTCAAATTGATTTTTAAGGGAATTTTAATACACCAATATGTTTTGTCCATGTTTGTGGATGCCGGGATACAAAGGATGCAAGTATTCCTTGCGTAATGCCCAAGAATATTACATAGGAAGGTTTTCCAATTAAAAGTGCTTTGAAGCATTAGTGGCACTGCATCAAGAAGCAAAATGTGCAGAGTTAAACTTTTCACACAGAGCAAACAGGGACATCGTAAAATTCATGGCACCACCATGCAGGGAACTAGAAAGCAGAGTAAATGGGTAGGAATCGGAAGTGTAGCCAGACATTTTTTTTGTGGGGGGTCAACCATACCATATGTATGTTTGTGCATGCATTTGTATGCGTGCTTGTATATATCCACAAACAAAATGAAAAATTTTTGGGGGGGCTTTGAATTTCCCCTTATCCATGCCCCTGCTAGAAATTAAAATGTAGCTGTATGACAAGGCAATCTCTCGCTTCGCACTTTTCTTTCAAAGTGTGACTCTGGCCCCTCAGTCATTGCCTTAGATGACCATTTATAAGTGCAATTTGACGGCCTTGCAAGCTTCCACACGTAATTTTCTGTAACTACGGTAATGACATGCTCACCTGAAGTGTATCTGACCAGGGGGTGGAGAGGTGATTCTTAAATGAAAAGAAGATAAAAAAGTGAGCCCCGTAACTGTCTCTCAGGGGGAGGACACCTCAACAGTAGCTCACGAGGAATGAGGGTAAGGAGGGATTAAAAAGGATAGAAATTAAAGGTACAGAGATAGAGAGAGGAGCAGGAGGAGAGAGAGGCGCAGAGACAGCCACATACGGAAGTAAGGAGAAGATAGGAAAGATGGACACGGTCGCAGAAGTCTCAGGACGGGGAACAACTCAGCGAGAGCTCTTCTTGGCGTCAGAAGATGGCGTATGGCAAGCCAGTCGGCCAGAGCTGCGCTGTCGTCGGAGATTGCGGGGGCACAACCGGTCGGCATGAAATCCAGCGAGCGAGTGTGGCTGACCAGCACACACACTTTACGTTTGGACTGCAATGTGTTAGGTGAGCAGCGACTATCATCGCACTTGGTTTCTTGCTCTTCATTCTTCCACAATACTGGTGATCACTTAGCAAAAGTATGAGTGTGGCATTCGAAAGATGACAGTGTCTAGATGCTGTTTAATCATGTTCTTACAGGTGCATTAAAATGAGGATGACACACCTCGAGATGCTGTTAGGGTGCTTGATCTTCACATAATAATTTAAGTGCTTTCAGGTGCCACAACCACATATGATTATAAGTCACATGGCAGCAGAGGGCTACGAAAATTTCACCCACCAGGGGTGCTTTAATGTGCACCGAAATACAAATACACAGCCCCCTAGAATTTTGCCTCCATCAAAGAGAGAAAGAAATGGAGAGTAAAGGTAGGGAGGTTAACCAAGCTTGGGCCTCCATCAAAATGCTACACCCTTGTATGAGATCGGACTCATTACTTTTCAGCCAGCTCCCGATCACCGCAACAACAGTACCACTGTGGCAGCTGCTTGACCATAACAGCATATAGATAAAATATGTGGTGGTTTATCAAGCCAATATGAATGTACAGCCTATTTGCAATTATTCCTACCAAATGGTCATGTTCATTGAAAAATTCAAAGAGACAAGTTTAAGAGGCTTTTGATAACAAGAGCTTTTCTAATTGTTTGTTAATTTCTAAAGACATTCCATTAGAGACATAATGCACAACAGCAGATGACTCACTATATATATTTAATACTAGTATTGCATTTGGAGGAGTATCTCATACAGGAATACACAATGACAAGACACTGATATCAAGCAGGCTCCTCCTGTACAATTTGCAGGCCTAGAATATAATATAAAATCTATGCACAAATAAAGCTCTCAAGGGCCTTTCACAAATGTGTAAAATGACATTTAAAATGTCCACAGTTGCCTAACATTAAGTCAATGTTACTCATTTCTACAGACAAAGCTACTCATGTACGTAAGTTCATTTCAGTTCACAAGTATAAACATACAAAACACACAAAGACTGCAAACTATAAGGTACTCGTGTATAGTATTTAAAAATCTTTAAAAAACACGCTTTCTCACAGCAATTAAGTTCTGAATTGTGTTCCTGGATGTTGCTGCATGCATGGCAGCAAGCACTGTGCTTACTGATATATACAGTAGAGCCACACTTAAAGTTCGTCAGATGAGGCAACAGGTAGCATCAAAGCAATCTGAATTAGTAAAAAAAATTATAGGTAGAATAATGCTGTTCAACAGTAAAACAATAAAACACGTCCTTTTTCAGTAAGTGTAGTCAGGGTACATTAAATGCTGTATGCACAGTAATTATAACTACACTTCTGTATAGGACAGCAAAGCATGACCTTGAGCAAATATGCAGCATTGGCAGGCACCATGACATGAATGGCACAGGGGCACACTAACACAAAGCAGTGGCCAAGTGGCCACAGGGTACTAAGACACGCAGGTTGATCAATCATTGGCACATAAAGAGATCAAAGCTAGTATTCATTCACACAGATGGTTTTACAAACACCATTTATGCCATGCAATCCTTCATATAAAACATAGTATTACAGCAACCTTCTTGAACACAATTCAGCACAGTAAGTCACTAAAACAGAGCCATCACTAAGGTGTAAAGCATGCAAAGTGACAGCTTGGTGCATCACCAATCTTGCTGCGGACATTCATAGTAACAATTAGTAGTTCTTGTAACACACTCATTGTGTTGCATCCTCCTTGAACCTTCTTAGAATCAATGTTGCCTAAAATTAAGCCTCTGGACTTGACAAAAATGCTTAATAATGTAGTCTTGCTGTAGCAAACAAATATGCAAAAACCTTGTTTACACAGCACGTCGATGAACGACATTTTAAAAGCGTGCATTAACAGCTCTGAAGCAAGCATATCGAGTGCAACCACTCGAGCTCTGCCAGTTTTCTTTCCATAAAGTAAAAAACAATAACAATAAAGATTAAAAATCAACCCTCGGTGGCCTCTGATGCAGTCCGGCTCATCTTCTTGGCAACCTCCTGGGGGAAACTGAGATTTCTGTTTGTTGGAGGTCGTTCAGGTTTTTTAGGCAATACCGGTGTTCCCTCCTTGCTACCTTCCTTGGCAGGGAGAGGGGGCTGCGGCTGAAATAACAACTGCCACATTAGTTATTCCAAACATGAAAACTATACACAACTGTGAGTTACAAGAATTTGTAGAGGTACTTCACAGTGAAGGACATGCAACAACGTGCAAGGAATATATGCTTTGTATGCCAATATACTGATGTTCTTGTCTCCTCTTTGGGTCACTGCAAGCTGGATGCCATTTGGTGTGAATGAAATGTGCAATAGGGCGATACCTAAACCATGTCCAAATAAAGTGCCAACAAGTTATTTAGGAGCCCGAGACATATTAGACTTTCATTAAATGAAACTTGACGGGAACAGGAAAAATATTGACACGCGTACACGTGTGGACGAGAACGACAATGAGGACACCATGTAGAGGGCCTCTGGCTATTCGAGGACGAAGAAAATGATGTCCCTGTTCAGCTGCTTGGAACACTGCATGCTGCAAAGATGAGTAGCTCTTCAGACTCACAAGCCTATCATGCAGATTTACTGAAATGTGCAAGCATCGATGTTGACCTGCATGCACAGAAACTAAGGAATTCTCCACTAAAGGCGACTGATACCCTTACAAGCTCTAAATTAAAGAAAGTTCTTCCACAGGTCAAGGCAACAGCTAATATTTCGGAAGAGGCTGTAGCCTCTGCAGTGATTTCATCACCGGAAGGTAGATGAGAGTTCTGCAGTGGAACTGTCGATCAATATTTACTGCTTCTACAGATCTAAACGTTTTAAATTCTCAGAGTCATCCGGATGTTATCATACTACAAGAAACTTGATTATCTCCTGATACATTCTTTAGTCTGCATTAATTATTGACTGAAGATCTAAAGAAGTGGTTTGCTTACTTTTCTGTCTAATAAATTCTGTCATAGAGCAAGAATATCCTTTCCACTAATGTCTACAGAAAGGGAAATATTGGCAGCAGAACTAACTCTTCAAGGAGATTTCACATTTCCTCTGGTTGATGCGTGTTTTTATTTGGGTGTGCTAAATACTCAGTCACTAGATTTGGTTCTTTTAAACTGTGGAAAAAAGGTTCTGCTAGCTGGAGATTTCAACTCCCATCATATATCATGGGAATTCAGAACGTATCAGAATGAAAAGTGTCTATGGGACTGGGCGGCATCCAACAATTTCACCTGTCACAACACTAGATCATTAACATTTCTACGGGGCCAGTCCAGATCAGTGCTGGATCTTATGTTTTTTTTTTTGGGGGGGGGGGGGGGGGGCAGGACTTTTGGTGTTGTCCTGGGAGACAGTTCAGACTGGTTCGAATAGCAACCACATTCCCAGGGTATTTGAGATCTATGGGTCACAGTATAAAGAACAGTTTCACACTCATTCGTTTACTGATCATGATAGGTTTAAAATAAACTTGTGGGCAACTATTACATCTTTAACTGGAAATTTATGCAATGCACATAATGGTTGCGATATTCTTGACTCTACTCGTAAGCAGTCGGAGTTTGAGTTACAGGGAAGGAAAGACCCTGCATCTAATATTTGGTAGAATGATGACTGCTCAAGGGACTATAAGCGTCGGAAAGCAGCGTAGAAGTAGCTCATGCATAATCAGTCTCCTGGTAACTGGAACAACTACGAGTTCATTGCAGCGAGTTTCAAGCGTACAGTCACGAAAGCAAATGATGTTAGCCATTTTGAGTTTCTTTCAAAATTGAACAATAAAAGTGCATTGTTCCGATACCCAAGATCTGCCAAATTAATTCCAAGTCCCTTAAATGCAGAATCAATAGTGCATACTACACAAAAAATAGAAGACTCACTAGGTGTAATTGCCACAGGTTTGGAGGCTACACTTTCTACCAGCATTCTTTCGACTCTTGTGAGATGAGACACTCGACAATATTGAATATTACCATTATCGAACCTATCTTCAGTTATAGTACGTGTACCAGCGGCAGCACCGGGCCCTGGTGAAATCACTACGAAGATGCTGAAAATCT
Source organism: Rhipicephalus microplus (assembly GCF_013339725.1). Classification (NCBI taxonomy): domain Eukaryota; kingdom Metazoa; phylum Arthropoda; class Arachnida; order Ixodida; family Ixodidae; genus Rhipicephalus; species Rhipicephalus microplus. The sequence continues at coordinate 50,456,169 of NC_051172.1, forward strand.
TGGATGTTGCTCCCAATATTTTATTGGATACCATAAATTATTCTATAAAACACTCGAATTCCTTCAATGTGGAAAGTAGCTAAAGTGATTCCCGTGCTTAAAGATAAGAGCAAAGGGTTTGCTCTAGACAACATTTGCCCTATTTCGTTAACATCCAACTTTGTAAAATTAATTGAGTGATTATTACATGCTCGGATAACTAAATTTGTTACTGTTAATAGATGTCCCTGTCAAATTGGTTTTAGAACAGGAATGTCTATCTGGTCTGCACATGTTGATTTGGAGAGCAGAATCCAGCTAGCACGGGGACAGAAACAGTATTCAACATTAGTTAAGTTAAATATCTCTAAAGCCCATGATAGTGTCTAATACCCAATTTTACTAGAAAGGATGAGAGAGATTGGCTTGCCTGACTATTTTATTGCGTGGACGACTACGAGTTCTTGCTGGACAGAGAGTTTTACTGAGTACAGGGCGGGATATTAACGGAAAAATTCAGACAGACATGCGGCGTTCCCCAAGGAGCGGTTTTGTCCCGACTACTATTGAATATCTTGCTTAGCTCCATTCCTCCTCATCAAAGAGTGAACATGTATGTTTACAAGGATGACATAGCATTCTTTGCTTCTACAGATGACATTCAATCACTTTATACCTTTTTACAAGGATACTTATCTGCCTTGGAAGCTTGGCTATACAGTATTTGTTTGATCCTGATGTACAAAAGTGTGCAGTTTTAGCCTTTTCCCTACAAGACAATATAAATATATCACTCTCATTCCACCAAGCACGCATTCCCCCAGTGCAAGCAGTCAAGTATCTCGGAACTACGTATAATGGGAAGCTCAACTGGCGTATGCATATTGAACATGTAGTGACTAAAGCATCAAGTGCGATAGGACTGCTCGAAAGGATTAGCAATAGTCGGTGGGGCATGCGGACAGGCACATTGATAATGATTTACCGGATGTACATACAACCTATACTGGAGTTTGGGTGTGCCTTAATTTCTGGCGTACCAGTATGGAAGTTATGTCTGTTAGTTCTACTGGAGCACCAAGCACTTCGCTGGTGCCTGGGGCTACTCAAATTTGTAGCAAACTCTGTGCTATATAAGGAATCCCGAATCCTTTCTTTGCCTGTTAGATTCAAATTAATAACAGTTCAAGCATTCTTAAGTGCCTATGAATCGCCTATAAAACGAGAATAATATATATTTATCAGCAATCCAGCTCTGGTTTTTTTTTTAAATGTAAGATGACCTTACTTTCATACCCCATAGGTAATCTTTGCCCAGCAGCTATTGGGTAAATTACAGATAAGGCTTAATGATATACTATGAGTGACAGGTTGAGTGAATTAGCCGTATCATATGACGGTATATTCCCTAACCATGTGAAGTTTCTACTTAATGCTAAATGGCGTTTTTTAGAATCACTTAAATCAGATTGCTTTGACGGTTGCAATCGCAACTGATGCTTCGCAGTGTGAAGAAAAGGCTGGGGTGGAAATTTTTTCTACACAATTAAAAAGGTCATTTTCTGTTAGGCTTCCTCATTATACACAAATATTTTGGCCAAGGTCTTAGCTGTCATTTTAGCTCAACGTAAGATTCCTTTATCTATAACTTCTATGGCTAAAGTTATAGATTCATTGTCATTGTGCTTGGCACTAAGTGCTCCAACAAATTCGGATATTCTAAGATTATTGTAATTACTTTTTCCTCATCATATGTGAAAACTGCTATTAATTTTCATGCCGGGACACAAAGGAATTGTGCTGAATGAAGTTTTAGACTCTCAGGCAAAAGCTTCTCTAGCAGGTCCAGTTCTCTCTCTCCTTTTAGTTACGGTGTTTGTTGCTGCAGCAGGATTCAGAAAGTATGCATTATCGGTGCTTACTCGAAGTCTTGTTTCATCACCGTACTTTCTGCACCTTAAGTTCCCTTGAAGCAGGAAGTGGTGTGTAGCAAGACAGGCAGAAGTTGTAATAACTAGAATGTGTTGTAGAATCCCAAATCCTGATATTTACATGCACAGAGTGGACTTGGCGATCTCCCTTTTTGCTCCTATTGCAACAAACGCGAAACTATCGTACACTTCTTGTTAAGCTTCTGACGTTTTTCCTCACACAGAAAACAAAGTATAAAAAAATTATATTGCAGCAAAGTGGTCTACCGGTCACACCAGCTGCTCTGTTGTCATTTAAGGCCTCTGCGCTGGGACACTCGGAGAGGAAAAGCTGTCGAAAAGTTTATATGCGACTCAAATAGATTTTTCAGTTGTATCAACCACTAATAACTCTTAATTCTGCCTTTTTAGTCAAGACCTTCGGTCATTGGGAGGTTACGTAAAATTGGGTTAGCAAAAATTAGAATCCTTCATAATTAACACTACATTGAGATTTTCATCTCTAACCTATTTTAGCTCTTACAAAATATTAACCATAAATCCAGTATGATACACTGGACTCTTGGCCGATCCCTCTGAGTGGGTAGGTGCCGAAATTCCAAGAAGCATCATCATCAGAACACGCCGCTTTCGCTGTCTCAAGATGTACCTGCCTTTTGTTCGCGTTGCTTCGCGACAATATGTTCCATTTATGAAGAGTTCCGGTTACTGAGAGATGCACATGGGTGTAAGGTTCAAGTACAAAACCAATCATACTAAAGGCAGCTGTGTAAGTAGCAATTCGTTCTGTTTAACTGTTTTCCATTTACTGAGAGCCTACTATAGCGATCACTTTGTGGATCAGACACAAACAAGTTATTTTACAAGATGCAGAGGTAGAAAAGCCAGCTTAACTATGACAATGCAAAGCTCAGCGTGTTATGATTGGCCTAAGGTTCTATCGGTCAAGCAAGTGGGTCAAGTGGAGCAAGAGCCTGCTATCCAAACTTTTAGCTTTCAGACATAACAAAGCTCATTCTCTTTCATTCCCAAACAGAAGGCAAAGCACATTCCAAACTAGATCAAGATGGCAGCAGCTTGCACCATGCAGGCCAATTTACTGGTCTCTTTGCAGTTTCACCATGTCGCCTTCCCTGAAAAAAGCAATCGGCCCAGACTACCAGATAGTCTTCCAACCTAAGTACCTAGGACAGCTCGTTAATTCTGATTCTCAGACAAGTCGACACACTTTCAGAGAATCTGGCTTTATGCATGCGTCCAGTAACAAGTATGAGCAGCCGTAGAGGTGAAAGCAAAAAACACAACAAGCTCCAGGTTATCTTAGAAGCGATCATGATTGCTCACGAAACAGATGTCGCTAATGAGGCTGGTATCTTGCAAAAAATTTCGATAGGTGGAAAAAAAGATGCTGCCATTTGTTTAGGGATATCAAGCACTTGCACTTCGGTATCCCAAATACGAAAGAAGCTATCGCAACTTAACTACAATCATATTTACCACATATTAGTTTTCTTTGGCCAAGGCACTGCTCCCACAAGTTTTTAAGCAGCCGAGTGGTAGTTTTTCATGCTGGTTGTCGTTACCAGCCACACTCCTATCAGCTCTATAAGATCATAACAATATTTCTTGGTAAAGCCATCTTAAAAAACATTTGTTGAGCCAATGCATAGTGGCAAACAAAATTCACAGACATTGCAACAAGATTCTATGTTCTTAATTTGGTGTGTGATGTTGCAAAGCAAAAAAAAAAAAAAAAAACCACCACCCTGAATAGAGGTACCATTATTCAGGTTGTGGCCTTGTTTTCATGTGATTTTTTTAGACAACAGCTGGTTCTGTTTTTCACACGCAAAATGGTTTTTGATGTTGAACGTCCCATTAAACTAAGTGGAGAGACAATAAGTTCAGTTCGGTCAGCATGATAGGATCAGCGTTGCAGCACATTGGGCAACACCCAATGCTTTGATGACAAGCCACTGTGGCAGAATAGGCGTGATAGCTTTGCTGAATGCTTTTAATGGCAATACCATTTAACAGTTTTTTTTTTTTTTTTCATAGCATTACATGTATAACACTGTTTAAAGGACTTTGCTTGCTAGCATTAAATCGTGGTGAGGGGATCTCAGGTTCAACAAAATTAATTTTTTACACCATTAAATTTATTTTCTTTGATACTGCAATATTATTCAAGCATTCTTGTGGCATTTCCTCTCTACAAATGAATCTTTTGGCAACTATACTTTTCATATAAGACAGAATTTCAATTTAACGTAGTTCTGATACACAGTACTCTCACTAAACAGAAATCTGTTGAACGGAACTGCAGCTTAAAGGGGCCCTCCAACACTAATCGACCCCTATGTTTTATTCGTGGGTTGTGTAGACTGATGTACAGACAAATACAGCAAAAACAGCTGTGACAACGGCATGCAGTCTGAAGTTTTCGACTTGGAAAATTCAAAATACTAGAAAAAAAAATACCGACCCTAAACTCGATTTTTGCGGGGTCACTCGACCGCAATTCACTCGCCCATGGCGTCGGAAGGCTGCTCCAACGAAACAAGCTGGAAGTGCCTACGTAGAAGAAGCTCACACCCCATTGTCACTTTTTTTTTTTCCAAAGTATTGTTGGTCTTGTGCCTGACGGCTAGCTTGCTAGAACGTAAGCGGGAGCTACTGTGTCAAATTGAGATATTTTCTGCTGTTTTTTATTTTCAACATTCCGAGTCACTCCCTCCTCTTATTTTGAGAAAGGAACTTGTGGAACGACCAGGACAGCGAAGTAGTGTTGACCCTTCGCGCGTTGTTCGTTGAGCCACACGATGAACAACAATTGTGCACTGCACTCCTTCAACAGCGCACATGCACAGAAATAGCTCGCAAACTCCCAAAAGCAAGAAGAGGGAAGAAAGAGAGAGGTCTTTCGTATGGACATCCGACCCGGGCAAGCCGAAAATCCAGTGGCGAAATGACAGCCAGCGTTTCTGTCGTGCTTTGTAGTCGCAGTGTTGTTTTTTTGTTGTGGCTGAATCTGTTCAGGGATCGATGAAAAAGCACAGAGACGAAAAATAAAACAGATTAGTAACCTCAGTTTTTATCCTATACCACGATCGCTTCTAACGTTACATTTATCTAATCATATGGCGGCAATCTTCCGGCGTCATCTCTACCCGTAAAGTTTTGACGAGCGCCACTACGTGGTATTGCGGTCTGCAGCGATGTAGTGACTTTATTGCGTGATTGAAATACTAAATCATATAATATCTGCACTTAGACAAATGCCAAAATTACCTCCAGCTATCGATCTACGCAAACCACAAATAAAAAATAGGTGCTTCAATAGCATTGGAGGGCCCCTTTAAGTGGAACAACTGCCTCGGATATGATTGATTTTGTACTTTATTCTGCAACTCAATTCACCTTTCAGTAAATGGAATTCCTGTTGAATGGAACAAATTTCTCTGGTCCCTTAAGGTTCCATTTAATGAGAGTTTATTGTATAATGAAGTAAATTGGTGGAAACAAAAACAATGCAAAATACGGAGATCAAAAAAAAAAGGACACAAACAACAGCGCTGCCTTACAACAAAGTTTATATGTCAACACTGCACAATATATACTTGAGCAGCCCCAAATGAAAGAAAAGAGGATAAACAATGATAAAGACAATGGTAACCTATGATAAAAAGAACAAACTATCAGCATCATCACTGCTAACACTGCACATGCAACTATCTGACAGACTGAAATTAATTTCTTCGCCTGTCAAAGCAACTGAAGGCCTGCTCACACATACGCTGCCAAGCCTTGCTATTTCCAATGCCTTTAAGATTTGTCTAATAGCTGGTCTCGATGACACCTGATAATCGTGCAACGCTGATATTTCGGAATGCAGCCACAGTCAGCCGGTTCAAACACCTGGCTCAAAAAGGAAAATGTATTTTTCAATGCAGTTGTATTTGGTACAGTTGAAAAGCCAAACTAACCGTGTGCAAACTTAACAGAACTTTATATCAGTATAGACAGCCTCATCCAGTTCCACTCACATATCAGCCAACCTGGAGACCTCAGCATTTGGGAAATTCGTAAAGCGGGTTGGCTGCAGCAAAACACTGGCGTATGTTTTTATTTATCGTCTCTCAAGCCTGCAGAGACATCATACACAGCTATGAATGATTGCCAGTGAAGTTATGCGATGCCAGCGATCTTGCAAGAACTCATAATTATATGATGCATGCATGCTTCCGTAATAAAGGGACATGAGATGCAGTGTACTTGTGACAGCTACGGCTCCTTCCCAAGCATAATACACTTTTGCAAATAAAAATCACAGAAAAAGGCCAAAAACCACTCTTTTTTTTGTTATTATTCTCTTTGTGCGCTGAGGTTAGTTATTTTTCATAAGACTTCTCATTTCACCTGCAAAATTCAGGGGTGGAACAGGGTATGTGGGTTTGGGAGCAGTCAAAAGTACTTTTTGTAGCAGGCTTGGAGCAGCCAGAAAGATGTTTTGGAGCAGACTTGGAGTAGCCAAAAGGGCCATTTTGAGCAAGTTTAGAGCAGTAAGAACATTTAGAGCAGATTTAGCCCATTCAAAGCACTTGTGAAGCAACATTAGTTCAGTGTTGCATTTTAAAAAACTCAACTTCTGCAATAGCCTCATTATTGTGACAGAAATTATATGGACATTTTTTATAGGTTTTTGCCGTTACTGTTTTTGCCGTATCATTACCAAATTGATAACGTATCCCTGCACATTGTATGTTCCATTCGTGGGTAAAAGCATGCTAGGGGGGGTGACGAACGCGGTTAAAGCAAAGATCAAACGATCTAGTCCATCTCTGCCACTCGGAGGGCGCGTACTATAACATCCGATATCACCGCCCGGGTCGCCTGTAGTCGAAGCAGAGAGGAACCACCCTGCCCGTCCTCGAAGAGCTTGGAAAAAAAGGGGAGAGGGGAAGGTGTCGCTCAAGCAACAACTATGAAATTTGCTTCTAAGAGGGTGGTCGCGATCGCTGGTGTGCATGCTAGCTCGGCAGGCACAAGCGGGTGACTTGCATACATTTTTACATGCAGCACTCTCATCCTGGAGAGACTGTGTGAAAAGTGTTGCTCTCCTTGAAGTGGCCGTATTTCTCATACACAATCGTTTTGCACAATTACACAATATCGGACCAAAAAAATTTAGCTGTTAGACTCACTTCGTGTAATATAACATTACAATTTGCTGCTATTGCATTCATTGCTTGTTCCGCTTGGTGTCACTTAAGTCAGTTGCCAGACTAGGGGGCCAGTGCTGCCAGACTGCCGCTGAATCGGGTGGCTATATTTACTCATACAGCTCCAGCTTTCCTGTAATGTTATCTTCATCGACTCTTGCTGTTTTTCAAATGTACGTGGTGTGCCCCTGTCACTAGGGCGCCAGTAAACTACGCGCTGTTTTGGGTTTTTCAGTATGTTTTTGCCAGTGTCCGTGATGAGCCCGAGTTTCATGGGTCATCGGGGAGAGAGAACGACACGTACAGCTACAGAGGTATTCTATACTTTGGCTACAACGACGTATTACAATTCTGTCCACGCTGTGTGCGGACTTTCGCGACGCTGTTCAGTTCCCCGGTAAATCCATCGTTGCACGTGGGGTATTCACTTTTGAAACACTATCGAGTCCGAACACAAAATTCCCTACTTCTGAGGCACGCTCGAGTCCGATCTGTCTGTTATTTATTTATTTATTTACTTACACATACTGCAGTTTTAAATGCGTTATGGCAGGAGTGGATATACAAGGATATGCAGAAATATAAGTAAAAACAATGAGAAAAATACAAACAAATAACTTAATATTATCGTGTGAACATACAAAGCTAAAGTAATACAAAATATGGGGAACATAAAAGAGATAATAAAACAAGCAAGTACCATTTACAAATAGATCAGCGTATTTTACACGTATGTGTTGTAGATTTTGGCTACAAAACTTTGCGATGGGCATGAACAAACAGAACCAGGTAATGAATTCTATGGAACGGGGGATAAAAACTGAACTTGAACATATTAGTTACAATGTAGTAAGGCTTCAAATTTAGGCTGTGAAAGCTTCTCGTCGTTGACTGTGAGGTGAACTTAATGCATTCCTTGTTATTTTACAGTTTCACTGTAGAGGAAACGATGCTTTGCAAGAATTTTAATTACTCTATTCGGCTACGGGAATGTAGTGGAGTTAATTGCAATGAAATAGAGTAGAAGAGGGTGAGAAATCGCGGTTGTGATGGTAACATATGAATCTTACTGCCTTTTTCTGGAATGCTTCCAGTCTTTGAATCTCGCACTGCTTATACAGGTTCCAGACAACGGACGCATAGTTAACTACAGGATGAATTAGCGATCATATAAGAGGAGCTTTGTGTCTTTTGGTGATTTACACAGAGTGCGATGTATATAGCCTAGTATTTTCAATGCTTTGTTACATATATAGTAGATTTGCTTGGACCATGAAATGTGTGTGAAAATGACACCCAGATACTTATATTAGGACACCTTACTGACAGGACTGTTATCAAAAGAATAATCAAAGACAGAGAGTGATTTATTACAAAAAGACATAAGCATGGTTTTCTTACAGTTAATACTGATTTGCCAGGTTTTGCACCATTTGCAAAACCCAGCAAATGAATCCTGCAAGCGGTAGTGGTCGCTGTGTGTTTTAATAACTTCATATTGAGTGCAATCATTGGTATAAAAACAAACAGGAAAGGAGGTGTGTGCAGGAAAGTCGTTCTCGTAAATGAAAAAAAAGTAAAGGAACAAGAATGGACCCTTGTGGCACACCGGATGTTACATTTATAACAGCAGAGTTGGTTGACCTGTAAAAAACAAACCGAGAGAGACGACAAAAAGCTAGAGAATCAAAATAACCGATTGAGGATTGTTTAATATGAAGTCGGTTTAGCAAGAAGTTTAGAATGTAAGACTGCATCATGGCCTTTGAGAAGTCTATGAAAATAGCATCAACCTGGTCACCATGATCAAGGCTAAGCAAAATATCATGCGAAATTCGACTAATCGTGTTTTTGTGCTGAAACCACGAGTAAACTCATGTCTGTGAGACAGTAATTGGTTTGATTCCAATAAGATCGTAATGTGCTTATAAATGATATGTTCTAATATTTTGCATGATTGAGAAGTCAATGACATCGGTCTATAATTTGTTTGACATTGCTTATTGCAAGATTGAAAAAGAGGGAGAACTTTAGCCATCTTTCATGAAGAGGGAACAGTGCCAGAAGATAGATTTGTTGAATATGATTGTTGAATATCTAACTGACCAGAGGGAGTAGCGAACTAAGAATGCACTGTATATCCCGTCTGGGCTGAAGCATTTTTTGTAAATGTAGAACGGAACGTACAGCGAAAAAATGGGGCTCAGACTTCTGCAATGCACAAGGGCCTCTAAAAAAATGATTGATGACAACAGACTGCACAGGCACAACAGATCACACAGGAACCATACAGGAAAGCTAGAAATGCAGGGGCAAATACCCCCCAAGTCTGGCAATAGACTTATGCGAGACCAAACAGAATCTTCCCCCTTGTGGCATCCTTGCGGTGCAACTGTGACTTGTACAGCTGCCCGTGTTTTTTTTTCTTTTTATTTGAATGTGCAAGCGTCAACCTCAGAGTCGATATGCATGAAGCACAGTGGCCAAATGAACGAGAATATGCGCATATGCCCGATGAGCAGTCATGTGCACCTGTCTTTGTTAGGCTGTTCCGGGAACCGGACACTGCACCCCTTCTTTTGAGCATTGTTACTGCCATCCTTTATTTCTTTTCCAAACTCTGCCATCATGTTATAAAAAAACAAAAACAGTTTCACCAGAATGGTAATGCAATGAATGCGACAGCAACAAATTGTAAGGCTGGCAGCCCACTCTTTTAGATCAGATATCGCGTAACTCTACAAAAGGCTGGTGTAAAACAATACAGCTGTACCAGGGAGAGGTGCTCTTCTCGCAGTCTCTTCATGTTGAGAGCGCAGTATGTAGAATGATTTACAAGCTATTCGAGCTGATGCCTGCTTTGATTGCGCACACAGTGATCGTGGCTACGCCTTTAGGATTAAAGCCCACGGCTGCTCCTGGAGTGATCACAGTTTTTACCAAACTGAAACTATAACCTTTTCGATGAAACCAAAAAGACAATGATTCAGCCACATTTCCGGGCATGGTACTTGATGGCTTTCACACTTTGCAGCTAAACTCAGGAGCTGTGGCATAGTACTGCGCTGCTAGTAGAGCTTGGCACAGCAGGGGTGGTGCGGTGCAAATGGCGCAGCTGTTTGCACAAATGGCGTAAATGGCGCATCTGTTTTACCCCAGACAATCTGGAGTGTTGGCAAACAGAAACGCCAGTTCCCGTGTATACAATGCTCAAGCCAGCAGTGGAGGCAGACTGTTGCCCTCACTCTGCTTCTGAGCTGGCTAAGCAATGTGTGGCAGTGTGCACACTTGTATGGCAAGCAAGCTTACCACGATTGCTTTCATTTCCAAAAGACACAACTATAAAACATGCAAAATCAATGCAATTTTTTTCAGTGCCAAGTGTAAGCAACAGACGGCTAAAACTGTCTAATGACTGAACTTTTACCCTATTTTTGGTTATGCCAGGAATGCTGAGAGAAGGCTTGCGTGCAGGCAACGCAGGTGTATCCTCTGCTGTCACATTGGTGTAATCAGCATATGCCTGCTTCTGAGGTAGAGGTGGTGGCTTGTCTACCTCAAGGGGAGGTTCTGGTGAGCAAGTTGGTGCACTGGAGCAGGCTGGAAACATGGGGAAACTTGTAGCAGTAGCCAAGCTTGGCGTAGTTGCCCCACCAGCTCCTGCGATGATGGCGAGACACAGCGTGTAAGCAAACAATGTGACAAGGCGCGATCAATGGTCAGTGCTGAAAAATGTGGTTTTGTGCTGCTTGGGTGGACAGTACAGTCTTCATGTCAAACGGTCGGACAAGAATAGGGAGCATTAGATTTTCTCAACAGCGTGAATGCGGAAGTGATTGTTTGGCCAGACATACAGGAGCAGGAATACAGCAAAGACAGTTTAATTCCTAGCAAAAAGTGACTGCAAGGGGCCTGAAAATTCACACCTTCGCAAAAGGAACCCTGATGGGATGCGAAGCAGCAGCATTGCGCACGGACGTGATCGGGGTTCATGACTCGTGCCTCATTGTTGTCGTTTGTCTTCCGCTGCTGACGCTTGCGTTCGGCTTCCCTGACTCGCGCCTCATTGGTGTTGCAGGCGCGACCTCGCCATTCGCGAATGTGATCAGCATCGCTAACCCTCGCTATGCCGGCGACGGCCGAGTCGCTTCAATGGATGTTTTGGCGGACGGAGCGTCGTCTTCCGGCGTCCTCTCCATCGCAGATAAACGAGCCGAAAGAGTGTTACCACTTGATGCGTGCTGAAGTGTTGCAAGCAATGGAGAGAGTGAAGCAATAGAGAGTTGACACGTACAGACATGTTTCAACGCATATGTTAAGTGCAAGAACCGACATGTCGGCGGTGTAGCGAGCAGCGATCACAGTAGCGGAACGAGCGGCGGCAGCGGCAGGTGTTGCGGGCGTAATGGACGAGGTGGCAGCTGCAGGCGCTGCGGCAGGTGAAGGAGAGAGTGACATCGACACGCAGATGAGGCGCAACCTACTTCGCACTGCTCCAACACTTGCGGCGAGGGGAGCGCGTTGTGGCGCGTTAGTAGGGATGCACGGAGTGACAGTATTACACAGGCCAGTCATATAGCTGCTTCGCATCTAAAACACCGTAGAATGCATAGATGGCCGACAAGTGGATATCAACAAGCTGACGGGGTCACCTAACCTGTACTGCGACATGGTTCCAGTCTTCATTCAGCTGAGGATGCCGCTTGCGGATATACATAATTCGTCTGCTGTCACAGTGAAAAAACGTGGCTGCTTGTACTCAAGCTGCACTCTCTACAATTCAGTGCAGGGGTTTGTCTGAACTGGCCGTGCACGATGCCTGCCCTTGCTGTAAATGAATAACTCAGTTCGGAGGGATCTACCTTGCACTGCCAAAAAGAATGGTCAAGTGGGGCACCACATGAACGAGTTCAGGCAGTGCAGGTAAATCAAATGAACCTGATGTTTGCCACTGTACCTTTGTGCACTTTCTCAAGTACTATTTGAGTATGTGTATTAAACTTAGCAAAAGAAGTCTTAAACCTAGTCATTTATACAATGGTCGTGTGTATACATTAACCAATTTTTTCAGCAGCAAGTTCCATGATCTCAGGGCTCAGTTCCTACTATTGACAAGCCTCATATCTAGTCCAAGTAGAGCAGTTGATGACAACACTGAGAAATTTGAAAAAGTTAGAACATTACAAACTGCAGTGGAACCTATCAGTTCGCTCCACTATAACAACAGAAACTGTTGAATGAATGCTATATGGTAGCGTGAGTTAATTCATAGCATGTTGAGAGCAGCACTGCAGAAATAAGTACAAGCAAAACACTATTGTCTATTTCTTTTTTTTTGTCTCTCTTTAAAGTGGAAAAACAATTGCTGCTAAAGACTGTGCACTGCAAAAACATGCCAACCATAAATTCCACAATTAAGTATTTTGCTCACAATTATTAATGAATCAAAGAACTCAAAATGAATGTTGGATGTTTCTACAAGAGGCCATTTACAGTATGAAGTTTGCTTTATCAGCATAGAAGGCATCCCGTTCTAAATCAAATTCGGAAAATGTTAGCTGGGGCAGTATGCAATATGTATTTTTGCCTCGATTATGTAATAAGGTTGGTCTTTACATTGCAATCTATTAAAAAACAATCAGGAAGAAGTCCCAGTTTTACATATAAGCAAGACCAAAGCAAGAACGTAAGACTAGTAAGATCAAGTAAGACCAAGTAAGACCAAATGCAGAAGCACAACGAGTGATCTCTAATGCTGAGTATGACCACTTCTACGTCCAATCACCTTGGGAGGGTGGTGTTGATGGAGGGAGCTTGAACTGTCCACTGGAAGGTCTGCTGTGTCGCTTTTCAGCCTCTGATCTTAAAGGACGATGAGGAGTAAGCTGGCAAAAAAGAAAAGAGTAAAAATGTTTGTATGCATGCACCAACAGGGGCATAGTTAGGGGGCAGCACACCAGGCACATGCTCCTCCCGAAATTCCTATACATGTAGTATGCATGCACCAACAGGGGCGTAGTTAGGGGGCAGCACACCAGGCACATGCTCCTCCCGAAATTCCTATACATGTAGGGTGCTGAACTTCTTGTGTGGAAGTGTGTGAATGCATGGGTGTTTGTGAGACTTCCAAGTTGCACTAAACTTACTAACATCACACTCAACAATACCTGGCTGTGCAGTCCTCACTTCATAGTCAAGAATGTGTCACTTTCAGAAAACACATGATCTTATTATTGCATACCACACTATCTGCTGATTCGGGAAATCAGCTATTCCGACATCTGTGACGTGAAAAAAGCTTCGTGAACAAGAACACTGCCATGCTACTCTAGCCTGAAAGTTGCATAAACTTGCGAGTCTTGCGCTACTGTCTGATGACAACCTTTTTTTTTTTTGTCCGCAGACCCTTGGTTATTTATTTTGATTTTTTTTCTACAAATTTACACAGAGACAATTTCCCAAATTCTGGTCACCTGCACTTGAAACTGTTGATTATTGTGGCCTCATCCTGCTACATGCAAGCTTTCTAGAGTTAGCCAAGATGAAACTGCTCTGTTACGTACTTGGTTCTGGTTTTAATCTCTGAGAAAGGAGGCATTTTCCTTTAACTCTGGAGCTCTTTCCATGAAAACCTACTTAGTATTGCTTTTACTTCTTTTTTTCACAGTCTTGCGCTACTGTGGCATGAAGAGTAGATGACAATTTACCTTTTAAAGTATTGATTTAATATAGGTACACAGCTCTGTGCCAATGTTTTGAAATGTTGCAAACATTGAGTGTATAATGCATTTGTGAATTATTGCTAAGGACATCTGATCACAATTTGAATTGCAATCATGAGTTAGTCTTTCTAGTATAATATAAAGAAACTTGTAAAGTATAAATAGGACTCAGTGTTTTCAGAGTTTATTTTTCTTGCAATTCAAAGGGTGTTTTTTACACTTCATATTTTTAGGGACATTCAATGTTTGTAAGAGCCTATTTCTCTTAGATCACCAATTCTCTGAAATTCGGTGTTTAATTTTACATTATAAGTTATTGAAATGTCTAATTATTAATTTTATTTCCAATGAGAAGGCATTGGATTAATACTGACAATCCTACCTGCTTTCACAACCTTTCATTTTTTCTCACTTTTGTTGATTTACCTTGTAAAGCTGCTGATGTGCCCTGCTCTAAGCTCGCAAAATTGTACTTTGGGTAGCTTTTTCTCCCAGCCTCCTTCATCTTGATGATGAAAAATAAAGGACCTGCTATTATTATTATTATTATTATTATTATTCCCAATACTTCGAAATCTTCGATAATATAGTACCTGAATACTAAAACATGTCAACACAGGAAGTGTATATTAGATGGTTAGAATGTTTGGAAGCGCAAACATATGTTCATACCAACATAATTACTTGAATACAAAGCACCTACATTTGTTTTTGTTACGTTAAAGCTTGTAGTAACAGGCTTAAGCATATTTTATTATGTAGCTGCCGCTGATAAAGGTGTGCCCCTTTATATTGATGACTGTGAGCTTTGAAAATGCTCTTTGAACGTTAAAAATTGCCTTTTAAAATCTGAGCTTATCGGATAAATTTGAAAGGGATAAAAATTTCACCAGCGAGTGTTCATCAAATTTTTTTCAGATTTATGCAAAAACACAGAGCCCTAAGCATAAAGCATAAAAAACATGGTCATTTTAAGGAATCAATGTTTGTTTAGAAATTTGTAGAAACCCCTAGTGCCACGTGTATTACAACATATTCTCAATTTCAAATAGCATAAACAAAAACCACAGCGTTAAGAGGCCTGACAAAAATGCTTATGAACGCTTCAACACTTTGCCCACTGTTCTTTTCTGACAATATTCAGCACCTTTACTTCACTTTTTTAATTTCCTTTACCAAACGTGGCATGC
Source organism: Rhipicephalus microplus (assembly GCF_013339725.1). NCBI lineage: Eukaryota > Metazoa > Arthropoda > Arachnida > Ixodida > Ixodidae > Rhipicephalus > Rhipicephalus microplus. Next base: position 50,471,213 of record NC_051172.1, read on the forward strand.
CAAAACAGGGCCCAAGCAGGAAGGGCACGAGTATCGAAAATGGATAAAAAAGAAAATGCGTGCAAATTTAAACAAATAACCAGATTCAATACCTTGAAATAATGTATAACAGTCAAACTGCAGCATAGCAGGCAAGACAGAAAATGAAGAGAATGTGCACAAATATTATAAAATCAGGTAAATACTAAGCAATAAACATCCCTCGCGTAAAACCTCAAGCTGAGGTATTTGAGGTATTAATAAATAAATAAATATATAAGCTGGTACGACTAAGAAAAAACATCACACACTTATACGAATGGGATAACACAACCATATCTTGACAGGAAAATAAAGATATTTCACATTATTGAGGGAAAGGGCACATTCAATTGTATTTAACAAGTATAGAAAAGATTAAAAAAAAAAAACACAGCATATCCCCGGAGTGAATGATGCGCGACCATCCGTCCGTCTATGCATCCATCCGTGAGTCCATCCATCCGTCTGTCCGTCCGTCCATCTGTCTGTACGTCCGCGTGTCCATCCATTCATCCGTCCATCTGCTAGTCTGTCTGTTTGTTCGTCCGTGCGTCCATCTAGTGAACACTTCAAGTACCGCCATCTCCCATCTCCAACCCCTGTGGCACATACTTACTCTAGAGCGGATATGTGCCACGGGTGGCTACAACATACGAACATACATACATACATACATACATACATACATACATACATACATACATACATACATACATACATACATACGGAGGAGGAAGAGTGACAGACCCATGCCATAAGGAGCTTTGCCCCTAAAACAACTGAATTTTGCAGGAGATAATAAATAAGATCAAATATTCATTCACAATACAGCCATGAGATAGTGTTATTAGACATATAAGTACATTTAAAAGAATCGGTGCTAGTCGAATTCGATAAGTATAGGCAGTTCCAAGCTGTTATGGTGGGGAAAAACAAGTACTAGTGCCGTACTTGAAAGGGTTCGTTCACGTGTTATAAGGCATTGAAAATTCAGTAGGACAATGTGGTGTTCTGTGCAGTGCAAGTATATTACAAAAGGTTCTAGACTTATAGAGGGGAGTGGTTTCAAGGAAAAATAGGAATCTTAGCCATAGTACTTCATAACTTAGTACTTAGTCTTTATAATTGCAATGTTATGTTGTGTGATAAGGCTAGAGAGAGTCACCTGTAATAACAACTTTATGGGTTTCTCATGCCAAAACAACAATATGACTGAGGCATGGCGTGATGCGGGACTCTGGAGCAATTTCGATCAGAGCGGGTTGTTCGTGCACCTAAATCTAAGCACACAGGTATTCATTGCACTTTGCTCCATCAAAATGCAACTGAAGTGGTTGGCAATCTAACATGTGACTTAGGCACTGTCACTGGTGAGATACAATTTAGAATAGATGAAGGTGACAGTTTTATGCTCAGCCATTTCCAGAGCAACATCAATATTAGTTTCTATTGATACAGGTATCACCTAAAATACAAGGGTGATTTAGTTTGGACCAGATGAGTGAGATGTAAGCTGTTAATTTAGTACAAAAGAACCTTGTTGATATGTTCCTGTTTAAATTTCGTGGCTTCACGCTCACAATTGCAAAAACTAAAAATAATTCGATAGAGCTATCTGTAATATATTCCAGTTAAGCGGAGACGAGACTCGAAAAATGCAAGTTTTTTTTCAAAATCACATATTCTTTGTTTTTAATTGATTTCACAAGTTTAGTTTCTGTACTTTCATGACAAAAAAAGCAAGGTTGTAGTTAAACTCAAAGTAGGCTAAAATTAGTTTTAAAGAGCAAGAGGTGGCTATAAAAAAACTAAAGATCTATGTCTAGAGTCCCTTGGAAATAGATTGTCCCATGGCTGCTTGGCATTGCATTTCCAAGAGAAGTTCACCAAAGCCACATGCTAAAAATAATCATGCTTACCAAGCTCTCATAATAAAGAAACTGTTTTAAAAGCACATCATTGCCATACAGATGAGCTTTCATTTGTACGTTTAAAATGCATTTTTCTCAACAAGCAACGATGGGCAACTTCTTGAGTCTAAACATCATGTTTTTGGTACTTCTGATGGCTAGATCAAGACGACTTTTACCACATGTTTAACATTCCAAGAGTGCAAATATCTCATTTAAAGCATGATATCATAAACATAATTAATATGAACTTAAACTTAGCAATCAGTATGGGTTGAGCATTTAACACTTCTCACAATACAATTTTTCTTATTCATTTAAATGTCTTATGCACACTTTCTTGATAGCTATTTGCATTCTACAGTTAATTTGGAGCAATATGAGGCATTGACGACTCATAATTATAAAAGTTTTGTAGTAGAAAAAGTCTGTCCAAAAAGAGCTACATTTTATTTATTTACTTATATATCAAATACTGCGGACATGCAGTCCAATCAGGGAGAGCAATAAAATGGTACAACAGTGAGCATGTTAAAAAAAAAGAACCAACAAAACAATAACAATAATGCAGAAATAGTGTCAATATTTATGTTGAAACCTTATACAAATAAATTAATAATGATCAGCATTATGATGTCGATTCGATTACACTATTCCATTCATTTACTGTACGAGGGAAAAGAGAATTCTTAAATGAGGTCGCTCTCGCGAAGTAGGGTGTTAATGCATCTTGTCTACAGTGAAGCGTGGTTCGGGTTAATAGGGGCGATAGATAAAGACATGAGTCAAGTGGTGATTTGTTCGTGTAAACTAGTTTAAGAAATTCCAGTCTTTGCTTCTGTCTTCTCATTTCGAGTGGTTTAATATCGTTATATTTCATGAGTTCTGTGGGTGAATCCTCTCCTGCAAATTTGTTAAATATAAATCTTACTACCTTATGCTGTGCTCTCTCGAGGTTATTATATTAGTTTTAGCACACCAATACTAAACAATACATTCATATTCTAGTTTACCGTATTTACAAGCATAATTTGCACACTTCTTTTTTTTTCCGTGAATTTGGGGACCTGGTGCACAAATTACGCGGGGATTTTGCAAGCGCATACAAAATATTGTGCCACAGTCCTAATGCGCGCAGTATATACATTAAAAAAAAAAATGAATTGCAGCACGAACAAAGTGTATTTGTTATTTTGAAAGAATTAGCACGTACTTTAACCAGTCAGATCCGGTCACTTGCGGTCTAGCGGGAATCACTGATCGCGAAGTCCAATAGGAAATCATCGTCGCGGCCGCTGCCACCGCCCTTCCGAAGCGCATCGTCCTCGGTTCTGCTGAGCACGTTAGAATGAGCCATTTTTTTTAACCTTTTTTGACAATGCTGGGGAGAAACTAGGTCACACGACACGGTGATACCGGAAGAACTAAGCATCCGCACATAATTGAAAAGGCCTTCTTCAATGGCAGGAAACTTGCATTAGCAAGTGCGCACTCTTCTGCTTTCTCGCGTACCGATCGCACCAGTCGTCATGTTGAACTATGTCCCCTTGAAGTGCTTTGCGGCAGCATGCCTCCTGTTTTCTTCGGTGAAATTTACAAAACCAAGCTTCAATTTTTCCGTATATATAATTACTGTAGCACATGACAAGGGAGCCGTCGAAACGCGTCAGGGAGATGGCAAAACCTAAACTTCCGATGTCGATCAAGTGTGCATTGAAGCGCGGACGCAGAAGACGATGGGAACAGTTGGCGTGGCAGGCCCTCGCACGCTTCCGATGCAGAAAGTCGTTCGTGCCGTGATGACGTGAGCGTGCAGTCTCGCCATTATCGTGGCGGTAGTAGAGATTGGGAGATAGGGGGAGGCAAAAGCTCGAGCAGTTCCGGCGACTTGTCAACAGGTTTGGGTTCGGGTGCGGTATTCTAGGGACCCTAGTTCGGGAGATGTCCTCGGAAGAAGTACAGTGTACTAGTAGAAGGGACCTCGCACTCGCAGTATGTTTGACCGCGCTTGTCTGCTCGGCGAGGGGAGTACCCGGCCGAAGCATTGAAATGTCCAAAGGCGCGCACGCCGGCGAGCTGGCTCGGGTGGGTCAGGAAGCGCGAAATATGCGAGTAAATATTTTTTTCCGAAAAGCTGGCAACATATTAGAGATGTGAAAATTATGCGAAGGCGTAAATTATGGGCATAAATACGGTAGTTCCGATTAAGGTGTTATAGCATAGCAGTTTTACATCATATGGTGCTTTTTTAAATTTGTGCCTCAGGAGACACAATTTTCTGAAGGATGAGGTAAAGTATTACTTATGTGCTCATTCCATGTTAACATGTTTTTAAAGATGACTCCTAGATACATGTACTTGTATTGGGTCACTTCATGCAGGGGGGATGAACTTAATTGATACGTATGAAGCAAAGGTGATTTCTTGTGTCATTCACAATAGCTTTTGTCTGTGCTTAGTGTCACTCCCCAGTACATGTACCATTTAATTAGTCATTGACAGAATTAATGTCTTTAAAAAGCACGCAATCATCGGCGAATAATTGAATCTGGTCATGGTACAAAACAAAAACCATGCAACTATGGTACACACAGTCACTGTACAAAAGGAAAGCTATCCTTTTACTATGAAATTGACTACATATTTGAAGTCAGTATAAAGACTTAAGTGAACAGGAAAATTTCATTGCCTTATACCCATGACACACGGGCAAAAGTTCAGTGCTTTGAAGTAGACCCCTTTCGTCGCCTAAAGGGACCATTTGTAGAAAGGAGTTGTGCCAATGACACACAGCACTGGACTACAACTTTGGGTGGTTCCCCAGAAGAACACTGCGCCGTATGTGGAAGCAGAAAGGTGCGAAATAGTATTTAAAAAAAAAAACACGCACGTACATCACATCTATAGATGGTGGAGCACAAAAATGCTTTTTTGATTGTTTAATTTCTATTTTAGCTTTTTGAGCAGCAACTTAAACTCATCTTTAAACTATGAACAGTTGGTGTTTTGCTGTCCTTGTTTTTGCCGTGCTTTTTCATGGCTGTGACAGTGACGACATGTAGCGTTTCATTGAAATCCTGCGATGGATCAGCAGAGAGACAAATTTTGACAAGTTTTTCAAAAGAGCGTGGAAACGCACCTTTGCATCACAAGAGCAAACAAGTGGACACAAGAGAATGCCAGCAAAGGTCAGTGACAACCTAGCACACAACCGATGCCCTCCATACGCGGCTCTTACCAAGCATTTTTGTGCGACGCGGACCGCGTAGGGCAAGGACAGTAGTGAGCGTCTCTCGCCACGTACTGGCAGCACACAGCAACTGCCGCTGCCAACACTAACATGGTGGCATTAGTGACGTGATTGAAGCATTTGAGAGTATAGGTAGAGCATAAACCTTCACTTTTGAGCAAATCGCAGTACCGCTGAAAATGAAAACGTTTTCTCCGCGCAAAAAATACTCGAAGAGCTTCGCAGTGTTGCGACATCCATTCTTCTATACTCTGTATGCAAGATTACTCCCTTCCTGCCCACAAAGTGGATGCCAGATCTGCTTTTTTAAAAAAGAATCTTTGCCCGAAAGGAGTTACTCCTTTGTAGTGTGTCACTGTGCCCGAACGCTTTTCCAAAAGTTGTCCCCTTGTTTGTCTGAAGGACTTTAGGGCGCATGTGTGCCAGGGGTATCAGGCTATAGATTAAACAAACTTTTTTTTTATCACAATTCCCCTTAATACAGTCCCAGAAATTACAAGTGTGACATCCCCGCAAACACGGAGTGAACCCCAGCCCTTTCAAGATGTTTACGTTCATTTCTTAAACCCACGCATTGAAAAAAAAAAGGAAAAGAAAACCTTCGGGGTAACGAATACGCCTTCCAAAGTGGAGTTTCTGGAAGGATTCTGTCGACGGTTCTTGCGGGCCCACTACGCGCAAACATCAGGACCGGGTGGCGCCTTGTTGTCTACGGACAGTGTGACAGTGTACGATGGCAATGCTCCGAGCGCACCCTTCAGATTTGTGGCATGGGGGAGCAGCAGAGCACTTTTTGTTGGTTCGGTGAATGCGACCTTGCTGCAGCGCCTGTGCCGGGCCCGGCCTGACTTTTTGTCAGCATCCGTGGCTTCAGGGCTCATTACTGGGTTCTGCGCGGATGGCCACTCGCGACGTTGAATGACAAAGAAGCGGCGGCTGCGGAGAATTTCGCGGGAGACACCGAGCTGCATGGAGGCATTGAGACTCTGTCTGGACATCGGGGGACAGGCATCGGGGGACACCAGAAACCGGGGCAAGTGGGTCGGCCGAAAACATTTCGGCACAACACTGCAAACTCCGGACGCTGGCCATTACAGACGTTGCGCTTTGTCGGAGCATTGGGACCATTGTTCGGCCGTAATTCACGTGTCTTCGGACAGCTCGCCCATCTCTCTCTCTGAGGCTTGAGTTTGTACATTGTTACTTGCTCGGCTTTGCTTGGGAGAGGGTTTTCCACTGGTGTGGGCAGCGGGGGAAGTCGTAGGAGCTGACACACACCGACTGACAGAGAAATGTGTCGTGTCAACAGTGGCAAGTGGTTAGGTGCCACGGAGGGGCAGAGTCGTATCCTACGAAAAGGGACTACGGAATGGCGATCGGGACACGATGCGATGAGATCCAGATGGTAGAGAGACGGAATGGAAAAGGAAGATAACGGTGTGAAGAGATAGCGATGAGAGTCGATGAGATGATGACTGAGGCAGGGATGATACGACGACGAATGAAAGTTAGAGATGGGAAACGAGGAAGCGAGTGATTGCGGGACGTTATGAAAGAAGATTAAGATAGAAATCGCTGAGAGAGACGACGAAGACGATGAAGACCGTCAACACGGACCATTCGTGAGACTACCTTTATGCACCTTATTTAGACGAGCTTTGCAGAAAGGGATGCGGCGCGTTGAGACATTGCGTGGTTTTATTCATTGATAACTCCATCATTTGTGTCGTCGTGTGTTTTCTTTATATATGCATACTCTTGTATTGTTGCTGTTACTTTCTTTATGTGCCTGCCCTGTGTCGAACGTTGCGAGTGTCTAAATTATGTGTTATAATTTTGTGTAGTGGTTGATGTACGCGGGCATACGATGTTTGCAGTTAGTAATAAATAAAATGCATCAGTAAACAGAAACAGGTCATAGCGTCTTCTATTTCCCGGCCCCAGCACGAATCCCTGTGTATGAAAAGTGGTTGAGACGCATAGCCAAGAGGGAAACGAGAAAAAGGGTTGAGTGTTCTTCCCTCTCTTTGGTGATCGGTGGCGTAGCAGGGACGTCTCACAAGTATTCAGCAGTAATGTGCAGCCCTGAGGAATGTCGCGGTCGTATGACATGTTCTACAGCTAGAAACCTTTTTTCGGGTGTGCGAAAAGAAACCTCCCATGTAGTTATGAAGCACTAAGTGGTAGAATGGCATTGTGCAGTAATGGAGGCTTCTATGCGGTGCCTAATTTGTCCCTCCGTGCCTTCTCTGCTTTGCTCGATTGTCCCTTATACGTCTGCTTTTGACTACTTGAGTGTCTCCTCCAAGTCTTCTCCAAATACCTCGATCACCCCCTCAGCTATTGGCTCAACTCTCTCAAGCACACATTGACCAGAAGGCAGGCAGGCAGCCATGCTGGCCATCAAAATCTTCAAATAGCTTTCAAAACTATGTGTCTTATCTGTAGCACTTGGCATAATTTCTCTGAGCATTGAAAATCATTCATCCGCAGCATGGTACATAGATGCACATACGTTACACACACTTCTGTTCAGGCCCCATGGCCTGAACAACAACAGCTGGAAAGAACACAGTGGAGCTAACAATGTGGCATAATGAATGGAGACTGTTTCTCCAGTCCGTCACCGTTCGGTACGAGACCTAGAGCATACTATAAGTTCTAGTACATTCTGCCGGCACAAACGCACATGCAGCCGTTGCGACACAATCTGCCATGCCACTAACCATAGCAACTGTTCTTCGTGAATCTAAGCATTTCGGGTTCCTACTCACATCACATGATGCACTTTCAGTTGGCATTCGTTTTTCTCTGACTCAATGATTCTGCCTACCTGGGGTTCGCCAGAACCTGCCAGGACAAAATTGTTCTAGAAGATATCGAGAAATTTTCTGGCTGTCAGATGCAAAAAAAAATATTATACATGCTGGCAGCCATCTTTGTGCTGACTCAACAGATAGCAATGCGGGTGCTGGGGGAATTCCCCTTCGGTTGACATTATAACTGGTATTAATTTTTTGGAATCTGTTCCACCGTGCGAGATGGTGAGATTACGAGTGGCGGTGAACATACCAACACATGTCTCAAGTTAAGACAGAAAGCCAACTTATCAGTGTGTATGTGCAATGAAACACGCGATAGCCATGAGCAGCTGTTGCTTTTGGGGACACAACACTTTTGCGAGATTTCGCATATTGTGCCATATTGCTAATGTTGTGTGCACTGCACAGAGTTGAGCATATTAACCAGTTAGCAGGCGGCGGCTTTCTTTATGGAAGAGGTGATTTGTGCGTGATCTCGCAAACGTACGTGATCATATTCCAAATGCGTACGCTCCAGAATATCGCTTCCACTTTTCGGCAAACCTAACCTCATATTTACAAGTGGCAATGCAGAAAAAAAAACAAATCTGACGTCGTGCAAAATTTTGTTTGCTGCCACTGCGGTAACATTTCTTTGCAATTATGCTTATTGTCACAGGATTCAATTTCACAATATTATAGTTTTCTTGGAATTCAAACATGATTGACCACGATATTTTCTGACAGGACCAGAATTAGTCGACTGACTTCTGGCTGCAGCCAGATGTTCGAAAATGAAACAGTCCCAGAATGCTTTTTGAGAAATAAATGTTTTTTGCCCTTGCACCTTAATATACCGTATTTACTCGATTATACTGAGCCCTCGATTGTAACGCGCACCCATTTTTCTCGCTGGCCCGCACGATCACACCACTCGAAAAAACGACTCCTTTCGGGAGCGTCTTCCATTTAAATATGAGGTACGGGCGAAGCTTGTACCCATCTGACGTGTAACAGGGCATTGCCGTCACTAGTTTTACCGTGGACCGATGTCAGCCCGCGAACTTGCTTCGCCCCCTTCTTCTCGACGGTTGTGGTGCCAGGCATGTCGATGTAAAGAGACGTCTGATCGGCATTCCCGATTTGCCCAAGCAGGTAGCCATTGTTGCGCCGCAGGTTTAGGACGAACCTCTGAAAACTGTGAAGCTTTTCATCGTACTCCTCCGCAAAACTTTTCGCATATGCATGTTCCCCTTCGAGGGGAAAAGCCTTTCCTCTTCATAAAGTTAGTTAGCCAGCACCTGCTCGCTTTAAACTGGCTCCGCATTAGACCTTTTTCTAAGACTAACTGAATAGCCCGCACTTGGAGCAGTTCTGTCGTCAGGGGCCGCTGTGCCGCTCGCTGCTCAAGCACATACTCGCCGAGCAGCTCTTTAATTTGCGGAAACCGACCCTGCTGTGGCCCTTTGAAGCCTTTGCGTGAAGCTTTGCTGTCGACAATCTTCTGCTTTTGCTTCCGCCGGACCCGCACGCACGTTTCAGGAACTCCGAACGACCGCGATGCGGCCCGATTTCCGTTCGTTTCTGCACATGCAATGACTTTTCTTTTAAAAGCGGCATCGTGGTGCACTCGAGTTTTTGGAGTCGGCCCTTCCACGCCGTCGATGCTAATGCACTACTAGATCACGAACTCCTCAGCACACGTACGAAGTGCTGTACATGGGAAACACATAGGCAGAAATGGCCGACGCGCCATGCTGACGCACGTAGGGGGCGGCCATTTTGGATTTGCCAATGGCAATAGATTGACCGTAATTTTTTCGTTCGTACTCGATTCTAACGCGCATGCGATTTATGAACTCACTTAACCGGAAAAAAGGTGCGCGTTAGATTCGAGTAATTATGGCAAGCTTGTCAGCCTCAATTTTTATTGGATTTGGATTGCACATTTTCCCAGAGTATGTTTATTTTTCAAGATGTTGGAAACTTAACAGTGAGGTTCTGCTGTGCTAGGGGATGCTATATTCCTGCCTCATCACAATGAGGCTTTAAATATGTCCACGAATCAAATATGAACAGATATTTCAAGGGTAATTTCATGTGCTTTATTAAGTATAATAAATTATTTCATTATAACTATCCTATTACAATGAGGTTCACGTGTATACTGTCATGGCAATAAACATGAAAATATAGCTTGGAAATTTAAAAATACTGCTATATAGTAACTTTTTCCGTCAGTGACCACCAACTTTTTTAAAGGACTCCTGACATCAAAACTGAAACATCAAGATGTTTGTGCTGTTTGACTGTCCTGCATATGGGGCACTTTTTACCGATTGTTACTGCTAGACATTAGCTTTAAGATATTTTAATATGGTTTTTAAGTGAGTATGATAGCTCATACAAGTTCGCAGCACTTCTTAACATCGCCACGGGGTAGACCGAGGCCTTGTGTGACGTTCCATGAGTAAGAGAAGTATTGTCAACGTCAGAGAACATTTTCCGTGTGCACAATACGCCGACTGGTACCCGGTGAAAACCACTGTTTGTAACGCCTCTTGTTCTGTTGTCGGACTGCTCTCAAGGAGGTTGTGGCTCCTTGCGCCAGGAATGCTTTTCTTTTATTGGAAGGGGGACAGGCTCAAAGCACCCACTTATTTCTTTCTTCACAATGCTTAGCCCCCCCCTCCCCCCATTAAAAAATCACATGTTCAGCGCCACTATAGTCTCAGGCACTCCCCCACTGTGGCACACTAGCTTCTCACGTTATTTAAGAGAACGTTTCGAATTGATGAAAATTGTTCTTGATTAACAATGCTAGCATTAATAATACAATGAAATAAGGACACAAAGCTGTCAGGGGTCCTAAACATTCTTAAATCAGCAGCAGCTGTAGAGTAAATGCTCTGAAATCGAACTCACTTGCTCATTTAGTTCAATGATGGGTGCCTCTGATCCTTTATCAGTTGTGAGTGGCAGGTCATACCACTGAGACTGTGACTTCTCCTCATGCTGGGAGCTCAGTGATGCAGCAGAGTTGCGCCTCAGGGTAAGCCCTGTGCTGTCACGACTCTTTTTGCCATGAGACTTGTGTGGCGACACCACAGAATTCTGCTTTGTAAACACTGACGGCACGAGTGCCCTAGCCATCTGTGTACTTTGTGGCTTTCCAGGCACGCTTGGTAGGCTGAGACAGAAAAAAAAAGCGTACACAAAGTGTCAAGGCAGTAACACATTACAGTATTGCCTGACATGCAACAATGTGCAACTTGACATCTCCAACTCAGTAACAATCACAACAAGCAAAGCAATCCAACATGAAACATGAATTACTTGTAGAACTATTTGTGAGCTAAATTCCCAATGAACATGCATACAGCAACTCAAAGAGATGGAGAAAAAAGGGGGAAGCTTATAATGCTTTATTATTAACGAGTACAAATGGCTACATAGCTTGACATACTATTTCTCATGCAAGAACGAGATAAATTTTTTAAAAAGGGCTCATTTCTCTGTTAGACGCAGCCAAATGAATACAACAGACAATTAAGCCATAAAATGTAAGCGACATTTACCATTCACCTTAGATGTACTGTAGTGATTATGACGTAAATTGAAACGGATTGCCATAAACAAAAATTGCCCTTTTCATCGGTGGTATATGAATTCACAACGCCCAAACTACGCGTCTGATGCTCGACCAACTGAGCTACGACAGAAGGCACTACCCTGCCCACTTTGTTTGGGTATTCCTGCCGGTGTCATTCATGGGAGTGTGGAACAATCTTTTTGCCAGAGGGTGTCACGTGACATGTGATCTTTGTACTGGTAGCACCTCACCAATAAACCGCCCTGCCGCGGTGGTCTAATGGCTAACGTATTCGGCTGCTGACCCGCAGGTCGCAAGATTGAATCCCGGCTGTAGTGGCTGCATTTTCGATGAAGGCGGAAATGTTGTAGGCCCGTGTGCTCAGATTTGGGTGCACGTTAAAAGAACCCCTGGCAGTCGAAATTTCCTGAGCCCTTCACTACGGCATCTCTCATTATCATATGGTGGTTTTGGAACGTTACACCCCACATATCAATCAATCACCAATAAACTCTCGCATTCTAATCTAAGCATTTGAGTCTGCTGGCGTGAAGCCCTTACTTCGGCAGCTTTTTTTTTTTAGAATTTCACTAATCATCAATCGGTCAATATGAATCGCAGTGTGCATGCACTATAGTGTATTTGTAAAGCAAACAGACTATAAATAATACTGTATTGTAAATTTACAAATGCACCAAAGGTTTGTGCATTATAGATTCCAAAGAAAAAAATATTTTTTTTAATACAGCCTAGTATCGTAATTATCATAAGCATTAATTTGCTATATGCTTGCATTAGTAGAAAAAAACAACTAATATTTACTTTACTGTACAACCACTTATTACACTAAGGTTCAATAAAACTTCCAGCTTTATAAAAAAATGCCAAAATTACATGAGCCACATATGCTTAAGCAGGCTGCAGAATTCTTTAGCTTTTTTGCAGATCTCGCGACTCCCAAATTTTAGATGCCATAGTGCATAGGTATGTGACATACTATGTAATATGCCAACAGAAAATAAAATTAAAAATTGACAGCACAAAACAGTCTATCAGAGAAAGGCTTTGTAGTTGTAAGTAATAATAGAATAAAAATAGTTGTACCTTGTCACAGAGGCTGTTTTCCTGTTACTGCTAAAAACAAAAAATAAAATAAAAATTAGTAAATGGGACTAAGACACAGCAGCCATATTAATAGCATCATATGCAAAATTATAACAATAAACACACTTATTATAAACAAACAACATCACAGATAATCACTGCTAACCTGCATACAGTTCAAGAAAAAATAAATCATCTAAAAAGCACACATCATCAAATGTGTAAAGTCAGCAAGGCATACATAAAGCATAAACACTACTGTAGGAGGCCCAGATTCAGTCTCTGGCTACGGGACCTCCTGCTGTACACACAGATTTTGTATTGATTTGATGACTAAATAAAAGAATTTCTGATAAGGCTGAAACTCAAAGGAATGTGAAAAAGCAATGCTGTTGTGCATAGTTACACAGCATGCAGACGTCTGGACTGTTGGCGAGTTTCTTACAACTTTATAGTTTATACACTTGAGCAAAGAAAATGTAATGATCGCTAGAAACAAGGGAATTCGAGATGGGAACTCATGGCAGAAGATGACATAATTTTTGGCAGACAGTACAGTCTTGTAATGAAGTGAAAAGCTGCTACTCCATTTCCAAGGACTGCACACAGAATGCCTATTTGGAACAATATCATGAGCATTGGTGAGGTTGATGAAGCTATATAATAGCACACATTTCCCAAGCCCCAATTATGGTGATATTTTCTTAAATTGCTCCGCTTGGGGCATTTTGGACTTTTCATGCTCGTGGCTAGGACAAAGCAATAAGTTAATTAATGCAATCAATCAACACAACATATATCGCATGAATTAGAGAGCTACTCAATGCGCTGCCAGAAGTACTGAAAAATATACAGATGCTATACAAATACTTTTTTTTTAAGCTGAGAGAAGGCACAAACCTTCTGAACACCTTGTTCATGACAAAGCCGAATACGAAGGTTTACTTGAAATGTAGTTATGGGCTAGCTGGTGTGCCACATTTGATGAAGCAGCATACAAAAGGACAGAATCACGCACACATAAAATGATGCCAAGACAAGCACTGTAAAAACAGTGCTTGATTGAATAGCAAACTTTTGGGTGCAAAGTGAATTCGAATACTGAAGTTCGTGTGCAAATCAAATCAAATATTTTTTTGATATTTCCAGAATATTTTCCGAATACTTCAAAGCAAAATTACAGGGATAAAAATGTTGAAGAAGATTTCTAAGCATATTCTTATGAGATAGGAACATGAAGGTCTTTCTCTGGCCTAGGTCGGCGAAGCGTTGGTGGGGTGGTGTTTCATAGTAGTCTTATAAAAAAATCTGAGGCAATGCAAAGGTCGAATCGTACTGATGCACTATCAGCATCAAATGAAACCCGAACAGCAGCAAGCTTTCGCGATGCTATAGTGCGCGCCGTCCACTTATCACCACGAACAAGTACGCATATATGCGGAAAGCAGCTAAACAGGATGCGCGCACCTGTCAATCGTGATAACTAGACGGCACGCACTACACTATCGCAAAGGCTGTTCGGGTTTCATTTGACGATGATAGTACATGATTTGGTGCAGCCAAAGAGTTGTCGACAACACTTTACATGTGAAAGGCAAAGATTCTATTTCCTCAGCCTCTCCTCCTCTTTCATCTGACGTTGTGGACAAGGGTGTGCTCCTTTAGAGTACGGACGTCCAAATCTGCCTCGTAGATGTTAATATCTAAGAAAATTTGAAATTTTGGATGCTAAGAATGTTTGGTCACGAAGTCCATCATCTCCATGCTGGAACCGGTTTTTATTTAATTTGCACATGTAGCAGAGCCAGAAAGGCCGTTTCGCTGCAATTCAAAAGTGATGGGGTGAAGCATATTGAATATCCTAAGGCTATCTGCCAATCTGACATTGACTGTGTTTGTCTTCGGGCAGTTGGAATAGATCAAATAGTAAAATTCCAGTTCAAATCTAATCAAATAGCAAACAATACAGCAAAGTCTCAATACAACGAATCTCAAGAGGTCGATAAAAATCATTAGTTTTTCTTAAAAGTTGTACTGAAAATATTAAAGAGACACTAAAGGCAAATATTGAGTGGCTGTTGATTGTTGAAATAGCAGTCCAGAAACCTTGTAGTGGTAGTTGTGAGCCAAGAAAGTGCTTATTTTGAAATAAAATCTCATTTTAATGGTCTGCATCACATTAGCGCACTTTAAATCCACCCGCACCTGAAAGCGGTTTTTCAGAAGTCACTGTTACCATGTCCAACATTGCCCGCCTTTACTATGCGGCTGATATTGATTGATATGTGGGGTTTAAGGTCCCAAAACCACCATATGATTATGAGAGATGCCATAGTGGAGGGCTGCGGAAATTTAGACCACCTGGGGTTCTTTACGTGCACCCAAATCTGAGTACACGGGCCTACAACATTTTTGCCTCCATCGGAAATGCAGCCGCCGCAGCCGGGATTCGATCCCACGACTTGCGGGTTAGCAGCCGAGTACCATAGCCACTACACCACCGCGGCGGGGTTTACTATGCGGCTGCCAACACCAGTAGCAGCAGAGAGAAAGCAATGGGAGCAGCAGTAGCAACGATCTTTCAACAATTTTCTGCAATCTCGGAGGTCATGATTCTGCTTGCTTGGTTCCATTAGGGCCCCACTAGATGGCAATGCCTATCCAGCCTAACCAGCCAAAAACTGAACTTCTGAACCACTCGTGCCATTCTTTAAGGTGACGCAAGGTGGTTCTTTTTTCTATAAATCAAACACAAATGAACAAGCAGCATTTTATTACGTCTCTTGATGCACAGAAAGTTCTTTCTTTTATTGCAGCTACTTTGATTACTAGTGAATAATTGTAGGAGGACACTCTCACGCAATTAGGATAATTTTTTTAATGTCCCACTCACAGCCCACGTCGTGTGATATTTATGGCTTGATTTCTTAGTAAGTAAGGCACTGCTGTCGATAATATTGCCATTTTAGACATTGTCATACATTAAGCTTTCACTATGACATAAACTGTCCTTTGGTTAAGTGTCCCTTCAAAAATTTGCACAAGAATGGTTAATGCCATCATGTGAGCCACCTACTAGTGCTTGGCACTCATATGATGATGATATATGGTGTTTTTTGGCGCAAGGGCCATTTGATGGCCAAAGAGCGTCAGTTCATGGGACAAGGAATGTGGACAATGATTGTGATTAGCGGCTGTATAAGGGCCATAAAATTCCTCGCGGTAAGGCGGGTAAAACATACAAGTAATAAAATCATGACCATGCCGTGAAAGGTGTGTGTGGTGCGAATAGATGATAAAAGTTGGTGATAATAAAAATGATGGTGGACATGTATGGCATTAGCACAAGTGCCTCACTCGTTCGTACCCTTGCGTCCAAGGGCCGTGAGGCAAGTGCTTTGTTGTGTAGCCACCACAGCGAAAACCTCTCTGGAGAGGTCGTGCTACGGAATGCCCGGGTATATGATATGAAAACTATGAATTTCTTTTAAATTAAAACGCTAACAATAATTTATGAATGGAAAATGCTGTTTTTTTAGAGTTTTTAGGTATTTGCACTGAATTAACATGTGAAGGACTGTTAATGCTTCACCACATCTGTCACACAATGGTGAATCGCCACCGGAAAAAAGATATGTGTGTGTCGTGTATGTGTGTCCTATCCTGAGTCTCGTTAGTATTACCTCTGTATGACGCGATTTTGATACTGGCAGCCAATGACCAAGGTGTGGCTTAATAATGTGTAGTTTGTTTTGTGTGTGTGTATTCCACTTGCTCTGCCAGTAGTCCCTGAGGTTTCGTTTGAGAGACGGCTTAAGATCAAGGGCCGGGATTGATATGGGTGTAGGGGCAGTGCTTTTGTGGATGGATGCAGCGAGCTGATCCGACCTCACGTTGCCTTGAATCTCACGGTGCCCTGGCACCCAGCACACTACAACATGTTGTTTGAGTGTGTAGAGTGTGCACAAAATGGAGTAAAGTGAGACAAGGACTGGGTTTTTGTGTTTTTTAAGAGTGTGCAGAGCAGTTACCACACTGAGGGAGTCCGTATAAATTACTGCTTTTTGTATTTGTAATTGCTTGATGTGTTTAGCCGCCACAAGTATCGCATAAGCTTCCGCTGTGAAGATACTTGTGCCTGGATGTAGAGGGCCAGCATCCGAAAAGGATGGGCCGACAGCAGCGTAGGACACAGAGGAGTTAGACTTGGAGGCATTTGTAAAGAACTCAGGACGTGTGTATTTTTGTTGAAGTTCCAGGAAGTAGGTACGTTCGGATATGGGCAATAGGTGCATGTTTTGTAACTTCTAGAAAGGACACATCGCAGTCTATAGTCTGCCATTGCCACTGTGGCGGATATGCTACAGGAGCCATTAAACTGTGTTCAAGTGAGACTCCAGTTTCCTCAGCTAGACTTTTCAGGCGAACTGAGAAGGGCTGCCTCATTGAAGGCCTGCTTTGAAACAGAATTGAGCTCGACAAATCATTAATAGTAAAGTATGAGGGGTGCTTCTTATCTGCTTTCACCTTAAGGAAATAAACAAAGGACATGTAAGTTCTCTGCAGATGAAGCGACCACTCATTTGACTCAACATAAAGGCTTTCTACGGGGCTGGTGCGAAAAGCACCCGTAGAAAGGCAGATGCCCAAATGGTGCATGGGGTTTAGCATCTTCAAAGCACTTTGAGTCGCAGACTGATAAACAACGGCCCCATAATCTAAGCGGGTGCGAATGAGGCTTCTATACAGGTTCATGAGACATTGCCTGTCACTACCCCACATTGTACGTGCCAACACTTTTAAAACATTCATGGCTTTTAAACATTTTGTTTTTAGATACTTGATGTGCGGTACGAAGGTCAACTTGTTGTCCAAGATTAATCCTAAGAATTTATGCTCCGTATTAACAGACAGATGTTGACCGTTCAGTTCAATGTCAGGTTCTGAGTGCATGCCTCTCTTTCGGGAGAACAAGACACGCGTGCTTTTTTGTGGGTTCAGTCAGAATTCGTTTTCCTCTGCCCATTTGGAGACCTTGTTTAAACCTAACTGAACCTGCCGCTCACACATTGCCAGATTGCAAGATCTAAAGCCAAGCTGGACGTCATCGACATATGTACAATAAAACATATTGCGAGGAATGGACAAGCGCAAGGAATTCATTTTGATGAGAAAAAGTGTGCAGCTAAGTACACCACCTTGTGGCACACCTGTTTCCTGGACAAATGTTTGGGAAAGAACCGTGCCCGTTCGGACACGAAATGTCTGGTTTGACAGGTAACTTTTGATTATGTGAAACATTCTTCCACGCACGCCAAGGTGGGACAGGTCTCTTAGAATTCCAAAACGCCATGTTGTATCATAAGCCTTTTCGATATCGAGGAATACAGAGAGAAAATATTGTTTATGGACGAAGGCGTCTCTGATCTGTGCCTCGATACGAACAAGGTGGTCTGTGGTGGATCTACTTTCTCGAAACCCGCACTGAATTGGGTTGAGCAAATTGTTTGTTTCAAGGAAATGTACAAGTCGGCAGTTTATCATTTTTTCGAAGACTTTGCACAAGCAGCTTGTAAGTGCAATAGGCCTATAACTCGAAGGTAAAGAAGGGTCCTTGCCCTCTTTCAAAATGGGAATAATAATAGCCTCTTTCCAGGAGGTAGAGATAGTGCCAGAAAACCAGATAGCATTGTACAAACTAAGTAAGGTTTTTCGTGTTTCGATTGGTAGGTTTTTTAACATTTCATACACCACACGGTCAGAACCTGGGGCAGAAGTACTGCATGAGTTTAAAGACGTTCGCAGCTCAGCTAGACTGAAAGCTTGGTCATATGCCTCGGATCTAGTGCATTTGTGTTCGAGTTTCTGCTTTTCTATTCTTGTTCTGTATTTTTGAAAGGTGTCAGTATGTGGGATGAGCTGGACACCTGTTCGAAGTGTGCACCGAGGAAGTTTGCCTGATCTTCCAAGGTATCACCCCGAGTGTTTACGAGTGGAAGTTTGTGTACTTGTTTTCCTGCTATCCTACCGACCATGTTCCAGACTTTAGCCTCCTGTGTGTATGAATTGATCCCTGACAAAAACTTCTGCCAGCTTTCTCTTCTGGCCTGCCGACGCGTTCTCCTGCCTTGAGACTTTATTTTCTTGAAGGTGTCAAAATTTTCGGCTGTCGGTGAGCTCCGAAGCAGCCTCCAAGCTCTGTTTTGCTGTTTGCGCGCGTTTCGACATTTACAGTTCCACCATGGCACACGCCGTTTTCCAGGGTGTCCATTTGTTTGTGCGATGCATTTTGTTGCAGCATCAATCAAAAACGCTGTGAAGTAGTTGACAGCAACATCAATGTTCAAAGTACATATGTGATTCCAACCTAGACGAGCGATGGTATAAAACTGTTCCCAGTCGGCTCTGTTTATGAGCCACTTGGGAACACGTGGTGGACACTCAGTTACTGTAGTTGTGCTCAAAACTACGGGGAAGTGGTCACTTCCGTACAGATTACTGACGACTTTCCACTGGAGTAGAGACACAAGAGATGGAGATACTATGCTTAGGTCTATGGAGGAGTAGGTGTTATTAGCGAGATTATAATAGGTTGGTTCTTTTCGATTTAGGAGACACGCGCATGACGAGAGAAGGAACTGTTCGATCAGTCGACCTTGCGAGTCATACCGAGAGTCACCCCATAGCCTGCTATGCGCATGAAAGTCTCCAAGGAGAACATAAGGCTCCTGAAGTTCATCATGTAAAGAGTGTAAATCACGTTTTTGCAGCTGATAGCTAGGAGGAATGTAAATAGTGCAGATTGTGATCAGTTTATCAAAAAGAACCACTCGAACAGCCACTGCATCAAGGGATGTTTGGAGTTGTGTGTGCATGCAATTCCTTGATTCACTATGATGGCAACACCTCCGGATGATGTCATGGCATCAACACGGTCCTTTCGGAAAATAACGTATTTACGAAGAAAATTTGTGTGTTTTGAATTAAGGTGTGTTTCTTGTACACACAGCACTTTTGGAGAGTGTTCGTGTAAGAGTTCTTGGATGTCGTCAAGGTTTCTGAGAAGGCCCCTGACGTTCCATTGTATATTTTGAGTGTTCATGATGAATGTAAAATAGTGCTGTGTGTACGAAACGCGAGTGGCTGTTTAGACAGGGAGTTTGAGTTCACTTAACAGGGCCGTCACCAGGCCCTGTTATCTGCTTTTTTGTTTTCTTGGTGCGCTCCAAGGAGCCACGCCGCTCTTTCGGCACCAAGGGTACCGACGTATCCATTGCCTCCTCGGAGGCACTGGATGCCCGCACGTGCGGGCTGTTAGTTCGAATTTTGGGCCTCGCCTGGTGAGGTGAGGCCTTGAGACCCGAGGACTCTGGAGTCTCAGGTCTCTGTTTGGGAGTAGGCGGTGTAGCTGGGCTACAGCCGCCTTGGGGGCAGGTGCCACAACCACCGGCTCGGTATGCGCGGGCCGAAGGAGTGGCGAGGGCTGGTGCGGCGGTGCCCCCTGACGCGCCGCATCAGCGTATGTAGGTCCATAGAATGAAGCAACTCTTCGCCGTGCTTCCTTAAATGAAATGTTCTCCTTCACCTTCAACGTAATTATTTCTTTTTCTTTTTTCTAGTATGTGCAGGAGCGTGAATATGCGGCATGGTTTCCTTCGCAGTTTACACAGTGTGGCGGTTGTTTGCAGTTCTCAGACACGTGGCCTAGGACTCCACATTGTGCACAAGTCTGGCGACCACGACAGGTTTTAGAGCCATGGCAATACCTCTGGCATTGGAAGCAACGACGAGGGTTTGGTATGTACGGCCTGATCATAGTGGCACGTATAGAGCTGGGCATTGCTTTCACAGATGCAACTAACTTTTTAAAATCACAGTTCGTTATTTTGAAGAGTTGTAAAGATGTAAAGGCCATAAAATTCAAGATGCTATTCTGAAACATTTGGTATTCTGAAATTCATAATAGTGAAATATTTTTACATTATACCGTAAACACAAACAGTTGGAGGAGAATTTATGAAATGTTGTCCAATCCGAAAAAAAAAAATCATTAACATGAGGTTCGCTGTAACATGACTCGAAATTTCAAATATTCCTATAAAATAATTGAAATTTCAAATATTGCAGAAAATTAGTGTGCTTTGTTTTTAAGTGTGTTTCTTGTACACACAGCACTTTTGGTGAATGCTTGTGTAAAAGTTCTTGGACATCGTCGAGGCTTTTGAGCAGTCCTCTGACGTTCCACAGTAGAATTTGTGTCTCCATTTTAGTGTAGTTGCCCTAGGTTACACTAAAGAAACTGTTGCTATAGGTTACAGGGCCCATTGGGGGCTCGTAATGCAGTTCCTTTTTGATGTGCTCCAATGTGCTGCGCTTTTCCTTTGGAATCTAAGGCGCTGCAGGAGTGTCACTTGCATCCATCACCATTCTGAGGTGATAGATAGTCTCTGCTCGACAGGCACATTTACGACGGTTTCGGACATAACTGCGCTTGCAGTGGCCCGAGGTCTGGCAGGATCAGGAATCGCTGGCTCTGGTTGGTGGGGGGTGGAGCACCACAAGCTGCTCCAGCCGGGGGCACTGCTGGAGTTACTGCAGTCACACTCCACGTGACACTCGTGGGCGCAAAAAAACATGGCACGGTGCCCTGGTGCATCACATCAGCAAAAAAGGAATGCTGATTATGCAGAGAAAAGCACTTGTGCGCCTCTTCAAAGTCAAGTTGAATTTAACTTTCAATTCTATTCTTTCTTTCTCCTTCTTCGCCAAGAGGCATGATCGTGAGTAGGCAGGATGATCTCCCTCACAGTTTGCAGAACGGGCTCCTGAAGTGCAAGTGTTGGACAAGTGTTCAATGAATGCGCATTTTGCACAAGTAGGGCACCCTCTGCAACTTTGCGATCTATGTCCGAAGCGCTGACACACAAAACACTGCTGGGATTGAGTATGTAGCGTCGTACACGGAGCTTACAATAACCGGTTTCAATAGATTTGGGTAGATTGCTGGTTCCAAATGTAATTATTGTGTGTCTTGTAGGGATTTGTTTGTCATCACGCCTGATCATTATTCTCTGTACCTTCACTATGTTTTGTCCTTGCCATAGTTTTAGCAGTTCGCTTTCACTCTGCACAAGGTGGTCATCATCGGAGTTTATACCACACACAGTATTCATAGGCCTGTGTGGCCCACTGAAACAGAAATGTCCCCAAATGATACGGCTTTGGATAATTAGCCATATTGCGACTTGTCATGAACTTCAAAAAGGAGGTCACCACTTCCCATATTAGCGACTTTGTATTCTGGACAAATTACTTCTGTGAGGATTTTCGATACCAGAAAAGGTGAAATTGCTTGGATTGTCTTGTTTTCACTATGGTTATGGATGACATGATACTTTGGAAAGATCTGCTTTAGTTTAGCTAGTGTCAATGCTTCATCGATGCGCCACTTTTTGGGGAAGCTATCAGGTAAGGCAGAATAAGGGTTTGCCATATGATGCGTTTATTTAATGTTCGGCAGCGATGGCGCCCACCCACCACCGAGCCCAACAAGGGGACACTGCAAGGTTGAATAACACTTGAAGTTGCCAGTCATGCATCGTCCCTAAACCCAAGGTTGGGCAACTACACAAGGTTAACCCTCGCCTTCAGGAAAATAAAGTAAACGAATGGAGTAGGAGAGAAGACAGATTGAAAGTGAGAAAGAAAGATGAAGATGTGGAAAGAGAAAAAGATAGGAAAAGGCGACTGTCGATTTCCCCTGGGTAGGTCAGCCCAGGGGCGCCGTCTATATAATGCTGGGGCCAAATGGCCTTTTCAGGGGATCCTTGAAGGTCCAATCACCTGGCATCAGCTCAACCCCCAGAATTCCCTTTTCTCTGGAAGCGGCCAAGCCATGCTTGGCTAGGTGTGAGAGGGGGTCCGACCCCCCTGTTAGCTCGGGTCCATGGTGTCGCTACACACCAAACGTCTGATTGCGCAAACAACCCTGCGGGGGCATCATTCACATTAAATGCTGCACATTATAAAATGAGGAGGTGTTATTTGTCGGACCTTGAATGTTGCATGCATTTAACAAGGGGTGCACCAAATAAAAAAAAAAGTGAGGGACTCTTAAGCTTCGCCTTTAAGAGCTGAACGCGATAGCAAAATCCGTCCCCAAGTACGCCTTTCGGCCGCTAAGTGTATGCTTATTAATATGTTTTGTTACATACACACACACACGCACACACAGTAGATTGTAGCAGTGTGCGTGTGTGAATGGTACATACAGGTTTTGGATCTAAAGAAAGAATCGCATGACCCCCAAGACACACTCCGCGCGCTCGCCATGTCAGAGGCCATAAAGAGTCTCACAATGCCTCACAGATAGCAGAACATTATATAGCGTTTGCTGTTCGCTTGATCAATGCCTCTGGAAAGGCATGATATGTTTTCCGCTAGATGGACAAAGTTGTCCATTTTTAGAACTGTTTGAAAGTTCCTGTGTGTTTTTAGTGGCGATGGCTGCCCTATACCGGCCTTTTTCAACGTAGTTTGAGGCCTTCCAAATGGGCCTACAAATCGCCGAATGGGCTCGTTTTCGCCGTGACACCTGTCGAACAAAATGCGTTTAAGGGGCCCTGCAACACTTTTTGAACTAACCATGGAATGAATTTACTAGAAGAGCTTATTGCCTCACGAATTGAACGCTGCAAAAATTTTAAGAATCCGTCTAGTGCGAGTGGAGTTACAAAGGTTTGTCACTTGCTGCAATTGCATTATCTCTTTTCTCGTCCCGACGAAAGCGCTGGAAGCTAAGTAGGGATAGGGTTCCTCGATGCGTGCGAGGAAGGCACGCGCATTGAGGAACCCTAAGCAGAGAGGGTTACATTACCCGCGCCTCGTTACACTACGTTACCCGCACCTCGTGACGCTGAGCGTTTTTTTTTCCTTGAATGCGTGGTTTCTTCAGTGTGATCGCGCGCGCACGCGTGAACAACTAGCGGCCTCCCGCGGCGATCTCTGTAACTTGCTTTTTCGCTCACAACCAAAGGGGCCGACGGCGACAGTAGGATTTCTGCTACACGCGCTCTCTAACACTATCACGTTAAAATACTACACTTAATGCATTAAAGCAGTTTGTCATTTTGCTAATTATGCTTGAGGAATCCACTCACTATAGCTGACCAAGTTTTCTGGGTATTTTAAGTGTTTGAGCACTTGGATGGCTTGGTTCTTCTGACACCATCTACATACATAGTATACTTACCAATTTGTAAATACAACTGCTGTGAATAAGGGAGCAGGCAGGAACACATTTCCTGGTAGGTCCTTCACTCAACATTTGCCATTACACCAAACAATGAAGCAATCTAGTTCTTTTTAATACCACTAAACTATCAAAGTTATATTCCCTGGCATGTTGCCCATACAGTCGATCACGAATATATCGAACTCAAAAATGATCGCAAAATAGCTCAATATGGTAGACGAAGAAAGTGCTTAACAGCGCAAACGACAAGAGGGGATAAAAGGGATGAGAACAGAGCGCTGAACTAACAACCAAAGTTTATTGCAAACCGCCTGCAATATATAGAAAAACAGAGTCTGCGCATGACCACGCAACATCAACAAAATTGCACATACATGCGCCAAACGGCCTACCTAATCAATAGCCAGTCAGTGTACCTAGACCCTAGATCCCAGCCACTTGGTGGACCATTGTAAAAAGTGTGGTTGTGAGCCAATTCTTGACAAGTGTGTGATTATGGGGCGATATAAAAATCAGCGCGAGCGTGAGATTAGCGAAGCCTTCCACATTCAACAATTTGGTGCTTCCTGCGTTAGCGTATCTTCGATTTTTCATTACGGCTGTGAAATTAGTTCTGATATGACTGGCTCTTAATTAGGTAGGCCATTTGGCACATGTATGTACGATTTTGATGATGTTGCGTGGTTATGCGCAGACTCTGTTTTCCTATATATTGCAGTCGGTTTGCAGTAAACTTTGGTTGTTAGTTCCGCGCTCTATTCTCGTCTCTTCTATCCCCTCCTGTCGTTTGCACTGTTAAGCACTTTCTTTGTCTACCATGCAGCACCAACCAGCCCAATCAAGCACTTTGTTACCCATCGTACCTTAATTGTGATCGCTGGAAAAAAACTATGTAAAAAATCAACAGCTCGAAACATTGCTCGTTCAAGCAAGTCGACCAAACGAAAGGCAGAGCCAGAATATCCCAAGTATGCCGTTTTGGAGTCGTTGCAAGGAGAAGCCGAACAGAAATTCAGTAAATGCACGCAAACAAACAACGCATAGCGAGTCCTTCGACATCTTTCAGAGATATTCCTGAACGCGACCCACTACATTGTTAGGCTATCGCAATCCAACTACATTGTTAGGCTACTTGCACATATCACTGCCACTGGTATATGTTACCACTGCTTAAAGAGGTAACCAGAATGTAATAAGCAATTCATCTAGCCTCAATAGAGATGAACACAAATACAGTCAAAACTTACTATAACAATGTTGCATATGATAGTACCTTTGTCATACCATATCCGACACTTGTTATATATACACATACTTATTTATTTCCCTCTAATATCAGCAAAAAAATGTTTTAAAATTATACTTTATTGTATCATACAGTAGCATCTATGTCCGTTACATTGAAGTTCAACTGTGTACAGTGCCAAGAATGATACCTTACATGGAGAAGCACTGCTTACCTGTCTGGTGCAAAGACAGAGCTGTCAGTACGTTCTGTCCGTGAAGCTGGATTAGCTGCAGGGACAGCCTTGTACCGCCTGATGAGAATGTGGTGTTCAACCAATTCTGGAGGAGGTGACTGAAAGAAAAATCAGGTGTTCAGATTTCTCAACTATACTATGTTAAAAAATTCTGCAGATCTCACACACCTTGAGAATCGATGTTATGCAAAGCATGCAGAGGAAAGGTCCCTGTGTTGTAATTTTTTTCATTGAGCACACAGACATGTTGAACAGTCTGATGTTTTATATAACCAATTATTTATAATTGTGTAATGGTGACAACAGCAACATGAATATTAGTAACAGCTGTAGCACTTCTGCTCGCGAAGATGGTAGCCCTGGAAACTACAACATAAATTTACTTCAGTGGATCTTGCCTAACTACAAGTAACATCAACTCGACGTGACAGTTTTATCATGGGAGTACAGCCGCGGCCACATTTGCGTAGAAAACGCGAGGAGCCGGTTTTCACTCTGCGAGGCGAAAGAGCACCTAGACGTAGGTAGATAGACAGATATCTAGATAGATATCTAGATAGATAGATAGATACGTAGATAGACACGCTAAAAGTGCCTGTAGTATGCAAAGAAATGCTTCATATTTAAAACCATGCTAGCAAGGTAAATCAGGCTATAACACCAGGCTAGGAAGCCATGTGAAATCACTGAAGAATATTGCTGGAGCCAATGTTTTGACACGAGAATGTATCTCTGTCAGGGCAGCAACTGTCGTTTTGTCAATATGTTTCATACACCTTGCTTGCCCTCACCTGAAATCAAAAAAAAAAAAAAAAAAACAAGAGAAGTGCAAGCTTGTGCATAAAACAGGGGAAAAAAAGATGAAAGATGGAGATGAAGTGGTTATTGGAGATAAAAAGATTGGCATGACAAGTCGTGGATCACTGTAGCATGTTAGAGAAGGAACAAAACAGAAGAGAGGGAAAATACTCAGAATTTGTATCAGTTCTAGTGTTGCCACCTGTCTCCAGTTGTAGACTGGCCCAGCCAGTTTTCTAGATACCTGGCCAGTTGCCAGTCCACTCGAGCTACCACTGGCAGTTTTTTTTTTAATCCCAATATTGCATAAAATATTGCAATTTTCTAGGTCATTTTATAAGCGTCAGTTCAACAACTAGATGGTGGATATTTATCGTCAATCACCAACACTCTTACACTGTTAGTGAACTCCTTTTTACGATCCGTTCAAATGAAATGATCACTGGAAAAGAACATATAATTGTACATGAATGTATAAATGAATACCCAACACTTTTTGGGATAATATTCACAGTACACATATTACTATTCGTTTGTACAAGAAATTCCACTGCCCTGGTGGATACAGATGCAAAGAAGAGCTTTTTTAAAAGTATTGTGGTTCTTTTTCAGTGCAGTACATTCACAGTGGTGGGAATACCTTCCAGCATTTTGGAGCAGCCATTGGAGCAGGCAAAATCTGCTTTTGGAGCAGCTACCTCTGTGTTTAGAGCATGCACGGGCTTTTCATGATATACACAGAGGAAGAAAACTTATATTTAGTTTAAGGTTCCCTCAGTTTATATAATCATTCATACAAAAGCAGCAAGCCCACAAAATAAACAAAAAATATAAACAAAAGCAGGATCATATAAAGAAGCAATGACGTAAAACAGTCAAGGATATTGCACCAACAAGCTGGATGCAGCATGAAGTTCTAGCAGCGTGCGCGCACACTCACTCACATAGGCGTGCGCATGGGGAGGCGAGGGGATGGGGGCGCACAGCCAGCCCCATACATTGACATAATAGGGAGGGGGGGGGGGGGGGGGGGGGGTGCTGCAACGAACCTTCGCCCTCCCTCCTTGAGGGGAGCTCTGAGCATGCCAGGCATATGCATCCCTTCTCCCCACACACACACACGAAGCTTTTTACAGTAAAACCTCGTTAATACTTACAGCGCCAAATGCGGCTAACTGCACACTAAACATAGCATGCGTTAACCACCAAGTACCAATTTGCATCTCTTTACGTGCGTCATCACCGCTAAAGAAGGAACTGATACAGCGCCACAGCAAATATTGCCTAAAGTGTTCACCACAAAGCCATTTCTTTCTGTTTGCCAAATTTCAGAAATGACTGGCACTCTCGCACGGCAGTACAGCGGCGACAACAAGGAGCTTTTCAAAACTACTTGGAGTCTGGGATGCGTGATTGACGCAGCGACTGACATAGTGATGAAACAGACAAAAGCGGCTGTTCGTGATAAAAGTGTGCTGTGGTCTGCTACTTAGCCAAAACTGACACAGCATCTTTCGAGACGAAGTACGGTCGCAGGGAGCCGACCGTCTACAGGCTAGTTGCATGCAACGCTTTGCCTGCTTGGCGTACACACTGTGCCGAGCCGCTTGCACCTACTTTCCTTCAAACCATGCACTGATACGGCAAGAAGCATGTTGCGTTAATGTGACGATGCGAGCCTTTTGCATGCAATGCTCTAGTGGTCCTGGCAACTAAGACGCGTTTGGGTTGTTGCACTATAATAGCGTGCTATCTTGGTGCCTGTGATCTACAACGCTAAACTCTGCAACAGCGAGCTACTTTCGTTTCTGCAAAGCAGTGCACGCTGAGCACGATCCTGTAAAATGATCGAGAAGGCAGCGATCGGCGCCCCTGCGCGCTCAGTAGTCGCCAGCTATTAAAAGCGTGCAGTAGGCTTAAAGTGGCGCTACGTCACACATGTAGGGTTTTTATTGGCGATGTCATACTGATGCACTTTTCGGTGGTCACCACATCGCCTTCGTTCTTTACCAGAAACGGCACCGCTGCAATCGCGCGGAAGTGGGAATAATTGATTGGCCGATTCAGCGCTCTTGCAGCTATGCCATTGCACGCAAATGCAGCAGCGCAAACGTACAAAATGGCAACCATCACGTAATATCCTCTCATATGCGTGCTGTCAACATTACTTCTGGTTCCAAAACCACCTTGTGGCGCAGCTATAGTGCAAATCAGACAAAAAGACCCCTTTGAAGCAGTACGGTGCAGTAATTTCCAGCTGGCGCAGGTTGGCGCAATTGGTTCAGGTTTCCCACCACTGCATTCAGAGCAATAAACAAAGCATCATTCTAATCGAAGGTATTCCTTGGTTAGTTCAATGTGCTGTTTTTGTTTGTACGTTAAGTTTATTTTGCTCAAGGAACAAATGTTACATTAAATAAACAACACTGCATGTGAAAGACAAGACGTAATGTCTCTTGTTCAACGTTAATTTAATCTCCGTTTAACTCCTTTTAACCCATTGCCCTGATGAAGGCCGTTTTTTGGGGGGGAGGAGGGGGAGGAGAAAAGAGAGAAACCACAATCGGTTCCTGCCATTTTGACAGAGGAGAAACAAGCATAATACTGCTAGGCTATATAGATATTGGTTTCGGTGACTAGGACAGAGACGGGGGAAGGGCGAGGCACTAAGCCATGATCCTGTTAGGGTACTTGAGTACACCAGATCTGGTGACACCGAAAGAGAAAAAGGGCAGTGGTGAGGCATTCCTAAATGAGAAGATAACAAGGATGTTTTTGAAAAAAGCCGTTTTCAACAAGCTTATGCTCGACAACAACTTATCTTCACATTGGAATCAAGGCTAGGAGGTGGGGCCTCCCCACACTCATGTTGCTCTGCAACTAGTACGGCAGCTCGCGGCTGTTTTCGGTTTTGCTCGCTAGCATTATCAAGGTGTCTAAAACATTGTTTACAAAAAAATGTGAATGGTAGAAACATAGTGATCATGCAGTATACATTCTAGTGTCATTTTACGAGTATATTTTTCTCGGAGAACTGAACAGCATATTTGTGGCCAAACACTGACTTACTACATCAACTATGTCATAGATGCCATGTTTACCTCGGAGAATGGGTGTGCTGAAAAGGGGGTGCTGTCTAATAAATTGAAAGAAAAGGAAGGCATTCTTGCAAAGTGAACAACAACTGCATTTTAGTTACGACTTCCAGCAACTGTTTGGGTCTCATAATAAATAAAGCAGCACCTTAGCAAGGCAAATGAGGAAATTCTAAGTAGACTTAAGCACTACTTTTTGACGTGGCAGTAGGCATGCGCTTTGTTTCTGCAGCTTCCACAGTGCTGTCAAAAAAAGTTGTCACCGAGTATAGCAAGATCATAGCATAGCATGCATTCTAGTCTGGAATATGTACTACCAGCTTGCCTGACTTTCGGTGCTTTTGAACTTCTTCCCACAAGGGAACCATCTAGTTATAATGACCAGCTGCCCAAAGCAAATGAAAATTTTTGCCAATCAGGACCGGTTGAGGATTGCACATATATAACACATTTGTAATGTAATTGCGAGCCTTTACCAAGCGCATGCAGCAAAAATGTTCATTTTTACAGTGGGTACAAGATCCTGGCAATGATCAATTTGTTCAAAATGAATGAAGCAAATCGGGGAATGGCATCATCTCCACAAGTCAAGGGATGTAGCAAAGTTCATGTCCGATGTATACCAAATGAAGAGCTCCAAGTCAGTGCAGCACTGAATTTCACTTTCCGTTGTAATCTTTTTTTTTTTCTTTTTGCTTGTACCATCATTTCTACAATCAGGACGGTATGAAAGCTATATTGTATTTTTTCTTCCATTTATTGTGTTTTTATTTATTTTTTGACTCAAAAGCACCATAGCCTCTCTTGAGAACCTTGCACCTGAAAAGTATTTGACCTAATACCCCTTGCAAAGCATGCCAAACTTATTTATCAGCTAACACATCTGGAAAACAAATGAACAATGTATCATTTTATGCCAATGTAAGGGCAAGGCATGGCATTTTTGCCATTAATGTGGCCCTTCCATGCCTTCTTCTGTTCTACAATTAAAAATTCAAGGTAAAGTCCTATTTAGCATAAAAATTCTCCAATATAGCAAACACATTTTCTTCATTGAAGGTTGTAACAGCAGCAAGACTGTCAACCATTACATTTGCCATTGCTGTTTTTGCTGGCACTTCTTATTCCTTTTCTTAGAACTGTGCTCTTGTTTCTTCTTCCTCATCTACCTTGTGAAAGTTGTTTAAGTTTGATTGTTCTTATTGCAAGCTGGCTTACTACAGCTCACACACACACAAAAAAAATGAGTTATCCAAATCTTACTTACTGCTTTGCCATAGTTCTCTTCAATGTGTGCCTTCAGCTTCAAATACTTCTCCTGCATGTGTGAATGGTATGGCTGGAGGCTTTCGGGGGCCTTGTCTCTGTGGATTTCTATGCCAGCTTCCAAAAGTGGTATCTGAAAGAAAGACACATGATACTTGCAAAACTATGCTAAGGGCGAGACAAAACATCAGCTCACCTAACGTGCATTCTCATAAAAGGGCTCATAAAAAAAGGTGCGCAGCTTGCACTGGCGACACAAGGCTAAAGTCATCAGTGGAGCTAGTGTTTGACCTAGCTAAGTTTTTCTAGCAATGCCAACGTTTTGCTGTGGCTAGACTTGGCAATACACGTCACATGACTACCTGTTGCATAATGAAACTTTAGTCACGAGAAGCTGTTAAATGGTTTTTGATGGGAACATGTCATGTGACTATCTGTTACGTGGTTTATGGTGGGAACATGTCACGCGATTAGCTATTACGTGATGTTGCATACTTTTAGTCATGTCAAAAGAATTTGCATAATGATTTGAGATTTTTAATCATATGAGTAGTTATGTGACGTTACATGGTTCTAGTCACATGATTGATTACATGGCCCTTACAAGATTTTAGTTAGGTGAGTGGTATGAGGTTTGTTTGTCATGTGACTAGTTCTTACATATGTTACATGATTTTAGTCACACGATGTTCCACACTTTTCAGTCACATGAATAGTTTTTACATAATTTTACATAATTTATTTCATTTCATTGTATTTACCCTCAAGGCCATATGGCATTATAGACACGTAAAAGACTCGTCCATCATAGTTTTTGTATTTTATGTCGGGCCAATTGGCACACGTGTTGTGGGAGCAAAGCAGAATTGAAGAGGTTGAAGCAAGCACATACTGGTTCACGATTATGATTATTTCTGTTCACACTACCCGACGCAATGGGGAGCTTGAAGAGCTCTGCTCCTAAAAGCGGGTGTGTTTCCCGGTGAAATGGCAGCTAAATTTCCTACGAATGTGATACCACGTAACAGGCACGCCTCAACAGCGTACAGCACGGAAAAGGGGGCACTCGCTGTCACGCTAGCCCACCAAATGGTGGTACTTGAGGAGGTAAAGTATTGCTACAATCACACTTGCTCTTGCAAGCCTGTGTTATCCCCATATTCCTTGCCTGCACAATCTCTTGCTGACGTTCCAGCTTTGCCGCAGTATCAATATTGTGTACAAAAAAAAAAACACTAAAGAAATTTGAAAGAAAAAAACATAGGTGTTAGAGAGTTTCAAACTTATCACTCCATGCTCGGAAGCAAATTGTTTTAACCCCTGGCCTACACAGGCATCTCATAGATAGCAGGCCTGCACTTATCCTTTACATTATGCTACTTGGGCCGAATTTTCGTTGTCACCATTTTTATAACATTGATTTTGATATGAAACTGCCAGTACAAGTAGCATGATGTGATAAAGTAGAGTGCACAGGACTACTACCTGCGACGCATTGCGCATAATCCATATTTCTTTCTTGGTGCTGCGGTGTAGTACGGCGCTGATAGACGAGCGTAGGATGGCGCAGGTAAACAATTTTGGTGCACAATGGCATAAATGGCATAGCTGTTCCACTCCTGAGGTGGGCATATGCCATAGAAGTTGGGCAAGCCCCACCTCTGCATCACAACAGGTGCAAGCATTAAAGGGGCACTAAACAGGAACAATGACTTGGTGTATATTGACAAACTGCACTCTGAGAGCTCTAATGCCACGTGTTTCACTATCACAAGTTTATCATTAGCCGAGAAAATCAAGGTTGAAGTTTTGTTTTTAAATTCCATGGCAAAATCTCTGTGCGTGATGTGACAAACTTCAAAATGTATTTTTGGGATTTTTATGGCATTGGCTCGAAATTTTCTGAAACCGTATGCTAAGACTTTATATGCACCCAAATATTACAATGTACTTAATTTTTATCGATTGGAAGCTACGTAGGACCCAGTAGACGCCTTCAAAATTTCTTACGTCATGGTGTTTGGTGCGGGAATATCAAGATGGCATCGCCACCTGCATTTTCTTTTCACGCGTTTTCTCGCTTAGTAAGCACCATGTCATGGTAAGAGGGGTGTTTTTGGGATTGTGAAATTGTACTTCACTAAATAGGTGAAAAATCGCTTTGCTCTTTGGTATCCTTTTAAAGCGAAAACTCTGAATCATGAACAGCAGCATGTGAAGGAAAGATAACAAAAGAGACAAAAACAGAGCGATAGAAAGAACAAGGGGAAAATAAACACATAAAGGGACAGAAAAACAGTAAAGATATATTGAAAGAGAGAGAAAGAGATAGAAAGAAACAAGACATAAAAAGAGAAAAAAACTAAAGAATGAAAGAGAGAAATAGAGAACGAAGTAGAAAAAGAAAGAGGATGCTATAAACAGAGGAAGAAAAAGAAAGGGGGGGAGAACAAAAAAGTAAAAAGAGAAAGAAACAAAGAAAAAAGGAACAGAAAAAAAACAAAGACGAAAGAGAACAAAGACAAAATAAAAAAAAAAAGGTCGCCCTACTCCGCTTTTCCTTCAGGCTTGGCACTCCTAGTGTGAAGCTGCCATAATTCCTTTTATTTTTATTGTGACACAAATGTTACACGATTTTAGTCACATGATTTTCCACACTTTTCAGTCGCATAAAAAGGTGTGCAGCTTGCACTGGAAACTCTCGATGGGCTTTTGGAATAGCCGCTGCAGTCATTTTCAGTATAAAGTCCAAATTGATAACATAATTTCATGCATGATAACATCTATAGTATGTTCCTTTTACCCGTAAGTAAAAGCTTGTGAGTGCTGGCGACAAGCGAGACTGAAGCTGAGATAAAACAAGCCTGCCATCTCAGTTGCATGGAGGGCGCATGCGATAGAATCACCCTGTGTACGAGGCCTGCGTCGACTGCTCATTAAGCAGAGAGAAAACATACCACCAGTCTTTCATAAGGATCATGAAAAGATGGGAGTGGAGGAGACTGTGATGCGTTGCTCGAAGAGAGTAGTCGCCAGCATGCCTGCTACTCCAACAGGCATGAGGAGACAAGTCGTAAGCTTGCTGTGCTCACAAAGCTTACTTGGCATATAGAGAACTGAAAGCCCGAAAAGCACTTCAATCCCTAAGCAGCCATACCTCTTTAAATCAGTGGTTTTTTGAGCTACGCGAGATCAGATGCAAAGGAGTTAGCTGCTAGCCTTACTTCATATAACACTATAATTTATTATTATCACATTCACTTTTCACTTTTAAAGCAAAACAAGCTTTTTAAACACTTTGGTATTGACCTTGCAAGGCAAGGGGTGAATGTGCAACATGGCGTAGCAGATTCATAATCGGCCTTCCGACGCCAGGGCCGTCAGCGATGGACCCACTACTGACAACTCCTCATATTAAAACAGAACTGTGGCTGCTCTGACCAGGAGGCACTAAAAAAAAAAGCAATTTATTGAAATCGGGGTCCTAACCCTCACGAGCTTAAAAGAGCAGGGCTTTTTAGGAGGTATGGTGGAGGGGGGTGTTGTGGGATGACAAAAGGAAGAACATGTCATGTAGCTCAAACGAAAAATTCCAGTGGAGTTGTTTAAAGTTTGGAGAGCATTTGCATAGCATACACAAAAACTAGGATGCATATGCGCCAGACATTGAGATAGCCTCAGTATCAAGTACAGCAGGTGCGATGGAAAGCAAAGACACTAGATGGAGAGTGGTAGAGAAGGAGGTTGGAGCCTGTGGTGGGAGAGAGTAAAGCTTAGCCAAAAGAGCAAAAAGAGGAGTGCTTGATTGATATGTGGGGTTTAACGCCCCAAAACCACCATATGATTATGAGACACGCCGAAGTGGAGGGCTTCAGAAATTTCGACCACGGTTCTTAACGTGCACCCAAATCTGAGCCCACGGGCCTACAGCATTTCCGCCTCCATCGGAAATGCAGCCGCAAATGAGGAGTGCTTAAAGAAAGGACTAGGGAAAGAGGAGGGAGGTGAACATGAAACAAAAATTCTGCCTAAAGTGGAGAGGAAGAATTAAAAGAGTATGGACATGAGATGGGAAGTGGAGAAGAATGAAATAAAACACAATAAAACTTTGAGGTTGAATTTCAACCTGCCACAGTCTGAAGCTGAAGGTAGTAGTTGTAACCACTTGGCTACGCAGAAGCAATAGCTGAGCAAGCATACATGGGAACCATACAAATGTGTTGCTATCGGCGAAAGAAGGGAAAAAAAAGACAAAGAAAGAAATACAAAGAGAAAAAGAAACAGAAAGACAGAGAAAGCAGGTCATTGCATGTACAGTATAGTATATAGCAAAGGAATGTGGTAGTCGGGCTATTTGACTGCGACTGTGAAATGGCTTTTGACCGAAAGCAGGACAAAACACTGTCTGACAAGCAGGTTGGTACGACAGCGGCACCCCAGCCCAAAAACAGGGACATGTCCCGCCTAAATCGAGATGTCTGTTCACTTTAGTAGTGCCACAAGAGTAATTGTATGAATCTGGATGTGCTGGTGGACGAAAATTACGGCGAAGCTCCTGTGGATAATGATCCATAAATAAGGTATATTTAACGAAAAGTGCAAGAGCATTGCCATCATTCAAACGCTCCTCTATCACATTTTTTCGTGCATGGAAAATTCGATATTGGTCCGTATATCTGTCGGTAGTTTCTCGGGTTTCGTTTCGCTATGTCCAGAAACAGAGGCAACAAACATTTCAGTGACAGGCATGTATTTATTACAGGACATTAGATCGATTTAGTTGGGTGTCCAACTGTGGAGGCAAGCTGCCAGAGAGAGGCTGCACCCGCAGAGCTATAGTGGATGCTTAACTAGAACTGTCTATTGCTGTTACAACGTGTCATGCAACGCCTGAAACGAGCTATCAGCAGGAATTCTAGAACAGACAACATCCACCGATGAACCTCCAAAGCACTTTTTCACTACGGAATGATTTCTAGAACAGACGACATCCACCGATGAACCTCCAAAGCACTTTTTCACTACGGAATGATTTCTAGAACAGATGACATCCACCGATGAACCTCCAAAGCACTTTCTCACTACGGAATGGCTTAGGCGCCATGAGCCTCAGCAGAAGATGCATTTTGCTGTCGAGCCGACTTGCACAATAGAAGCTGCATTGGCTCGTCCGCTTCAGTGTAACAGTGGCTAAGGTGCTCGGCTGCTGTCCCGAAGGTCACGAGTTCGATCCCGGCTGTGACTGTCGCATTTCGATGGAGGCAAAATGGTTGAGGCCCGTGTGCTGTACGATATCTTTGCACGTTAAAGCACACTAGATGGTCAAAATTTTCACAGTCCTCCACTGCGGCATCTTATAGTCATATCATGGTTTTGGGACGTTATACCCCAGATATTATTATTAAGCTGCAACGACATCGATCATGGTGTCATGGATTGGGGTGCACGCGAGGCAGCTGTTTGTCCAGCGGAATAACTCTTGATTCATGACTGTCACTTTGGTGCCCCAAGATCAAGCTGCACATGTTTTGACATGCCGGCGATGTGATTGTCGGTGACAGAGCCCTATACCCAAGCTCTGCCGCATTTTGACACAATTCACGTTGATTTTATCAGAATGGGACAGTATATTCAATTTGGTAGACTTTGGTGCAGTTAGGGCAAGAGTGGAATGACTGATAATAGCACATTTACAGCCCTGCCATACGAGTGCTCTGGAGCGCTTTTAAAAGTGGCCGTGCATTCAGTTCATAGAATTGGAGCTTTCAGACTACCTTTGGTTGGTTGTTTCGGAGCATCAAAGTCCGATTCTGAGCTCTCTCGACCGCTTTTGCTAAGAAGTCAGAGCATAGCATGACCTAGCCCAGAAGGCGGATCATGTGACACAAGCTGGCAACTATGTGGTTGCTGGCAGGTAACACCACAAGTGAGCATTTCGGAAGGAGACATCACCGGGTACATAATACTTTGTGCACATGAGTTCTTCATGGTGTTTTTCAGCGTGTGACGAGTTGACATCTATGAAGCCATAAATGCGCCATGTCAAAAAGGAGGCGGCTAGTGAAGGGCAAGCGGAGAAAAGGTCAATGGTGTTACAGCAGCTCGCAGATGAATGCACTGAATACATAGGAACTCAGGTGACGACAATCACCAGATTTATGTGCAGAGCTGAGAATGGTGTCATTGCGTCCAGATAGGTGAGAGGTAACTGATCTCGATACAGCGCAGGAATGTTTAACAGGTGGTTTCCTGCACTTCCCACGCGCAACAAGCGCGCTGCTCCGAGATTGCTGATGTATTCATTCAGATTGCTGATGATGATGATGCTGATGCGCTCCTATTGTGAAGCTGCCTCGGCATCTGGCGACTTTGAGCCAGAGGACTGGAGCTGCCAACCGAATACAGTTGAACCTGCTTATAAAGAACCTACATATAACAAATTCCTTGATATAACAAAGTTTTTCTTTCCCCCTCAATGCTCCACAAAAGCACATGTATTTTCGACCTCTATGTAACAAAGTAACAGCGTGAGACAACCTTGATATAACGAATTTTTCCCACGGACAATCTAAAAATTTTACTTTGCATTTTGATACGAGCATGCATCTTTCCCAGCTGCCCTTCTGCCAATGAAGCGCAAAGCAGCGGTGGCGCGCACGGCACACCAGGTGAGAGCGAGCGTTCCTTATTGCGCACGGGTGAGCGCCAGGCGGGCCTGCACCCCATATGCCGACGTTGCTGCCGTTCTCGCCACTGTGTGCGCATGCGCGGGTGTGCCCCCCTCCCTTTCCCCCACTCCAAATCAAAATAAAATAAATACTTTTGCACGTTGGTAGTGCCACGCTTTTAGTTAACATGACATATGTGAGGACACACTGCATATGGAGGGCGCTTCAACGAATAGCTTTCTGTGGTATTTGTGTCTGTGTCATTCGCTCTTCATTTTCGACGTCGTGCACGCGTGCATAGTTTCACTGCGCGCACATGATGTGGCCCCCGACGACGTTCAGCTTTTTTTTTTTATTGTCATAGCAATTATATCAACAGCTTCGGCTGGTTTTTTGCTGCTGCCTTCATTCACCGTATATATGTAAAGGTATTATACATGAAAACTCAAGAAAGGAAAAAAAAAGCTGCCCCTGCGCTCGGCGCCCAGCTCGTCATGATACGCCGATGCGCGCTTATCTCCTACGCGTACTTTGCCCAACGGATGGCGGGGGGGGGGGGGGGGGGGGGTCAGATGCTGGTGTGCGTGCGCTTACCCTTCAGTGGGAAGAATCGCATGCCTTCAACATTGACCAGAACAGTTGTGTTTAGTTGCCGGGTGCACAAAGATCACTACACTCGCTGGACAAGCGCCATTTGCGAAAAGCCTGCGCTTTTCAAGCACAACGAAGTAACAACTGGGGCACTTGTTAGTTCGCACTCACATTTGTACCTGTGATTACGTTTCCTTTCTAATTTTTGTTTAAACAGCGCGTTAAATGTGGAGTGGTAAACATTGTTATTTCGCTCTCGTCCTGTGTATATTGTTTTCGTGTGTCATTTGTGCATGAGCAACGTGCTGCACGTTTTGATCTGCTTGCCGTTCTCAGCGTCACATTCTAAGTGGTTGCTATCACATTTATTGCTTCGCCCTTGCGGCAAAACTGATGACTTTTCTTAATTTCGGACAACCATGCCGTGACCACCCGAGGGGATGTCAGATTAGGCGCTGATGGAAACTCTTCGAGACCACAGTGACGACGAATCTTCGAAGGTCGACTCGTCACGCGCTTCCGTTTTGTGCCACGCCACGAGTTCGCAGGCTGGTAGCTTTCGCGATTAGCCGATTAGTTCTGGCAACACAACGGTGCGTTGAATGCAGTGCAATGAACGCGATAGCAAAAAATTATAATGTTATAAGAAGTAAGGCTGGTAGCCAACTCTTTTGGATCCGATATCACGGAGCTCCTAAAAAACGCTGGTAAAAACACTGGTGTGAGCAACTACGACGGCTCTAGGGAGAAGTGCTCTTTTCACACAATTCCTCCGCGTTGAAACCGCACTGACATTTGCCAAGATAATAAGCGTGCCAGTGATCACGACCACCTTTTAAATCCAATTTCATTGTTGCTACTTGAGCCCCCCCCCCCCCCCCCCCCCCGCATTGTTGATGCTCGTTTAAGACTGGTGGTTTTCTGTTTGAGCATTCAATGGCAGTTCTAACAAGTGGGAGATGTTAAGTTATGCACTTTCCAGGAGACATCGATGGGCCGACTCCCTCATTTGATCTCTGCTTCAGCAGTAGTCGCGCACTTTACCCGCTCGTGAAAGTTATGATGCGAGGGGGCATGTTATCAATTTGGTCTTGTTACAGAACATAGTGGCGATGGTGAAAACCCATCGAGAGTGTCCATATAAATGCTATTGCAATAAAAACGCAGTTTTTTACTGTAAAATAAGTGTTTAGGGTTATCTCTGCCCTCAGTCTCTCTTTTGTTTAATTTGCACGTTCATTTTCTATATTTTCGTACCGTACCTGCATATAACGAAATCTGCTTTATAACGAATTTTTCTGGGAATTCATAAATATCATTATATCCAGGTTTAACTGTACACCATATTACCTGGCAGGCAATAAGCTCCTTTAGCCTGCTGATTCCATCAATGCTTGATCTGTTTGCTTCAAGGTACTCTGGAGTGAAGAATGCCTGAAAAAATATGATATAGTCACTTCAACCATTCCTTATGATAAGAAGCAGGTTATGCACAGCTTTGTACAACTTAACCACTATATAGCCATAAAACAGAGAAATTATCTTTCCAAGTTTTTTCCGGTATAGCCAGGAAAACCATTCTACTTTACTGAACAATTTTGTAGACATATTTGAGTTTCAGCAACTTGGGCAGAA
Organism: Rhipicephalus microplus; assembly: GCF_013339725.1. Lineage (NCBI taxonomy): Eukaryota > Metazoa > Arthropoda > Arachnida > Ixodida > Ixodidae > Rhipicephalus > Rhipicephalus microplus. The sequence goes on from NC_051172.1 coordinate 50,510,679, forward strand.
TAAATCTTGAATCTTCTACAATGATAAAGCACTCCCAACATCAAGGCGTTCACTTAGTTTCATGTAACAACCTAGCAACAATTTTATTCCATTTCTGACAATCACTCACAAAACATTAAGATCATGGCCCAAAAAACTCTGGCACACAAATGTGGCACAAACACTTACTTTCTCATAATTGCCAATGCCTCCATTGACTGCAGCATCCACAATGCCGCCCAGCAGCATGCTCAATGGGTTCAAAGCAAGGCTTGGGTCTGCCCTGTGTTGCAGCACCATGTCCCTGATCTTGGTGTTGGTGGCTTCCATAGTCTCAATCGCATTCTGCAGTGGGCTGACCTCAACAGTATGGACCCTAATCACAGCAAACCAGCGAAGGATACCAGGAAGCATGTAAGCAGTTTCAAGTGTGGTCCGCTCAAGCCAAATATTGCCAATGTCATTGTCGGAGTCTTTCTCGCCTCGCCGCAGGGGACGTGAATAAGTGAACTTGCTCACTTCATTCACCTAAATAAGAAAACCAAAGACACAAGAGCATATTCCTTGAAGTATCATAACCATTCCTCCTCTGAAAAAAAGACTTAATGAGAACAACATACAGAAACAGTCGAATGGTACAGAAAGTTGAGAACAATCTTTTTTTCATTGTACCGAATTCTGAATGTAAAATAGGATTGTTCTTTTAGAATATGCAGTTCTTATAACAATACTGCTTTATTTTATTGTAAGTGGCATCTTGATCTGGCAGTTATAAATTACCTTACATCAAAGAATACATGCACATTACTGTAATAGCTTTCTCATTTTAAATTGCACAACTCCGATTGGGAGACAATAACATAGATACTAATTACATTGTAGCCATTCGATATGTTTATAAAGCGTGTTTAAAGCTGCGCCACTTTTTACGGCCAGGGGAAAAAAAAACTATGCGATACAGCCTGGCATGAGCAGTGACACTTTCACAGATGCACTTGTCGGCAAGCTATAATAATTTTATCATAGAACGTATAGCGTAGATACAACATGCCTTTCTTATTCATTACAAAACTTGATAACACACTCACCCTGTAGTACTTGAGGATCTGCTCAAGGACAGGTTTATTCTGAAAGCGCTGGGGATTATTCATTACAGGGTCCACCTTGTTAATCTGTAGGTACTGAGACTGTGATTCAGTGACATCATTGCCTGGAATAGTCAACTTGGTCAGCAGTATAGCATTGGGAAATTGGTTGAGCAGCCTGGTGCTGAAGTCACTCAATCGCTCATACTCTTTTCCTCTGTACACGAAAACCTAGGGGGCAAGCATTTAAGGCACAGGTATCAGTGCTCTTGCACAAAAAAGATGTCTTGCACTACATGATCCTATGAAGCAACTCTTAATTTTGCTCATAATAAGGTCTCAAAAGAGACGAAAAGAATTCTGACCCACTTTCACAGAGAGCGCGACGTTTATGTCGCTAGCGAAGTGATTTAATGTTGCACCGACTGTCGGTTGATTCTCTCTGCAATATGAAATAGTGTTATGGCCCTAAAATTATGCCGTATAGATTGTGTCGCTTCGAGGCGTGCTGCATATTTGTTTCTCACCTATGCCTTGCACAGTACTTCCTCACCATGCCGACCTAGCACAGCGGCACATCAACGCTCACTCTTCCCTTCTGGGCAACAAAACCACACACACCCTAGCTCGAGAGTTATTGAGCCGAGCTGGTGCAGGAATGTCACCAAGGGAGGGAGAGAGCGCATGGTCCTATACAACCAAATCACCAAACACTACAGATTAGGGAGACAGCATTACCCTCCACCACATCTCTCATTAAATAAACAGCAGGCGACAGGTGCCATGCTGTTTAAATAAACAGCATGGCACGTTTTACAAACAAGCACCCCCCAAACCCTACTGCCTACTGCTTATAGTCATTGCTATCCAGATCTCTACTCCGACAAACGCAAAACTCTAGAATCAGCGGGTGGACCTCAACCGTATTATCTGGGCTTGTCCCAACCTCGTGAAGAGGCTGAACACCAAATGTTTGAACACACAGCAGAGGGAGACCGAGTTGCTTAGCTCAAATGTCGAGGACCAGCTACAAGTGATCAGGCAAGCCGAAGATGGCGCTAGGGTCCAAGGACTTCTAGCTGCCATTTCGATTAAAGTTGTTTCTCTCTCTTGCACTGCACGCATTTGACACATTAGTCCATTTACCCACTCGCTTTCATGCATGTAGATGCTCTGTGCACAGGTTTTTCTTGGTACTAAAGCTGTCATTTGATACCAGCACAGAGGAGCTAATTAGGTTGCACAACTTTCACAGTCTGGTGAAGCAGAGATATTTGAAATGGTATCACATAGGTCAGACCCATTGCATGATGAGAGAGAACTTGTTGCCCTGCTCCACTTTTTTTTTCCACTGCAGCCTTTTTCAATCATATACACCACCACGCATAACTCACCATTATATCTTGACGTCCGTGTTATAATGTCATCATTAGGTGAAAAGAAAGAAAACAAGCTGACTAATAACAATTCAATTAGCGATTACCACAGCTCCGAGCTGGCTTTTGCAACTACGCACCCTATTAGAACATTCGATAAACTGTTGATGACTTATGAAGTCAAGTGGAAAGTTAGCACAATCAATCTTCAGAAAGAACCGTGCTGTTTTAACCAGCGGCTGACACTAGATTACACCAAAATCATGTTTACGATGTGCACCAGTGGTTCTCAAACTGTGGTCATTGACCCCAGGGCATCTGCAAAACCCACCTTCGAAAAAAAAAAGGCACCAATTTCATGATGCATGTGGTGTTAACTTATGAACCACCCCTCTCGATACATCCAGAAACACCCATAACTGAGAAACACTTAGCTTCATCAATTTACACGTCTTGGACGGCTCGAGACGGCCCCAGACGCCGGCACCGCTTTCGTTTTTCTCGAGGACCAACTGGAAGGTCCGCTCGCTGGTCCGGGATCGCTCGGATGCATGTTCATTTTTCGTGTGCCTGGCGGCCTGTGGGCGGCCCGGGACTGTCCGAACAATTTCTTTCGGGCAGCTGGCAGACGACAGCATGGTGCGCATACCTATGCAGCCATCTTAAGTTAGAGACGAGAAATTTTTGACGCGCTCTTGCTCTCTGCTTTTCTGTCCGCTTTTCGCAGGTTTCTGGATTTCGCATTCTTTGCACACCCAGTTTTTGTAATCGGTGTTTTGAGTCACGTCGAGCATGTGCGTGTTCACGAAGGTCGAGCAAACACGCATTATACGCGCTAGAAGAAACAGCGGTGGAACGACCGTGTGGGTCTACTATGCGTGCGCACTCGAGTAGTTCACTTGCAGTAAGTTACATCACAATGAAAATAGGTGTAATTCACTACCTAACTGCTGTTGAGGTTGGGATTGGGTCAGTGTTCTGGCCTGTGTCACAGCCATGGAGGGAGCAGGAAACATAGCAGACGCCACAGCAGACGCAGACAGCATGAAGCGCACAAATGGCCCGAGGCCGCTCGGGCTGGCTCGGGACTCTTGGATCATGTCCATGTAACGTAGCCGCCTATGAGCCGAGGTGTCCGCGAGCCACCGAAGTGTGGTCCGGGACTTGGTAAATCGATGAAGCTCACTGATACACACAATATTCGGCAAATACAGCAAAAATGGCTACACATGGCAATGAATATTTTCCTATCTGCACCGATGTTACAGCATTCAGTGGTTCAAATGAAATGGCCAGCCTACATGGTGGCTGACACTTTTCATGTTGCTAGTGAGCACATGCAGATTATTGGAGGGCCATATATAATTACAATGAATCACAAAAGCCCCCACTTTTATTGTATACTAAAATGCTCACTGAATGCTGGCAACGCACTGCGTACCCAGCGCACACCACTGGTGCGAAAACTGCCGACCACCCCGTGGGCAAATTATATTAGTATTGTGAAACACTGCACACCATACAGTCTAGTGTGAAAGACATTTTCATAAATTCTGGGTCATTTTTTGTTTGTGTGGCCTCTACATGAGCAAAAAAAAAGCGATTGCATTGAAAAGGCAATACGAATGACACCATGTTTGACTATTAGTACTTTGGAGCTGTGTTTGACATCTTTTAGTGCCCTATTCATTAACGTTGCAACAGAACGCTGCAGTCAAACTCCTATGTATTATCACGCTCAACATGAGCTACACCACGTGCTCATACTGGTGAACTATGCCCGGGAAGGACGAGGCTAGAGGGAACTGGTGGAGGTTCGAAGCGATACTGAGCACGGGGCCGAGTGCACTAAAAGGTTGCACAGTGGCGCTAATCATGGCATATTTTCAAGCTACTGGGAGAGAGTTCGTAGCCCCTGCGAGCACGCATCACAGCCACTTGCTTATGATATCACTGCAAGGCAAAATCTGTTCACAAGGGTAGGCAGCTTGTACACTACTTGCTTTGGTAAGGTTCAGGATGAAAGCGCAAATACATAGACAAAGAGGCTTGACACAGACAAGTGCTGCCTATGTTTTGCACGAGTTTGTATTCTCGCACTTTGTGCATGGTGCAGATGCCACGCCTTACAACGACACTAATTTTCTACCGCATTCCAGTGCTCATTAAGCTCATTTATCTTCCCGTGTCTAACTAAATATTCATACGGCACTGGCTGATGATACTGCTAGTCTTGCATTCATGCAAATGTTGCAGCTTTCAAGCTTAATACTAACAGGTTGAAAGCCAAGTGATCGGCAAGGGGGCATTCAGCATAGCTTGCAGAGATAAGGTGCAGAGAACACCAAGACAACACCACTCACGTCTTGGGCTGGTTTGGGCACGTCATACACTTGTGACCTTCAGTGCGAATGACGTGTTCGTGTGTATATGCCATGTGATCCTCCCACTTTAGTGCCAAAGAGGGCAGGGAAGGTATTTGGCTTGCAAAGGCCACATGGGGCAAGTAGCAAGAGTTTCAAGCTCACCTCCTCGCAACATGATTACGTGCCACTCCAAAACATACATTTTCTCAGCTTTTAATCAATCAATTAGAAAAACTCTTGTGACATAATACTCTTCACTGGGTCTGCAACAACTTCCAGTCTTAACTGAAATTCGTTGAGTCACCTGGTCTTTTGAATAGGCCTTTTACATATTTATGCTCTAATACGGTAGTGCAGCCTATAGTACATAGGGATATATGACACCCCTATAGGCAATGTAGTATTCTCTGCATATAAGAACTATTTAAAAAAAAGTGTTTTTTGTTCATAAATACTTCTCGGCAACATGTAAGACACCTTGCAAATGCAGCTCACCTTATTTTGAAGAAAGGCTGGGAAATTGCGGCCATAGTAAGCGACTCGAAAGTACTCAGGCTCAGGTCGCAGTTGGCGCATGATGTTCTCATAGAAGGTGGCAATGCGTGCATGCAGAGAGCTCAGCTGGGCATAGTCAAATGTCTCATTCTCATACTGTGCCAACAGCTCCTTGCTCAGCGTGATGCCAGCCTCCCAGAGCTTGCCCTTGTCAAAGTAGTCGAGAATATCATGGTAGAGACGCTCTTTAAGCTCCCGGTTAGTCTCACACTGGGGATATTTAGCACTGCGCAGAAGGCTTGGCAAACTCTCATCTGACCAGCGCAGTAACTTGGCATGTAGCTGCAATGTAAAGGCTGCCTCTATGTAGTTGTCACACTCTAGGTGCAGGTCACAGAGTTTGTGCAAGTATCTTATGTACATTTCTTGCCTGTTGATTTCATGGTAAAATTCCTGCAAGAAACAAGTTCACTTTTTCAAGATGCATGCCTGCACTTTCCAAAATAAGGAAACACAATTGACACAAACTCCAAGCAAGAAATCAATATAATGTTAAACTTCTACAAGACAGTCACAGCTAAAGATGAATTTACAAGTGTTAGGCTCTGGAGTGGCTTCAGGCACATATCTAATTAAAAAAATAGTAAGAACAACTTGTTTTAAGTCATATTTCACTTTTCTTGTTTAACTTATTTCTTTGTAATAAGTACACATAAAAGTCCTAGTCTAAGCTCGTTGAAAATTACAACTCTGATATATTAAACTACCATAAAGATAAAAATACCATACAGATAAATTCTTATATACTGAACAATATGAGAATGTATGATTGGTTTTCTATAGACTCAATGTAACAAAATGTGCTCAATATAAAATGCTTCATGGTTCAGACAAACTTTCATAGTGATTTCCACCACTGGGATTATTGACTTTTCAGATAGTCATGACATGATGTCATGAACATATGTTCTTGGACTATGACGGATCTCAGAGAGCTTGCAGGCGTAATCAGGCGAACAAAATCAGCAGAGTGTCATCAAAGAAGACTAAGATGTCTCTATACCTGATGGCAAGCAGACTTGTGAAAGAGCAGCAAACAACCATTGCTGATTGGGTGAAACCAAGAAAGAGAGGTTGAAGCAACTACTTTGAATGAAGTAGTGTCCTTTAGTAATTTTGTAATGAAACCTTCCCACAGTGAACAGACTTCATTCAGTGTTTTCAAATAGCACATTTGGACACACCTGGCATGTACAGACTTCTTTTTGAGGGGCACTTCTGATATGCTGAACTTCTCATAAGACTAAAATGTTTTCAGCAGTGTGTTTAAAAGGGAGTCAATTATACCCCAAACTTTCAGCAACTATAAATAACTATCCCACTAAATCATGTAGAACATGAAAGAGCAACTTTTAAATAATTTACACTTCTCTTCTTTGTGCAGCATGGTCTCTTGTAAAGAACAGTTTAGTTTTTAATTCAAATGCAAAACCATGCAATGAAATGGCTAAAAATTCGTTTTCAGTAAGTGACAGACAGCCTCCTAAACCACACCCACTTATACATTGCAACTGCTCCAACCTTGCTTATTTCTACGCCATCAAACAAAAATTGACTCAAATATAAAGACAAAACATGCTTTATGAAGGAGATGGTGGCAGGCATCAAACATGTTCATTAAAATCAGCATAGAACTTTTCACAAATCAAGTTTCATAAACCAATCATTTCGGATATTATCAATGAGCATAAATCAGTTCGAATAATAGCATGCATATGTTTCTCATTTTATTAGCATGCACTCATGAAAAGACAATGCTGCTGAAAGTAATTACACGTAATGGGGGCTTCAAAAATTATCCCTACCAGCAAGTTCACTGTGCAGCTCATGCGGTTCTCTTTGTTTTCATCCGTGATGATGGTGCGATACTCTAAGAGACGTTTCATCAGTCGCACCACTGTCTTGATAAACCTGATGCCAGCATCATGTAGGGCAGCATGGTTTTCGCACAAGTCAAACAGGCTGCAAAACACGGCAAGTACTTGCATGACCAGCACACAAAAAAATAACAAGAGCAACAAAATGTTACGCTCACTGAGAGTAAACGTACGTTTTCTGAAGAAGTTCTTGATACTGCTGGTCTCCACGCCCACCTTCAACTAACACATCTAGCTTAGTGATCATTTCGTTTTCAAACTGTAAAAAGGAACAAGCAAACCGAAAAATTTTGAATTTCTCATCTTCATAAACTACTGTCACAAAGACACCAAAAAACCCTTTCGACATTACAGATGAAGAGAGTAAGATAAATTTTATGAAGCAAGCATGCCAAAATGGGCTGTCCTACATCCTTGAATTGTCAGTGACACCCTGTCCCTACTATAAACCTTAAAAACATTTTATTCATTGAACTCCACTTATTGTAAGTATTTTTTTAGTTTAACTCGTATTATCTGTTTTCAAAATTCATGGAACACATAATTTTCCACTCCCTTTCTCTTCTCATGGCAAAATTCATTATTATAAGTATAGTGCAAAGAAGTTAAAACTGAAGCCCAATATGGCAACTTTTAGGGTCAGCTTTGTGACTTTAGCCTAGAATACTTTGCGACATTCAGTGAAATATTAATAGCACATATAGGCATTTGCCAAAAGGATGTTAGCTGAAAACCTATTCAAGCCACTTATGTTGTATTCTAGAGTGGTCACTATCAATGGCAACCAGTTATATCCCGCAACAAATTCTGCACTGAAAAAAAAAAAAAAAACCTGATCCCTGCCCAGCTGTCAGTAGAAGATACAAAAGAAGTATCTTCATAATGAATAATTTTCCCAGAAGCCTTTCTTTAACACAGCCTTCAGAAATGCAGCTGGAGAGGAATGGGCACTTGTTCATGATTACTCCAAAATTCAGAACAGCAGCTGAACAACTACATGAGGGTTTGCGACATCTTCTGTGACACTCTGAAGGTCAAAGCCGTAAATATAAAGTGCCAAGAACAAGTTCCAAATGGCTAGCAACATATATATATTTACGATAACATCTGCATGCTTAAAAAACCACCAGTCTTTTCAACTCTGTTGCTCAGCAAATGATGCCACACTGCAGAGATACAAGGAGTTGTTTTGTCATCATTCGTATTTCCCTGCAATGTTCGTTAAGCCATCATGTTAGCTATCACTCATGTATCTACTTGTGCACAGGTACACCACATTAAGTTTCAGTTTTGCCTCAGGAGCATTTTTCATTTCGTGCACTAATGGAAACTAATGGCTATCTAAATTCAAATCTTTCAATACATGTACACTTGATACTAGTTACAGAGGTGCGGTAACAGCTGTTCACAGAAAATCACAGGTATATATGAGAGATGCTGCAGCCTAAGAACGATGCTACAAGGCTTGACTTTTCTTTAGAACACATGAAAACAGATAGCCTCTTCTTAGCAACAAAATGAAGCAAGTTCTTCCTCGGTTTTTTTTTTTTCTTTTTCGCAGGAGCACACTCGTAGAACTTTCTTGCATTCATAAACAGATACAGCAATGCTGCCATGAACGTGCACGTCACTTTTTTTGGTGCAGACAAATTCTTTGTTGCGGTATACTGCCCAGGTGCTGTATTGAAATCAGAGTCTCTGGATAACAGGAAGAATTACTCACCCGTTCATACTATGAATACAACCAAAGAGCCACTTCTCAGAGACGTGCACATCACAGTGAAACAGACTGGGACAAAGGTGATATGGTCTGGAGGGTGCATATTTTTATGCTCATGAAACAATTATTCTATTGCATCTACTTTTTACTTTTTATGTGAAGTTTCTCATTTCTAACCTAATAATTCATGCATAAGCAATGTTTTTATCCATGCTAAATAATTTCCCTTGATGATACGGTGACTACAAAAACATTACACAAAATTTTTTCAAAGTATTTATCAACATCTAAGCATCCTTGCCATCCTGTAGCCAAAAGCATTTACAGTATAGTTGTGGTCAGCAAGTGCTCTAACTTGTTAAATTTTCAATATGCACCTTCCTATTCCCCCCCCCCCCCCCCCCTGTCGACGACCTGTGGCTCTGGGTTAGCATTGACTACATGGCAAATTTTCAACACACACCCAAATATTTGCATATGAGCAAAGGCTATGATGTGTATAATAAGAGCAGATTGTCACGGCCAGTGAGCCACTATGATGGGTGTGAAAAAAAGGACATCCTTATTAAAAGCAACAATGTCAAAATGCAAGCTCCCCCCCCCCCCCCCCCCGCCTTCTTTTCCTGCCTTTTTTTTTTTAATGGGAAGTGAGCAGATGTATAGTTATTGTTTATATTATAACAAAAAAAAAAAGAAATTAACCTCTTGGAAGTTTCCTTTCATTTCAAGGTTGTGCACAAAGCAGTCATCTTGATGGATGGACGATGACTTCCGTGGAGAGTAGAATTCGCATTGCATCATGTCAAAAAAGATGGGAATGGTAGCCTTTCGTAGTTCCACTTCAGGAATCATGGTCATCTCAAGGAACGGGCCCACCATACCAGGCACAAAGTGGATCTTGTTCTGGCCTGCATTATTTGCACCAACAGCAAAGCAATGCACTGAAGTTTTGGTCAAGGTTATTCCATGTGCCACTCTAGTCAAACGAGATCTAACACTGCTTCTGTCTTTTTTTTTTTTACAATCTTTGCTTATTATACACAAGTATGTGGATAGCTTTCGACAAAGTTAAACTAATTCAATGTGCTGATTCATGTGAAAAATTGCTGCTTACACAGCAAAAATTCCAGAAATGCACAAAGCTCTCAGTGAACTACACATGTTAGTCCCTTTAACACAAACATTGACTGCACAAATGAAATGCTAAAGACCAGGCAATAATATTTCTCCCTTTATTGGACAAGATAATGAACACCTGTATTTTCCCACAGAAGTATTTTCATTCAATTATTTTATACCTTCATATTTAAAGGTAAGCAGAAATGTGAAGTGACGAACTTTTTACAGGGCCCCTCCCCTCAATTTGAATTTCTAATTTCTGTGGTTTAAAGGAGACTAAAGAGAAAAATCATCTTTCCTGTAGAGTGGAACCCCGACTATACGACTTTCAGGGGACCACGCAAAAGCATCATATAATCCAGATGTCGTATAATAAAAAAACTAGGATTATAGGCAGTGACACTCAGCCTTGCCCAAAAAAAATGGGTACAGACCGCTTGTATAAGCCCGTGGCACGACCTTGTGCCTCTGCATGGAAAGTAGATTAACTTATTATTGCAAGTGGCAGCAAATGGCAGCATTAATTGTGAATCTTTATTCTAAACTTTAAAAAAATCGAATCCAACGTGCATCTTTTTACCGATAAACAAAGTCCGAAAAATGGCTACGCGTGAAAACAAAACCGAACCCGCGCTGCCAACAGCCTCTCGTCAGAACAGTCCGACACAATGTCAACACTATCACATAAGGGCGACGGACCAAGTCTTTGCGTAAAATACCTCCGATCGCGCCTGAGCTGTGTGCGTTGTAATTTGTTGGCGTGTGAAGTGCAACTGGTGATGTCCAGCTGCTATTATGAACGTTGACGCCAAGTGAAAGTAATTTTGCATGGTGAAAACAGCTGCGTCGCGCCCTTATGGGTGTGCAAACGAAGACAAGATCAACTGTATGTCGACCAGAAAAAGCTTCCATGGACTGAAAACTTAAAAATATAAGCTTTTCGTCTGGCTGAAGCTACTCTCTGTGTGGAGAGAGCTTGACTAGGTACTGACCCTTGATACGAACGCACGCGATCGAGGCATATGCAGAAGCACATGAACTTCCAGGAAAATAAATTTTCCATTCTAAGAAGGCATAATCGTCAATATAGAAGAACACAAGTTCATATTTTGTGCTCTTCAATATTTGTTGATTCTAGTAAAGGTGGCTTTTTTTCGTTTGAATTAAATCTGAAAGATGTCAAAAGATGCGGGCTCGGCAACTGCGCCGTACAAACAAGGTTTTTAATACATTATTTCAATGGGGATTTTGCCAGGACCAAACGGATTGGTCGTAAAATGCGGGTTGTCGTGAAACCAGGGGATGTATAATTGCAGTTCCCCTGTATTAGTTAAGTACAATTTCACACTACCGAAAACACCACTTTAGCTGCCAGATGATGTTTGATATGCGAGAAAACACGCGAAAAGAAAATGCAGGTGGAGATGTCACCTTGAGATCCCCGCACTGAAAAAAGTTACGTCCTAGATTTTCATGGCGTCTACTGGGTCCTACGTAGTTTCTAACCACTAAAAATGAAGTACCTTGTGATTTGTGAATACCGTAGACTCAACACATGAAGTTTCTGAAAATTTCATCGAGCCCGTGTCGCAAAAATATGAAAAATACATTTTGAAATTCATGATGTCAAGCACGGACATCTCCGCGTGAAACTTAAAAATGAAATTTTAACCTTGATTTTCCCTGCTAATAATAAACTTATGATGACAAAACTTATGACATTAGAGTTGTCGAAGTACAGTTGCATGAAGATTCATGAAAAAAAGAACCGCCACAGGTGTTTCATGAAAAAAGATTCATGTAAAAAGAATGGCACAAGTGTTTAGAAAATTCAATTTACAACTTGTTAAATCGGACAGGTCATGCCATTTAGCGGGGCCAAGTTGAACCGAACACGGCTGAAATTTTTAAGGCTACGACTAAAAATCATTCAATGGCCGTTGTTGCTGCTGTGGCTCCCACTACTTTCCCTCTGCTGCTACTATAGTGTAGGCAGCCGCGCATTAAAGCCGGGTAATGTTGCGCACGGCAACAGTGACATCAGACGTTCCGTTGAGGCGGGTAATCTGAAGAGTGCTAACTTGATAGGAACCACTTAAACACAATTTAATTTCAATATAAGCGCTTCCTTAGCACAAAAGTAACACTACGAGGTTTCTGGACCGCTATTTCAACAATCAACGTCAACGTAATAGTTGCCTTTAGTGCCCCTTTAATCTCATTTGCCCACCTAATTTTCTGTCTCCCCCTTACACGTTTGCCTTCTTTTGAAATCCAGTCAGTTACCCTTAATGGCCAGCAGTTATCCTGCCTACACGCTACCTGCCCAGCCCATGTCCATTTCTTCTTCTCAATTTCAACTACGACATGCTTAGTCCCCATTTGTTCCCTGACCTACTCTGGTCTCTTCCTGTCTCTAAAGGCTACACTTATCATTATCTTTTCCATAACTCACTGTATCGTCCTCAATTTAGGTTGAACCCTCTTTGTAAGCCTTCATGTTTCTGCTCCATAGGTAAGTACCAGTAAGATGCAGCTGTTATAAACCTGCCTCTCGAGGGATAGTGCTAAATTACTATTCATGATTTAAAAATGCTTGCCAAATGTGCTCCACCTCATCGTTATTTTTCTAGTTATAACTTATTTCCCTCTCACGGTTCGGCTCCGCGGTTACTACCTGTCCTAAGTAGACATTTTTCTTTACAACTTCCAGCGTCTCGCCACCTATCACAATATGCTGTTCTCTGTGAGACTGTAGCAAATTACTTTGGTTTAATGCATATCAATTTTTAAAAATACTCTTCTGGTTTCCGTGTACAGTTCAGTAATCACGAGCTGCAGTTCATCCCCTGAACTACCGTACTCATTAATGCAATATTATCTGTAAATAGCAGGTTGCAAAGATACTCTTCATTATCCCTAACTGTTCCCAATCTATGACCCTGAAAACCTCCTATAAACGCGTGGTGAAAAGCACAGGAGAGATCATGTCTCCCAGCGTTACACCCTTCTTTACTAGTATTCTGTCACTTTCTTTACGGAGGACTATGGTGATTATGGATCCGCTGTAGATTTCTTCCAGTATGTTTATACGGGCTTTATCTATGCCCTGATCTTGCAGTGCCTGCATAACTGCCAATATCTCGACCGAATGAAATGCCTTCTCGTGATCTCTGAAGGCTATGTATAGGAGTTGTTTGTGTTCTATGCATTTCTCTATCACCTGATTGATAGCATAAATCTGGTCTATTGTTTAGTAGCCTATACATGCTTGGTTCTTTGGTTGACCAACTCTAATGTCATCTTAGTTTTAGTCGCTATTATTTTTTTAAATTGCTTGTAGACAGAGGACATTAAGCTGGTCGGCCAGCATCTTTTCGTTCAAGTCCTTGATGTCTCCCTTTTTATGGACTAAGAAGATGTTGCCATTCCTCCAAGATTCTGGTACCTTTCCCGTCAAGAGATACTTCGCATACATGGTGACCAGTTTTTCTAGCACAGTTTCTCCACCATCTTTTAACAAGTCAGATGTTACCTTATCCTCACTAGTGGCTTTGCCTTTTTCCATTTCCTCTAGGGCTTTCTTTACTTTCCATGCCATTATTGGTAGGATGCCAGATTTCTCTGGGCTATTACCGATTTTCACAATATCATCCTGGTTCTCTTGCCTGCTGTACAAATTTCTGTGAAACTCCTCTGCTACCCCAATTATCCTATTCATATTAGTTGTCACCTTGCCTTCCTTGACATAAAGGGGAACTCCAGTGCATTTTCGACCATAGTGAGATAATGCTGTTTTCAAATAGTATTGACAGCCTTGAAAAAGCTAGGGTGAATCATTTTGAGCAGGCACTCGTCAATAATTTTAATTAAGCAATAAAAGACAAATCAAAACCAAAACAGAGAACTGCTCCATTATCCATGAGGGGTATCGATGACGTCACAAGAATCCGTCACCGACGACGTCCCGAGATCCGCTACACTTCGCCCCGGCTAGCCAGGGTGTAAACATAGCTCACATGCCTCTTTTGATGCGCAAAAAACAGGTTGGCGATGTCATCTGACGCGGAATCTAGCTGTGCCAGCTCGTCTGAACTTACCAATGAGAAATTCAGCTATGATTGCAGCTATTTGAGGGCAGAAGCATCGCCTTTTCATTTTGACCCGCCACCGCGTGAAGCCTCTGACATGTCCTGAATCAATTTCCTCATTTCCCAAAATTGTAAGACCTGACGTCAATGATGACTAACACACTGTATGCAGCGGACACATCTGACCTGTGCTCACGTTGTCGTCGCCTCGTAGAAGAAAGCTGCGTGCTGCATCTGTCTGCTGAAAAAGGCGGGGTTTTTCAAAAAGAGTAGGCCCTTACGTCACATACACAGGCTGGCCTGCGTTGACGAGTGTGATTCCAGAATCAGCTACCAACTTTAAAATTTGTTTTGTAAAAAACTAAATGACTTATGGCTGTATAATTTGGCAAATATTACCACTATACAGATGAGAACATATGTTCAAAGTTTTATAGAAATCGGTGAATATCGAAGAAACACCGGAGTTCCCCTTTAATGCATACATCTGATTTTTGCCTTCACAATTGTCAGAATTCTTCCGCTCTTTACAGCATGCTCAATTCTCTCCATGTTATACTTTCTTATGTTGGCTACCTTATGCCTATTAAATAACTTCAAAATCTCCGCCAGGTATATTTTGTCTTTTGTTTTTCAGGCTTTCATGGTTTGACATCTCTTAATGAGGTTTTCCATCTTTTAAGATAGCTTGCCAGAGTCCTGTCTAATGACTGCACCTTCGACTTCCATTGCACACTCCTTAATGATACTAGTCAGATTATCGCTCACTGCATCAACGTTAACATTGGTTTTCTCAATCAGATCCATAAATCTGAAGTGAAACTTTGCATTCCTGTAGTTCCCCTCTCAGCACTAGCTCATTCATTCGCTCATTGCACATCAGTTTCTGCAAATGCTTTCTTAAGTCTAGGTGAATTCGAGCCCTTACCATTCTATGGTCACTGCATCGAATCTTTTCAACCACTTCCACATCCTGTACAATGCCCGGGTGTGCACACAAAATGAAGTTTATTTCATTTTGAATTTCGCCATTAGATCTCCTCCACGTTCACTTACGATTAGCCCGTTTCCTGTGGAAGGTGTTCAAAATCCGTAAATTATTACCTCCTGCGAACTCTACTAGTAACTCCCCTCTGGCATTTCTAGAGCCAATGCCATATTCCCCCACTGCATGGTCTCGAACCTGCTTCTTACCTACCTTGGCATTAAAGTCACCGATCAGTACAATATACTGTGTTCTTCTGTTACTCATTGCTGAGTCTACATCTCTATTGAAGCATTTAACCAAATAATCATCATGTCTGGATGTAGGTGCGAAGGCCTGTACCACCTTCATCTTGTACCTCTTATTGAACATTACTACGATACTTGCCGCCCTCTCATTCTTACTATAGTCTTCCTTTATGTTGCCCACTATATTTTTACAGATGAAAAACCCCACCCCAGTTAACTAAGCATCGGTAGCATAGGATGTGTCCATTCTTCAGCAGTGTATAAGCCTCATGCATGCTCCTAACTTGGCTGAGCCCTATTGCATGCCACTTAACGCCTTTCAATTCCTTGAATACCACAGCTGTAGTCGCCTCACTAGATAACGTTCCAGCGTTAAACGTAGTCAAGTTCAGATTCCAATGGCAGCTTGTCTGGACCCAGAAATTCTTAGTACCCTCACCTGCATCGCAAATCTGACCGCTGCCTTGGTCAGTTGCTTTGCAGCCACTGAGGAGTGAAGGCTGAGGGTTAATTTATGTATTCATGTGGGAGGTAGTTGCCAAGTACTGCACCAGGGTGGCCAATCCTCTTCTGCCGAGGGAGTGCATTACCGGCTGTGGGCACTAGTGAGGCCTTTACATTAATACCTTTACAGTGACCCTTTACTGCCGAGTGCTGCGAATTCGCGACATACACAAAAACTTCGAACAAACAAGTCCCGAAATGCGTGCCACCTTTAATGCCTGCTTTCAAGCACTTACGGGGAATGTAGCTTTCAGCATAAAAAATCTAGCACGTCTCATCTAACGTATCTTATGCTAAAACCAATTGTTTTGTAGCCGATGGCGGAGTGCGAAGCGTGTGCAACAGCTCTCACTTTTTCGTTTTTGCTTTTCTGGGTAATAAATGTATCCAAGAGGTGGCACACAACATGTTACGTAGTTCTGAAGTACATTTTTGCTGAAAGGTCCTTGCATCTGCAGCATATAGAGAACTTAACTGTGGAATCATTGAAAAGTTGCTATTTAATGCTGGAAAATGAAAATAATTTTTATTTCTTTTGGGAGTTTCATAATTCAGGCATTAAAGGATTAATACCAACATTTTTTCTCATTTTAATTTTTATTATTCATCAATAAAATGATGCATCTATACTAATAAAAACTATTTTTATACTTCATGATTTCTCTAAAAAATGTCATGGTAATTTTTTCTCTTGAATAAATCGCCCAGAAGATTTTTCAATATGCGATAAAAAAACACCAACCTCCTGTTGTTTCTCAGATTTGTCTCTCAGAAGGTGAAAGTATGTCTTTATGATACTTCTAACATTCATTAGCCCTTTTCGTGCATATGGCTCTTCAATAAAATTGGGCTTGAATAAACTTAATTCCTCAAACCTAAGCTGAGAGGCCGCAGAATGAAAGCCATCAACAAGTGCAATACTTCCACATTTCTTAGGAATTCCCAACATGTGAGAATTCCACAACAATTTATGGCAGAAATATGTTATAAAAAAATGTATTCACTTTCATTCAATCACTGCAGGTGGCTGCCATGATTTCACTTAAATTTTGACTTTTAAAGAGAGGCTCTATAGTGAACTCATAGCGTCTTTATATCACTCGGCAGAGCAATATCATCATGTATCCAATTTCTTGTGCATCACACTTAAACTAGTTCATTTTATTTCTCCAATAGTGTCCATATTAAGCTGAACTGGTTGCATATTGTCATAATTTTCATATATGACCCATCTTACTAATATCAATTAGATGTTTTATGCACTATAACATATGCTCTTATTCTTAAAAATATGCCACATTCTGTTGAGCTGTGAACTGTTGATATAACCTACATCTCAGGAGTGTTACAATGCACACAGACGGAGACAAAAAATAAAAAAAACACAAGGCACAGTGCTTCTCAGGTGCAATGCCAATAGGCAATATGCAAAATTAACAGCGCCATCTAGTGAACGCAGCAGGTACCATATCCGCCATTTTGATGCTGGCGAGGCTTGACCACTACGCGCGGGCGACCCACATGCGAACGTACGCGTTTCAACGCTTCGAATGTCGCAGTCAGATTTTTTTGCTAGCGAAATGCCAGTACACTGCTGTTTGCCGCTGTGCAACCAGCGTGGAGTCACGGACTGCGATGGAAGCAAGGTATGTGGCATGAATTACGATTTTGCAGCGATCATTTAAACGCAAAACAGGGTATGGCGTGCACAAGCTTTATGGGCACAGTCTAGGATGCATGTATCTCCGCAGTGCGCGGGCTGCACGAGAGCAATGCAGGACTAACCATTTTTCTGTGTTACGGGGACAGGCCGTGTTTTTATAGATTTGTCAGCTTTGCGGCTAGGTGTTTTCACTACGTCGGGCCTCTACACGACAGTGGTGCTCTTCGATTTACCCCCTCGAACTCGCCGAGAAGCTGTGCGGCATTTAAATTTTTTTATGACTTCGGGGAAGCCTCGGACTACCCGCGGACTTCCACGGTGAGTCTAAGATGGTAAATGGAAGAGCCCCGGTGATTCCCTGATGTCGAATAGAGAGTCCGCCACTGCTGGTGGGGTAACTAGTGTGACAGAACAGAACTGTTAGGACGGGCTTTTTGTGACGAGATTACACCATGTAGGTAGACGACGTAGAAATGTTATTTTTGAAGGTGATTGTGCACAGAGACGTGCACAGCTTCCGCTACTCCGAGTAACATGCCGTACACGCATCCTAGAAAGGCAGCTCGGTTGCTTGTCCGCGTTCATGCTCCGTTGTGTCCGCAAGTATGGTCACCGCGCAGCAATAAAACAGTCATTCGGAAGATAAGGGCTGTGCCCACTTTGGAACAGAAAAGTTTCTGCTCAGGCACTTAACTTCAATTCCCCCAACGTGCACGGACGCAACTTTTTTATTGGGGCCTCTCACTAATTTTCCTTTACCAACGAAATAAAATAAAAAAAAATAGCGGGGCGCACTGCCGTAGGTTTCGAAAACTGGCAATATGAGTATCGCCAGGGCTTGAATGAATGACGTTCTGCATGAGCTCAGAGCGCGGCAGTCCTATTTGTTCGTAAGACGGGATTCATTCCCTGCATTTTAGTCTCTTTGGCTCAGTTGCGTTGCAACTGTTTTTTTGTGTTGCAACTCACCTCACTTGAAAAATGTTTCATGTTGCGTTATAAAACATACAGCTGTGGAGACAGCCATAACTTAGTTGTATGGGATTCAGCATTTTGGCTGCCTTACACTCGCAGCTCCTAGAAACCTTTGAAGCTACTTCGATATAAAAAATAACTGATTTAAATTCCCCCAAGTGTCCACAAGTGACTAATGCCTCTTAAGGCCTGCTATAAAGGGCCATATCTAGGAAAGGCTGCGAGGGAACGGGAGTGTGCACAGAAAAAAAAACTGAGGGAGAGGGGGGTCACATTACAAGTGCATCATCAGTCCTGCAATGCACATATAAGTGTGACCTCTATTCCCTGTGAGATTAGTTTGTGATAGTGCCTGTGTTTGTAAACAACAATCGTTTAAACAGCTAAGAGAAACCTAGCTCATGACGCCGCACTGAATGTTTGTTTGCTTATATCTTGTAGGTATCCTTCCACCGCTTTCCGAAAAATGCAATGACATACATGTGGCAAAATTCCTAAACAGTTTGTCCACATCACATGTTCGGGCACTGGGAAACGTCTTGCTGTGGCCATCACAGTAGCTCAGCGCAGTGAAGCAAATGTTCAGGAGTCCTACGACCGTACTAGCGAACGCGTTGCCATCGACCGCTCGCCCACATTAAAATGGCGGCGGGTTCAAAATGCACACTGTTGCTAGCACAAAGCAATTTCGCATATGGTCCATTAGCTCACCAAGCTAACCTTGAAAGCGTACACGAGGCAAATATGTGCTCTCAGCTTTGGCAACCAAGACAATTCCTCAAATCATGACAAATAAGGAAAGGAACAGAAGTAGTGGTTTCGAATGACAAACCCCAAGTAAGCACAGTCAGCACCAAGTGCGGAGGCTGCAATCGTGTAACCATGTAAAATCTGAGCTCAAATGTAAGCCTCCTGCCATTGTGTTGTCGATATCAGACAAAGAGGGAAAATTTTAAATTTTATGCGAGAGAGAAACTTGAGAGAGTCTAAATATGCCAGACAAGGTGAACGTGACACATAAGCAATGCCATACCAAGGTTGAACCACATCTTGCGTATCTCAAAGCCTGTCTCCCGCCTCATGTCTTTGTACCTGGAAGAGCATCAGCCAAGGCAAAATTTAAAACAGCTGATGCTCGATGAATCCCATGAATGTCCACAATACAATAACAATAAACCACAACAGACCTGGCAATTATCTTGTTACGCTTGTTATGAGAGAAATTCTCCAACTGCAGTGCATCTTGAGTGAGGAAGGCTATGGCACAATGAAAGTAGTTGTTCCACACCTGTTGCAAGAAAATAAAAATCATGTTTTCCCATTCTAAAACAAGATCATATCGTTACAGGAGGAAGAGGAAACTGGCGCAAACCTGGTAGTCAAACGGAGTGGTAAATCGATCTCTGATGGTGTACGAGAAGTGGCGCAGAGCCTTCAGCATGACACTAGACAGAGAAGAAATTCAGAAGGCAAGTGAAATGTTTATACAAAATAAAGAGCAAATAGAAAACAAGGAGGAAAAGCAAAAGCTGAGAAAATACCTGTTTTGTAGCATTATCATGTCATTCCAGTCCTTTGGGTAGACATTTTTACTGACCAGATCTTTGAAGACTAGTAGAATTTCCATTAGAAAATCAAGAAGATCTGTGGTTGTTGGAAAGTGCTCAATGTAGCTGGTATAGTGGTATTTAGTCATTTGCCTCAGTATTGAAATCATGAGGGCCACAATGTTGCCCTTGAGAGGAAAAAAATGAGTAAAAGTTATCACAGCACACATCAGTGAAATGCAATAATGGGAGACAAGCATGCAAATTGAGATCTTAAAAGAACATACCACAATAGGCAAAGAGCGGTTGGTCCTAATTACAGTCTGGATCACAGTCCTCAGGACGGAATGCATGACCACTGATATGTCTTCAACAGTTTGTGTCCGATCATGGCCATGAAGAACAACCATGATGTCACTTAAAATCTTTACACAGAGCTCTAGCTCTTCTCCTTTCTCCATGAGAAGTTTCACATGTTGGTTGATCACAGGCAGCAGAATGGCACGACATTCTAGGCAGACCAGAGTACACGATTCAATATGTGGTTGTTTCGAACTGACACAATATTGGCTTTCTTAAACAAAATGAGCCACGTAATTTAATTTCTACAGCTTTCTTTATCATGCTACTGCTACTTTTCAATTCTAACCAACAAGATCCTACATAGAAAAATGGCATGTAACAAAATTCAGAGAATTATACATTTAGGTTTCAAGTCCCTATAATCACACCATTGAAAAAATATAAAGCAATTGCAAGTACACTTTGCAGGCTATAATACCTAAATGCCTTACATTTACGGATACTTGTTGAAATAAGGCAACAGCTGCAAAAAATTTTCAAAAACTTATTTAGGCTCAAGATTAAAGCCCTACAATACTAGACAAAATAAAGGACATGTACAGAGAGGACAAGGAACAATGAAATACTAAGACCAATTCAATAGTCAATTTTACGCCAAAATCACGAGCGCACTACAGTGTGGTCGTGATTTTGACGCTAAATTGACTATTGAATTCAGACATGCACCAACTAACCTAACAGCGAGTACTAGTACTATGACCAATTGCCTATTTTTTAATTTTTTATGAATCAGGTAATTTTTTTCAATCATTCGTTTCAGAAAAAACTTTTTTAAATAAGATTTGGTGCCAAGTCAGTTTCCTAAATCGGATCGAGGACAATGTTGCAACCTATGGATATTTGTTGGTGAATGAAAATTCGTTAGATCAGACACGCCATAAGATCAAGTTCTCAATTTTGATGAGCATAACGTGATTTCAAAATAAAGATTCACATTAAAAAGTTCTAAAAACTTCGCTTAAAAAGTTTTGTACACCACTGATGACATAGCATACGATTAGTACACCTACAAGAGGCTCAAGAAATGTACATCCAAATAACACACGAACAGTAGCTTCATTTAGACGTTATTTTTTAAACACATATATTAGACGTTGTTGAGCTCTTTCAGTGTTTAGCGATGCGCGCCAATTCACTCTGCTGTACTCTGTCAGGGCTAGCCAGAGGAGACGATGACTGCCCACCTGTTTCCCGAACCACCTACCCCTCTGTTATCCAAACATCATCTTCCTACATCCAGCCTATATATGACATAGCATGTGAGACCACTGTTCACATCGAGCCACAATCCTTCTAGGCTAGTACTTGCACACATTTCTTTGCATTGACAGTGCACATTTCATGAGGTGCAATAGGATCTATTTGCACACAGACATTATATGAAAGATCTCAATAACGAAGATTCACTTGATGCATCACTATAATTACTAATGCAATTAAATAAGAAGCATAATGCCCTGATGATAAGCTTAGAAGTTATGCAACTCTACAGCAAAAGAATAATTACCAAAATGCCTAAAAAAATTGTGCACTATTCACTTGTGTTCTCAAGAGTTCGCTCCACTACTGCAGTGGACTTCAATAATCTGTACAGAAGAAAGCAGACATTGGTATAAGTAGCTAAATACCACAACTAGCGTAATTTTTATGCCTGTTGTTCAACTATGCGTAAAATTATAAAATTCGGAGAAGTACTTTAAAGGTGCTAAAAATTTCGCTTACCTGGAAACTTAAAAAGCTCACTATGAACAATGTCATTCACACACATCATTTTTTGTTTTGTGAGCCTTTCAGGTGGTAGATTGTTCAGCAGCTCCGTAACAATATGGCTGAAAAATAGTGGTTCAGGTGAGGCTGGCTTGTTGAAAGTGCAGGCCAAAACTCCAGGCAATGCTTCCTCTTACCTTAGCTGCTTTGAATTAAAGACATGCAGAATGTCTGGAATGGTAGCAGGAAAGTACTTCAGGCAAGCACCTTGAATGAGCAGCACAGTATCAGCCTTGTACAACATCATGCCGGTGATAGACTTCAAAAGCTGCTCCAGAGAGAGCTCAAACTGTTGAGTCCCTTTGCCTTCATTCAAGCTGAAAACAAAAATTCTTGTTATCACATGGACAGGAAGCCAACAAAAGGAAGTTTTCATTTTCAAGACCAACTGCAGTGCAGCTGAAAGGGCATGCTTTTAGACAGTTATAACAAAAGAACATACTAAATTATTTTAAAAGATAAAACTTCACTGCTGACTGGGATAGCACCAGGCCCATGACTACTGCATAGAAGAATGCTAAGCAGTAATTCCTTTATGGCCCATGATGCAATATTTTTATCAATACAGAGCGTCAGATTCCAAAAAGAACAACTCAATAAATAACATTTTTATATTTTTTTTACAAAAGGTGACATATACTGAAAACTAAACACCACTAAAAAAAAGGCAGCCATTGATGAATAGAATGCACGAAGTAATCAAAATTAGCAGCATTCTGCGACAGCTCTGAGAATGTGCTGAAATACAGGTGAACAGGCAGTCATAGCCATTCGGATGAGGGGGTGCCCTCTCCCCAGTGACTTAAAGGGGCCCTGCAACACTTTTTGAGCGTGGTTAGAAAATGCTGCCGATCGGTAGTAGAGGCTCCCAACAACACACAAACCAAATATTATAGCGCAGCACGCGGCCTGGAATGCACAATAAATTATCAGTCAGCTAAAAATTGCTATCCCTTCTCTTGAGGAAACACGGAAGACGCTCAAAAATCACTCGTAAAAAGCCCATTTATCAACCATTGGCTGATTTGAACATGGCGCACTACGTCGTTACAGAGATCGCTGCAGAAGGCCGTGCATTGTCCACGCGTGCGAGTACAACCACACTGAAAATGCCGCGCATTCAAGGAAAAAAAAAGATAAAGTGCTCAAGATCACGAGGAGCGCATGACGTTTTTCTCTACCCTTGCCATCCCTCCCTGCTTAGCTTCCATCGCTTTCAGTGGGACGAAAAAAGAGAGAATGCAATTGCAGCATGCGACAAATATTTGTAGCTCTACTCGCACTGGATGGATTCATAAAATTTTTGTGACGTTGAATTTGTGATGCAATAAGCTTTTCCAGTGATTTCATTCTATGGTTACTTGAAAAAGCATTTCAGGGCCCCTTAAGGGGGGGTAACACAGTCTGCCCTATACACTAACTTATATGTTAAAGAGATGGGGTGCTGTGATGAACCTTCACTCTCTACCATAGGGGTACCCTGTGGGCACTGATGCAGGCGGCAAATGGCTCACTGAGTACGTGAGCGAAGTCACATCATGATCTACTAAGAGAGTATAAAATGTGCACATGGATGCAGTAGACTATGCAAGGTTTGCATGCCATTTCTGAGTGCTGCTAATTGCAATGATAAGGACTGATCTTTATTATCTGTGCAGCCAAAATGCTGGAGCCACAGCTCCAGCATTTCTTGTGTTATATTAGTAGTTTCACTTCACCAAGAAAAACAAGCAAATGTAATCCAGTTTATTGGGCATTATGGCCAAGACAAAACAAAGAGGGAACAGAGTTCTAGTGCACTAAATGTGCTAAAATAGGGAGCAGTAAGAAGGGAAAACTTTAAGGGCTTGCTTATTTGTTTGACACACCTTTAATAAAATTCAGCAGATAATGAAGGCAAAGAAGGTATAGGGGACATTTATTTTAACGAAATGTGATGTAGATGTGAAGAAAGCAATGTGGACAAAAAGACAACTTGCCACCGGCAGGATTCGAACCTGCAAAGTACGGACAATGCGCCCAATGCTCTACCCACTGGGCAACAGTGACAGCCATCCTCTCCTCCACTTTGTCAGGCATTTATGTACATGCAAACCTGGAAGTATTAGTCAGTTCCACTCGTAGCTACGACAATGAGTGTGAAACAATTTTTCTTTGCCACACGGCGTCACGTAGCACGTCACCCTTTAACAAGCGGACTGCTGACCTCGCAGCATACTACCTGAAGCCGTTAAAGGCCAACTGCAACGAAATTCTACTTGGGTGAAAACGACCATAAATATGTAGTATATATATGGTAAGTTACGTAACAACAGTAAAAAATCTTGCAGTCGCATATTTAAATTATAATTGGTGCACTAATTGCCAGCAAGCAGACGACGCGGAGCTTGAGCGGTGTGCACAAGCAAATCAGACAGAACTGGATATGACGATTACTACAGAACGTCACCACGCCGCTCCTTGTGAGCAATTCACCCTGCCGCTGAATCTTTCTGTGCGTTTGTGCTGCCTTTGCACCGCCTAAAGACAGCGCATTCGAAACGCGTTCATGCTGCATTGAAGTCGATGGCAAGTCAAGTTCAAGTCAAGCAGCGTTTCTGAATACGGGGGCTAGACACTGCAAACCCACCAGTGGGAAGCCTCGACCAGTGTTTGATAAGAGGCATGTTCACGCAGATTGTTAACATAAAAAAAAAACACACACACACTAAGGGGCATGCCCGTGATGCGCGTTGGAGGAGCGCGGAGCAAATAATTTTTCTGTCGTTCACGTCACTTTCGGTCAGTCGTAATGGCGTCGTTTTTTTTTTTTTAGTTTTGGTCTCAAAAACACCGTCGTTTGCAAGTTTTTTCTAAGTTAAGCGCTTGTATTTAGAAGGTGACATTTGGCAGGCAGCACTACCTCTAGCTAGACTACCTATATATTGACTTTTTGCGGAGTGCCAAATTTCGCTGCAGTTGGCCTTCGAGTCAGCCAGAACAAGACCCTTGTTTTTAATATGTGAAAAATGGGGAGAATTTTAAGGCCTTATTTTTTTGTTTGATACGACCCGAGTTTCACCTAATGCTGGGGCGCACCCGCACCGCTTTAAATCATTGGCCAAGTGGCCCCCAGGGGCAACCGATAAAGTTGCTACATTATACATAAACCACTACAACCATACTTGATATCTGTTTGTGCATGTAGTTGTATGTATGCACATTCGGTATACATACAGCTGAACCCTTATATAAGAGATGCACTGGAGAGCAATTCTTGGCTCCTACATGAGGTGTCTCTTAAAAGCAAAGTACGACGTTCTCATTTTTTTTATGAACCCCTATTCAAGCATAGGCACACTGGTGTCTCTTGATTGATATGTGGCGTTTAACATCCAAAAACCACCATATGATAATGAGAGATGCCGTAGTGGAGGGCTCCGGAAATTTTGACCACCTCGGGTTCTTTAACGTGCACCCAAATCAGAGCACACCGGCCTACAGCAATTTCCCCTCAATCGAAAATGCAGCCACCACAGCCGGGATTCAATCCCGTGACCTGTGGATCAGCAGAAGAGTACTTTAGCCACTAGACCACCATGGCGAGGCACACTGATGTCTCTTATACACATTTGTTTCTTACATCAGTGTCTCTTATAACGGAGTTCAATGGTATATACTCATGCAAAATTGAAGAATTTAGGGGGTTTGACACAGTTGGTGCAGCAGTGAAATTACTGCATATGCCTTTATGTCCTAGTAAAAAATACTTCTACGCTGGAATAACCAGTACAATTAGCATTGGCTACAACATAGGAAGTGTTTGTATAAACCAAGAATAATAACAGCCTGTTATACTACTCTGAAAGACTGCAACAGTCCCTCAACTCTGACCTTATACTGCAATTTGTGACAAACTGACTTCAGGGATGAAGACATGGATGAGGAGTTTATTTGCCTTTCTGAGCATGCCATACTGTTCTAGTTTATAAAGAAAAGTTTATGATACACATAATCAGAAGCCTGAAAAAAACAATGTATGTACCTTAAACAAGACCTTTGCCTTCAAAAGCCTAAATTACGAATTCGTAGTGCTCAAGAAGGGCTCATTTTGCACAAATGAAAAAACTGTACTGGCTCATTAAATTAGTGTTTTTAATAAAAAAAGCCATACAGTCACATATGCATAACCTTTTCCAAGCCTTTTCACAACACTATACTCAGTTTCATACATCAGGTGCAAAGCTGTGGAAGCTATGCAAGAAGATCCGTCAGCAAAATAATTCTACACGCCTTGTGCTTGGATCTCATTGCTTCAAATGTGGCCTCCATGGTAGACTTCAGTTGCCCGCTGCCGGAACCGATTACGGAGGCCATGATACAAAAAAAGCGGACACATTCAGCAAAGCTGAACAACATATTCATGACCATATAAATAATGGGGCTTGTTTATTTCTCTGGCACACAGAATGTATGTTTGTTATTCAGTCAAAACAAAACACATTATGGGTAGTAAAATCATTAAACTTTTTTTGGTGCGAGTGCACATAGTGCAAGAAGTCTTGCCAGTTTCGACAATGTTGCACCTGGTGTATGAAATGAAGAATAGTGGTGTAGAAATGGGCCTAAAACTTCCAACATCATTGCCCCCCCCCCCCCCCTTTTCACTTATAACCACTGTCACAGTTTGCATTTTTGTAGAAAACAGCTAGTCACAATAACTAAACTAAACATTTACATCAAGATAAGAGCAACAACCTCAACGGCATACTTCATAGGATGAATTTTCAAGTTCCTTCAATTCAAGATAGGCAGCAGCCCTGTCACCACAAAATGATAACAATTTTTAACTAAAGAAAAAGCTACAACATACTACAAAAAAAAAAAAGACCTGATTCCCTTAAAAAATTTGGACTGTTATTTTCGCATGCAATTGGCCTACAGCAATAAAATGACTATATTATTAAGTTAATGAGAACACCCTGCACCACTTTTCCTCCACAAATTTTTACAAGGATTAGAAATTTGCTACATACAAAAGCAACAAAATTATTTATAATGTTAAGGTATGTTTTGTGGTTGCTAGACCTTTATTATTTATAAAACTGGTTAATCGTAGCATACATGCATTCTTATAAAATGTAGCAACTTCCAAACAATGTGTCCCAAATTTACATCATACAGCCAGAAGAGGTTAATGTCAAAAGATACTTATACTGTGCGAAGGAACTAAGTAACAAACTGTTTATTGGACAACAGTAGTTACTTACTGAGCAAACAGTTTCCTGGAATGAACAATGAACTTGAAGATGTATTCTATGCTCTTCATAGCACGAAACAAAAGACTGCCTTCAGTCTCTTGAGTATTGGTGTTGATGTTGTCAATGTAGTACTTCAAGACAACAATAAGTTTGCTGTAAAGTAAATGCATTGAAATTTGTAAAGAAAATCTAGCTTGCACAGAAGCAGGAAAAGGAGTAAGTAAGACACACACACAGCCTCACTTAAAATCCGGTGTTCCAACTGTATCTAGATTTAACAAAAATAAAGCTGGAAAATATGCCGTAATAAAAGTTTCGAAACTTCATGAAAACCAAGAGTAGCTTCTGGTAGTTGTAACCATCAAATATTTCCCTTAGATACCTAGTTGGGACATGATGTTGCCCCCATGATCACCACAAATATAAGAGCGAGAAAGCAATAACTGTTGGTATCAGTGCATTCTGAAAATTACATAAGACATTACATAGACAATGATGGCTGTAAAATGAGTGTGATACATGCACACGAGAAATTTTAACCCAATCATAGTGTCTTTATGAGCCCTATTTTTCCTTTTCCAACTTTAAAAATGTTTTGTTTGCATTCAGTTTATGTTCCCTTGAGGAGCTTGAGTTTGGGGCATAAGGGGTAGGGTACATATTTCATATTACACAGGAACAGATAAGAAACAAATACATTTGCATACACACATGCAGGTAAAAAGACATACTCAATTATGTATGTACACATACAACATAAGCAATAAATATACGAGTACTACAACTCAGTAGACAATTCATGATGTGTGGCAAAAATATGGATGAGCAGGCTACATCAACAATTTCAGAGGAGTGGTGATTTCAGTTAACTGCTTTGTAGTGAAAATGCGAGGCTAAAAGTTTTTATATATCATAAGAGCCTGTCGTGTAGCCTGCTGCGTATCGCTGTCTGATATAACGCATAATATGAGTGTGATACAGTTAAACATGTTTATAAAAAACCTCAATATAACGAACTCCTCGATATAACAAAGTTTTTCTCTTCCCCACTGTTACTCCATAGGAACACATGTATTTGTGACTCTATGTAACAACGTAACAGCGGGAGACGACCTTGACATAACGAATTTTCGCCATGGACAATCTAGGAATTTTGCCCCGAATTTAGTCCTTTTGGCACGAGCATGCGTCTTCCAGGGTTGTCTCACCGCCAACGAAGCGCGAAGCGGCAGAGCACTCGTGGCCCCGGCGACAGGGAGTGCTCATTATCGCACGCGGTTGTGCGCGAGGCGAGCAGGCGGGCCTGCGCCTGACGAGCCGGTGTTGCCGCCGTTCTTGCCATCGTGGGAGCATGCGCAGACGTGCCCTTCTCCTTCAAACAAAGCAAAACAAAAAAAGAAAAACTACTTTTGCGTGGGCAGTACCACACTTCTAGTTAGTGTCACATATGTCGGGCCACGCTGGATACGGAGGGCACTTTACCAAATAGTTTTTTGCGGCATCCTTGTCATTCGCTCTTCACTTTCAACGCCATGCGCACGTACATGGTTTCACTGCACACACAAGGTGTGGTCCCCCATGACGTTCAGCTTTGCTTTCTTTTTTTTTTTATGTGGACAATTGTGTCGTCACTACCAAGAAGATGTCAGATTAGGTGCTGATGGAAACTCTCCGAAACCATAGTGACAATGACGGATCGTCAGAGGTCGACTCGTCACATGTTTTCGTTTGCTCAGCGAGTTTGGGGGGCTGTGGCCTTTGCAGTTAGCCGATTAACTCTGGCAAAAACATGACGGTGCATTGAAATCAATGCCATAAATGTGAGAGCAACAAATTGTAATGCTACACGAAGTAAGGCTGGCAGCCAGCTCTTTTAGATTCGATATCCCGGAACTCCTAAAAAAATGCTATTGTAAGCAAAAACAGGCCGCTTCAGAAAGAAGTGCTCTTTTCACACAGTCATCGCGACCGCGCCCTTAAAATCAAAGTTCACCGTTGCTACTGGAGCGACCCCCCCCCCCTCGCGCTTTTTCATGCTCGTTCAATACGGGTGGCTACCTTCCTGTTTGAGTATCCGACGGCAGATCTAACACGCGGGGGACGCTGTATGCGCCTCCAGGCGAGAGATATGGGCCGGCTCATTTGATATCTGTTTCAGCAGCACTCGCGCACTTTTACCCGCTCGTAAAAGTTACGATGTGCGGGGGCTTTTTACCAATTTACTTATTTCTTATTTTTTTTATTTAGTCAATACTGCCGACTTCTATGCAAAGTCGTAGGTTGGAGTGGGTACATATATATATGATATTACATTTTCCAATGTAAAAAACATCAGGAAAGACTTATAACAAAAACAATGCGTCGAGGGGAAAAAATCTAGACGAGTTGTAACTTAGAAACATTGAAAACATGAGTCAATGTAACACTTTTTTTTCCCTTTTACGATTGTTACGGTACATGACGGCGACGGCAAATTATCAAAAGTGTTTATATAATTGCTATCATAATAATAACACAGTTTTTTATTGCTAAATAAGTGTTGCCGGTGAGCTCTACCTTTAATTCCCCTTTTCTTTATCTGTGTGTTCATTTTTAAAATTTTTCTACTAAACCTGCATATAACGAAATCCTCTTTACAATGCTGGAAATTAGTCTATTTCGTTATCATCATCATCAGCAGCAGCAGCCTGACTACGCCAACTCCATGGCAAAGGCCTCTCCCATGATCTGCCAATCAACCCGGTCTTGTGCTTTCTGCTGCCATGTTATACCAGCAAACTTTTTAATCTCATCCGCCCACCTAACTTCCTGTCTCCCCTTCGTGCATTTGCCTTTTCTGGAAATCGAGTCATTTACCCTTAATGACCAGCGGTTATCCTACCTACGCGCTACATGCTTGGCCCATGTCCATTTCTTCTTCCTAAATTTAACTATGATATCCTTAACCCCTGTTTGTTCCTTGAGCCACTCTGATCTCTTCTTGTCTCTTAAGGTTATACCTCTCATTTTCCTTTCAATCGCTTGCTGCGTCGTCCCCAATTTAAGCTAACCCTCTTTAAGGATCCAGGTTTCTGCTCCATAGGCAATTGCCGGCAAGATGCAGCTATTATATACTTTCCTCTTGAGGGTTAGTGGCACATTACCATTCATGATATGAGAATGCTTGCTGAATGTGATCCACCCCATCCTTATTCTTCCAGTTATTTCACTCTCATAGTTCGGCTCTGCGGTTACTATCTGTCCTAAGCAGATATATTCCTTTACAACTTCCAGCATCTCTCCACCTATTGCTCTTTTCTGCCGAGATTATTGCACATTACTTTAGTTTTGTGTATATTTATTTTCAGACCTACTCTGCTGCTTTCCCTGTCCAGTTTAGTTATCATGAGCTGTAACTCATCCCCCGAGTTACTCATCAAGGCAATGTCTCTTAGGTTACTAAGATCTCTTAGGTTACTAAGAGAGTATCTTAGGTTACTAAGATACTCTCCATTACATTTTATCCCTAACTCCTCCTAAGCTAGGGCCCTGAAAACTTCTTGAAAACATGCGGTGAATAGCATTGGAAAGATCCTGTCTCCCTGCTTTAAACCCTTCTTTATTGGGATTCTGTCCCTTTCTTTATGGAGAACCACGGAGGAAGAATCATTTGGGAGGTGCAACTCTGCTCCTTGAGGCAACCAGATAACATCACATGGTCGGAGGGTCAAATTATAGTGGTGGCATCTTGTGACAGAAAAGGGAATAGCCGCCGTTTTGGATACGGTCGCACCTATTGCTCGCGTTCCACCGCAGTCACGGAGCGCTCGGCTGGTAGCGTTGCCTTTTCGTTGTTTTTTTTTTTTTTTTTTCGTGGTTGCGGCTTTGCACCGCAAGGTGATGCCAATTGAAATGTCTCCGTTGGAGTATGTTATTTTTGTATTTTATATGACGTTATCAAGACGCCTGCACACACCCATTCTAACGGGAGTTTCACTTCCTGAATATTTCTACCTGCGTGTGGAGAACAATAGCCAGGTTTAACTGTATGCTAGAAACATTTAAGAGCTTTAAAAAACTTCTTATTACGACCCAAGGAAGCAATATGGCCACTTAGAGTGAGGTTAAAATGGCCTTATAGTAATTGCCATAATGTGATGCTAATGTTCTGTGAGTGGTATGGAGACCAGACAAAAAAAAAGTGGAGTAATTTTGAACTGCTGCAAGAGTGCCAATAAGATACACTTGATGAGGATACCAGACAATGAAACCACAGTAATCAAGTTTCAGTCATACGAGTGATGTGCAGGCAAGTAATTTTACATGATTTGTAGAGTTTTGCAGATGTTTTAGGAAACAATACTTATGTAGAAGGTGAGACCAAGTTATAAGCATGTTTACACCAAAATAGGTCACTAGTGAAACTAACGACAATGACAGTGGTAGGTGTTACTGTGGTTAATTCCAGAGGCAAGCTATTGATTGTGCACTTGAGAAGAGCACAGCCATGTATGAATTACATAGGTTTAGGTATGTTACCATGTTTTACGGATGTCATGAAATCAGAGCTTCACTTTTCTGAAATATTACCAAGGTCATTCTCAAGCATTTTTTTTATCATAGGTACTAAGAACAGAAAGGAGATAACAGCCATCAGCGAACATACATACATTAGAGGATAAATGCACAAGTCAGAGGCATGAATTAAAAAGAGAACCAAGCCGAAAACAAATCCTTAGGAGTCACGCCGCAATAATCAATATACTGTAGACAGAATGTGTCATTTATAACAATACATTGCAGTCAATTGCTGCAGCAAAACTTTTGTAATCTTTATTAGGGCAGTAGGACGTAAATTTAGCTGGGAAAGAGCATTTTGCAAGCAATCATTGATGAAGGACATCATCAAATTGTTTAGTATAATCAAGGAAAAAAATTAGGGGACTGCGATAGCAATATTCTGTTCCTAGTGCGTACTTCAAACACTCAGTGTATGAAATCTTTTCGAACTTTCTATGCACCCACTACGTGGCATTAAGGGTGCAGTGTGTACCTTCTGTAGTGGGTGACTGGCTTTAAAGTACGAGATCATTATGATAATCCTATGTTCTGAAGTCCGATGGCAATTTACGCTTGAACTACGCATTATTAGAGCAATATTTCTTGTTGTATTGTGAAGCGTGTATACAGGACGAGCGTGTTTGTAAAGCATAGAAGTTACTTTCGCTGCATTTCCAAGCAGATAAAGCAAGTTTCATTTTCACAAGCAGAGGCATGGCTGTGCGATGGAACACGTACGTGCCACGCAAACAACCCGAGTTCGATCTCCACTCATACCCAGAATTTTTTATTATTTATCTTACTTGCACCGTTCTCGATTTTTCAGTCATGCAAAGATGCTCGATTTTTCGGTCACGCAGAGAAGATAATTTTTCCCTTATAACCAACTACGCCGATGCCAGGATTTCTGCAAAACGAGCTCTTTAACGATATCGGGTTAAATTTTCCCTGTAAAACGGTACCACTTCCTGAGGAGACTATGATGTGTTATAAACAAAAATAAGGGGAGCTAAACAGAATTATGGGAACAGATCTGACTAAGATATGCAGAGACCTCTCACAGGCAACATGATTCCATAACAAAGACTGCCCAGTACACCATCACATGTGTGCATTGGTGGACCTTGTGACATGCTCCACACACACTCGTATTAACAAAAACACTGTGTAGACATCACTCCAGCCTGTATACAAACCACAAAGAAAAAGAGAAATAAGGGCAAATTTGGCTTACTTGTAAGCTAATGTAGCACTGAACGTTTCTTCAATGTACAAATCTAACACTGGTTTGAAGTGCTGGTACTTGCGATCAGAAATGAGGCCAATGATGAAAACCTGAAAAAAAAATGGTCTTCAGCTTGACACAATTAGACACACCTTCAAGAAAATGAATGTTTAAATCAGTGGTTCTCAAATGAACTTTCGCGGAGCCATCTTAGGGGTTTTCTGTGATGTCATCGCTTGCAAAAAAAAAAGAAGTTCTTGGAGGCGAGTTTTGAAACATTCTCAATAAGATCATCCGGCTGCCCTAACACCTCAATTAGAAAATTAAACTGTTACATCAGCCATAATAGCGCTGCATTTCCTTCACCTGTCCAGCACTTTTGCTAACCAATTTGCAGGAAGTGCTCGACGCCAAGGTCAAAATTACTTTACTCTACGCAACATTTTTTGTAACCCTACATTTTAACCTACACTTAAAAATAGCACCCAGCCATACTGATTACATACTGACTACACTGTGCAATATGCAGATGCATGGTGATGCTGGAGCCTGTAGCGACTTCAGCTGTTTCAAAATTAGTTTCGAAGCGAGACTAAGTATCATGAACGACAACAGATGGGAGGACAAGGTGTTTTGGTATTTGCATGGAAAGAGCGCTGACTCAAAGTTTAACAAAGATAGGAGTCTCATGAGCAAGTACAATATGACTGGCAGCGTACCCGGTGTGGTGACAAAAACATAAAACTATACGTCATAGATGTTGAAGAAAAAGAAACTGTATGGCAGCAATAAAATGTGTCTGAGTAACTACACAGAGGTTAAAGATGAAATAAGCAAGGATACATTTTACGTTAGTTCAAGGGGAAGAATTTCGCTCTTTGAAGGGACATTGGCAAGTGTAGCGGTGAATAGAGATTAGGTAAAGAAGAAAAAAAATCTCGTTTTCACTGTACACCCATGGAGAGGGTAAGAAAAGAACAACAGAGCATGTTTCAATTGACAGTGAAAATACTATATACGCTCGGGTGTATATTAGGGCGGTAACATTTATAAAGCCTTGGGTTTTAGGGACAACACTGGAAAAGTGAATGGGTCGGCAATAGAACAAAGTAAAAGACAACTGTAGAATTTGTGGCAAAAAGTAGGCAGAAAAGAAAGCAGGAAAACTGACATTTACGTGCTCAAACATGGGGTGTGAATTTAGGAGGCTTTATTTTTTTATGAAAAAAGAGCATTTACTCAACTGTAAAAGATCATGGAGTAGTAGTAGTAGTAGTAATAATAATAATAATAATAATAATAATAATAATAATAATAATAATAATAAAATCCTGAGCTTGGCAAGTCACAGCCTTGTCATAAAAAGAGACTATTTCATCCATTTATCTACAGTCATCGAAAAAATATGCATGGTCCCTTATGCATTCACCTAAGATGGCTCGAAGGTGAAAGCAGTCTTCTTTTTCTTTGTCTTTTGACTCTAGTCTATTGACAGACCCAAATGATTTCTGCACCAAGTGTGGTCTTTCATGGCCTCATCGCAAACTTTCAGCACCTCTTGTGTCTCCGGGATGTGCCCACCTATGACCATGTGACGGCAACATGTGATGACATCATTTGATGTTATACTGTGATGTCTCTAGCTATCTAGCTAACGTCACAATGAGTCCATGATGACAAAAATCCTAGTGATATGTGATGTCTCGATGACGTCATGAGGCGATGTCATTATATTATGATGGTTTTTCGCAGCACTCATTTTGACGCTAACAATTACTTTCGTGTTTAATGAGACATCTAAGGCTCTCGCCTTAATAACTGTAGTTGACCACCATCACAAAATTTAAAGGCCCCTCCTTGCAACAAAGAAATAGAAGACGACAGAGAAGGGAACAACCACTCACAAGAAAAAATATATATTAGCAGAAGGATGTGTGACATGTGAATTAATAAAATTACAATTTCATCCAAAAGAAGATTTAATTTTTTAATCTCTACAGGAATGTAACCCTCCCATATGTCACGCATATCTTCTACATTTTTCACAGATGTGATAGGCAAAATGTTGAAATTACTCTATGTCATATAATAAAATTGTGTTACTGCCCTACAACCCAACACTGGTCAAAAAAATATCGAAAATACTTTACAAGTAGGTTAATTACCCTACAGTTGGCAACCCTGCTGTCCAGTGTTGATTGATATGTGGGGTTTAACGTCCCAAAACCACCATATGATTATGACTTGGCCGTAGTGGAGGGCTGCGGAAATTTCAACTACCTGCAGTTCTTTAACGTGCACTCAAATTTGAGCACATGGGCCTACAACATTTCCCCCTCCATCGGAAATGCAGCCACCACAGCCGGGATTCGATCCCGTGACCTGTGGGTCAGCAGCCGAACCACTAGACCACCAGGGCGGGGCTGCTGTCTAGTGTTCCTTTTTTTTTTTTTTTAATATGGTAGTGAGTATGTCTCATGACCACATAAGATTGGGATGACATTAAAACAGCTGTGAGTGAGCTCGCATTGTTGTATTGATCAGACCATGAACTGTCTATTTCTGCATACACTTCACATTCATTTACTTTACAAGGTCTCATTAAGAGGGAAAAAAAAGTGATTAATAGTGCCAAGCTGTGGCATCAGTTGCAAATACGTTCAACAAAGTTTATTCAATAATAAATGGCTGGGTGTTACACTGGCATAGCACATCTTTAGTATTATTACAAACAACAACCAAACATTTTTGCAGCACCTACCCTTGAAAAAAGTTTTGCACTGTTGGATTATTCATTGTCTGCACTACACTGAGAACCTTAATGAATACCTGGGCAGTGTCATGCCATTCTTCTGATGGCCTTCATTACATAGATGGTCTACTAAGGTTGCCACTAGGCTAAGCCTTAAGGAGTACTGACACCAATTTTTAAAATTTTGGGATTGTTGCTTTAAATAAGATCATTGATTTCGAGAACCCTAAAAAAAGTACTGTGGTGGCTGGGAGTGCAGTGCATATATTTTTGATACCGCTACCTTAAAAGTCACTTTCAGTTCCGATATCAACCGGATGGCTTCTCCATGACTTGCAATGGCAGTGTAACGTTACGGGAAAACAGTAATTCACAATGTATTAGCAGCAGATGTGCCCTCTGCTTATTGTACATGTAAACAACAATGAGTGCATTGTTTCCAACAACCCCAACAATGATTTCTGCAATTCAGACTGCATGCAGGACACAGAGTTCGCAAACTCAGTGTACCCGACTTGGCTCGGGATGATGTTCGATGTCGTGGCGTGGCCTACTGATGCTCAGCGACAAAAGCTTTAAAATCAAATGAAATATTTTACAAGTGCTGGCAGACTCCGGTGAGGGGAGAGTGTTAACACTGTATACCAAGCAAACGAAAAATGTCTCATCTCAAAATCCAGCCGGTACTTCTCGGTACATACTATTACATCTTATGAGTGCTAATTAAAAGAGGTTGAATACAAGCCATAAAGCAACATTGCAATCTTACCAGGGCTTCAAAAACAAGATTGTCATACAATTCAGAGTCCGAGTTCTTCATCAAAATGTCAAACAAGGCATCCAAAATGTCTTGGAGGAACTGGAATACAAAGTATTATGCTCAAGTGAGTGCACTGCTGTAAATAATGGTAAATAAAGCCATGCATCTGAGTGCTAGTTTTTATTATTCATAAAACACATCTTTTTGTCGTAAAAAAACCTGCTGTTTCAGAGGCTATTTTGTATACAGTATTAGGCACACTTGTAACAGACTCATGAGCTCATTAAATAAAACATACAATATACTAGTGCCCCAACTTCAGTAAATCATATGTGTTTGCGTAATTCAGTGCTAACAGCTGGAGCAACAAGCATAGGTAAGAGAACATAACACCAACTACCAATCAGTGACAACTGTCACGCACTCAAATAAGAGGAGCAAAACACATATGAAATTTATTTTGCAAGAAAAAAAAATGGAACCAAACGATGCCTCGAAGATGTGTATGAATGTATTTGTGATGCACAGTACCTTTACAACTTCCTCACCATCGACCTTCATCAGTGCATGGAGATTCTTTTCCAAGTTATCAGGCAGAGTCCACCACTTTAGGAGGCCAAGAAGGTCAACTATAAGAAAGCAAAAAATGACAGTGCACACAGACAATTGGCTTAAAATTATCATCTTTCAATGAATATTTGTAAATAACACATCTTACATTAGCCCAAACATGGTAATTGGACTTGCGAAAAACCCACAAGTATTTTAATACTTAAGGAATAACTAAAATATTAAAATGAATAATTATATTTAATAAAATAGATTTCTCCACTTTAAATAAGCACTCTATGAGTTGGCATTCACAGAATTTAAATCTGTATCTGCCATTGCCAAAGAATGTATATATGGAGCTTCATATTTTTTTGTATTTTCTGATTTACCATTACAAAAACTAAAAAAATTTGAGTGTAAACAAAAATTTACCCTTGACAGTCATTAGTACATCACCTTTCTTTCTAAATGACAAATTTCGTTGTAGAAGGTAATGATAACTTTTTTCACTGACCGAAAAACTATAAGTAGCTGTTTGGTTGCCTATAAAAGCACCTTGTCCAGAAATATTCTGGGATGTGAACAGATGCCTGTACAGGCACTGAAAAGTTATTTGCACTGCTGCCTGGTCAGTGAAAAAAAAATTGCCATTGCTATATTTTAATTTTTCCAAGCTTGTCGGTTTTCAACCAAGCCGTTGATCACAACAAGCTGCAGTTGCAGTACTTTGGGGATCCATAAATAAACGAAACACACTTAGTTCTGGCTGCATGTACTTAAATCTAAATACACAGGTGTTTATGCATTTGGCCCCATCAAATATGGTTGCCATGATCAAGACCTGAATCCACACCCTTGAGCTAAGCAGCACACCGACTTTGCTGCTAAGCGCCCAGATCGGTTTTGGTGACCATGCAGAGTTCTGCTTTTCTTATATATTTGCAGGTGAAGTCTGCTGCATCTAGCACTGTCTGTTTACTCATCTACATCTTTCTTTCCTATGCATTTAAACATGTGGTTTAATATGCATTTTAGTGATTGTTCATTTCAGCAACAAACATTAAAAGTTTCATTATAAACAACTATAAACGACAGTACCATAGATCCTTTCTGCAGATGTTTAGCGTAAAAACTGCAGGCTTAGAAGAAAGGATACGTAGATCAATGTGTTAGTACTCACAAACAACTATGCTTGTCCGAATATTTGAATGAATAGTACAGTATTTGAATTCCTTTCTATTTGAAATTAAATTATTGGAAATTTCACAGTATTCGAAATAAACGAAGAGATGTACAATAATCTGTATGTAACCCCTGTAAAAATGGTTTCACTGCACTAGAGGGGTGCAGTGAAACCATTTACCAAAAAACTTTTACCAAAGTGTATATTAAAGGGGCCCTGCAACACTTTTTGGGCATGGTCAGAAAACACTGCCGATTGGTAGTAGAGGCTCCCGACAACACGCGCGCCAAATACTATAGTGCAGGACGCGGCCTGGAATTCACAATAAATTATCAAATTCAACTAAAAATTGCTTTCTATTCTCTCGAAAAATCACAAAACAAGCCCAGAAGTCACTCGTAGTAAGCCCATCTATCAGCCATTGGTTGATATGAACAAGGCGGGCTCGGTTGTTACAGAGATTACCGCGGGAGGCCGCGACTTGTCTACAAGTGCGCGAGTGATCAAACTAAAAAAGCCGCGCATTCGAAAAAAAAAAAGAAAAGTGCTCAAGGTCACGAGGCGCACATGATGTTTTTCTCTGCACCTGCCATCCCTCTCTGCTTAGCTTCCAGTGCTTTCGTCGGGACAAGATAAGAGAGAATGCAATCGCAGCATGCGACGAATCTTTGTAACTCCACTCGCACACGACGGATTTTTAAAAATGTTTGCACCGTTTATTTCGTAAGGCGATAAGCTCTTCCAGAGAGTTCATTTCATGGTTACTTGAAAAAGTGTTTCAGGGCCCGTTTAAAGTGCATGTGACCCCCTGTAAAAGTGGCTTCACTGCAGTGGAGAGGTACGAGGACATCAAAATACCTATCCAGAACAGATCCGCACTGCCGCGAAGCCTCACACAAAGGTTACAAGAACGTATTACCATCACATCCATTCTTCCTTTTTTTAACTTTAAAAAATTGCTATATTGGCTTATACGCTTTAAGTAAAGCACATTTTAAAACCTAAAATATTTTACAGGTTATCACTAGCATTCTATCGGAAGTCAAATCTTGCTACTATTCAAAGTTGCTTCCAGTTCCTTTGAACCAAAAAGAATGACATTTGCACATGCTTTGTTTCAATTTTAAAAGGATACTGTGGACGTTAGTTGGGTCATGACAAATATTTTCACTTCGCTTTATAATATGCGATATATGCTATAAGAATTTGATTAGAAATATTTCAAACCAAATCGCTGTTCACTTTGAACATAAAAGTGACTATTTGCGCAAGCCTATAAATAACGCTTCAAGATTTTACTGCACAAGTGGGCTATGAACACACACTACCTACAGCTTCAAACTAAAACTTGAAATTGTGGCTTCAAGCAGCTGTAGCAACTTTACTACTCCTAACCATCACCGATGATGCATGAAACACCACTGGCTTTTAAAAAAAGCCTTTAAGGTTTTTAAAGGCTTTCTTTAGTCTGGCATGAACTCTTTCCTCTTTTTTATGACACATAAAAGCTTTTACCTTTTACCTTACTAATATAAATCAAGGGTCTCAAACATGCGGCATAGGCTTTATGCGACCTACAAAACTCTCGCTAGCAGCCCAACCCAAAGATGGCTGCATTCATCTTTAATATTGAAAAATATTTTCCTAATTATGTTTATAACACAGATGTGACTGGCCTGAAGAATTTTTTTTTCGTGAGGCACATCACGTGGCCACCATGTTCCACATACACGTGGAACAAAAACTCTATATTTCAGTATCTGTGTCCAGATTTCCGTCACTCTGAAGATTAGTATCGATATGCTTCTTAAAATTTCAAGTCAAAACTCCTTCCAAAATGATCCATATGAAACATGAAAAAGGCCTTTCCGAAGGCAACCTTAGCTGGCATTTTGTTTAACATACCCCCCCCCCCCCCCCACCCCCAACCTTGTTTCAACCTTCTTCGTTCTGGCCCTTGCAGGAAACTTAAATTTCGTAACTATGACCAACTAGCTAAGGTGATCTTGAGACCCCTGGTACCACTGGTTTAAA
The DNA here is from genome assembly GCF_013339725.1 of Rhipicephalus microplus. NCBI lineage: Eukaryota > Metazoa > Arthropoda > Arachnida > Ixodida > Ixodidae > Rhipicephalus > Rhipicephalus microplus. The sequence continues at coordinate 50,551,184 of NC_051172.1, forward strand.
TAAACTCCCATAACTAATTGCCTAACCAATTTTGCTGTACCTTTACACTTAAAGGACCAGTAAACAGGCTCAGACATTTTTTTTCATCTCCAAAACAAGCTTGCCAATTGGTGCAGAAAGCCATGGCAATAACATTTTACGAATATCACAGTGCTGTGCGCCATTCAGACTCTCCATTTTGAAAAATAACTACAGCATAAAGTCATCTATGGGCAACTTTACATGGAACCGACTGTGTTAAATGGTCCTCTGCACTACGAAGCAGCACATTGGCCTTGCGGTGGTGTGGTTTTGGCCACGCATTTACTGCAGTTCAAGATGCTGCTAGGTCGACGTGAGCGCTGATTTTATATGAGCGACACATGGAGGAAGCCTCGCTTAGTCAGAGCCTGCGTGCCAATGAAGTAATCACTAACCTCGAGTTACATTTGCTGAAATGGGTGCAGCTACGACAACTACTCTAGACTGTACTACCAATCAGCAGCGTTTTCTGACGATGCTCAAAAAGTGTTGCAGGGCCCCTTTCAGGCACACTGAATATAGTGAGCATAGTGCAAGTACACTCTACTTGTATGAGTAAAAACCATCGATTGCATTGTCCGATAAGGAGCTTGCATTCTTGAACAGTGGCACATGCAGTAGGCACTAAGCAATTTCTGAAAGGCATAGTGGGCTATGGCAATAGTGGGGCAGTTATTTTTTTATTATAAGTTTGTGTTCTCTTGTAGTATGCGCATATGGAACTTTTATCTGTCAATATATATGTGTCACAGCTTTTCAAATAAACTGTCAGTTGGTAGTACGTGCTTGTCCTTGTCGACTTCGGTCTGTGCTTTTGTTAAGCACTCGTATTTCAAGTATCACGAATCACCCTCTTGCCCAATCAGCCATTTTAACATGTTTAACACACGTCTTTCAACTGAGTCTTGAGCAACTCCAGATGATTTATTTCAAGTGAGAGTTCATATATACAATAAAAACCTACTTAGCACTCACCATTCTGTGTGAGCTTGGTTGAACACACCAATGTAGAAATTTGGAATGAATCCTTAATGGCAAGACTGATTCCTCCTGCCTGGAATGAAGCCAGCTGAGCCTTGTTGGGCTGTGCATTGGGTGTTGGTGAATTTTGCATGATCGCATTGAAGTCGGCGCGTGTAGCTGGAAGCGTGAGGTAGCTGGTGTCCATTTCAGTGTGCCGCTTGTGGTCCAGCTGCATTAGATTCACATTAATTACAACACACAACCACACTTGAATGTAACAGAAAAAATCAATAATGTATTACAGATCGAAAGCAGGCTGACAGCCACCTGGTCAACTACTGCAGTTCACACACTAGCAATACTGTACTACTGCCTTTTAATAACAGTGAAATCTTGCCACATGCGTTTGTGTTTTGCCAGTGTCAGTCAGGTGGCTAACCAGCAGCTGGGCGCCTACACACACTTACATGAAAGCTTCCTGATTGAAGCATATGCCCATGTGACATTGTGGCAATGTATATTCATTGAAACATCTAAACATTTGACATCGAGCTGTAAAATCACACACTGTACGTTGTAATTCTGTGGCTAGGGCAACAAGAAGCCATGGAAGAAAAAAAAAACATTGATCCAAACAACCAAATGGAGTCATCACACAAAAAATGTTAATTCAAGAGGCTCGGTATTCTGTATACAGTTAGTCACAATTCCAGAAAGAAATAAAGGAAAAAGTACTGCGCACTCAAGCAAAAAATACCAACATTTTAAAAAACATTGTTATTCAGTGTGATGTTGTTTGAGATTATGCTTTTTTTTCGTAGTCCCACAACATCGGGCAAAGTTCTACAGCACACACAGTAGTGTTCAATTATTCACATTTCTTCAATGTGATTAATTAAAAGCAAGCATAACTTAAGCCCATATTCATAAGCAGTAAAACACATTATGTATTTCTCTGGTACTAATTGCATAAAATATTATAAGTAGGTACTACTCTGCGCATGCTATGATGCAAACAAAACTGCATTGAGAGATTTCTCTAAGCTCGAAATTGGTCAATCTTGTCTTACAAACTTACTGCTTCTTTGCACATTGTGCTCAATAAAAGAAGTACTGCACATTGGAAGAAGTGATTTGGCAGCAAAGTAAATGTCTATATGTACTAATCTTTGTTCAGCGGAGTGCAGTATGAGTTTTCCTGTAGCTTGAGACCACATCCGGCTGACATGGGTCCGGATGACACATGGAGCTTTTCAGGAGCATATAATTTTTGCATTGAAGCAATGATGTTTATACAAAATTAAATATGTCTTACACAGCCCCTAAGTCACAGACTTCATGTTAACAGAATGCTAAGCAAAACACTTCACTCACCCTGTAGACAAGCAGCTCATGCACTTCATCATTCAGCGTGGTGCCATTTTCTTGCATCAGCTTGACAAATGACATGGCGAATGGCTTCTCAACTCTGTCTTTCGCTGGCGAAGTGAAAAAAAATTACATATTCTGCTACTCTTTATTTTATGTTCGGACACAGAATTCATATTGTGACTAACCTTCATTGGACGACCTGTGCTTAAATGTAAACAACAGATGAGCATAATAAAACTGTTCAATAGGAACTGCAATCTGAAAAAGCAAGTGAAGAGCACAAGACACACAATGTTATGGAAAAGTGAAATCAGCAGAATCAAGAAACAGATACTGCAAATATAAATAAACGTTTCACAATTTCGCACAAACAGATTTAGAGTGTGACGAAGAAGCTACTTGAATACCAATTCAAGTGTTTCTTGTAAATAACGATAGTCTGCCGTAGGGTTTCATGCTAAAAAACAAAGATATGGGAAGCTACATTATGGGTCACATGATTAACAAGTTTACTGAGTCATCTGTACAGCTCATCTGCACAGCACACCCTGTGTGCATAAAGCTTGCCTAGAAATGTTTGCCAAGGAAAAGCAAGCAAAACCAAGCATGATAAACTAATCCTACAAGTATTATATCAGAACATATTCATCAAGAAGTGTAACCATAATGTGAAGCAATAAACTGAAACTGAAAATAAATATACTGAAATGAGTAGTGCTTTAAGGTACAAATGCCCCATTTGCAAAAATCTGCAAGATGGCTCTCGTGCAAGGTCATTTTCCAACCAAAAACTCCCGCTCTCGGACTACATTTCTTGCTAATTGGTTTTTTTGTTTTTTTCGCCCGTCCCCCCTTTTCTTACAGTGACAGGTGCAATGTCATCCAACATGCGAAGGCTGAGGGTGCGTACGAGGTGAGACAACCCCATAGCAATTATTGGAGAAAAAAAGTAATTTTGTCGTACTCTCATGCGTTCACTGGAATTAGGAGCAGTAAAAGCACAATGAGTGAGAAAAGCAGTGTGAACGAGAGTTTTTGGTTGGAAAACAACTTTATAGGAAAGCCACCTTGCAGATTTGTGCAAATGGTTTGTTGCAATGGCCATACTCAGGTTCAAATATAATTTGAAAGCTGTAATACATTTTGATACCTTAAATGTTTCCATCCAACGTGGTTTGTCTTCATGGTAGTAAATGACACTGTGGTATTCATCAAGGCTTTCAGAACCTGATCCCACACTTATGACACCCTGAGCAAAAAGGTTTAAAAAAAGGGGGTAGGGCATCCACTGTTAGACAAATCTTTCTCTTTCATATAAGTCTTCACATGTCCATGCAATTGTCATAAAGGTGGCGTAACATACTTATTCAAAGAACAGACAAATTCAGAATTGAACATCAATATTCTCAAGCATTCTTTTCAAACAACATCACTCAGGAAGGAGCACAATACTACTGCACCTCAGGAAATAGATAACATCTTGGCTTCAAAAGCAGTGCACAAAATGAACTAGATAGCTTAATGACAGTTCACCCCTATTTTCAATTCTCCATTAGCGTACCAGCCAAGCTGAGCACTTGAAGATTATGAAAAAGTCTCGTAGACATGACGCTCAGGGAAAGCTGGCAGGAACAAATGGGTGCTCAAGCACATTCTTTTAAAATGTGGGCCCTGAGCATACACCTTTTAAATATACATAAGCACTTCATCAAATCTATTGAAGCTGTCCTGAATCGTGCAGCTCACTTTATTGCTCATGAATGCAACAGACTATCCAGTATAACAAAAATTAAGCATTCACTTTCACTTCTACATCTCCAAACATGCAGAGATATTGCTTTAATATGCTTGCTACACAAGACAATATAGAGTAACCGTCAAACCACACTGCCTCTTACAAAACCACATCGCTCTTCAAGTAGTCTCAATAATAGCATGTGCTTCCAACGTCTGTCAGGGCAAACGCACACATACAACAACTCCGCACTTCCTCGGGGCATAAAAATGTGGAACAGGCTCCCTGACACTACTGTAAATAAACGTGAGTACACAACTTTTAGAAATAAGCTCACTCTACTCTTTTCCTCATAGATTTCCCCCTACAAGTGCTTTATCAAAAAAGTTCATTGTCTTACAGCTGTAGTTCATGTAGTTGTCACTATTGAACATTCTATACATTCATATTGTATTTTTGTACAAAATATATTTCTGAACTGTGGTTATTTTGCACATATATATGTATATATTGTCATGACCTTTGCGTATTTTGCTGTGCTTTGTTCCATGCCTATTATTGTCTTCTTTAAACATCTATATTTTTTTTCATTTGTAACATTGAATTAGCCATATGTTGTACAATTTTCTAGTTATTTTTTATTACTGTCTTAACCCCCATCCCTCACACAATGTTCCAAACAGAGGAAGGCATGAAGTATTTGTATAAACTTTATTAACAGTGATTTACTTTCAAATGTAGCACACAAACAGCAGAAAGATCCAATTATATGAATAAAAAGCAACACACTGTTTATAGAACACCACAACTTCTTTGGGAGACTACTGTCACTAATTTTACCTGCTTTAAAAAATTTTGTGAACAAGCCTTCATCAGGAAAGTAACCCCATGATGTGTTTTCAGCATCAGGAGACTTCTAACAGATTGAAACCAATGAACAGGGCTCCAGACACGTTTTGCGTGCAGTGTTAAATATCTTCTACTATTCAATAGCCTTGTGAGAAATTGACAAAATTCCAATAGTCATACGGCAGAACTTATCAGACCTACCTATACCTTGAAACCTTCCCAGTTGTACCCATTTTCACATTATACACAGGATTTAGGTTCTGCCAACATGACTAATAAAAGCTTTTACACAAAAACTTGTAGTAAATAGCACAACTCCTTTGATACGATCATATTGGTTAAATTTTCTCAGCTTTCATGCTCTGAAACACCTCTAACATTCAGTTATCGCAGGGTTATGTGCATTAGCTTCTTAAAATACCCTTTCTACAGGAAGTGCAACAGCACACCACTGGTGCAACAGTGTAACACCATCTTTCAATAGCAGCTATAGTGGCCTACTTTCCAATCTTTCATTAAATGAGATGCATTTATTTGCATAATGCAAGCACTTTTGGCATCTATCTACATATTTATCTATTTATCTATCTATGTATCTAGCCACTAACATCTGGTTGCTCTCGTGATCAACCCCTCAACTTGGTGTGAACCAAAATTACCATAAAAACCGGAATATAGGTCGGATCAGAATATAGGTCGGACTGGAATATAGGTCGACCTTTCAGACTTTGAGTCTCTAAAAAAGAAATTTTTAAAAAATCGCAAAGTATCGCGGCGTACCCTTACCTTAGTAAATACGCAACAGAACCAGCTGCACTGTGGTTCAATTTCTTTTTTTTTTTTTTGGACACTAATCTAGTGTAGTTAAATGCCAGAAGGCTACAAAGTGCTGTCGCTCAGACTCATCTGAACTTGAGTCCGATGACGTCTGTTTTTCACTAGTAACGTCCCAGAGTGCATCGTCCTTCGTTCCGTCCAATGTGTTACTGATGAATCATAAAGACAGAAATACGCCGCCTCAGCGCAAAGCCCTTCCGCTTCCCCTCCCACCCACGATGGCGACCCCTTGAACTGCACCCTCGTGAGCCCAGAGTTGGGCGCTATCTCGAGAGCTTTCACGTAGATGCACTCCGCAGTTACGGGTAGCGGCCTCACACACAGCTAACAGATGAATTTGGCGAGTAGCGTCTCCAGTTCGGGGTGCACTGCAGCCCGTCCACAAAACGATGCTTTTTTTTTTTTCTTTGGTTGCAGCAGGATGTGATGCTGTGCTTTTGGCTCGTCCAGTATATGACACTTTTCTCCGATGCACCAAATTCTCGTTGCGTCAGGTTGTCATACGCTTAGGCGTACTCAACAACTTTTCTCTTAAAGCCTATTGTAAACTGCCGTCGACTACCGCTCATTTCTAAAGGAAATAGAAAAAAGAAAACAGCAGGCTGACAGCAGATAACCAAGGTACAATGATGTTACCAGTAACACTGTAGGCCTTGCCCAGCCTTGCCCAACGGCGCCGCTGCTGACGCTCACGATGGCAATGGAGGCTTTAGATTTCAGCTGCCCATTGTTCCGACTTCCACATTTTTTTCTGCCAATGATCAGTATGTAAAACGAGGGTCGACTTTTCACTGTTTTTAATTCGACTTTTATATAAAAAATTTTTTTATAAAAAACTTTTTTGGGAATTTATCAATTTCGTTATATCCAGATTTAACTGTATTCCAATTTTTACGGTAATATGGAAGGGCAAGATGGTTTGATGAATATGACGCGCTGGTTAATAAATGAATAATGTCACAATCCCATCGCGTACGACGTGAAATACGTCTCGCCAGACAGTGGTACATACTCACGAGCAGGTATGTGCCACGCCACTGGTATGCGGGTATGTGCCACAGGTGATTGACACTAGGTATCTACCAAGCAACGTTGCTTGGTAGATACCTAGTGTCATCTACCAAGCAACGTTGAGAACACACACGGGTAATTTTAATGCGTGAGCATTACGAAGAACCTGACATAGGCAGCATTGATAAATGTGAGGGTGCCAGCAGAAATCGAATTCCAACATTCTGCGTGGCAATCAAGTATTCTACTATACAGCCACACCAGGCATTGGAACTACTTTTCAAATTTACCCTAATCTTCGTGAAACGTCAATTGTGGTTGCAGTGCTGGCTATCCAATTATATAAACATTACATGTGTACACCTATAATACAGCCGTCCCATTGGGTTATCGTGAACTGTAGTTAGGTGCCATGCGCTGAAGTTGATTTATGTAGCAGTGCCCAGGGCTACCATACTAGCGAGCCCCAGTGCTTTATATCAGCTTATCCCTTCTTGTGTTGCTAATACTCATGTTCCTGTAGGCATTGTTGCACAAGTGCAAAGAACTGGTTATATAAGAATCTACAACTGTTCAACACATGTCTGCACGTGCAACATTTGTACATATATTTAGTATCATTTCATAATGAATCGCTCAATAAATAAATTACAACACGGTGACCTTCCTTCTGCATGCTTTGCATATTATCGATTCTAAAAGTACTACTTGGATACTGCCGAATTTTCATTTTTAAGATTTTTGACAAACTGTTTATTCTTTATAAAAATTTTAAAAACACCGTTCAAATTGAGGACCAAGCCAAAATCCATAAAATAACAAATTTGAAAGAGTTGGCAGGTATGCAATGTATGCAATTACAAACATCACATTTCTTAGTTCTTTCACATGTAGCATTTGTTCACTGCTTTATATATGCTCCTTGTTTTACAGAACTACAAGTGTTCCAAATATTCACAAGAGCGGCAAGTAATAAGTGTTGTTGAATACTTACTTGCTGTTGGACATACAAAACTAAATAAGGAAAGAAACCATAATTGTGATAGAATAAAACAGACAGTAGAATCCACCAGATCAGGTGCAGTATGAATGATATTTGTTGCACAAAGCATCACAAAATCAATACTTTACTTACAGGTATGACAGATCCTTTGTCATTGCACACTTTCACCGTGACTTCGATATTTCTGTCCGAGGTCTTAGTACCTTTAGAAAATTCCGCCTGGACAAGTGTCAAGTACAAGTCGTTACGCACATCACCTGGAATAAATGAAAAGCAAAAGCTATAGAAAAAAATGTAGCATACGAGACAAAATGGCAATTTTTTTTTTTTCACTGCTTCAACAGTCATAGTAAACAGCACAACGCCTTTGATACGATCATATTGGTTGAATTTTCTCAGCTCTCATGATGTGTAAAATTTCTGCCATTCAATTGTCACAGGGTGCAAGTTTGGCATCAGTGCCAGCATTAGTGCAAAACAAGTTTGGCACTAGTGCCGAACTTGTTCAATACACTTCTATTGAAACGATATCATGCATAGCAGAAAAATAACACTATCTTCTAGAAAAACTCGCGACCCTGACTCCATTTGCAAAAACATACGCTACACGAAGCAGTCACACGTGGAAAATCTCCTACACTCGTACAAACTATGGCCGCCAAATGCTGATAAACTTGCTACCAAGGCTCTTAACTCCTCTGCTAATAAGATAAACTAAACAATTAAATAGGCTGCCATAACTAGTGAAGTTAGTGCAATTTCTGCACCCATGATCTTAGTCCTGTCATCTAAATGTTACTTGAGAAATGGACCTATAAATAAAACTGTGCGCCGCCGCCGCCTGGTTTCCCCACGCCGCTTGATTTTTAGGGTGGGCATTTTGCCGAAATTTTTAGGGTGGGCACGCCGCCGCCGCCGCGCCACGATTCGTCGTTTTATATATTAGGCGCCGCGGTGAATGCGCTAACCCAACGCGGTAAAGTTGCACAACCCCGTACAATACTGGAGGCTCTGGCCACCTCGGTCGTCCCCAAGGTGTTCTCTGTCATCCCCGCTTTTACCAAAATGACAAAAGTCCGCGAGTGTTTTCACATCACAGTGTCCTCGGTGATCGGCAAGCGCACTGCTGATGCAGATTGAGAAGACCACAGTTTCAGCGTAAAATTTCAAACCACAAAACCTAAAATTTCAAACCACAAAACCAGTGTTGTATTCCTTCCTGTTGATGCTGAAATAGAGTTATTATTACTATTATTATTATTATTATTATATTATTAGCTTCCTGGAATGCCCTTTCTACAGAAAGTGCAAGAGCAAACCGAAAGTGCAACACCTTCTTTTAATAGCAGCTATGTCGCCCACAATAAGCTGAAGAAAATTGTTCTTTGCAGCACCTAATAAGTAGCACAGTAGGACAGTCATCACTATGTCGAAATCGGCAACCATTGACAATTTCGAAACAACAAGGCATGAACTGGTTTGAAGCACCCATACTTCCAATACTGTTTCACCTTGAATAAAGTATAAGGCAGAACTGAAAAGTAATGGCAGTAATATAACAAAAAAAAATTACTTCCATAACAACACTCCGTAACATTACAAGGACACTAAAGTGAAACAATGAGTTGGTTTAGATTAATACACTGTACCCCAAGAACTCTAATGTCGTTCATCACAAGTTCATTTTTAGAGGAGAAAATCAAGGTTGAAGTTTCACTTCTAAATTTCCCGCCAAAATCTTCGCACGTGACATCAAGAATTTCAAAATGTATTTTTCCTATTTTCGCAACATTGGCTTGATGAAAGTCTCTGAAACTTCGTATGTTAGGTCTATGGCCCCAACCGATGACAATGTACATTTTTACCAATTAGGAAATGCATAGGATCTAGTAGATGTCGTCGAAATCTTCTGCATCACCATTTTCGGTGCGAGAATCTCAAGGTGGTGTCTCCACCCGCATTTTACTTTCGCGTTTGCTCAGTTACCAAGTGTCATCTCGCCGTAAGAGTGTTGTTTTTGGGATAGTGGAATTGTACACTACTATGCAAACTATCAATTTTTTTCTTAATTTTCCCTTCATCCACAATCATCAATACTCTCCTAAAAATGCAATGAAGTTATCCCACACCATTTCCTTTTTTTTTTGTGTTCACAGTTTTTATGTCAACCCTTCAAAGCTCACTCTCATTGCTACTTCATCTCCTATGCATCTTAAAAACGCTTTTGTTACTGCCTTACAGATAAAAACCTACATGGAGCAAGACACAAAGTAGAAGGCAAATTGCAAAAACACCATAATTGTTAATGTCAGGAAGAACTTGAAGCACAAACATTGTTCTTATAGGCGTTATTTCTACCAGAAAGAAGTTAATTCACATGTGATGTGCTTTCATATTGGAACACAAAACAAAAGTGGATGGACAACATGGGAGACCAGTACCATACTATGCCACTACTAGAAATTTTAAACAGCTGTTTTAAGGGGGGACGTGACAATGGGAATAATAAATTTGGTCAAAATGTTCAGTTATTCAATTAATTTTTTTCTGTAATCCTGAGACCATGTTTTACATCATAGTGTGATTTTAGAGCAAAATAAGTAGTAGAAGTTGAGAAACAAGCATTTTACTGGTGGGCTGTCATCAAAAGCTATGTGAAAATTGGGCATAGAAAAATGCAAATTTGGAGCTTTCCCTTGGCACAGTGCCACCATATTGGCATCATCATAAAGAGGACAGAGTGGAGCTCAAGATGGAATCAATACTGTATTTCTCCGATGAAAAATAAAGCCAGCTTCTTTCCGACTTCTATTATATCAGCTTCTAGCTCCAATTTCTTTGAGCTCCATTTTCTCAGCTTTCATTTTTTGAGCACTTGTTGTCGGTCATCCCTGTGCCATTTCACAGCAAATTAAGCTACAGCCATTCCGTTTTCTGCACTTAGATTGTGAGACATTGGTGAGTGCCGTAAAGCTGTCCATATTTGTGTGCACATCATACAGACTTTTGTAATTGGCTTTTTGTAAAAGTTGTTGGTAAGACAATATGTCCAGGACACTTGAAAAAAAATGTTAGTGTGTTTATTTAAATATTAAAAATAAACCAACAGCATTACGACACAAAATGAACCTTTGTGAATATCCTTATGCAAAAATTTTGATGAACTTGTGTCTAATTAGCCGATTAATTTTGGGATGACAATGAGAGCCTATCAAGTGTTGTAACTCAAAAGTTATATTAGATAGCTCAAAACCGATTTCAGTTATGATATCACCACAACAAATGACATCTGCATGCTGAATTTCAATCCTTTGGCTTCATAAATAACAAAGATAATTTTCATTGCCACGTCCCCCCTTTAAAAGCAAGTTTGCATATCCACTAAAACATGTTTCTTTGTTATCAGTCTTGAACGGATAAGAAAGAATGCAATAAAATGCTCATACATGTTTCCTCGCCCGAGAATGATTCCTCATCGTTCATGCTATTATGGCTATCAAACGAATGTAATGACGCAGGTGTCTGATAAGCATAGGTGTATCAGCTGGGGGGGGAAAGGGGGATGCAAGCCCCCCCCCCACTGAGAATAGTTGGGGGGGCTGAGCCCTCCCACTTCCGACAGTGGTCGCTGTCGGCTGCACACTGGGGAAAACAACAACTAAGGCAAAATTTTCCTTCACCACTGTAAACACTCAATTACATTATTACAAGAAAAAAATATTACGAAGCAAAGGTACAATGTAGTGATATTTTCTAACATTCTATCAGTGACGATTTTTCTTGAAGGCTCTTTGCGACGCTTTCCGCCCTCTGCGGTAGCACTGCAGGACAGGCTAGCGCTGAACAGGGGCCCTATATATTACATCACTTGTTCATGTTTTTATTCTATTGCGACTGGCCGATGCAGTTATAGATGGGAACGAACCATTTTTTTTTATGGACTGGTCAAAGCATTTGCTGCTTCAGGAAAATCATTTTGTTTCATCAAAAAAAATTACCAACCTCGCTGCTCTGTCGAAGCTGCTGTGAGCACATCATTTGCGAGTAATCTTTTTAAATATTTTAGTTTTGCCGTACTGGAAACGCCAAGAAAGGCTTCCACTTTAATCTCCGATAAATCTGATCAGCCTTTGCTTATAGCAACTTGGAGCGATGGATGCAGCTTGCAAATCGGCGACGAATAAAACAGTGGACTCGAGCTCAGTGGGAGCCTAAAGTAAATATAAATGCTTAAAATTCCTTTGCTTTCTCAAGGAGTGCTTTACATTTAAAACAGGAATTCTTTGTGAGCTGTTTTTAGTAATTAAAAATTTCATTCAATGATATTTTACTGTTGAGAAGGTTGCCATCAACATAATTGTATTCATGCAGAAAGTTGTGAGGTAATGCATAAAAATCGTCATGTATAATATTATTACATACATCATGCATGACAAACATATACGTGTTGTCCCAGTGCATGCTGCTTTTAACTGACTTTCTTATTTTACACTATTGAACAAGTGCTTTGTGCATGAAAGATCATATGAAAGTGTGAGCGCGTCGAATAAACTGAAAACTGTCTCTCTCTTCTCTCTTTATATATATATATATATATATATATATATATATATATATATATATATATATATATATATTTCTTGAAGGTCTTCCTGGATTCCGGTCGAGTTATAAGTCACCAGAAGAAGCGAACGAGCAAACGAAAAACAATGCTTTATTGCCAACGTTACGGCCGGGGACCGGCCTTCGTCAGGGCATACGTCACGTATGCCCTGACGAAGGCCGGTCCCCGGCTGTAACGTTGGCAATAAAGCATCGTTTTTCGTTTGCTCGTTCGCTTCTTCTGGTGACTTATATATATATATATATATATATATTGGCTGCTGATGAGTGCGGTACGTTTGCCCCCACTCGTGGAAGAGTTGGTACACCACTGCTGATAAAATTCACTGATAACACAGACATGCAGTTCAAAAGGTAAGAGTACTATGATGGAACCAACGCACGTAGATACCTGTATATTCCCAGTTGATTTCGATCTCACAAATACTTTTTCTGTTTGTATTTAATAATGAAATTGAGGTTTATGTGAAATACAGCAAAGCATTCAAAATAAACCTATAAACAAAAAGTAACAATATGCCTCCTTTTTACAAGGTTATACGAGGTCTGTTAGAAAAGTATCCAAACCTATCTTTTTTTGGAAGAGCCTGATGAATTTGAAACAACTGTGCATCAGATGACCTTGAACCTTCCTGCGCATGCAAGAATTTTTTCCCGTCTACCAATAGCGTCAATCGCTGGGAAGCAGCGTTAGAGTGAGGTAGTGCGCAGTGCTCTCGTCCGTTTCCCATTGCAAGAAAAATGACTGAGCAACTGGAGCAGCGCTACTGCATCGAACTTTGTAAAAAACTGGGCGACAGCCAAGTGAAAATTATTTGAAAGATCAAGACCGCTTTCGGTGACGACGCTATAAGCCGCACACGGATTAAGGCGTGGTACAACTGGTTTAAAGAGGGCCACACATCGATGGAGAGCGAGCCATGCTCTGGTCAGCCATCAACATGCTGAAATGACCAGGTCATTGCTGAAGTGAACGCTATGGTGATGCTGAACTATCGTGAGACAATCTGGGCAATCGCGGAAGAGGTGGGCATCGGCACTTTCTCTGCACATTTTATTATGACCGAAGATTTGGCCATGAAGATAGTTGAGGTGAAATTCGTGCTGAAACTGCTCACAATGGAGCAAAACTTCATGTTGAAGTTGCACAGAACATGCTGGATTTCACAAGCAGTGACCCTAAGTTCATGAACACTATTATCCCGTTGACGAGTCATGAGTGTACAGTACGGGTACGACCCGGAAACCAAATCCCAGTTGTCACAGTGGAAGCATTCCACGTCCCCAAGACCAGGCCCGCCAAGTGCGCAGCAATGTCAAAGTGATGCTGAGTTCTTTCTTTGACTCCCGTAGCGTGGTACACCATGTGTACGCACCACAGGGTCAAACAATCACCAAAGAGTACTACAGGGACGTCCTCGTCGCCTACGTGATGCTGTGCAGCACAAGAGGCCTGAGTTGTGGTTAACAGGAAACTGGCGCATCCATCACGACAATGCTTCTGCACATTCTTCACACTTGGTTCAGACTTTTTTAGCAATAAAACCAGACTCCTGTAGTTCAACAGGCTCCTTACTCTCCTGATATGGCCCCCTGCGACTTCTGGCTGTTTCCCAAACTCAAGAGGACATTGAAAGGAGAGCAATTTCAGAAAAGGGAGAACATTATGGCTGTAACAACAGCTGATCTAAACTCCATTCCAAAAGAGGCTTTTTCAGAATTCTTCCAACAATGGAAGCATCACTGGGAGAAGTGTGTGGAGTCCCAAGGGTCTACTTTGAGGGGAATCAGGTTTCCAACGCTCCAATTATGCCAGTTTTTTTTTCTTCCACCAAAGGTCACATACTTTTCTAACAGACCTCGTATGTCGAGTAACGTTAACGGTTCATAGATTGTGTCTAACAAAAAAACAAGCTCTTCATCCATTCCTTTTTCTTCTCTACACTGTAGAAAAAAACAGAAGATGAAACAGAGATGTCCATTTATAATCTCCTTTGGGCCCTCACATACATTAGTGCCTGAGTGTTCATATATAACGTAGCCAAGACTTTAATGCTGAATGTGCACTTGCTACATTTATTGCAAAGCTTACTAATAAGTTAAGAAAGATGAGCAATATTAATGACCCTGTTTTTAGTTAAAAGACATTTCCCATATTTCCAATAATGTAAACAAAGTGAACTTGTGATACACAGGTGGCCAAAGTGTTGCCAAGTTTCTCAACCTTCGTTGCATCCTGCAGCCAAAATTGTTTGAATTAACTTACTGAAAGAAAAGTTTACATAGACTGGCATTTTATGCAACAAGGCTACAAAAGAAAGTAACTATGAAGAAGTTTTATTATGCTGTGGCGTATATAACTCCTTTGATGAGTTTTTCAACTTTAAGAGCCTGAAAAAGTCACTTTTGACTGCTAGCTTATAAACTTACACCAAAAAATGGCATCACTACCGAAAGGCAAAATCATACCCATGCACAATTACTGCCAGAATATCAACAATAGAACGCAAAAAGGCAAGGAGAAACACTTTGTTTGAAGACAGAAGGAGCTAACTTTACGATGAGCTTGTGCCATACTAACACTGCCCGCATATCTTGAATTTGGCTAAGGCAGTCAAAACTTCAGTAAGCTCAACCTTCAGAATCTTTACTTTGATAAATTTCAGATGATGCACTTGAGATCCAATATTTATGAATAGCTTACATTCATGTAGCCATTGTAGCTAGATTTGATGGTAAACTGCCAACTTGCATGATTTGTCAGGAGCAATCATCTTCATTTAGATCTTCAAGACAGACTTTAAATTTGACAAACCAGCCAATAAAAAAAAACACTATTGAACATCCAATTGTTGCAATTGTTGGCACACACAGTCATTTCAAGAAAAGGTATTTAATCTATGTAGTGTATACATTTTTGTCGTTAACAAGACATCTTTGTAATTACACTACTGTTAGTGCTGCCACCTGAAGGCCTTACATGCTTTCAAGCACCTAGTAGACTGAAAGGCTTCTGAAACAATGAAAAAAAAAACCAGCACTGTGATGCTGTGTTGAACACAATGCATTAAAAAATTCCTGGTTTTCTCAATAACTGAAGGCAAAGGAACACACCCTTGACTGCTCTGCTGAATCTGCTACAATAAATGTTGACATCAAAAGCAATACGAACCACTCCAGAAAACAGTTGAATGTGAACCTTTTATAGTGAAAAAAAAAAGAGAGAAAGAATTGTAGCACTTTGATTGGAGAACAAACGCCCCAAGAAAATGCACACCAGTGTTTGGCATTTCATTTTTATGTATTCGTTGATTTGGCCCTGCACTTCAGCTTCAGCATTATCACTCAGATCCCACATGAAGCACAATAATCAAAATTTTCCTACTGTGGGCAATGACCCATGCTGGTTTCACAGCTTGTCTTAGAGGGCTTTTATTCCACCACCACAAAATCCTTTGACAAAGCCTTCATAGAAAGTGTTTGCCTTTTACAATTGTGTTGGGCACACCATTACAGCGAATCATATGGTTTAGATATAGTATTCACCTTCTGAAGACATGAGAGTTTAGCCCTGCCGATAAGACACATGGCCTCTGAACATGGGCATATAGGTTCGAAACCCCCTACTGGCAACAATTTTTCGTTCAAATTTAGTTACTTTCATTCTTCCGTGTGTCAATCGTCTGCTTGATAACTACACATTATGATAACGAGAGACCATTGAACGGGCACTTTAAGAGTTGAGCTCTAAAAACAATACAGCTGTTCAAGATACATGAGCGCAGTTCGTCACCAACTGAATCTCCGAAAGTCAATAAAATATGACATGCCAAGGACTGACATCTGGCCTCATTGGTACGACTTATTTTAATGGGAGATGCGAGTCAAAAAAACGCAAGTTTTTTTTTCCAAAATTACATATTTTTCATTTTTATTTGCTTTTGCAACAAAAAAAACTGAAGATTGTAATTAAACTCAAGGTAGGTTAAAATCACAAGGTGGGTACCTAAAAACTAAAAAGATCTCATTGTCTAGAGCTCCCTGGAAATTGTCGCCTGGGTGCTTGCCACAGCACTTTGCATGAGGAGTTCACTAAAGCCACAAGCTTGAAATAACAATGATTTCCAAGCTCTCCTGATGAAAGAAATCATTTTAAAAAGCATTTTATTTTAAAAAACATATCTTTTCCACATAAAGTTCGACTTATACCTTTAAAATGAGTTTATTTTTTTCAAGATCCATTATTGGGCAACTTCTTGAAAAGAGACATGTTTTTTTGTACTTCTGATGGCCAGATCAGGATGAAATTTTGCCCAAATATTCCTTAACATATGAATAATATATGAAAACTTTATCATATGAAAACTTGATAGCACCTGTATAGTAATTATTACGACGCTAAAGCAAGCAATCATTATGGGCTGAGGGTTCTAAGAATTTTAATATTACAATTTTTCTTGTCGATTAAAATGTATTATAGGCACTTTCTGGATGGTTATTTGTACTATACAGTTAATGAGACACAATATGAGCCATTATTGGCTCAGAAACATAAAAGTTTAACGACATAAAAAGTTTGTCCAAAATGAACTATATTTTACACATTGTCATGAGTCATGGCACAACACGAAAACTGTGCAACTTACAACAGAACTAATTACATATTTGAATCAACATAACAGCCCCATAAATATATATATATAACAAAAGAATTAATTACCTTAGCCTAAAATTCACGAAACGTCTTTTTCAAAAGGCATCTCCTCTTAAGCGCAGCTTATTAAGGCAGGACAAGACGAGCAGGAATACACACAGGCATTAACTTTCAACAAATGATTCATTTAGTGAAAGTTAGCGCCCGTGTTTGTACCTCCTTGTATCGTACATTCTTGATAAGTTGCCTTAAACACTTAAGAAATAACATGTCGCTTGCTTTTACAACATACTGCATAGCAATAGCCAGGGCAACTACAAACCTTTTGAAATACTAGAAAAGAGCCTCGCACGTAACTACAACCTGCATGATATTTTAAATATGGCAGCTTAAAGGGACCCCCCTCCCCCCCCAACACTTTTGTTTTACATGTTTTACTCGCAAGTTGCATAGACTGACGACTTAGAGCAACAAGAACAAGAGCGATAGAGGCACGCAGTTCAAAGTTAATCCACCTGAAAAATGCAAAATACAATAAAATAAATGCCTACCCTCAACACAATTTTTGTGTTGAGGGTAGGCATTATCTTGTGACATCTTGTGACATGGGATGGCTCCCCAATAAAATGAACTGAAAATTCTTACGTATGGGAAGCTTGCATACTATACTGCCCGTTATTTCCGTGTTAATGACACCGTTGCAATGGTAAAGAAATATTTGGTGCTTGAAGAGTGAGCCGCACATACAAAACGAGGCAGCTTGCGAATACTTCAATAATGTTTTGTAGCTTTACTTATCTTTCCTGTTTCGACGGCATCTATTTATCAATGCTCTTACAATTTTCACCCTTCACTTTCTTCAAACATGGGCACCTGGAGTATCCCCAGCACGTTCCCTCCAGTGCCATTATATTCAGTGCATTCTTCGATCAGCTTTGCAGTTTTCAAGCTGAATAAGTCTCAGAGCTTAAGTTTTTCGCACTGAGTGTAAAACAAAACACAATAGAAATCTCTATTTTGATGCAATGCTGCGATTACATCTAAACCTACATTTATCCCTTCACAGGCCTGCGCCATCTGTCATTTCCCCTCACAATAGTTCTGGGGAGCGCAACTACGTGTTGATACGATTAGCTCCGAAGTTTAGAAGCGTTGAAAGGCCCATTTAAAACAGCTCATCACTACTGCAGAAATAACAATGACTTGTAATCATGGGTGGCTGCTCTCCCTAGTAGCCAAAGAAGGGGGCAGAGACAGCCCCGTACATTGACATCACGGGGAGGGGCAGTGGTGCTGCGACTCATGAAAAGGGGAAGTGCAAAGTCAGCTTCATACATTGACATATTATAATATTATAAAGAGAGGCACTGCAAAAAACTTTCACCCCCCCCCCCCCCAAAGAGAAACCTGTCCATGCCTATGGTCACTTTTCTCTCACTTTTACATACACCATTAAATTTTCAAGTTCATGCTGGCACCAGAAGGGTTAAGAACATCACCAGGCAGGATGACTTCAGGGAAGCCCATTTTTCGTGCTACAGCTGTGGTCCCAGAAACAAGGTGCGGGTTCTCTTCCCGCACTTGCTTGCTGTCACCATGCAGCAACTTGAGGCAGATCCAGAGGCCCTGCCCTTTGTGTTCTTTCTGGGTTACCTCCTTCGCTGCCAGGGCCTTTTTGATGGCTGTGTCCAAGAAGTCCCGCTCTCCACACCTGCAAAAGCACCGAAGAATACCCAAAAGTGATCACCGTCTGACCATCAGGTAATATCCCAGGGATCACCAGCCCTCGCCAACATTCCGGGCCCCAAATCTCTTCACGAGTGCTTGCTCTGGGTGAAGCAGGAACTACGAGCTTTTGAATAGTGTCTGTCACGCTTTAGACACTCCACCTATTCTAGGTCACTCTAGTCTATGCCGAGAGCCGTCGCTTCAGTGTGGGCCGTCACGTTTGTCTGACACAAAGCTTTCTGGGCAGGCTCTAGGGCTTCGGCTAAATTCAAGACATAGCGCCCCTCGCACAAAACTGATTTATATGTGGACTTAACGTCCCAAAAGCCGAACACAAAACTCGGACCCCAATTTAGTCTCATGCATATCTGCAGTGGTCTTGACGCTGTATTTTTTGGGGCCCTAAAATGAATGGGGGCCCTATTCAAAAACTCCCTATTACTCAAATTCTAAGCAGGTAGAATCCTTTCCAAGGTACTATTACTTCTGCAGAATCTTTAGCCACACAATAATTAATATGTAATTAAGAAAACTCTCATGCTAAATTATTTTCAAGAAGTCATCTTAATTTTACAAGCAACTAATGAGTTATGTGATTTGATCAATATTGCATAACTACAGGCAAGGTTATTACATACAATGCCCATGTATGGCAATCCATCCTCTACACTCATGAAGGCATGTACATAATTACCGTTGCAGTAAGCTCTTTTCTAATAGAAATGCAACATTTAACAAAATTTTATGTAAGAACTGATATTGCTTTTTTGCGATACTTACTGAATGTAGGGGACAAAATGCTGCTTCTCTTCATCACTCTCAATCTTGCCACTGATGATGTCAGTAATGTCCATGGCTGAAACATTGTAAAGTAGTTGTGAAGAATACTGCCTAATGCAAATATTGTGCAGATGCCATGTCTCAGCCCATCTGACAGCAGAAATATGTAAATTCTTGTCTAAAGACACCATATAAAGCAACACTTGAATGGTTGCACTGTCACTCACCAGCAACACCAAAAGGTCGTCGCATGCCTTCAGATTCACATGCCTTTTTGGAATACAATGTCGACCTTTTGTGATCATTTTCCTTAAGCTCCATGGCACCTTTGTAAAGATTTTTTTTTATTTATTTAAGCATCAAAATGGCACTAAAAGAGTAAGTGATGCAAAGGAGGATGAACCCAACATATCTGGCTTGAGGTGCCTTACCAATGCGAATGATTTGACAAATGAAGTTGACACGTTCACGACTCAGGTCCCGACTGCCCAGGTCCTACAACAGGCACAAATGAAAAATATAAATGAAAAGTAATGAGCCTGCATGTCTCAAGTATGGAGAAAATAGTGGCATAAGCATTGATCAACTTACAGTGAAAAGCACTCTTAAGTTGTTGAGCTGGTCTAAGTCTTTAATAAGACCACATTTGGCCCATTGGACATAGTAGTTCTCACTGAAAGAAAAGTACATCAAATACTAGCTACTTAAGAAAAAGAAATTAAATGTGAATTTGATCCTTGTAAATCAAGCAGTGCAGTGACCAGACCTAATAAACTTCTGTTCTTTGGCATCGTAGAGTGTCATGAGAAGATCTGCATCGTCTCCAATGCGGCAGACAAAGTTTTTCACCACAACAAACAGATTGTGGCAGTAATGGCTTGATGCCTTGGGAGACCCAATGTCTAGCTGCGTCTGGAACAAAAAAACGTGATTAAAATATGAGTCAGCACCAGATAAGCAAGTTGCCTGGGCTGGTACGACCCACACATGACAAGCACAAAGGTTGACTCTCAACTTCATTTCAACATAAACCCATCATTGGAGCCAATGCACTGTCTTATGCAAGATCCCCCAAAAAAGGTTTCACAAGGTGTTACAGCATAGCTAGAAACTACTACCTACGGAAAAGTGCATTATTATACAGGCTATTCCTTTTTTCTTCCTTTGGAGGCTTTTCTCAAATCATAACGCCTCGACAGCACAGTTCTCGCTTCACAGTTCGGCTACATCAGACACTAATTGAAAGACGAACCTGCGATGATTACTTGGCTAATTACCAAAAGTTCACAATAATTTGATCTCCTATATATCATGCCCTTTAGTTATATTCTTAACTGCACTAAGTTTTTTTTTTTTTTTCAAGAGATCATGGATTTATGGAATGAGCTTGATGCGTCTCTGCTCAGACTTGGTGCTGACCAACTTGAAAAAAAAAAAAAAAAGTGCGTGTTTATTTATTTTGTTAAATTGTACTTTTTCTTTGTGTTGAACGTTTGTATTGACTCCAGCTATGTCTCAAAAACTGAGATAGTATTTGCAAATAAGATAAAATAAGATAAAATTTTCTTATTTGCCTACTTACACAAGGTGCGTGAGCTATATTTAGCTAGTTTAAAAATATGCAGACACACACGACAATGTGACCAAATGCATGTTGCTAACCATTGGATAGAGTGAGTCAGACTATTTTTTGTGTTCTGATTACTGGTTTAATTAGGCCCCTTTAGTTGACTAACTTTTGAAGAAACAAAGATGGGTAAAAAAATTCCAACGAGAAAGTTATAGATCAGTTTGCGATATGCCTGAATAAACAGTGTTGAACTTTATATTAATTATTAGTGTTTTTCTGCTAACTACAAATGGCCACATAATACAAAAAAAAACCACATGACAAACCCAATGGTGCCATGGTTCTGGTGCTCCCTAACGTTCTGTGTATGGACGATACATTTCCCTCCCACTAGATCATGACAGCAGTAAGCAGTCAGAGCAGTTATCACTTTTGTGGCCGATAGCAAACCGTTTTCATCGCAAAGCCGCCACCGTCATTGCAGCCCTGTCGAGACAGCACCAACCGACATATGCTATGGTCATTCGTACAAGGAACATTAACACACTGGCACGCGAGCGGACTTGTCACATGGTATTTTTTTGTATTTCACAGGCATTTTTAGTCAGTAGAAACACAATAAAAAATTACCAAATATAAACCTCAAAACTGTTTATTCAGGCATTTTTCAGATGGATGAACATCTTCCTCATTAAAATTTCTGGCAAATTTTCATTGCTTAAAAAGTTAGTTAATAAAAGTGGCCTAATTAAGCAATTAATCGTAACAGAAACAGTAGTCCCGCTAACTCCAGGCAACAGTCAGCCACATGCATTTGATCGCATCGTCATTGCATGTGTCCGCATATTTTTAAACTGGCTATAGATAGCTGGGGCACTCAGTATATCAATAACCAAACTGCCACTTAAAAACAGGAAAACATAAGCATGCCTCTCCCAATCTGTCTAATGCAAAAACGAACCACACTATCTTTTTCAGCCAGCCAGCTGACAAGTCGTTATAATTTCATGGATCTGGGATATGAAGTTCGCGTGACATGGCAGCATTACTAGCCCACAACACGCCTCTAAGACGGCACCAATTGTAAATATGAACTG
Organism: Rhipicephalus microplus; assembly: GCF_013339725.1. NCBI lineage: Eukaryota > Metazoa > Arthropoda > Arachnida > Ixodida > Ixodidae > Rhipicephalus > Rhipicephalus microplus. The sequence goes on from NC_051172.1 coordinate 50,573,426, forward strand.
AGGCATGTGGAGAACAACACTGACGCCAGATACTTTGAGAAATGATCACATGACAAGACAAGGCAGAACAGACTTGGTGAAGTATGAGCGTAAGGAATTCAGAATACAGTATGTCTTTAATACTTTAACTGAGAAGTAGCAAAACACGTCTTTACAAGTTTTAAATACACATGCATTATGCAGTCTATAATCAAATCCAGAACTGCCATATTACTTTGTTAACCCCTGAAGTGTTTTTACCATACATGTAAGATAGTGGTTCTTGCTGTAAAGTAAGTTTTCGAACCTCCACTTGAAATTTCGCACAGTAATGATGACACATGCTTACTATAAGGTGCCACCACCTCCTAGGACTTACAAGAAATGCTGGAAATCATTGCGATACCTTATTGCACAGATAAACAAAAGTGATTCCTAGTATCAGCGTGTTGCGTGGTCTGCAGCAACACTCATGGGCAATGCCCTTTCGTGGTTCGGTTTACAAAGGAAGCGCAAAAAATATATATTTTTTTTTTATTGAAACTGCCCTGCAGTGGCGGTAGAAGATGATTTCCATCTTCATTGGTGCTGCTTTTAGCTCGTTTCACCGACACTCCCAAGGTATTCTCATTGTCCCTGATTACAGAGTTTGCCCAAGGCAGCCACACACCGAGAAGATGCTGTGTGTTCACTCACACAACTTCTCCCCGTTAAAAAAGAGCGGAGACGTATGTTATGTGTGCAAACAACAATACGGGAGTGCGTCTAGGTCTGTGTTTCAAGGAATACCATGCTTTGAACTAATATTGGACGTTTTGTAGTTCTGAGTAATGTGGACACAAAAGAAACTGTTTCTAAATTTTTTTTTACAATTTCTCCCAGACTCTACACATTTCGTACATTCAAAAACCGCAATAAAATAATTTGACCATCCAGAAAAGTTGTTTTCTGAAAAATATGACACTCAAAGGGTTAAACTCCCAAGTATACTTTCATGACCAATAATGATTCCACATTTAGCTACTATGCTACATGCCTCAGTTCATAGAATTTCCAGCAGCGATAGAGGCATCTACAAATGGTACACACACTACCAAAACGTATTTTTATTTGACCATTAAAAGTAAACAGACCAACAGCCTGTGCTTACTTATGATCACTGAAAATTTTTTTTGAATAACGGAAGAAATTTTGAGGGCTTATTTCTTTTGTTTGACACAACCCAGTTTTCATAAAGATTGTGTTAAAAACTTTGGATCATAAAAAAAAAAGTTATTAAATAAGCATTACAAGGAGCTATACCTAGCTGCTTAAGCAGCGAGTATTCTGCAAATTGAGGCTAATGTAGAGAATGCATTAACATTGTTCGTTGACAAACAAAGCAGGCAGCTGCTCAACTGCAAGAACAGTGACATGCACGTTTTCTTCTATTCAACTCTGTTACACAGAGAAATAAAAACAATAAATGCAAGTAACACAGGAGAAAAATAAAGAGTACTTTTGTTTACTGAACCTTATTTATTACTCTCTCTTGCCATAGGTATGCGCAGCGGTGGAGGAGGGGATAACACAGGGTTGGTTGCTCCCCCTAGTCACCTAAAGGGGTATTCAAATCTAAGCAAGAATTGAGGATCACTTGACAAAGGCGTCACAGATTAGCGAGTAGGCACGTCCTCCCCGAGGGTGGAGACCTTTTGACTGACAGGACTAACTATCCCCCCATGGTAGCAGATATAGAGGAATTTTGGACAGGTGTTTAGCCACATTGTTGCACTTGCTCCAGCAGTAGGGTCGCTAGCCCTACCAGGAGACAGCAACAGCGTGCTGATGGTTTCGTCGTCAGCAGCTGGTGAAACGGGCAATACAAGCCACCAGAGAAGTCTGGTAACACTGGTTTCCACATCTGTGGAGAATTCCCTCTGCGACTTGACGTCACAAAGCTCTGCCTTTATCACTGAGGATTTGTCCCCCATGTGTATGCCCCTTAAGACAGGAAGGGGGGGGGGGGCAAAGTCTGTCTCATATATTGACTTAAGAGGGAGGGGGGAGTGCTGCGATAAACCTCTGCCCCCCCCCCCTGAAGAGAACTCTCCGCACACCTACGCCTCTTCCAATTTGTCAGCAAGTTGTAATGATGACATCGGTACAAATTGCCTGAGATTTGTTGTGATGAAATTAATGCTTAAATTCCACTGACTTTATACATACGTTTTTGCAGATATTTTATGCAATGATGTTATAGCCCCAGTTTGAGATACATGAGGTCACTATTATTAGTAACTTGTGGGAGCACTTTGTAGACTTTTGCTACAAGGTACTGCCATGAGCTACACATTCAACACCTCCCTAATTATATTTTCTCAATGTTCATGACTGTATATATGACAATACAAAAGACAATATTTGCTAGCTATAAACACGAGTAACAATAATAGTGCAAATGATAAAGGAACAAAAAAAGAAGTGATGAACTGTCATTTGCATTTGCCATTCCTTTCTGCTTTCTCACCTGTTCTACACAGAGTCCATCATTAGAGGAACTAACCATACTTTTCCTATGCATATTAGGCAAATACAAAACACAGCAAAAATGATGTTCAATATAAGCAACAATATTAATGCCATAACAATTTCCTGAAATAGTAAATCAAACATTTTCTGAAGAGAACCACTAATAAACTTAACTGGTGCTTCATAATGAAAACTAGCGGGCCAGAATGCAATGAACTGGTGACAGAGGAGTCCACATAACTATGCAATCCAAATAAATTAATGTTATCCCTTAGTCTTTTTTTTTTACCGAGGACATTTGCTTGATCCTTTTCGTGGCATCCACATGTGCACGGTACAAATCAATGGTGCTAGTGACGTCTGGATTGAGAATATTGCCGCTGCTGTGTCGAACAACCAAATCGAGGTCAAGGATCCTGCAGGTGGGTGTGGAAAGAATTAGTAAAGGAATAGCAAAAGAGATACGTAGCAGCACAAAAATATTACAAGGTGCCTTTGCCAACTCACGCATTTCCCATTTCAATCTTTGCAGTGACCTTTTGCTTCAGCTCCCTCAGCTCATCCTGCAGGCAAACAAACAGTTCTGTCAGAATCACAGCTTTCTACCACATTTCTCCAGAAACATAATAGCATGACAAAGGAGCCAATTTGTCAAAAATAAAATCCTGGAGTCCCAAGGTAGTTCTTCAGATTTTAGGAAGTAGGGAGCTCCAGATAATTTTGAACTGGTGGTTCTATTGCACCTATAAATCAAGTACATCAACAATTATTTTTTCTATGAATTAGAAAGAATGCCGATGCCTTGGACAAATATTGAACTTATTATCCTTACCAGAATAGAGAAGAAAGGTACATTAAGCACCAGTGGTGATTACGTAACTAATTTATTTTGCGTAATAGGATGTGACTGATAGCAATAGAATTTGACACACATTTACTTGTACAATGCATATAAAATGAATGGCACAGATAGCAATGCACACAATGCAATTATCACAAAAATTTGCAGCTATGCATTGCAGGCATCAGCTATTGTAGGCACTGCTATAGGAGCAATGATCACAGAATAGGCTTACATGAGGCTAATGACCAGTAATAACTATTCACCAGAGTTTGATACTAACAACAACAATAACATGCTGATGGCCAAATGTATGTGGTACTCTGTCAATAAATTTGTACATGTTCTTCAGTGGTAAGGAATATTTCAAGCAACCTGCCAATGAGTGAAATGTGCCCGGGTATCCACTGTTTCGTGCCTATAATGCTTCATGTGCTCTCTTTATTTCTCTATACAACCAAACATTTCTTGTACGATTTTCATTGCTTCCATTACTTTTCGTTTTCCTCAGTGCCAAGACAATTTAGGCGTACAATGAAAAGCAACGCAGTTAAAAATACCACAGCCTTTTTCTTTTCTTGCTATCTACAGTAAGTTGAACCAAACTTTCTAAGGACTTCCCCACTATTGATGTATGCAAACAGAACTTTATATTGCAGGGGTACTGACACGAAAATTTTCATTTGTCATTTGCTTGTGTCAAATGAAAGGCTAAGCTGTTAAAAGCCTAGAAAATATACTGCCAAGCAAGAAAACACCCTGAAAAAGTAATTACAGTATGTTTTTAAAAGCTAATTCCAGTTCCTACTTTATTCTCACCTCACAACACATTATGCGCTTCTGGTCACGTGCTCGTGCAAGATGTTGTGACATTTCCACCGCCGCTCCACACTGTTGGTGTTGCACAAATGGCGATTTCGTATATCTTGCTCACACACAAGGGGTTATTTTTGTAGTGTTTGGTACCTGACATTTTCACAACTAGCCAGAGTGCTGCGTCGCCAGAATTAGTACGGTTGCCTCATGTCAAGCTAGTGCTGGTGTCCGTAGGTGCGCCATAGAAAAATTTACTTTAATATCAAACTAACATATTTTAGCATTTGCTGAGCTTCACACTTCCTCAGAGCCATCTCTGTACACAGGCAGAGTGAACACACTTTTGAAAAATGGTGTCGGTACCCGTTTAGTACAGGATGTGGGCTTTTCAGTAGATCTCATTAGGGGGACGTGTAAACTATTGCTTAACTTGTGGGATATATTGTTATGTTGGTTGACTGTCATAAGTTCCAATACTTACAAGTAAAACAAATATTTATGCATTAAGTTATACTTAATAACAATAACACAAGAATATGGCAGAACACAAAACAGTGCTACAAAATAAGCAAGTGAACTAGAAGACAAGTACATACGACAGGCAGAGTTCCAGACATAATTTTCCTCCTGGAATCCATCAGCTCATACATCATGTTCCGAACAGAATCGAACTCTGCTCTATTTGTCTGGAATAAAAAAACACAAAGCACGCAGCAACAACTTATGAGAAATATGACAATAACAAATCTAAAATAACTAAGGCCAACCCTGAAATATGTGTACTTGATTGATGATTGATATGTGGGGTTTAACGTCCCAAAACCAGCATATGATTGCGAGAGACGCCGTAGTGGAGGGCTCCAGAAATTTCGACCACCTGGGGTTCTTTAGCGTGCACCCAAATCAGAGCACACGGGCCTACAACATTTCCGCCTCCATCAGAAATACAGCCGCCGCAGCCGGGATTCGATCCCACCACCTGCGGTTCAGTAGCCGAGTACCTTAGCCACTAGACCACCGCGGCAAGCTTAAATATGTGTACTGCCAGATTTGCAGCAAAAACAAACAAATTATGCACACGCCCAAAATTTTAGGGCATACCTGCTACTAAGAGGACTGATGTGTAGTAGGAGTAAAATATTCAATGACATTATTTTGGTTTAAACTGCCTGCGTATAAGAATAATGAAAAAGAAACATACGAGATACAGCTGTTTCCAGATGGGGCCCCATTCACGAAGAACAGCCGTAATCTCCTTGATGATGGATGGCTCCTTAGGAATGACCACTTCATGGGGGCTAGGAGGAAACGTGAAAATCTTATATTTGAACCAGGCGATAAAATCTAAAGGTGTAAAATAAGATACCCAGTCTTGTCAATAATGGACTCCTTGACAGCAATGTAAGCTTTTGGAAATATCCCCTTTTTCGTTTTGCTGTTGGTGCAGCAGCCATAGTACCAGTCTAAAGGGTAGAGGTAAGAAAACGGTTCTAAGTTTAGTGCTTTGTGATGATCCCTCGTAGCAGTGAGAACAAACAAATATGTGCCATAACATATACAAAAATGCGCAACTTTTGGCGAGACCATCTGCAACATAAAGAATAAGCGCCACACCTCTAAAAAAAAAAGATGATGATTAGTGAACAACACAAATTCATGCTAAGGAGCTATGCATTTTAAAATTAGGCGTTACTGCACAGCGAGAAATAGGTCGAAAAAAATGTCTATGAATACCTTCAAGTTCCTCGTAGATGTACACTGAATCACCGACGTTCAACCGAAGCCGATGAACCCCTTCTTCTGTGAAGTTGGCGATTGCTGTATGCAAGGAAATGAAATAACACAAGCGTGATTACTGATACTAGCATCATCATTAAAGCATTGCAGAGCATCGGCTACACCCAATACGCTACAAGGTGCACCATCTGATTCATCCGAGTCCTTTTTTCATGTACGCAAATACCAAGCGTTACGCCAGTATGACATGGTGTCTAAAATGTTCGCTTGGTAAACTATAGTAAGGATGAGACCGAACTACCTGTTGCCGCGCGCGAATCAAAGTACAACTGACTGCGATGACTCATTTGGAACGCAATTTACATGTACGCGTGAGCACGGGACCCGCCCGAAGGGCTGGGTGCCTCAATTGCACATTCACGGGTGTCAAATAACATGCAGACGCCGTCGACGCTGCCAAGGCTAACTGTCAGGGCGGTTTAGGCGAAAGAGAATGCTTAAAGCCAGCAGCCTTACCCACTCCATATTTTGCTTTATCCGGTACGGGCGTCCACTTGGTCATCGTGGTGCGACGCTTAGCAGCAACCACATAAGAGGGTCACTTCGACAGAACAGAAAACAGGGAGCGTCATTTCCATACCAAAACGATTCATTGGTCACCCATAGCAGCATCCGCTGCTGCCGTGCCGCTGTCGAGCTTTCGTCCGGCGGGTTACCGCAGCGAGAGGGCGCGTGGATGTTTCCGCCAGGAAGCTATTTCCGCTCACTTACGAAACACACAAGTAAACAAAAACATTTTTCTATCTTGTCGCTTTCAAAAAGCCAAATGCCAATTCCACCTAAAATTTTATGTATGTATATATATATTTTGCGTCAGCTTATTGAATGTAATGAGTTTTTGTAAAAATAATGTTTATTGAAGCGGTCATGTTGGCTACAACTGGCTTCGATTCTCTGAGCGCCAATTTTAAAATGGTCAAGGGAAGAATCGTTTGCGCGATACTGATCATCCCCTTCTTTTTCTTCCTTTATGAGCTCTGCATTTCTCTCGTTTCTTTTTCGTTCTCACATCCGCGTGGCCTTCATACGATGCGCGAGCCAGCTGTGCACCGAAATAGTGGGCGTGCTTCGCAAGAATACTCCAGGCGTGTAAGGTAAGCGCTTTTGCTTCGAAATTGCCAATAGCACTATACGATTCGTGGTGCACCACTTGTGCTCAGCAAGCGGCCGGTTCTGCTTAGACTATTTTGAATGAGAAGTGTGTTTGGAGGGTGTATATTGAGTTGGAACTCAAAATATGTGCCGCTTGGGCTATTCGCTGTTTCTGCCGACGCTTGTCTTGCTGGAATTGTAACTGTGCTGCGCGTTTCTACCATTCGCTTAGAATTTATTCTTTGTGAAAGCCAAGTTGGCGTATATTCAGCAGAAGGGTGTATCGTAACTTCCATATGCTTGACAGTTTCATTTTTGATATATCTTATAAATATAATTTGCGTTCGTCATTACACTATATATGTTCCTATTCATTTAGCTTTGCAGTAAGTACTTCGAGAAACGATAATGAACGAGTTGATGTGAACTTCGACATGGAGACTAAACCGCGTCATTTGATCGAAGCATTTCTCTGTCTCCGCATGCGTTATTTTACTTGCTCAGTTCGAGTAGCTGTTTCTTGGGCTAGTTGGTCGAGTTTGCGAATTATATATTATTATATTATTATACTAGGGTTTAACGTCCCAAAACCTCAATATGCTTTTGAGAGACGCCGTAGTGAAGGGCTACAGAGTGTTTCGACTTCGGTGTTAACAGTCGAGTTTACGAAACATACTTTTGAGTCACAAGAAACGCACGATGTGGGCGTGTATGTGTAATTTTCCAGAAGTATGTCTGTTTTGGTTGAAGCTCAATTGTCTATTCACATTTTTAATAACCCTCAAATTCATTTAAAAGAACCACTAGAGAGGCATTTGTACATTTTGGACAATGATGAATATTAAACAGGTATTTCATATGCGTAGCATGAACAGAGGAAAGAACCATTTAAATTTGTGTGAGGTCATCGTGCATCTGCGCTTACACTTTTCATAATATTGCTGCAGTATTAAAACTGTTGTTCAAAGTTTTGTTATTGCAAGCGTTGGTTAGTAGGAGCCGATAAGGAAGAAGAGGAATGGAATAAAATTGTAGCGTAGAGAGACAAAGAGAGAAGAGGGGATAGAAATATGAAAGAGCCTGTCGGGTTCCCACCCCCTCCAGGAAAATGAAAACTCTCCGCCTATACCATGAGCTGACCATTAAGACAACCACCAGTTAGGCCAATGTGTGCTTTGCCACAGGATAAAGGTATCACACGTGTAGCGCCGCGAGGCACAAATTTAGAAACATAATGAGCGTATGCCGGTTGATGCGGCTGCACCACGGGGTTGCAAAAACCACTTAAGTTTCGCAGGACCGAGAGAACTAAGCGTATGCTATGTTAATTCACCAACGTTTTGATATCGAGCGATGCACATATGGCGTGACAACAAAATTTTCCTTGTCGCCGGAAGAAGCAGCGGCAGTAGGTGCTTCTGTCCTGCACGACATTTCTGCTATTTCTGAAACTTGCACAGGCCACCGCTTTCTTCACATGGTGTGGAAGACCAGCCGACTTCAGTCTACTTGCTTGTTGCACTACACTCACCTGCATCATGTGAAAGCAGCTCTGAGTGACACGAGCTGTATGGCAGGATGTCCTTATAGAGCGCGATGCGTACGTCTAGCCCACATGCATTTCGACACGAAACAGGTCCAGAAACCTAATGGAATCACTCTGTATTAATTCACAATTAAAATGGGGGGACAAAGTGCGAGCATAAAAATCTTGAGAATATCCGTGGCCACAGAGTCTTGACTAACGTAAGATGACAATTTACAAGCACAAAAAAAAAAGAAAAATTATCCACAAACCTAAAAGTCTTGACCACATGGTTGTCATCTAAACTGTCGTGTAACATGCAGTCTAATTTCGTTAGGAAAATTTTAGCCAACAGAGGTGCTATGCCTCAGAGCCTATAAAATTTCCACGTTTCTTCACAAACATGTCACCGGGAAACTTCCATGTTGAGCACCTCACCATGCATTTTGCTTTTCAACAGTAAGCATTTCACGTTTTTGGCGTGCTTGTTGAAATCTAGAATGGTCCTTTTGTAAAGGCGATGCCAAACACCCAAGTGTACAACACAAAATTACAGTCAAAATATTCGGTCTATACAGCTTCGTGTGTGTTTTCGTTTGTAACAGCTTTCTTTTCGCAGACCATGACAACGATGGCCACAAGCTCATCTCCAGCAGATGGAGACCTGGTTGAAATGATACTTGAAGATGAAGTGGTTTCTTTCAGTAGGACTGTTTTAATGCAGTCTAGCCCCTTCTTTCAAGGTACTTTCAAGGACGCAGAAGGCAAAAAGAAACGGGCAAGTAATTGTGTGTGTGTGTGTGTGTGTGTGTGTGTGTGTGTGTGTGCGTGTGTGCGTGTGTGCGTGTGTGCGCGTGCGCGCGTGCGTGCGTGCGTGCGTGTGTGTGTGTGTGTGTGTGTGTGTGTGTGTGTGTGTGTGTGTGTGTGTGTGTGTGTGTGTGTGTGTGTGTGTGTGTGTGTGTGTGTGTGTGTGTGTGTTTTCTTCTTGGACTATTGTTGCCATTTTTGCTTCATTATTTAGTTTATTTAGAAAGCAACATTTTTCTTTCATTATTTAGTTTATTTTGCTATGATCATCCTGAAAGTAGGCAGTAATTAAGCTTGTATATGTTCATTCATGCAGGTAGTCATCTCTGGAGTGAGGGGCCAGACGTTTAAAGATCTCCTGGAGTATATGAAATCTGGAAAGCTGGAATTATCTTGCAACAATGTAGCAGATATATTTCATGCTGCCTGTAAGCTTCAAATGCCAGACATCATTCATCGGTGCATTGAGGTAAGCACTCCCGTAACTCTTGTGTTTAAGCCTTTATGTGTGCGAAAATGCGAAAATTTTCTTCACGGAAAGCAGCGGAATATACCATAAAGCTAATACTAACTCTAGGGAAAACGCGACTTCTATCTGTGAGAAAGTCTCAGCTCAAAAAGTTGTCGGAGTTGTGGCTGGTGCGGCATTTTTAAGAAAACATGTGTATGAAAGAGAAAACTGCCTTTCCCGCCTTCGTTACACGAAGCTTAGCTGACAAAAAAAGTTTTGCCGTGCTCCAGGAACTGAACCCGGAACTAACGCATTTAGCTCAAATGGTAGAGGTAAACACCTCTGATGGTCCCAGGTTTGAATTAAAATAAAAACATTGGTTGTATAGGCGTGCGCATGCAGGGTTTCCCTTTTGGGGTGGGGGGCTGAACTAGTGCCCCCCCCCCTAATGAGTAATTGCAAGGTCAGTCTGGAGGTGAGCGCGTGCTTCCAGACCAGCTGTGATCTTTGTAGGGAGCAGTATTTGCGCCCCCCTCCTTATTTTTCGGTCACTATAGGAAAGGGGGACGCCCTCCTGCCCCCCCTCCTTGCGCAGGCCTATGTTTGGTAGCCTGTCTTTTTCGAGCTCTGTCCTCGAAAAGGAACTGCAGGATTTGGATGACAAAGCAATGCTCATCAGACTAATCTCATGTTACGTGTATCATTGTTTTCGTCATCGGGATATGAAATCTGTTTGTGTGTGCCATCATCCGCTTGAATATCCGTGTGTGTGAGACTGTTGCAGAAACGCTTAAAGCCGACTTTATGTAGAGGGGGGATGAAAAGAAACGCGAACAGCGCGGTTCCCTGTTTTCATCACGCGCTGTGACTTTAGTGTTTACAAAAGATGTGGTTCTTGGTCGTATCGTGTTATTTCATTACTGTCAAGGCTACAACCACTTGAAAACGAATGCGAAACAACAGAGAATGTAGATACCGCACGTTCGCGTTTCATTTCATCCCCACTGCGCATGCAAGACAAACCGTATTTATTATGGCTTCACCATAACACAAACAACCCCATAAGCGATGGTAGAGAAAACAGCCATCTGGGTTAGCTGGTGGTCTTGTATGTCGAATGATGGCAGCTAAATTTAATCGTATACGCATGAAGGAAAGAAACTCAATCCCAGTGCTGACCCGGTGTTTCTTCCCTTCGTGCGTATAAATTTAAATTTAGCTTCAACCACTCGACGTGCATATTTATTGTGTTTCACGAGCTGTCATGCATTTCTTCACAGATGGAAGCACACTCCAGCGCAATTGGAAGACAAATTATTTTGTACAAGACAGCGAAGCGCATGAATAACGTACATGAAAAGAACTCTGCTTTCTACCATCTTGTATCAAATTTTGCACTTGTTGCACAATCGGACGAGTTTCTGCAGCTCGACGCTACTGATGTGTGCGAACTTCTATCATCTGATGTCATAGGCTGCAAAGGGTAAGATTTTCTTCACTTTGTTGCCATTTAGCATATATAAAGATAGATATAGTAAACTCTATCAGTGCGAAACAGCGCGAGGAAAAAAGAAAAACGAGGACACAGAAAGAAACAGACGGTACCGAGCGATCAGTGCTTGGTCCCGTTCGCTTCTTGTGTCCTTGTTTTTTTTTTTTTTCGCGTTGTATCACACTGACGAAGCCTTACCAACAAGCTCTCACACCCTTAAATATTAGTTTTTTTTTTACTTTCTTAGTTCTATGTAAATGAATGTCATAAGGAAAAAAAAAGCACGGCTCTTCAACCCAGGTGTGAGCAAGATGTAATATGAATGAGCCATTTCTTTTTAAACACTCAGTCCACGCAAAGACTCCGGAAGGGTGAGGGCAGAGTAGGCTACAGAGCATAGGTCGGTAAACTGTCCACATGATCGGCAAGTGTTCATAAGCCATTGATTGATATGTGTGGTTTAACATCCCAAAACCACCACATGATTATGAGGGACGCCGTAGGGCTCCGGAAATTTCGACCACCTGGGGTTCTTCAACATGCACTCAAATCTGAGCATACAGGCCTACAGCATTTTTGCCTCCATCGAAAATGCAGCCGCCGAAGCTGGGATTTGATCCCATGACCTGCATGCGGGTCAACAGCCGAGTACCTTAGCCACTTGACCACCGCGGTGGGGCAAGTGTTTATAAGCGAGTTCAATATTTGATTAAAGGAGGGAGTTACGAAGGAGAAGGAAAGTGCCATGACCCCCCCCCCCCCCCCCCCCCCCCATCCTGAAACTCTTTCTCCGGAATTCTATATAAAATATCTCGTGTGAGTCATCTTTTTGATTAAAAATGTCCTTACTAAATTCTGAATGAGTCTGAGTGAGCTCTAAACTTTTTTACCAATTTATCGTTCTACTTACTCAACTTCAGCATGACTATCGACCTTACGTCCGCTCAAGTTTATACTTCACGCCGACTTACACATACTTCGAAGCACCAGCGTTCATATTCCAGCTCAATATTTGTTGACTAGAGGCATCAGTTATGAAGGAGAGGGGGATGCGATGACCCCCCCTCCCTCAAAACTCTTACGCGAGAATGAAAGATAAAAATATCTCATGTGAGCTATCTCTTTAAATAAAAACGTCCTTACTGGATAGCAGACCCTGATATCTCATATATGTGAAGGCACGAGATCAAAAGGCGTGAACTAGAGCACCGATTGCGTGATATATTGGTGCATTGTCACCGTGTTCGAAAAAGTCACTCGTGCGTTTCCTTCCCCATCTCGCATATTCGTGCTGGCATTTCTGCAATGTACTGTGTCATGTATCGTACAGAATTGTGCTAATTTGTAAGGGTGCATATGTCGGTCTATGATACATTAGCTTCCTTGTTCGCACTTAGTCAGTTCGTGCTTATCTTCATCGTAAATCTGTATTCATTTTCGCTGTATAACGTCAATGACATACAATTCACCAAATAAATTTTCCTTGCGCGTAAAAGGGCTAAGCCAAATCTATGCTTATACGATTGTGGAAGGAAGTTAACTTTTTTATGGGAGTATATCTTTCTGTTCTTACTGCGCATGACGTGATTGAACAGATTCTGTTTCTGATTGTAAAGGCTCGCGTTTTGAATAAACATCGTTCATTGTGTACTGGGTGTTCAAAGTTAAGCTTTATGGTTTTCTGAAAACACATCACTAAGAAACTTTTCAGATAACTTATGTATCCAAGTGGACACAAAGTGAGACAATAACGACTACTGTCCGCCACTTAATTAAGCTTTTGCGACTACCGCAAGCGAGCACTACCATGGCACAGGTAGTTTTCACATGCCTCCCAGTGCTGAATGGTAAGAAACACTTAAAGCTTTATTTTGAATACTCTTTATATTTGTACTTTATGTATGATTGGTTTTATTTCAGGACAGAAATTGACGTTTTCATTAACGTCACATTATATGTATATCAATGAGATACTTTTCTTAGCATGGTTATCTGTTAGATCTCATTAATATTGTGTCGAACAAAAAAAAACAAGCCCTTGAATGTACACTTCTTCACCTTATATATATTTTAGAAATACAAGCATTTTGGTCCAAAGGGTAAATGATTACAAAATAAGTCATAAGCGATGTTATAGGAAACAGCCTTTTGAAAGCAGCCAAGTAATAAGTATGCGTATAATTTATTGTGCATCCTTAGTCAAACTATAGAAATAACCATGAAAAGCTGTCTTTCATATCGTGATTTAGACCATATAAACTACTAGCAGGATTCTTTAGAGTTATTTTATTTCTATGGATATAGATAATCTATAGAAAGAAACATGTTTTGTTTATTCAAAAAATGCAAATTGTCGAAGCATTTGCGCCTAAATTAATAAAAAAAACTAGCACAGTAAAAAGAAAGGAAAAAAATGTCACAGTTCAAACGCCCATCCTACAATCTGACAAATATATTCTGTAAAGTCGCATAGTAAGTATAAACAGATAAGGATCTTGCGTGTGTGCACGTGCACATGTGTACTTCTTTGGTGCACATTAGTATACCCTGTAAGAAAAAAAAAAGGAGTATTCAGGAAGCGGCTCTGCTACACAGCAATAGTCATCTGACTTGTTCTCATTTCCTTTCTTGGAGACCTGGCGCTGGCGACTTCCATGTAACACTGATAACGCGCGCGCCGTTCTCGACCACGAACTACCGGAAGTTGTGATAGCGCGAAGAAGGTACTCGAAGTAGATGATAATTGTAGTGTAGCAGGAACACTCCCCAAATACTCGATTTCTTAGAGTGTATGGTTTCAAACGTTATCCAGAAACCAGCTGGAATGCATGGCTTGGCGAGTATCTCGATCCCCCCTATACCACGAAAGACTTCTGAAGTCTGAGTCTACATTACTTTGGGCAACTTCTTTAATATGACTGAGTTCTTGCTTCATCCGGTATGCGAGATTGTGTAGCTGTGTGCATTTGAATCAGTTTCCTGGCATCATAAATGTGCACATTAAGATTTGAAATGCTTACAACAACCCTTTTTCTGTAGAGCAACATAATGCTAATGAGCAACAGTTAAACCCCTCAATAACGAAAGCCCCCCAAGAACGAAATTCTCTCGGCAACGAAGAAATCTCGCGAGCCCGGCAAACGTCTGTGTATAGTTCGATGCATTTGCGCCCTCTCGACAGCCAAAATATTTTAATAAGCCCTTTCGCAATAACGAAAGTTTCAGATAGTGATTCGCAACAACCTTTCCAATCATGCTCATTTAACAAGTGGGGTCATGAAGGAAGGAGTTCCTTCCTCCATGAGTGGGACACGTTTCCACTACACTGTAGTTTCCACCAACAAGCATCGATGCGACCATTGCTGCTTAGATTTGTCCGGATAATGATGATAGTTTAAAAAATCTTTTTATTTTTAGGAGCTTCCTTAGCAAGTTTCTATCGCTCGCGGCTTGTTGGACGGCGGCTGCCGGCATGTACACTTTCGTGGTCGCCGCTCAAGGTCGCCTCTCCGGTGATTCCAACAAGGCTCACTAGATGGCGCGCTGCCATACAAGGGAGCGTACGATAGCGTGGTTCAAGAAGAATTGTGGGGAATACTGGACACACTAGGCGTGGAACATGTAGTCACTAATCTTTTAAAGGACATCTATAAAAGTAACAAGGTAGTTATAAAGTGGGAAAAACAGGTATCCAAGCCTGCAGAGGTAAAACGGGGGCTTAGGCAGGGGTGTCCCTTGTCACCCTTATTATTCATCATGTATCTACAAGGATTAGAAGCCAAATTAGAGGGAAGTGGACTGGGCTTAAACCTTTCTTTCGTCAAACAAGGAAAACTCATTGATCAGGCACTACTAGCATTAATGTACGCAGATGATATAGTGCTAATGGCCGACAACAAGGAAGATTTGCAGAGATTGATGGGCATCTGCGGTAATGAGAGAGATAGGTTAGATTTTAGATTCAGTAAGGAAAAATCAGCAGTCATGACTTTCAATGATAACGAAGGTAGTGAGCTTAGAATACAGGAGGTCACGCTAGAGATAACAGATAAGTACAAATATCTGGGCGTATGGATAAGCAATGGGACCGAGTACCTAAAGGAACACGAAATATACGTGACGACTAAGGGTAACAGGAATGCAGCAGTGATGAAAAATAGGGCACTGTGGAGTTACAATAGGTATGATGTTGTGAAAAGAATATGGAAAGGGGTCATGGTTCCTGGTCTGACGTTCGGCAATGCGGTCTTGTGCATGAGATCAGAAGTTCAAGCAATATTAGAAATTAAGCAACGTGGAATAGGTAGGCTTGCTTTAGGAGCTCACGGGAATAAACCAAATCAGGGAGTACAAGGTGATATGGGATGGACATCATTTGAGGGCAGGGAAGCTAGCAGCAAGATAAAATTTGAGAAGCGATTGAGAGAAATGGGGGAGGAGCGTTGGGCTAGGAAGGTTTTCAGCTACTTGTACATGAAGAATGTCGATACAAAACGGAGAAAGCGAACCAGGAAATTGACTGGTAAATACTTAGAAAACAGCAGGTGGCCAAACCAAAAAGAACTATCGGTTAAGAAGAAAGTGAAGGAAACGGAGACTGGCATGTGGAGAATTGGCATGATTAAGAAGTCCGCACTAGAGATCTATCGAACTTTTAAGCAGGAAATTGCCAAGGAAAGGATCTATGATAATACTCGGGGTAGTTCTCTACTGTTTGAGGCCAGTACGGGAGTATTGCGAACCAAGACATATCGGGCCAAATATGAAGGGGTAGACACAGTATGCAGTGCGTGTGGAGAGGAAGAAGAAACTGCCGAACACTTGATAATGTTCTGTAAAGGGCTTCACCCTATAGTTCAGGATGATGTAGCAGAGTTTTTCAAAGCACTGGGGTTTAGCGACAGGGAGTGCAAAATAGACTTTAAGCGGGTAGACTTAACTAGAAGGAGGTTATATGATTGGTGGCTAAAGTCAAGGCACGAGTGAAAATTAAACCCTTCACTGCAAAGTACGAATCCTCAACCTCACTATTTAAAGGGAAAAAAGGATAAATGTAATGGTTAGTTCACTAAGTATTACGGCTAGGTGGCGTTAGCCGCCGCCCGATCTAAAGGGTACAGCCCCATCCATCCATCCATCCATCCATCCATCCATCCATCCATCCATTGGTTTTGTATGGCCCGCGTGCTCGCCTCCTCGAAGTGGCTTTGAAAGAAATAGAAGTGAAGAGAAAAGAGTGTCGTGGTAACTGTATATCTCTCAGGAGGTCACCTCAATGACGCCACACGGGGCATGGGTAGTGGGGGAGAGAAAGGAATGTGAAAGAGAGAGGGAAAGAGGTGCGAATGCGCACCGCCCCCGAGCTGGGAGGAGAGAAGAAAATAAACCGCCAGTCAGGCCGGCCGGGCGAGGAGGATCCTGGCGACTACGTCTACTTCGTTCTCGTCGCTTCGTAGACACGGCGGCACGTGAAAAGTTCCTACGATCAGTTTTAAGCACGGGTGTCGATATGCTTCCAAGCCCCCTCACCTGCCTGCTCTCAACCCCGTTGAAGAACGCCCGATAGCCCCACGTCTGCCATTTATGAGCGTTAAGCATTTTCTTCGCATAAAGGTTCGGGTGGTTAACGTGCCGATTGACGTGGCCAACGCTGTGCAGTGCCGGCCGCAGAGCGTGACCAACAACGCTGCCTTCGACGTACACATCATGCGCTGGCTCGTTAACAAGCCTTTCTACAGAAATGATCTCGCCAAGAAACGTCCCATGCACCACCGATCAAGCTCCTCTACCATCATTCACTTTGTGGATATAGTTTTTTTTTTCACTGAGAACAATTTTTTGGCAACTACGTCGGCACATGGCGGTTCAAGTGACGATACTCACGAAACTCACGTCATGTCGAAAGCATTATAAGCGTTGTCCTGACCGACAGCGAAAAGAGTCAGTGCGTGGCTTGTAGATTTGGCACCGTGCCCTATTCGCATGGAAAACGAGGGCGCATGGTTTCGTTACAGTGGCTATTGTAGTTTCGTGTAGCCGCTCGCACTCTGTCTCCATAGAAACGCGACGCAACCTCTAGTCTTCACGCTCCGCGCTGCAATCGGTACGTGTGGTCAAGCCTGCATCTTGCTGCGGGACCTTCCGCGCTTTGCTTACATGCAGGGATCGGCCTTTCGAAAATATGCCACCTCTTATTAAAAATCGTAAGTTTATGACACTTCAGGAGAGGTTTAGGATAATCGCCGAAGATACCTAATGCAGAAAAAAAGGCGAATATTGCAGAGGAGCTCAACATCCTGTGCAGATGCCTGAAGGCGATTCTGAGATCGAAATACAACATAATGGATGCGCTTAAGAATGGTGCACGTGTGCAGCAAAGGACAGTGACAACGCCGGCTATGACCACATTTACCAAGCCGTTTACCGTAGGTTTCTACCGTAAAAATTGCCCCGCCGTGGTGGTCTAGTGGCTAAGGTACTCGGCTGTTGACCCGCAGATCGCGGGTTCGAATCCCGGCTGCGGCGGCTGCATTTCTGATGGAGGCAGAAATGTTGTAGGCCCGTGTGCTCAGATTTGGGTGCACGTTAAAGAACCCCAGGTGGTCGAAATTTCCGGAGTCCTCCACTACGGCGTCTCTCATAGTCATATGGTGGTTTTGGGACGTTAAATCCCACATATCATATCAATACCGTAAAAATTGTCTGGTTCTTTCACAGAACGAAAATACATTTTGGTTTTGCGCATTGCTGTGCGCATTTTTCTACTTTCGCGAGAACGAAATTATTACGAGAACGAAAAAAAATCGTTTCCCCGCTGATGTAGTAATAAAGGGGAGCAAATATTATGAGCCAGAGAAAGACTACCTCTTAGCCGTTATAGTTGCGAAAAATGTTCCTTCTTTCGTGATACCCTACCCAGTGTATTGATAACAACCCCCAAAAATTCTGGCGAATCTTGCAACCCAAGGTACCTGAAACTATCATCCTCACAGATCATAATGACATAATGATCACTGACCAAGAGTGTGCAAATGCGTTTAACGTCGCATTTTCATCTGTCTTTACTACTTAACCTGCCACTCCTTGTCCGTCACCGCCTGCACGTTTACACTCTGTCATGCCACCCATCGAATTCACCGACAATGGCATAATGCTGATATTCGAAAAACTAAAGTTATCATATGGTGGTTTTGGGACGTTAAACCCCACATATCAATCAATCAATAAAAAACTAAAGTTATCATCAGCATTCGGGGTAGACGGTCTCAATTCTAAACTGTTAAAAATTACAAAACATGTGTGTGCATCTTACTTGAAACTAATATTCGCCGAGTCTTCATCATCCTCCAGTATTCCCATCGATTGGTAGAGCGGGCAGGTCGTTCCGATTTACAAATAAGCAAATAAAAATTCACCTCTTAACTACCGTCCAATCTCTCTTACAAGTGTACCCTGCAAGGTAATGGAACATGTAATCTACACACAAATCATGCACTTCCTAGACACCGCTAGCTTCTTTCACCCTGCCCAACATGGCTTTCGCAAAGGCTTATCATGTGAGACGCAACTTGCCATCTTCTCCCATGACTTGCACATTAACCTCGACAGAAACACCCAGGTTGACGCTACTTTTCTCGATTATGCCAAAGCATTTGACAAGTTACCTCATAAACGGCTATTACTGAAACTATCCCGTTTGAACTTGCCCCCGACCATTCTAAACTGGATTGCTGAATTTCTCACTAACCGTCATCAGTCAGTGCATGTCAATAATCATACATCCGCACCTCTCCCCGTTACGTCTGGCGTCCCGCAAGGAAGTGTCCTGGGTCCCCTACTCTTCCTTATGTACATTAACGACCTTCCCCTCCATGTCTCTTCTCATATCCGTCTGTTTGCCGACGACTGTGCCATATATCACGCAATTAATAACGACTCTGACCACAGTGCCCTGCAAGACGACCTTAACAAAGTGCAACGCTGGTGTAACGACTGGCTAATGACCCTTGACCGCAATAAATGTAAAGGAATTTGTTTCACCCGCCGCCATCAGCCCTCCTATATGCCCTATAAAATCAGCCATACACCCTTAGAAAAAGTAGACTCATTCAAGTACCTTGGTGTCACCATTTCATATGATTTAGATTGGTCTGTTCATGTGTTACTGCCTCAGCTAACGGAACCTTGGGATACGTAAAACGCCATTTACGTCATGCACACCCTCACGTCAAACTACTAGCATTAAAAACACTTGTACGTCCGAAACTTGAAGTACGCATCCCCGATATGGTCCCCACATCAAGCATATCTCATAAATGCACTCGAAGCACTCCAAAATCGCGCGGCAAGATTCATTCATTCATCGTACTCATATCACACAAGCGTATCACTACTGAAGGCACGATCCGGCTTAGATTCATTGTCATCCCGGCGCCGCATTGAATCACTAATCCTTTTTCACAAGTTCTATTACAGCTCGCTTCATCAGACACCATACATCTTGGCCCCACCCCCACGCCTCTCCCTTCGTACTGGGCATCACTTACAAGTAACCCGTCCACGCAGCCGCACTACTACCTTCTCGGCCTCCTTTTTCTGCCGTTCATCGACTGAGTGGAACGGCCTGCCCCGTTCTTGGTGATATCACCTGCCCATCATCATTCGCTGAGAAGCTTAAGCACTAATTTACTCTTATGTTTATATGTGGCTACTAACTATATGCATATCTGGTTGATGTGCATAATTACAAATGTATGTATATATATTGTTTACGTATACTTTTTCTGTATGTATAATTGTGTATTATCATTATGTATATAGGTCGCCCAATTGTAACCCCACCCCTTATGTAATACCCCCCTTGAGGGGGCCTTTAAGGAAATAAAAAGTGAAGTGAAGTGAAGTGACTGTATGTTTTGCTGTGGGCACACAAGGCATATTTAAATTTTCTTGACACATTTCCCACAGAGAACTCGACTTGTTTAATGCCGCCTGCCGCTGGTTAAACTATAAAGTAGACGAACGGATGGATCAGGCTGCACGCTTGATGTACTGCGTGCGATTCCCATTGATGAGTTTGATGGAGCTGAGCCACTGTGTCGAAGCAAAGACTCCACCTGGCATTCAAGACGTTAACAATGTTCGCATCATGATCCTCAGTGCTGTGTGGTGAGAGCGCTGTTTTCTTTTCTGTAGGCTGTGCTGAAGCGGGTGTCATTGACACTGCATTGTGATTTGGGTTTTGACATTGCAATTGTTCTCAGCCATCTAATGATGATCTGTCTTTCATATCCAGCTTCTGGGTTGCCAGAACTGCTGGAAAAGAAGCGGAAGTTGGGCACCTAGCTCGCACGCCTCGTCACTATATTACAGAAGTTCCTGGGGTGCGTAACCTTGTTGCATGCATCTTATGGAATTTCATTGTTTTACGGACAGAGCAGTATACGCACGCAACATTGAAAAAAGAGTGACACTTTTGCTGTTAACTGCAACCCATATTTGAGCTTTTTGGCGCATTTCGGCCTCGTATGTGCGAAAGAAAAAAAAACTACACGGATTTTCGGCACTGGCATAAATCATGATGAAAGCTATATAGCTGAGGTGCTGTGTGGCATCTCGAAGCCTTGCCATTAAAAAATTAAGAAAAATATATGCACTAGTCCCGTGACAGGCAAGCGCTACTATTGGTCGGCTCACTTTGGTTGCGTTTGCTGCTGAGGTACAGTCCTACTAAGCATGCACTGTGCACTGAACCCCGGAGAACGGGAGGGGTGGCGTCAAAGGAGTTCCACGGCTTATTTATTTATTTATTTATTTATTTATTTATTTATTTATTTATTTATTTATTTATTAGAATACCCTCAGGGCCCGTAGGGCATTACAGAGGGGGTGGGTACAACATTTTATAACACACAAAGGAATAGAGACAAGAAAAAAAGACAAAGAAAAGAAACAAGTGTCAGATGCGCAAATCACGAAGGCAACATAAATCAACTAAAAATGTATAAGTAAGAATTCAAGCACATACAAGACAAAGATAGATAATGGAAACTGCGTATAGTTACAAACATTGCTGAGAAATTGCAGTCTTGAATAACACCTGGTTGCGCTTACCTCGGCTTGCCGAGGTAAGCGCAACCATGAAGCTTTCGTACCACGTATTTTTTTTTTTTCAACGTTTGCTTTAAAGGGAAGTGTGTGCTTGAAGGTATAGATTTAATTTTCGCCAAACAGTTCAGTAGCGTTTCTTGTTATTGCACAATTTAGAACAGACCGGCCGCCGACACATAGGTACATGCGCATTCCGTATGATGTAGGCTGTTCAGCGTTGAGGAATGACTTAATTTGAACTACATGACAAATTCCACGGAAATCTGCAGAACACTTTCGATAAAAATCGCTTCCGTGCTGAAAACTTATACAGGCATGTAAGCACAGCATACATTATAGCGAGGCACTAAAAGAGTTTTACACCGTCTCCCTCTAAAGGGAGATGGTGTAATGGAGATGGTGGCGCTTAAGGGAGGTGGCCTAAAGGAAGGTGGTGCAGGGAAGAGCGTAGAAAAGTAGAGAGAGGGGAAGGAAATGCGCGTGCGCAATGGGATGTAAACGAATGTAACTGAATGTAGGAACAGCGCGGCCTAGAACTACGGAAGAAAAAAAAACAAGGGCAGAAAAGAGCGCTGTACAGAAAAGAGTGGTGTAAACGCCACGGGGAGGAATGGTGAGAGAGAGGGGGGAGCGAGCGTACGCTAGCAGAAGCTGCCTGCGTCGGCGTAGCGAGGCAAGAGAGGGGGAGCATAACAGAGGAGAGGGGAAGTTGACGCGCATGCGCAGTAAAGGCTCATTCACACCGAAGGCGGCGCGACTAAGCGGCCAAGCGGGATTTTCGAAGCGCCGAGGCTGCGAGTGTGCCACACCACCTTCGGTGTAAATGAGACCTTAGTGTGGTCATGCCGCACACTGGATCGAGCTCGACCTTAAGCTGCTTCCCATCTAAAAGTGAGATTTAAAAAGCGAGAGAGCACCATGGTGCGTACTCTTACTCGTAGACTTCAATGCGCATGCGTCTCTCAGCAATCCCTTCATTCGCTGTTCAGTGAGTTAGGTAGCTAGGTTATAAACCTTATTAAGGGTCCAGCGAGAAATTACTGACCCAGACTATAGGCCTCCAGAGGCTGTCATCTGGGGAACATCATGTGAGGTCCTCAGTGATGGTGCTGGCTCGCTCAACAACCATGAGTTAGCCGACTGGATGTGGGCTGAGAAAGGCTGCTCACCACCACATAGCCAGTAGTCCCTTCGTGGGGAAGTCCCAAGGTACTATACGGGAACCATGTCGGCTGTCTCGTGTCCGCACCAGCCTAGGGAGCGGCCCAGTCTATGCAAATGCCGGAAATTTGTGATCAACATATCGCTGATTTTAATCCACAAGATCGCAGTGGCTGATGGGATGTGCGTCCCATATAAAGGAGCATATATCTGATTGAGAGGTCTGATTGAGAGCTAATTAAAATGAGTATAGCTGATTGATGAGGAGAACGCTGCCCGCGTTCTCCTCATCGGTGCTTATGTGCTCGGGGCCTTTGTGTGTTCTGCAATAAAAGAAAAATAATCTCGAAAGTTCCGAAGCGGATTACGTATAGTTCTTGGAAATGCAGCAATAACACTGACGGGCATAGCCGTGGCTTGAGGGGATGTGGAGGGGGTTGCAACTTCCCACCTTTACCACCGGAAAGCAGAAGTTGAAAAGCACGTCATCGCTACATTTTTTGTTTTACCTCTTGGACTCGATCGACGCAAGCAGGGGGAGCGGGGTTGTTACGCTGGGGTGTTAACTGACTCTTCTTAATGGAGAACCCTGCACACGCCTTTGCTGACACGCAAACAAAAGCAGGCAGCGTTTTCGAACGTTGGTAAGCATGTACACACCGGAAGACCGCTTAGTCCTGTGCACTTAGCATTTGCGAGCGTGTAAGTTTCATGCATATTACCCCAGGTATACCTTATAAACGACCACTTCAAATTTAAATGTTCCGCGCTACAGTAAGGCATCGTACTTTGATGAGTTACGCTCTCGTTTCAATACCAGTGCGTATTTTTACTTTTGTGCCGTCTTACCGCCCGTATAGGTGCCCGGAAGTAAGGAGCTGCAGTCGTCGGACGAGGCCAGGGAAGTGGAACTGCCGTCACTAATTTCTGTGACGCTGGGAGCGGCGAAGGCTCGTTTGCTGCCGACTAGCAACCTTATCTCTCGAGCGTGCACTCGAGAACCCTGTGTTGAACATCTACAGGAGTCGAGGCACTTGCCCAGTCCCGATCACGAAACGGAACAAGTCAGGAGCTTATCAGTTCTGTCCTTGACAGCCGAGTCTGACAGTTCCGTTGACAGTCTTGCACCGACTGTGTGCGAGTCTACCTTCAACGACACATCCTCGCTCGATGCTCAGGCGTCACGTCCAACTACACAGGAGAGCAACGGAGACACTGTGGTTCATGACTCAAAAAGCTTTTTTTCTCAAACTGACTCCTGCTACCGCAGTGAAGAGAAAGATAAGTTGTACTTCGAGTATGTTGACATCGACAGACTAACTATGCACAGTGACGGTGATAGAGTTCGTACAAATGAACTGGAAAGTATGAAGGCACGTTATCTGCTTGGAGGTCAAACAGCCGACCAGCATGAAGACCTGATTAGGCAGTCGTCAACGCTTTCCGAGCATCTGGAAATGGATTTTTTTGTAGTTAGCCCAAATTCACCTCAGGGCTCGACAGAACCACTGGCATCTATTTCTGTGCAAACGGATCATATCTTCAGCGAAACTCCAGGCAAGGTAGGTTGGTGCATTAAGTGTACCTCACAGAAATCAGCATATATCACGTGTCCCCTAACGTGAATCTTGGCAGCAACTATATCTATACAGCTAGCTATCCGAAGGTATTGGTGTGCTAGCATATGGTGCAGGTATCTTTCACCTAAATTTGCTACTTTGCATGTTATCGGACCAATTTCAGATGTCAGGTTTTATTGGTACGAATACAAGAATGTAACATGTGTTTAGTATACAAAAGGAGGTCCCAAAGTCAAAGACTGTATCGGGAATCGATGAAATACATGCAAAATAATCGCTTTTAGTTTTCAGACTCATTGCTTTGGAGCTTCTTGCAGCACACACTTGCTCGTTTATCGGTTGCTCCTATCCAGAAAACTGTTTTTCAGCGAGGTTCATTGGGTACACAAAAGGTGCAAGTGCCATTTTCCATCTAAGGAATTTCGTGTTATTAAAAGAACAATATTGCAGATGTTTTGACTATTTCACACAAGATTCTGGCTCTTTGACCTTTATTAGCACTTACACTATCCGTAAGTAAGAATATTGAAATATGACCGCTCGAAATTTACGCCGTGCATGTGGTCAACTAATGAGTGACACGGCGAAAAGGCTAAATGTTGAGCTCGAACTGGCTGACCCGCATTAGCCTTTTTGTAAAAGGCAATATACAGCAGAAAATCTGGGATGCAAACCAGACTGATAAGAATTTCGTTCTCCTACGAAATTGTAACATCTAACGTGCTTACGTTCATAGTACGCAAATTTTTCCTTCGTGCCCAGTCGAATACATAAGCGTTGCAATAGTTTTAATTTCTCACGCGTCGGACGTGCTTCCAGGTGCGTTACACTTGGTACCAATTGTTCCGACATTGCTGCCGCTGGAGAAGCTGGTCTTCCATGCCGATGAATTTTGCACATGTTGGCTAGATCGTTTCTTTTATCCTTCAAGAAACTCGTAATATTTCGCATTTTTTCTTGCTTGAACTTTCAGGATGCTGAGCCAGGCACATTGTTCCTGATTGGTGGAGTTGAAGTGGACGAAAGCCCGTCGGAGTGCCCGATACTAAGCTACAACATCAAAGGAAATGCTTGGAACCAGACAAAAACGCTTCCAGTTCACCGCTATGGGCACAAAGCTGTTTTTTTAGATGGCTACATATACATCATAGGCAAGTTTTCCCATAACACCACTTACCCCCGTCACAATGTAGTCATCGTGAGCGAGATGTATTTTTTCTCCAGGTGGTTTTGAAAACTTCAGTCCGATGAACCTTGAGAAAGCTGCGAGTCGATCGTGCTTTTGGTTCGAGGTGAGCTCTGGCAGGTGGGGGATCATGGCCCCCCTGAACAACCCGAGAGCGTATCATGGCCTTGCAGTCCTGGACGACAATATTTACGTCGTCGGCGGAGTGGACAGTGCAAACAGGTTAGCCGAAATCTGCCAAAGCACAGTGACTTCGAATAATTAGGGATCTTGTCCTGCGGTAGCCCATCACAACCCAGCTCGCAAACCGCATGCGTTCTCTCGATATAGTAATATTTAAAGCGCTTAAACAGACAAGAAACGAAAGACATAGTTATACAGACAAATAATCACCTAACTAAAGTTTATTCCCTGAAACGTTTCTTGTCTGTTTACATGCTCTGAATACCACTATGTTCAAGTGCGAACTCGCCCTAATTTCAGTGCTTTTAAACAAGATTTCTCTCGAGAGAACTGGCTCGTTTTTCACTTGAATTTCCGACAAAGCTCTCGATTTTGAAATACTAGGAGCAAGCACGTCTGTAGCGGAAACGATAAGAACGTCTGTAGCCGAACGCATGTAGCCGAAACGATAATTGATAACGTATACAAAGAGAAAGACAATATCACCTCCATTAGTAAACTGCCCTTCTGTAACGTCAAAAAGCACTATAGTCTTACCACGAGGAAAGGCTTTTAAAGTCAGAAAAACCACTAGAATGGAAGGTCTGTATCTTTTGGCGTACGGTTTTTTTCCTCGTAATTTATCACCTAACAAACGCTTTTCGTTTCTTCATTCTTAAGAACTAAACATCGAATCCCAGCTGCGGCGGCTGCATTTCCGATGGAGGCGCAAATGTTGTAGGCCCATGTGCTCAGATATGGGTGCACGTTAAAGAACCCCAGGTGGTCACAATTTCCGTAGCCCTCCACTACGGCGTCTCATAATCGTATGGTGGTTTTGGGACGTTAAACCCCACAAAACAATCAATCAAGAACTGAACATATATCCCTTCCAAAACTATTTTGTTTTTTTTATTTACGCTTATCGAATAAAGTTCAAGCTAGCAAGACTTCAGTGTATAGTGAACAAACTTAGCCTTGTTGATGTAAACTGGTATTTGACCAAACAGCGCAAATTGTGTGAAAACTAAGACAGTAGCTCCTGTGTGCACCTACAGTGGTTCTGATATTTTGTGTAGCCATTTGTCAAGTGTCATTGTAACATTTCGTTTATTAGTAGTACAAGTCGTGTTTAAGTGCTTGTGTGTCACAGTTGTACCTTTGCTGTCGATTCGCTCACGACTTTCTTTGCGCCCGTGCTAGGTGAAATTAACGGCACTTTGTGCTTTTGTTTTATCGCTCTGTTCAGCATGTAAAAGAAGCTACAAAAATTTAAAAGCTGCTTGCATGGTATATGAGGCCTGTTTTTTTTTTTTAAATACAACTCAACCACGTACAATATTATTGCGCGCTGATATGTGCTTTCAGGCTTTTGAGCTGCCTTGAACGCTACGACAAAGAGGCTGATGAGTGGACGAAGCTCAGCGCCGAGCTTTATTCTCCGAGAATGGCCATGGGTTTCTGTGGCCACAGGCGAAAGCTGTGGGTGGCCGGTGGCATTGTACAAATTGGCCGGAGGACGTGTTCCACTGCCTACGTAGAAGTCTACGATCCTAAAGAAGAGAGGTAAGGCTGCCCTCTGTGCAGTCTTTAAATTTCGGATAACTGGCTCTCAAAGATTGTTGTTACTTCCCAGCAGCTAAACGCTTTATTTCAAGCTCTAAACAATGCAAGGAAATAGACGGTGGCACTTGACAAACCGGGTTCTTTAATAGTGTAAAAAAATTTCTCTCTTTGAAAAATTTTAGAACTAGAATTAAGCTTGCATGGCCTGCAGGTTGGGAGAGTGCATGCCCTATCTTGGGAACCGCGGCATAATCATGAATCCGGATCAGGTTCGGCTTTGCTGCAGTAGCGATAATCTCGCAAAAAGTAAATTTTGCGTTCATGGTACGCGCACTCGCGCACTCCGTTGTTTCAGGGCCGTTCCTGAGAATTGAATATCTGCTTTCTACTGCAGCTAAATGCGCTCGTTTTTCTCGCTTGCATAGGCAGTACTTATTTTCAGTGAAGTCTGCGTTTCACTGGAAATCTGTCGGTGATTTATTCAACTCATTTTCGGCGTTTTCCTGTGACAAGCGCCAAAAGAAGCACAACGGATGGAGAAGGGGGATGGAGCAGGTGGATCTTCAGCAGGCTAGAATGACCCCCCCCCCCCCCCCCCCATAAGGCTAGACCCTATGCACCTTTATGGTTGCATCTTAGGAAAATTTGTGAGCGACCTCGGTACAAGACACGAGGAAAACCTCACTCGCCTTTCAAATGAGCCATCGTCCAGGAATAAATGGTATCCAACGCTAGCATGATACCGTGTTTAATTTACTCCGGTGCCACTGTTCTTTCCACATGTCACCGCACCGCGTTCCCTTGGTGCATGTCGTGCGAAGCTTATTCATCTTCACGGCAGGTGGTTCTTCGCGGTGAACTTCCTCCCTTCGCCGCGGAGTTGCTTGACGCTGGTGGAGTGCGACGATGAACTGTACGCCGTGGGCGGCCTCCTCAGCCACCGTTCCGGCAGAAGACGCATCTTCACCACGGTCGAGGACACGCTCGTGTTCGTGGATCAGCGCAACACGTGGGTGAACCGGGCGCCCATGCCTGACACCCGACACAGCACCGTGGCCGTCGCTCATGGTGAGGGCACTTACATGCGCATCCGAACCCCAGCACTGCTGCTTTTGTAAAGGCATTGTATTGGTGCAGCACTCAGTGTGCATACCATTGCAGCAGTGGTTTAAGGTTGGGGCTTGAACTAATTTTTTTTATCCCGGTTCTCATGCGTTATCAAGGCTCGTTTTTTTTTTTTGTTGCACACTAGCTTACTAAAAACCCGCACACATTGAAGTCAAGGAAGGTATAAGGAAGGGTATTTGTGAGATTTTGATTATATGTGAATAAACTGAAGTGGACCAAAAAACAACCTGCCACTGGTAGGGACCAAAGCTATATAACTTGCGTGTTAACGGCACGCGCGTTATCAGTGTGACATAGCATCACTGATACAGGAAATACATGTAGCGAGCGTGGTTTTCAATAAAGGAAACCAAACAAGTTATACGTGTTCTTTGCCGCAAGGCGCTACACCAGTTCAAGTACAAGCAAGGCATAGTGGAAACATTGTGTGTAAAACGGCGCAGCTGCTTTTAATCGTGTCATGAAATAAAGACTCCACCACAAAAATCTTGTTGAAAAAAATGATTATGCGTGCTGCGTGAGCGAAAAGATTTTGAGGAAGACAATTCCCATCATTATTTTGCACTTGTACCTTTAATGAAATTCTGACTTTGAAATCTGGATATATATATATATATATATATATATATATATATATATATATATATATATATATATATATATATATATATATATATATATTGCTAAGAGTCTCCCCATCGCTACTTTCTTTTAACACTCGCACTTCTTTCACTGGTGATAGAATAGCACGCATGTTCTTCTCGCGCTCCTCAGCAATGCTTCCTGCATTTTATAGCATTCATAATATACAACAGTATCCATATGACAGTATATACAGTAATATAAATGAATGGCACTCAATCTCTGCAAGAGAAAGGTATACCAGGGTGCCCCAACTACCTAGCCAGACTTCAAAAATATGCGTGTTGGCGACTATTGTATTGAGTAAATCGCACCCTTTTTCGCATTCAGATTCATTGCATAATTAGGCATAATTATCTAACTTTTCAGGCACTGACGTAGGGCGAAAAATTCCACTTAGAAATCCGTAGATCGGCATGCAAAACGTCCGGTTTGAGAGTTTCTAACTTTATATCAGTTATGTATTTTTTCTCTTTAGTATAAATTTGGAAATGCGCACGAAATACAATAACAAATAAACATGGCAAGCCCGACTGATTGATTGATATGTGGGGTTTAACGTCCCAAAACCACTATATGATTATGACAGACGCCGTAGTGGAGGGCTCCGGAAATTTAGACCACCTGGGGTTCATTAACGTGCACTCAAATCTGAGTACACGGGCCTAGAACATTTCCGCCTCCATCGGAAATGCAGCCGCCGCAGCCGGGATTCGAACCCGCGACCTGCGGTTCAGCAGCCGAGTACCTTAGCCACTAGACCTCCGCGGCGGGGCAAAAAACATGGCAAGCCCACTTGACGCGCCTATGTGCGTCGTGATTCCGCGTGCTTATCACCATAGCATTTCTTTTGGCCTGGTGTGCTGCCTCGACAGGGCAGCGTGGAGGACTGTGTGACGATGCACATTTTGGCAAAGGGCAACAAAGCTTCGAGCCACTCAGTCTGCTTAACGCTGTCATGAAACGTCACCGCGGAAGCATTTTTGCACGTGGAACGTTAGGGAGCGCTGCAATCACGGCGTGCCTAGGCGTGCAGGCGGGCATATCACGTGGTATTGTTTTACATTTCTCGGGCATCTGTAGTACGTAGAACAACACTAAAGATGAACGGATGTAAAGTTATTAACTGTCTAATCATATGGTTTCCAAACCGATCTACAGTTTTTATAGGATTTCTGGCTAACTTCATTGCTTCAATTGTTAATTAACCATGATTAATTAGACAAGCGGGAAGCAAACTAGTGGGGCTTACTCCATGCAATACAAAACATCTCAGTTCGCGTCGTCATAGAGTGCGTCCACATAAATTTAAACTCTGGCTAAAGATAGCTGAGGAACCCCGTATAACAGCTACATCTTACCTGTATACTTACCTACGGGACAGTAACTATAATGCCCATAGGAAGGCGCTGCGCGTATATGGTGAATAAATGAATGAATAAATAAATAAACCTGGGGGCCTAAAAGGAGGGATCAAACTTAAATTGAGGGCGACTCAACGAGCCGTGGAAAAAAAAAAATTAGATGTAACCTTGACGGACAAGAACAGAGCATGCGTGTCAGTGAGAAAACGACATCTTAGTCGAAATGGGCATGGGCAAGCCATGTAGCATGAAGGCGAGGTAACCGCTGGTCATTAGGAGTGACAGACTGTATTCCAAGAAAAGGCAAGCCTAGAAAACTATAGGCGCATGAGATTAAAGAGTTTGTGGGGATAATGTGACATCTGCAAGCACAGGCTAAAGCCCCTCCATGCGTTTTCTGCCGGCTAGGTTGATTGATTGATTGATTGATTGATTTGTGGGGTTTAACGTCCCAAAACCACCATATGATTATGAGAGACGCCGTAGTGGAGGACTCCGGAAATTTTGACCACCTGGGGTTCTTTGACGTGCACCAAAACCTGAGCACACGGGCCTACGACATTTCCGCCTCCATCGGAAATGTGCCGGCTATAGGTGGCAGTAGACGCAATGGAGGGCCTGTATCGAGCAGCGAAACATTGGACAGGTCTATGCCCCGCAGTGGGCGTGGTCAAGCTGACGATGCTAGTGCGTGTGGTTGGCCAACACCGTCCCTTGCTTCTCCAGACGGCATGATCCTAATCATCGGAGGTCGGCAAGCGGAGAGACCAGACTTCCACTTCGACAACATCCTGGCATACGACACGAAGGCGAACAAGTGGATCCTGCTCGCAAACCTGCCGAGGAGTGTGGTCGACTACCACTGCGTGCTGGCGCCACCCGAAGAGAACTCTGAAAGCTTGCGAGAGGTCCTGACTAGCCGCGGCGACCACAGGTCGACAGAAAAGGTGGCCGAAAAATTCAGAGTTGCAGCTCCGGACGTGAAGTCCTACTCTCAGGGAGACATTGCTATCGCGCCGCAATACAAGTAGCTCGCCTTCTCGAGGCGCGTGCCTAAATTCTGCGGAATAAATGATTTGGCTTAAGCAGCTCATGTTTGTAGCATGCTTCCGGTGAAGTCAAACTGTTTTGATGGCAAGTTGGTATAACTGCTGAAGCTAAAATAAATATCTTTTCTATGCCAAGAAATTACCTTTATAGCTTCACGTGACCATGTGCATCGCGAGGAGGCTCTCTCAGATCATCAGCAAATTCAGTGTCGTGGTAGCTTTCGGGGTCGCTATGTTACAATTTCGCAGGATCGAAAAATCTTTTTCGTGATATTAAGAATTTCTTGATCTAACAAAATAATTTGGGCGCAAGCATACTTTGTTAAACAGAATTTCAACTGTATCACGTGGCTTAACTGTAATCAGGGAGAGCATGAACCATTGTAAATTTGGCTACATTTTATGTGATTGCGTGACTGGAACAAATTCAAGCCTTGCCTGACTGATAAATAAAGAGAAACGAAAACATGCTCTATATGAACGCAAGCAGTTTATTAAAGATGAAAAAAAAAAGCCTTTTCTCATGAACTGAATTTTTTAGCCATCTTTCTTTACGCACAGTTGCTCTTTGAAATTAGCAGCCAACAAAGTATTCAGAACATTTTTCTTAAGAGCATTCATCTTTAAACACACGCGCACAAAAAGGTACCCCTTTAGGACTGCTTCAACTGGTGAGTATTCTTGAGATTGTACTCTTCAAGCAGGATACTTGGAGGGATCATAACTTCGGTTGCACAGCACCACTCCCTGTAATGAAAAAAAAAAAAGATCACAGCACAGAATAATCGACGTTCATTTTCACACGGAAATCATTTGCGAATGTAACAGGATGAAATTTGGCACGTTGTTTTTTTTTTCCATCGCGCGGCTTATTTTTAAAAAGGTTTATTCCATGAGCGCACTGCATTAATGACATCTGCATTAATGACAACGTGGTTTATTTCGACGTTTCGGCCGGGAGTCTGGCCTTCATCAGGATTGATGGTACAGTTTGTTGGTGTTCAGCTTTATACAATCTCAAATCAGAGGGGGAAAGAGAAAAAAAAGTAAAAGAAAAAAAGAAGGAAAAAATAGAAAGAGTATAAGGTGGACTCCCCCGGGGCGCCCCCTTCCACTCTTCCTTCCACTTCCCCCTCCATCTCTCTCCCCTTTCTGCCTTTCACCATTCTGCTCTCTGCGGTCTGTGTAAGCTTCCTTTCACTAACGCATTCTTCCCGACCAGACGGTGCCTCCTGGCTCTGGTGGTCCGGTGTGGGGCAAAAAGAGCTTTTTTAAAAAGTTTAAGCCTTTAACTACTCAGCGCCCGTCGACATTTCGTCGTAGAAAGAGGGGTGCCGCGTATTGCGGCAGAGGCTGGTAAGCGGGCGCAATGCGAATTCCTTGCCCGCCTCTGGATTACGCGTGCAGTAGGGGCCTCCCAACTGTGTACAGGGTTGCTGTTGGGCATGTATATATATATATATATATATATATATATATATATATATATATATATATATATATATATATATATATATATATATATATATATATATATATATATATATATATAATGAAATCTAACAGACAATAATGCCAAAGAAAGTATAGGGGAGGTTATTAGACCAAATTGTAAGGTAAATGTGAAGAAAGAAAAGTGGGTGAAAAGATAACTCGCCACAGGCAGGAACCGAACCTGCGACCTTCGAATAACATCGAACGCATTATTCGACTTTTCATTGTCGAACGTTCATTGCCGAACGTCAGACGTGTCTGACGTTTGGCAATGCGGTCTTGTGCATGAAATCAGAAGTTCAAGCAAGATTAGAAATGAAGCAACGTGGAATAGGCAGGCTTGCCTTAAGAGCTCACGGGAATACACCAAAGCAGGGAGTACAAGCTGATATGGGATGGACATCATTTGAGGGCAGGGAAGCTAGCAGCAAGATAAAATTTGAGAAGTGATTGAGAGAAATGGGAGAGGAGCGTTGGGCTAGGAAGGTTTTCAGCTACTTGTACATAAAGAATGTCGATACAAAATGGAGGAAGCGAACAAGGAAATTGACGGGCAAATACTTGAAAAACGGCTAGGGGCCAAACCAAAAAGAGTTATCGGTTAAGAAGAAGGTGAAGGAAGCTGAGACCGATATGTGGAGAGTTGGCATGATTAAGGAGTCCGCGCTAAAGATCTATCGAACTTTTAAGCAGGAAATTGTCAAGGAAAGGATCTATGATCATACTCGAGGTAGTTGTCTACTGTTTGAGGCGAGGACGGGAGTATTGCGAACTAAGACCTATCGGGCCAAATACGAAGGGGTATACACGGTATGCAGTGCGTGTGGAGAGGAGGAGGAAACTGCCGAACGCTTGATAATGTTCTGTAAAGGGCTTCGCCCTATAGTTCAGGATGATGGCGCTGAGTTTTGCAAAGCACTGGGGTTTAGGGACAGGGAGGGCAAAATAGACGTTAAGTGGGTAGAAATAACTAGAAGGAGGTTATATGATTGGTGGCTAAAATCAAGGTACGAGTGAAAATTAAACCCTTCACTGCAAAGTACGCGTCCTCAACCTCACTATTTAAGGGGAAAATGAAAGATAATTATATTTGTTGGTTCACTAAGTCTTACGGCTAGGTGGCGTTAGCTGCCGCCCGATTTAAAGGGCACAGCCACGTCCGTCCGTCCTACCGACCGACCGACCGACCAACCAATCATTGCGAACGAAGACCGCAATGATTACAGTGACCTTTGTACGCCCGGTAACTACAGCAGAATCGTTTCACGTAAAGCTCCATGCCAGCCAAGGCGTTCAATCCTCCCCTCCTTGTCACCGCGCGATAAGAGCGGGCGAGAGAGCGTAGCGTCCTTGCGTCTTGGACAAACATCCCGCGACAACATACCAAATGGCAGGCTATATAGGCCTAATCGGCGTTGGATGCGTTTCAGAAGCGGTCGCGTGCTATGTATAAGTTGCGGTTTGGTACGGAACCAACGAAACTCTTTGCAGTGGTTGCACTGAACGGGAAGGAATACATGTTAATGAAAACGAGGGTGGCACCTGTAGCGCTCAAATGGCGGTTCGCGATTCAATTGCGATGTCTTGAAATCGAGTACGTGCCCGTGAAATCGAATGATAGGCGTCTGTCAGCGCATGAAATTCCGGTCTTGATTCGACATAGTTTCTGTGCGACGCGCATAATCGAAGCAGTCTCAGAAGTAGTCGGGAAATTTTCACGGTGGTGCTTTCTTTCATTAGGCCCCCTCCCCCTGCCCTTTCGCGTTCATTTCGTTGGCAACGCGTATATTTGGACGTCAATTTTTTAAATTTTAAATTTATATGCTTGTAAGCACCACGCATCGCATGCATGCTTCGATTCTCGGACACTCGAAGATGCTAATCACGTTTTGCGCAAGTGCGGTCCTTGAAAAAGGTTGTTTTGGTTATAGTGTGGTACCACTTATAGCGCGGATATTCGAGACTTCAGTGACTTACGTTATAAGTGGTCTATACTGTGGTACTATTGATCCACCTCATCTCTTACCATCATCTTCGTCTGAGACGAGACGCTTTTCTTCGTAATTCAAGAACGCCTTTGTGTGTCGCTTTTCTCACTTTCATGTTCCTCTTTTTGTCATACGCAGCTGCTCATTTGATTGATTTTACTTGCTGCCCTTTCCTACAGCAGTTGCAAAACATGACGGGGTTTGGCCGAAATTAGTCCTTGAAACATTACGCAAATCCCCAATTTTTCCTTTAATAACAGTAATTATGTTAAATAAAATGACAACGTTAACGTAAGTGTTCGACATGTGTGTATTTCTTCTTGCTTGCTTGCTACTGTTCTTTATTTTTGGTGAGCTCGATATCAAGACCTTTCTGTAAGTGCTCCAGGATGAGAGAGCTCTATATGACAGTGGATGACGAGGAAAGCAACCCAAAAAAGCCATTGCTGATGTGACGTCGAGTTCAATAGCCAAAAACGATCATGGCTAGCTCAAACATCACAAAGCCGTGATCAATTCATAGGCGGAGACAAATTGTTTTTTTTTTTCTGAACGCATCACGGAAAAATCATAATAAAGCCCATGATGATACCTGCAAAATTTATGAAACAAAGTTCTGGCACAGAAGTGACAAAAACATTTCTTTTGTCGCAAAATATAATATTTCAATTTTATAGTCATTTCGACTTCACATTCTCGCTAAAATACTTTTGCTGGTGTCTAATTGCAATAAGCTTGCATATTCTCTAATTGTGTCAATACTTGGGAATCAGTAGTTTAGTGATTGATTTGATTGATGATTGATTGATATGTGGGGTGTAATGTCCCAAAACCATCATATAATTATGAGAGACGCCGTAGCGGCGGGTTCCGGAAATTTGGACTACCTGGTGTTCTTTAACGTGCACCCAAATCTGAGCACACAGGCCTGCACCATTTCCGCCTCCATCGGAAATGCAGCCGCCGCAGCCGGGATTCGATCCCGTCACTTGCGGATGAGCAGCCGAGTACCTCAGTATTTTAGTAAGCACATGTTGAGCATGCACATGTACATTTGTACCATACAAAGCGCTGCTATAGAGTCCTATAAATGTTTCAGATAATGTCATATAGTATCGCATAAAGAAAGAACTAAGAGATCGCAGTGAAGAAATCAGGCATTCGGAAGGACAGCCTCCACTCACACATTGTCGAATTGATTGATTGATTTGTGGGGTTTAACGTCCCAAAACCACCATTTGATTATGAGAGACGCCGTAGTGAAGGGCTCCGGGAATTTTGACCACCTGGGGTTCTTTAACGTGCACCCAAATCTGAGTACACGGGCCTACAACATTTCCGCCTCCATCGGAAATGCAGCCGCCGCAGCCGGGAATCGAACCCGCGACCTGCGGGTCAGCAGCCGAGTACCTTAGTCACTAGACCACCGCGGCGGGGCCACACATTGTCGAATTATATATGGACATTTACGCGAGCCAAATCAACAGAACACTGAAAATCGGTTCACTATACGCTTAACGAGCACAAGTGATATCGAGAAGTAATTGATACTTACGCGTTTCCTTCTGACGCTAGTGGCAAGTTGTGCACGTCGGGTGGCATTTGACGCCGTTGACGTTGCATCTGCAACCACCGCTTGTGTCGCCGACGCCCTGTGAAGAAGGAGTGAGCAAGCTGAAATGGTTGGCTACATAGTGCCCCATGTAGCAATCATCGTCCGCAGACATTACAAGCTACATCTACACGATCGAAGGAGCTCACGAAGAGATCGACATTTCGGTGGATTAGGCTGATTACTCTGACGCATGCGACTGTTGTGAAGGGGCAGACGATACGTCACTAACTTAAACATCTGAAATTAACGAAATGTTTGTGCTGAGTTCGTGAACATCTAATAATAATAATAATAATAATAATAATAATAATAATAATAATAATAATAATAATAATAATAATCTGGGGATTAACGTCCCAAAATTCACGAACGTGAACCACGCTGACCCCCACCGTTGAACTGTTTTACACGCAAGGTACCACACCTCCTTGATCAATGTTGTACGTATGCGTCACAGTGTGCTCCGTAATGCGTTGTAACTTGATTCGTGGCTGCGCTAAAAAAAATGGACAAAACAAGAGACGTACGCTCGTCGTGTGTATGCCCCCTCTATTGTCCATATTTTTTTTATCACAGCCATGAATCAAGTTACAAATTTGAACCAACTGGCCCAAGTGAAAGCGTTACTGCATAACTCAGCATTGTAGGCTAATGCCCGAGTGTAGACGGTCACTGTGGTAACCATCTACACGTGCTAGCAACAATCCTAGCAAGTCAAAGCCCGGCTAGTCTTTCCTCAATTGTGCAACTAGGAATACTTCCGAAGATCAGGGGCGTAGCCAGAAATTTTTTTCGGGGAGGTTCAATCATACTTTATATCATAATAATCATCATCATCATCATCATCATCATCATCATCATCATCATCATCATCATCATCATCATCATCATCAGCCTGCCCACTACAGGACAAAGGCCCCTCCCATGTTCCACCAGTTAACTCGGTCCTGTGCTTGCTGCTGCCAATTGATACCCGCAAACTTCCTAATCTCATCTCCCCACCTAACTTTCTGTCTCCACACCACCCATTTGCCTTCTCTTGGAATCCATTCAGTCACCCTTAATGACCAGTGGTTATCCCGCCTACGCGCTACACTCTTCTTGATTTCAACTATGATATCCTTAACACCGGTTTTTTCCCTGACCCACTCTGTTCTCCTCTTGTCTCTTAAGGTTACATCCGTAATTTTCTTTTCTATTGCTCTCTGCGTCATCCTCAACTTAAGTTGAACCTTCTTTGTAATCCTCCAGGTTTCTGCTCCAGGTTTCCGTAGGTAAGCACCGGCAAGATGCAGCAGTTATATATCTTCCTCTTGAGGGTTAATGGCAGATTGCCATTCATAATTTAGGAATGCTTGCTGAATGTGCTCCAACCCATTCTTATTCTTCTAGTTACTTCTATCTCGTGGTTCGGCTCCACGGTTACTACCTGTCCTATAGGTATACGTACTCTTTTGCAACTTCGAGTGAACTGCTACCTATCTTGAAGCGCTGTTATCTTCCGAGGTTATTGTACATTACTTTTGCTTTCTGCAGATTAATGTTAAGACCTACCTTTCTGCTCTTCTTGTCTAATTCAGTAATCATGAACTGCAATTCATCCCCTAAGTTACTCAGCAGTGCAATGTCATCGGCGAAATGCAGGTTACTAAGGCACTCTCCCTTAGTTTTTATTCCTAACTGCTTAAATTCTAGGCCCGTGAAAACCTCCAGTAAGCCCGTGGTAAGCATGTATACAACTCTTACTTTATATATGTGCGTGAAAACGTAAACTTTCGGGGCGGGGGGGGGGGGGGTCATCCTACTTTTTGGCTATGCCCCTGCTAAATGTCAATGGCGTTCCACGTATAGTTTACACTTCTTTTAAGGTAGTTGCAATGAGTGCGAAGTTGTGAAATACTTTGCAATAGCTGCGAATAACAGCGGAAAAACCAGCCGGCTTCTCCTGTGCAAGAAAAAATGTCGCAGCAGATTCAATGCGCCCCTGTGAACGCGAAACGCTTCGGTATCTTCGTATTTCACGCAATGTTCATACGCGCACAATACGGCGTCTTCCTGGGTTTCCTTCCACCCATATTCTGTGAAAGGGACATTGATGTACAGGATTTCGACCATATCAGACCAAACTCGTCTCAAAGGCCTTCGTCAGCTATGCTAACAGGGAAATGAAATGCAGACCTGAAGGAAATTCAGCCCATGTCGAAAGTTAAAACGGCGTGTACGGAAGTCCCTTGGTCGACTGGAAGTGTCATAGCGGAAGTTATGACATGTGATCGCGTTCGATCTGGTGCATTTTTTTAATGCGAGACTTATCCCGTTCGACAGCAGCACTCGGCAGCAGCAGCCATGGTCAGTGAAACCAGGAGAGGTTCGCAGGAAGCTCTCTTCGTAGTAAAGATAACCGCTCATCTCTAGCGTCATTCCTAACGGGGCGTCTAACATACGGTCATGTTCTCTCAGTAGAGCGAGTAGATGGCCTCTCCTGGTTGAGCTAATTGCGTTGGAGACGCCAGGCAAAGATGCTCACCCCTGGACCCCATCGAGCTCCTTTGGTGGCCCAGCACAACTGAGTCTGGCACGCGGTGCACACCATGAAGTCACACCCGACACGCTTGATGATGACAATGCGGCACTGAGGGCATCGCATGGCTTGCTGGGTTCTCAGCATTTCCTGCGTCAAAAAAGAACGCTCGTGTTGACTATGATTCATCACCTCCACAGCGACAACTCGAGCAACTTCCGGCACTTCGATATAAAACGTGTCCCGGTAACCGAGCGCCAAGAGTAAAAAACAAAAAAAAAGGGGGGGGGGGGGGGGGGGGGGGGGGGGGGGACTGCGTTACGCGAAGAAAATTTCATACATATTATACACTCCAAAGTAGCTTCTTGCAATTTCTTCGTTAATGAGATTTATTAGTTAAGTAAAATAACTTTTTTTATCTAGACAAGAACTCTCGGAAATATCAATGCGGCATATGTAGTCATGTTTAGTGACATCCAACGGCGCCATTTTCAGGAAAATTGCAATTGCGGCTTCATAATATACGGTTATTAAGTAAATCATTGAAATGGGAAAATTCCATGTGACTTCTACAAAGACGAGAAAGCATTGCCCTCAAATAAGCTCACCGCAAACAACCGCGTTGCCTCTTGTCTGCTCCTTCCTACTCGCCTCATCCAACACTTGGACCCTGCCGAACCTTGGCAATGGTACGGGACAAGCGCAAGCGACATGTGTTGCACTTTCGTCCCTCTATATTGAACGCAATTACAATTATCTATATCTCACGCCTGATCTCATAGATAACGTGGTCGGAGCGCTGTTCGGACCACAGCCTGACAAAGTGACGCGCTCTTCGGCCGGGGACTGGCAGATAATGGTCGCGTCTGCTCGGCTTCGCTTTGCCGAGCAGACGTGACCATTTGTGTAGGGTGTGGTTGGACGTTGCGTTTACCAACACCTACGCTTTCCTCATTGTGAAGGCCGACGCCGCATCCTGTGACCACTGTGACAATGAAAACACCATTGGACCTATCTTTTGTGACTGCCGACAGTATAGTGCACAGCAACTATGCATTCCCAACGAGTTTCCATCCATCTAGCCGCCTAGACTCTTGGCTCTCCCGGTCGTTTCGATAATGGGATCTATATCAAAAGTGGTATGGCGTAACATGAGCGTATGGCGAGCATAAGTGACTAGTCATATCATGAAAATCATGAGATACTTGTTATGAATCTCCTGATTTACATGTCATGGTCTTGCTGCTCTAGCGGTGGTTTCGTTCACATGACATATTGCAAAGCTGGTATTGATATTGTTACGGGGATCGTAATCGCGACAGTAGTTTCTGACTGAATGAATGACTGAATGACTGAATGGCGAACACAAGTAACAGGTCCTAACGTGGAAACCATGGCATGCATGTCATGTAAATTATGACTACACGCCACGCTCATCGCTCATGGTACGCTCATGGTACGCTCATGGTACGCTCATGGTCGTTTCGTTAGCTTCACATATACCAAATTTGGTAATACGTGACGTGAATGAATGACGAAGGTATATGACTGGTGCAAACATGATAATCATGACATGCGTGTCATGTAAAAACATGACTACGTGCCACGCTGATAATGAACTCACGCCCGTTTCGCTAGCTTCACGTATACTGAATTTCGTATAACGTGACACGAACCGATGGCGAAGGTAAATGACACGTCCAAACATGATAATAATGACATGTTCGTCTGCCTCGTAAAGTTGTGCAGATTTTAAAGTGAGTGACATAGCGAACTTCCTCATTCGTGCTTCGCATATCATCGATTCTCCCTCTACGTGGGATCTGCCAATTTTTTTCTCTCTTTTATCTCTCTTTTTCTATCTGCACATTCTTTCTTGCCCCCCTCCCTTATCGGTAGTAAAGGGGATGCAATTATCTGGCTAACCTCCCGACCTTTCTTTTTTCTCTCTCTCTGTACCCTTTATTCTTGCATACTTCCCCCATACTGGCTACCTCAGAGTGACCCTATATATTCGAGCGCGCTGCTTCCTGATGTGCGGTTTTGTTTAGTCTCGTTGTAATTTCATATTTTGCGGGCTTGCTTCTTCAGCCGGAAAAATTATACACAATTAACGTTGCTGAAAACACTACAGTTTGGTCTCACTTAAGAATGCCTACATACGCCTCACTGACATCTTGATTGTTAGGTAAGTAATTGTCGGGTTTCAATATTCATTATTACTAACCAATATGCTCTGGGAACAATGCGTACACTATTCGGTTCACATAACACCGTTTCCTTATTTAAAGATGGGACATGTGCACCGTGTACACAGCTCATTACGCAAAGTGCAACATTTTGCTTGTGCTCTCGTAACAGGTCATTTGTATGTCAGCCCCGCGTTGTGTCTTGCAGTGTCTGTAGCAGTGTACTATCGCTGTGACGACGGCGTAACAATACGTCGTCCGGAAAGACTGATGTAAGAATAACAGGTGAACGGAGCGTAGGCGAAATTCTGTACATTAGCCATCGAGACTGAAAAATTACAAGTTAATTGCAAGGAATATGGCGTTTGTTCACTGATGGTTTACGACAGCTGCCGCATAAGCAGCTACGCATATACCACAAATTATGTATACCGCGGTATGTAAATATTTCAACATTGCTCAAGGTGTGGTTGCAGCTCGCACTTCCGCCAGACCCATGCCGCCAGCAGCTACCACGATACCGGCTCACGCGAAATTTGAGAAGCCTTTGGAATGCATGACGTATAGCGCCTGCTTTGAGTGAGTTCACCGTCCGAGGCATTAACAGACAAAGATATTATCTATGCAGTTAAACGCTTCACTGATATAAGTAGGATGCATGCGTATTTTTCGAACTCTCCTCCCTCCACTGCTCTGTTATGCTCTCATGTTCTTTCTTGCAAAATAACCATTTTATTTGTAATCAGCGCTTGGTCTAGTTCATTTTTTTTCTGGCTTCGCCATTTTCACTTTCTCGTGCTTTTTTTTCAATAACTAAATTACCAACAAGTTTAAGCTGAGACCACTTTAAAGTATTTTTCCACACGGTGTTTCAATAAACGCCAGTTGACAGCAGCATTCCCGCTTGATTCACCTTGCACTGTGCGGGTCTTAAAAGTGCCTCTGATTGAAGCGATCCGGTAACACTTCTTGGACATGGTTAGAAAATGGTTTCCCTGCTAACATGTGATCAAAAAATATAACACTGCACGCGGAATGAAAATTTCAGTTAGGTAGATTTCAATGACACCCACAAATTGTTCGGTCTTCTCTCGACGAATGATGTCACATACCCAACTCAACAGCGTCATGTACTCAAAGCCACATGATACCTGCCAGGAACATCGTGATGGCACCCGCGCCGTGCTGTATAGTAGCTGAATTACATTATATAGAGTTGTACCAGCGCGCTCGTGATCATAGCGAAAGTGAGCCACGCGTTAAAAGAAAACAAGAAACAAAAGAACTTACTGTCAAGAAGCGCACTGACGTATACAGACGTAGCTTATTGCGGCCATCTGTACCGACACACACCGGTTTTTCTTAAGGGAACAGAGAGGTACTTTGACTTGACGCTCGTTGTAGTGGGTATACTACTATTTCGAGAACGTGGGCTTTCCGTTCCGCCCTCTTCCTTCACTACTCTCCCCGCAACAGTGCTGATCCGTGCTTCCTCATGGGTAGCGAAAACGTACTCTTCGGCCTGCAAAAACATACCTCGTTTCCCCAACACTGTCGGTCCCTCGCGCGTTTTCCCTCGATTCCGCAGCGTACCAAAGCAGGGTGTGATGGCATCGTATGACACTTCGAGTAATGAACACCACAGCAACGCAGGCAGCCAATATTCGCTAGGAGTGGTCTTAGTTAATATCACAAGAAAACGCTGTGGTGTATGCTCACCTCGAGAAAGTTGAGTGATGCTCTGGCCGCTGCATCATTATCGGCCCTTCGCTTGAGGTCCGCCTGATATTGGGCGCATGTCATGCCCTCGTGAATTTCCTCGCAGCGGAGACAGTTGTTCTTATTGCATAGGGGGCATTCGAAGAGCTCGACATTCTGGTCATGAAAGCACCAGCCCCGACAGTCGGGTGTCTTGCAATGAAACGCCGGCTCTTTGCTTCTGTTCTCAGCCTCGCGCAGGCTGCGAACTTGCAGTGCCTCGTATCCTTCTTTCGACAGGCACTGCAAAACATGACAACCTTTTTCAAAGAGGAATTTTCTGAGCTGCATAGCAACTAAAATTCCATATCAGCGTCGGTTATTGATCACAGAACGCGGAGACACATGTACTAGCAGTAAAGGTAAACCGCATGGTCTTTTGCTCTGCTGCTCTAGTAAGCTACGTATATGTGTTTATATATGTGTATACATGGATCCGGTGGTTAGGTATTCGCATGTACTGGAGTAACGCACGAATTCAATGCCTATTTAATTCTTATGTTTCGACCGGGCTCCGGCTTTCGTCCAGGAGATTCCTTGAAGTGTTGGAAATAAGTGCATCGTTTTTTCGTAGTTCGTCCACCCCATCATACTAGCATATATATATATATAGGCAGGCATGGTGGTTGAGTGGCCGTAGCGTTGCATATAGTCCAGTAGATCCTCCGTGAGCGGTCACAACGTGGTTTATTTCAACGTTTCGGCCTAGAGTCTGGCCTTCATCAGGATTAAAGGTACAGTTTGTTGGTGCTCAGCTTTATACAATCTCAAATCAGAGGAAAAAAAGAAGAAAAATACGGAAAAAAAAGAAAAAAAGAAAAAAAGAAGCAAAGGAAAAGAAGAAAAAAGAAAAAAAGAATATAAGGTGGACTCCCCTCGGGCGCCCCCCTTCCACTCTTCCTTCCACTTCCCCCCTCATGCCCCGCCGCGGTGGTCTAGTGGCTAAGGTACTCGGCTGCTGACCCGCAGGTCGCGGGTTCGAATCCTGGCTGCAGCGGCTGCATTTCTGATGGAGGCGGAAATGTTGTAGGCCCGTGTGCTCAGATTTGGGTGCACGTTAAAGAACCCCAGGTGGTCGAAATTTCCGGAGCCCTCCACTACGGCGTCTCTCAATAATATGGTGGTTTTGGGACGTTAAACCCCACATATCAATCAACTTCCCCCCTCATCTCTTTCCCCTTTCTCCCCTTCACCTTTCTGATGTCAGCGGTTTGTGTATGCTTCCTTTCACTAACGCATTCTTCCCGACCAGACGGTGCCTCCTGGCTCTGGCGGTCGGTGTGGGGCAAAAAAGAGCTTTTTTAGGAAGTTATAAGCCTTTAACTACTCGGAGCCCCGTCAACATTTTGTCGTAGAAAGAGGGGTGCCACGTATTACGGCAGAGGCTGGTAAGCGGGCTTTTTAGGAAGTTTAGGAAGTTTGAGGAAGTTTGAGGATGTTTAGGAAGTTTAGGAACACGGTCGCCGGGAGCCCAACGCCGAAATCTTCCCTACAACGACGAAGGCCTGCCGGACATAACTACAACCTGCGCACCTCATCAGTGCCATCCCCACGCCCAAAAGAAGATTGACTTCTGAAGTGTAAGTCCAGCTCATCGCTTCCCAGTTGCAGTGCCACTTTCCTTAAAGTACGAAAACTTGCTGACAAACGAATTAGACATGAAATGCATAAATCAACATTGCAAGTGTACCTTCATGCTAGAATAGCCCCCAAGGATATGACACTCTCCCTCCTGGACGAAAGCCGGAGCCCGGTCGAAACATAAGAATTAAATAGGCATTGAATTCGGGCATTACTCCAGTACATACGAGACCCTAACCACCGGATCCATGTATACACTTGTCTAAACACATATACGTAGCTTACGAGAGCAGCAGAGCAAAAGACCATGCGGTTTACCTTTACTGCTAGTACCTGTCTCCCTCACACCAGCCGCTACAAATATAGATGAACACGACCAAATAACATGAAAAAATGTCCTCCTTGAGGCATCTCTTAAATTAACAGAAATCGCTCTTAATTACAGTGATAAGCAGGTAAAGAAACTG
The DNA here is from genome assembly GCF_013339725.1 of Rhipicephalus microplus. Taxonomy (NCBI): domain Eukaryota; kingdom Metazoa; phylum Arthropoda; class Arachnida; order Ixodida; family Ixodidae; genus Rhipicephalus; species Rhipicephalus microplus. The sequence continues at coordinate 50,618,298 of NC_051172.1, forward strand.
GTCGCTATGACCAGCACCATTCTCCGCCACAACACTTTATCGAACGAAGAAATCACCCGATTAACAGAATTTGAACAGAATAAATACTAAACAATCATGCCCACAAAAATTCATAAACTCAAACGAGACCATGTGCCCAAACCCGTGTTCCCTGATATAGTTCCTTATCACTACAACACCACCATCCAGGAAACCACTAACGGTACAAACGAGCACCCATCTAGGAACACACCCTGTGACACTGTGGTTGTAAACCTATCGGACACGAGCTTCCCACCTGACGAAGAAAAACTGCTATCTAAGGGACTAAGCTTCTGCCGACCACAAGATTTTTCGATGAATTCCACTTGCTCCGAGACCTCGACCACTTCGCTCGAAGCTTAAGGTTGCGCGAATATTTTTTTGGACAGGCCTTCTAACCACGAAACAATTCACCGTCGTAAATCAAATGATTAGACACCGAACAGTAATCGAGACAAGTGCTTGTACCTTTATATCACCGCAGTACAGAAAGATATAGTACACGAATACCACAGACAGAAAAGAAACCGAGAAAACTTGACAAAATCTGAAAAAAATAAGTATGAGAAATTTGGCATTTAGGACAGACATAACAATCAAACCCGCTGACAAAGGAGGAGCAATTGTAGTCCTTAATACAACCAACTACTTACAAGAAGCATACCGCCAACTAGACGACTCAAGATTTTACGAACGCCTCCCAGGTGATCCGACAGACGAATACAAACGTATCGTATCAACAGAACTAAAGAAAGTATTGGATGCAGAAAAGATAACCAACACTGACCACAAACTGATGCGAGCAGCATACCCTCGTCCAGGTCGCTTCTACATCCTTCCAAAAATTCATAAACCCGGTAACCCAGGTCGACCAATCATATCAGGCATCCGTACAATAACTGAACCCATATCAGGGTACGTGGACAAACTAATAAGCCACATTCCATGCACCCTCGCGTCGTACATAAAAGACACCACCCATTTTCTTCGAGTCATTGCAGGTCTGTGTGTGCCGAAAAACTCGTACTTGGTTACTCTCGATGTCTCTTCATTGTATACAAATATTCCTCACGATGACGGCATAGCTGCATTACAAAACATGTACACAAACCATAGACAATCTAACACCCCAGTGTTCCCCAGTGGCGCAATTGGCTAGCGCACGATACTTATATCTAACACCCCAGATTTCTCTGCCATCGCAACTCTGACGAGGATGGTCCTCGAATTAAATTCATTCGAGTTTAACCAAGAGTATTTTTCACAAATCAGCAGGACTGCTATGGGCACCAAAATGGCACCTAGTTATGCCAACATATTTATGAGAAAGCTAGAATCGGAATTTCTTGCACAAAGTTCTTTGAAACCAATGTTATACAGAAAATACATAGACGACATCTTTCTTATTTAGACCCACAGCGAGGACGAACTTCTCAGCTTTATCGACACTTACAATGCTGTACATCCGAACACACACTTCACACACACATACTCGCAAGTGACCGTAAATTTTCTTGATGTTACCATAACGATGGAAGAAGAGAAGCTCTCTACAACCCTATATCGCAAACCAACGGATCGACAACAATACCTCCATTACCAAAGCGATCACCCACGCCACTGTAAAAACAGTATTCCATACAGCCAGGCTCACCGGTTTAAGCGAATCTGCTCTAGAGACGCTAACTTTGACACGAGCTCACAGAGGCTAAAACTTATGCTCGAGAAACAAAAATACCCCCCACGTGTAATTAATGACGTTGTTCAAAAAGCGAGAAAACTAAAGCGTGAAGACTTACTTATGAAGCGACCACCGCAAGAAGACCCACAATGAACAAACCTCTGCTTGACTTACAGCACAAACTTCCCCAATGTAAGCAAAATCCTTAAATGACATTACAACATTCTGGAACAAAGTGAGTATTTGAAACGCGCATTCCCATCCGCTCCAGGCGTCGTTTACCGACGACTACGTAACCTCAAAGACACACTTGTCCACTCTCAAATTAACACATCACCCCTCAATAATCCATGCCGACCTTGTTTAAAGCCACGATGTCTTGTATGTAAGGCGATGCGAGAAACACACAAAGCGACCAGCACACAATCCAATTTTTCGATTAACATATGAGGAAACCTAACATGCGATTCCACTAATGTGGTATACCTACTCGAATGCAACGTGTGGTATGCGGTACATCGGACAAACAGAAACACCATTTAGGATTCGTTTCAATAACCACAGAGCCCATGCGAAATCAGCCCCAAGTCTACCTCTATCAAAACGTCTCAATCTTCCAGACCATGCATTCGACAAACTATCAGTAACGCTCTTAGAGACGGGATTTAAATCAAATTGAGAACGTGAACAACAAGAGCCATACCTTATCCACCGATTTAACACCCTCGATAGAGGAATAATTGAGAGTCCTGGTACACTTGCAGCAGTTAAAGCATTAGAAAACAATAACGGCAATAATGAAAATAGTAACTGAGTTCACGGCACTGCAGCTGCGAAGGGTACTGGACAACTCGAAACAATCCCAAGTGTAACTACTCTTCCTAAGTACAGCTGTCGTCTGTTTTGTTTTATTTTACTACCTAATCTATTGTGCCATGCATGACATGCTTGATTGATATGTGTGGTTTAACGTCCCAAAACCACTATATGATTATGAGAGACGCCGTAGTGGAGGGCTCCGGAAATTTAGACCACCTGGGGTTCTTTAACGTGCACCCAAATCTGAGCAGATGGGCCTACAACATTTCCGCCTCCATCAGAAATACAGCCGCCGCAGCCGGGATTCGAACCCGCGCCCGGCGGGTCAGCAGCCGAGTACCTTAGCCACTAGACCACCGCGGCGGGGTACATGCATGAAATGCCTAACAGCAACCCTGTGCACAGCCGGGAGGCCCCTACGGCAAGGAATTCGCATTGCGCCCGCTTACCAGCCTCTGCCGCAATACGCGGCACCCCTCTTTCTACGACGAAATGTTGACGGGGCTCCGAGTAGTTAAAGGCTTACAACTTTCAAAAAAGCTCTTTTTTGCCCCACACCGAACCGCCAGAGCCAGGAGGCACCGTCTGGTCGGGAAGAATGCGTTAGTGAAAGGAAGCATACACAGACCGCTGACATCGGGAAGGTGAAGGGGAGAAAGGGCAGAGAGATGAAGGGGGATGTGGAAGGAAGAGTGGAAGGAGGGCGCCCGAGGGGAGTCCACCTTATATTCATTTTTTCTTCTTTTCCTTTTCTTTTTTTTTCTTTTTTCTTTTTCCGTCTTTTTCCTGTTTCCTTTCCCTCTGATTTGAGATTGTATAAAGCTGAGCACCAACAAACTGTACCTTTAATCCTGATGAAGGCCAGACTCTAGGCCGAAACGTCGAAATAAACCACGTTGTGACCGCTCACTGAGGATATATATATATATATATATATATATATATATATATATATATATATATATATATATCTATATATATATATATATATATATATATATATATATATATATATGAACAAACCTGGTGGTACACGCACGAGAAAGCAATAATTTTGTTTCGGTAGCTCTACAGCCGAGATGTCTGGCATAAGAGAACTGCTTTCTCGTACGTGTACCAGCTGTTGTTTTTTTTACACGTGCTGTGGACCGATTTAACTTTCCTACTGCATGTGTGTATAAACTGAGTAATTACAGGGAGGAGAGAGGTCAGCCTCCAACCTCTCCTGTTACTAGACCTATCGTTCTACTCCCTCCTAAATTAAAAAAAAAATGGCGCTGCAGAGAGCAGTAATCATTATAGCAAAGTATTTCTTACCGCCCTAAGGTCGCTGTCTAAAACGGCCATTTGGCAGGGTTGACCGTTTTCGAGGCAAGGGCACTGAACTTCCGCTTTCTCAGAATTCTTGGCAGTGTCGGCAAGGCATTGTCTGAAAACATTGCGTATACCAAAAGACGAGAATGATCATTATACGGATATAATTAGAGCTAACAGACAATGATGCCAATGATTATATTGGATATGCTATTATAGGAGCAATTTAGTTAACGTAAATAGGAAGAAAGAAATGGGGACGAAAAGATTACTTGCGGGTAGCAGGAACTGAACCTCCGACCGTCGAATAACACGTCATTTGTTCTACCACCTGAGTTACAGCACCGGTCAACCCCTCCCTTCCCTCGCCCCGTTCACTTTATGGGATGTATATGCACATTTAAACGTGGGATCAGTCAGCACCACCAGGAGCCATTACGGCTAGTGTGGAACACTATTTTCGGCCTACTGGCGTCACGTAGCATATGATTTTATTACGAGTTGGTAGCTGACGAACTACTATTTCTGAAAGCATCAAGTCTGCCAGAATGAGACCCTCGTTGTGAATGAAGGAAAGAATTTGACATTTTAGGGCTAGTTTTTCCTTCTTAGGCAGTAAATACAATAATAACGAGAACCAACCATAGGGGCGATTTTCGCTTATAATAAGCAGATTTGGGCTTGTTTTTTCTTCATCGGGTTGGCTGTAGAATTTTCCGGTCACTTGTTGCGTTTTTTAGGGCTTTCTTGCATTTTTCAAGCAAAAATAGTTGCATTAGGAATAATCTCGTTTACATAGGACGTTTTTCCCTCACTACTGGCGAGTCGGTCAAACATACGTTGAAGTCAAACAAACGTTGAACCAACAAGTAACGTTAATCATGTACTGGCAAATGTGAATTAACTGAATAGAGGCTATCCCTGAGACAATGATACAGTTATTATGCGTTTTTGCGAATATCCACGCTGTGCAAAATAATTAAATTGCTTTTTCTGAACTCCCCTACGCACTTCAGTGACATTTTTGTCATCATGAAAAAAGTCATAGTTTTGCCACAAAGGCGAAGCAATGAACGCGATAGCAGCAAATTCGAAGGTCACGCGCAGAATGGCAAGCGCATCGAAACGTGCCCCGCGTTTCTAATGCCCAAATAACACAAGAAACGTACTCACAGGTACAAATGAACGCGAATAAGCGTCTCAGTTGTTACTTTGCTGTGTCTGAAAATCGCGCTCTTTTCGCAAACGGCGACTGTGCAACGATTGCAGTGAGCTTTTGTGCGCCTGGTAACTACAACAGAATCGTTCCGGTGAAAGCCAGAGGCCAGTCAAAACGTACAATCCTCCCCACTGCGAGATAAGGGCACGCGACTGAGCGGCCACACCCTCCTTTCCACGGGGCTAAGTACGCGTGGGAGATGAGAGCGCGCGCCGCTGCGTCGTGATGATGTGGCGATGCACTCTCATTGCGCCATCTTGCTGGTAATGCTGAAACATGATAGTTGCCCCTCGAGATGCCCGTCACCAGCAGTTGGTTAAGCCCTCTTACCCACGTTTCTGAGGTCCCAAGTTTTATTCCACGCGTGAGTGTTTTTGTGGATTTTTTTCTTTCTTGCGTTTTCGCATATGAAGATAGGATACGTATACATATACGGTGAGTGAGTGATGCCGACGTCAAAGCCAGTGGCGAAATCCAACCGAGAGTGTCCATATAATTGTTTGCGCAATAGAACATTTTCGAGAATGAGAAAATTCATTCGATTCCCGCTTTTTTCGGGCTTCTTCTGGAAAGTCGTGCCACATTTTTTTTTTGGGGGGGGGGGCTTATTTTGTGGTGATTATTTGCTTGTTAGCTTGGTAGAATCTGTGATTGGAAAATAAAAGACAATGATACCAAGGAAAGCGTAAGGGATGCTTGCAGTAATTGTAATGTAAGTGTAAATGTGTCAATTTGCAGCGAGGGTCTGGTTCTGGCAGCTTTCATGCGAACTTCGTTTTTGATTGTGTCATTGAGAACTATCAGAGCTTCGACTATGACCGGAAGGCGAAGACACGTGAATTTTTTAAGATAACAGGCGAGCGCAAGCCATCGTAGACTGATAGTGTTTTTCGTGATTGAACAGCGATTTCGTATGCCGCACAAAGGTGACCGACTGTGACGTAATGTGGCGTGCACTTCTTGTCTTTGTTTGCACCTGTAACTGAAAATCTTCTATCTTTTCACCTGCGGAGGGTAGCATATCAGTAATTTTCAACTTTTTAACCTTCCTGTCTTTCCCCACTCCTCACTTCTCTTGATTTGTCTATGCGTGGCCACCGAGATTGCGGGCGCGTGCCGGGTCCCAATCGCACGGAAAGCGCGTGTTTCCAGAGGTGGGCGTGGCCCGCTCTTTCCTCCGCACCGCGGCGCTCTTTCTTTCGGTCGAAAAGGTTGCCGCGCTGTTGGCGAAACTTCTATTTGGCGAGAAAAAAATGGTTTTGTGCTTTTATATAGCTTTGTGTTCGTTTGTTAATGCTGGGTCAAGGAGTACGAGAAGAGAAGTCAACGCTGGCCGTTTTATTTTCAAACAGTGTTTTTATTTTGCTGTAGATTGGCGCAGTCCATATTAGAGCAGTTAAAATTGCGATGCCTTTGTAAGAGATCTGCGTGTTCTCGACACTATACTTCGTAGTTCTCGGTCTGTATAGAAGGGGGGGGGGGGGGGGGGGGGGCACTGGCGAAGAGGTAAGAAAGTTGAAAGTCCGATCCGTAAGCGAGGTCAGATGACTGCAGAATTCTACGTCCAGGATTACTTTTTTATAGATTACTGCGTCCATGGATTACTTAGAAGCGTTCTTCGCTTCTTAAGCTGGCAGGCTGGCCGTCCAGCCGTGCTTGCCACAACTGGTCTTCGCTAAAGATGAGGCACGTTCAGTGGGACTTCAACGACAAGCAAAACGCTGTTTGGCACGCTAGAGATTGATAAACAAAATTACAACATATGCACGGAGTGAATGATTAGTGAGGTGAAGCGTCCGTCTATACATCTGTCCGTCCGTGAATTCGTTCGTGCATGCGTCCGTTGACTCCCATACACTACAGCACGCATCGGATGAACGGGCGCTTCGCCCCACTCATCATATATCATTCACTACGTGGATAGGCTGGCTACGCTAGATTGAAGGACGACCGACCAAGTGGTGCTGTAAAAAGCTTCGTTCTTGAAAGCAACAAAACCACGTCGTGCTACGCGTCGCAGCTGTAATCGCGTCAGCGCGCCTGTAATAATTCTTTAAACAGCATCCAATTTTATTCAGGGGTAGTTCCACGAAAGGAACAAGAAAGGAACTCATTTATTTGCGTGTAAACCGTGAGCACCGAATGCGGCATTCTGATTTCGCTTGTGGACTGCGCTGTCTAATTTTACTAAATGTGGAGCGTTTTATAATCACGCCTACTCGCAAATCAAGCGTCGGTGACGCCGTTGACACCGCCACTGCGCATGCTGGCGTCTCGTGCTCAAGTTTTTTTTTTTCTGGCTCATGTGCAGAAGGGCACGCCTAAGTATGACATATTTTTGAAAATTAATGAAAGAAACAAGACCTGACGTCGCTTTCTCTAACAGGAAAAAGCTGCAGCATTGACATAGGATCAATTGTATGAATTGTAATCAATCGGCAACTTAATTGATAAATGGCTACTATAATGAAACATTCATTTTGACTTCCACTCCAAAATTTTCCCTCCTTTATGCAGATTCTCAATGACGCATGTACGCAAGGTAACCACGCAAACGCCGCAGCATGAGTGCTTTACGACTAAATAACACCCGCTGGAGAGGAACGGTAGCTGAGCAGACGAAACTCGGCGCTCAGCATCAGTAACTGTCTTGCTCACTGCTCGCATTCTACCGACGCCGTCAAGTCTGGCTCGAAAGCCGCGCTCTCAAAGCGTACAACGCTTCACACTCGCCCACGAGTCTTCCCCACTTTCTGTTTCCAACTACCTCCCATAACGTCGCAGAAGCAGGAAACAGGGAGGAGGTCTAGACTACGTCTAGTCTGAAAGTCACCGGCTCTGCGACGACCACGGACTGGTTTCAGGTGCGCTTTGGTCACTTATCGTCGCCCATTCACACTGAGAGTTTTATGGTGTCCAGTGAATATGTTGGGGAATGTAAGAACGAACATCGATATGTTTTGCTTGTTGAAGGAGAATGCCGCACGCGTTCAGAGTTTTGCGTATATGGTATGCAACAATGCGCGTTACATAGCAGTGAAAATTCAAACTTCGTATTCTTCAGTAGTCTACCTCGACGAATACTTGGTCTTCTGAAAGATGCCGTTCGGCCGCATGTGCGACACTTTGATTTGGGTGCTAGATAGATTATTGTAAATGAACATGACACTGATAATGCCATCAGGCTACCAAAACATAATCAAAAGACAGATGACGAAAAAAAGAGGACGATGATAACTCAAGCACTTTAACCGTGAAGGACGTGGGGAGTAAATGTAGCTCGGCTACTCCTAGTTTTTCTCAATATTCCACAAAATTGTTTACCACAATAATAGGTGGCACAATCACGACACTTAGTTATCTAGAGCGTAAGTGGAATTAGGCTGATTGATTGATGATTGATTGATATGTGGGGCTTAACGTCTCAAAACCAACATATGATTATGAGAGACGCCGTAGTGGAGGGCTCCGGAAATTTCGACCACCTGGGGTTCTTTAACGTGCACCCAAATCTGAGCAAACGGGCCTACAACATTTCCGCCTCCATCAGAAATGCAGCCGCCGCAGCCGGGATTCGAACCCGCGAAGTGTAATTCGGCTGACCACCCACCTGATAAATATAGATACGCGATAATATAGTAAAACAGTCTCTAACAATAGAAGAGCAATGTGATTGAATGACAATAACTAGCCCACTTTTCATCCATATACGCGACTCCAGAAAGGGGGAATACTAGAATGATTCTGCCTCAGACGAAATAATAACTCTTTGCAATGATATATATAAGAAAAATTCAGCAGTTACTATGCCTTTATTCGCCAATGGGACCAAAATAAAAGCAGTAACAGAAAAACAATACTTGCCTTCAGCGCAGGCAGAAGATTTGTCGGTGATTTTTGCTCGCACGCGAGGAAAAAAAAAAACATACGCACGCTGAAATCCCGCGCGCTCGGCTTTCTACCATGGTCTCCGCCGCTCGAGGAACCCTCATTAAACGCACCCTCTAGCGGTAGCCGGGCGCATTAGGTGAGATTCGCTGGTTTTGCTAGGGAGCGCGGTGATTGGGAATACCGGACAGAACCACGCCAAGGGCCCGAAATCTCGGAGGCAATGGTTTATGTACTTTATTGTTTTCGCCTTCATTACCTCTTTTTCTTCGTGGACGTATCATTCCGGGTAATAACTTTGGTTGTATGAACACAACAACGTGTACTGTCTCCTTAAGTTTCTTCTAAGCCCATTTTTATCCTTCTAAATACAGTAATAAAATGAACTTACGCTACTCTTTCATGTATATTCATTCACAATATAGAGCTCAGGTGGTCATTTAAAGTGGACGCTGTCGTCTGAAGACACACCCAAACAGTATTGTATGCACTATTGTATGTCTCACCTGCGTCTGCACGATTTACCCAAGCACGCACCCTCCGCTGTAAAAGCAATACAAGTTGGAACACTGGCCGCTATCAAAACAAATACATGCACGGAAAACATTGGTGACATGTCGAACAGGCTGAAACACGAACATTTAGCAGAGCTTTGTTGGTTCAGCTACGTTAGGGCGAGATTTTGATTCCGCGCGTTGACTGTCGAACCCTCTACAACACATGAGTGGTCGGCTAGCCTACTCTTCGATTAATTGATATATGTGGGGTATGATGTACCACAATAAACAACTCTTTATTAACTGTATCGCTGCTGACAGCACTTGTTTTAACCGATGGTGAACACTGCTCGTCTGCCATGGCATGCGCTATTGTAATGGTCTTCTCCATACATAGGTAGCACACGAGAACGCTGCACTTAAGATGCAGTATATCGGTGGCATGCACTTGCGTCGTATCACTTGCCGAAAAGAAGCACAAACGATAATGATATGTCAACTCACAGACACATTAAGGTATGTACAGTACTTCCGAAGTACAGTAATTCAACTTAAAATCATGGTGGAACAATGCGATACGATGCAGAACTCGGGACAGGGCATGATGAATTCATCCGCCAGGCACAGTTCGCCATGCTCTATTCTCAGCACTGCATCGTACTGAGCAGTGCTTCACCAAGCGTCATAAAAAATGAACCACTACAGCAACTTTACACCCCACCATATATTTCTGGACAGCTCGTAAAACTTTCGTAATGGTAGGTTGGGGGGGGGGGGGGCAAGGAGGGAGGGTCAGTTCCTGGTCATTGGTTGAAATACATGAACCACACCCGTAGCCAGGAATTTTTGCAGTGTTGGGGGGAGGGGGCACTGGTCGAAGGTCTTAAAAAAACGCTGATACCTTTATTATTTATTTTTGGTAAAACACCATCCTTCATTCGAATTTTTTTTAGGGGGGGGGGGGGGGGTTGCGCTTTTAGGGCATCCCCACCTGCTACGGTACGGGCCCGACATAAACAATCACCATCCTCCATCTAATTTTTTTTTTTTGGGGGGGGGGGGGGGGGGGCGGGGAAGGTCGCGCGCATCCCTACTTGGCTACAGGCCTGAGATGAACGATTGACACACTGTATAACAAACGACTTGAGAGCTCCAAACCTTGCTATCCTCAAAAGAGAACGAGATATTTTTTTTTTGTAATGGGGCTTGGTGTTAGTGAATGTTTTACTCCAAGCGATCCTAATTGTTTGCAGATGCTTCAAAATCACGGCAAATAGAGCGGACCCGATGACTTTGCGGACATGCATGCGATTCCCCTCCCCCTCTTATAACTGTTTCCAGGTATCCGAAGCTCGTGGAAGAACTACGCATACCAAATTGCCAGGATCAGCCGGTGCAATATTGTTTAGAGCAACCTTTACGTCCACATAAGTGTCAAGTCGACACGTATACTTACTCGCAAACCTTGTGGTGACAATTCTTGAGAATAATTCCTTTACCAGGTTCCACGTCCGCGAAACAAATGGAGCATTCAAATTCGTTGGTCGTTGACACAACGTCTTGCTGGTAAATGGAAACCAGCTCCTGATATCGCTTTTCCTTCTCGCGAGGATCCTAGCGATGAAAAAGGGAAAAAATGCATACACAAACACACACACAAACACACACACACACACATATATATATATATATATATATATATATATATATATATATATATATATATATATATATATATATATATATATATATATATATATATATATATATATATATATATATATCTTGAAAGTCTTCCTGGATTCGAGTTATAAATCATCAGATGAAGCAGACGAGCAAACGAAAAACGATGCTTTATTGCCAACGTTACGGCTGGGGACAGGCCTTCGTCATCTAGGGCATACAGGGGACCGGTCTTCGTCAGATATATGCCCTGGCAAAGGCCGGTATCTGGCCGTAACGTTGGCAATAAAGCATCGTTTTTCGTTTGTTCGTCCGCGGCATCTGTTGATATATATATATCATGATGTGTATATATATATATATATACATATATATGCGTGAAGACACTTCAATATCACCCATGCATGCACACACCATCCAAGAAATAAGTCTCCGGGCTGTTGACAGATTTTTCTAAAAACACGGGCAAAAATGCGTGAAACTAGATTTGTCTTTCCTGTAATCAAGACGCCCAGAAACGGTGCAATGAAAGCCCGCGTTCTACAAACATTTTACAAAAGTTTAAACGAATGTTCATTGAGGCTTTTGTCGAGGATTGTGATATTAAGCTGCGAGTATAGGCTGAACGCCCTGCTGTAAGTTGAAGAAATTATCTGACAGCAGCTTAATTTCTTTAAGCATTTCAGGGAAGTTTTATGCCTCGATATCATGTGATTTTGATGTAATACGATACTTTTTTAATCTCCATCATTTTGTTCAGTTCCTGAATATCTTCAGTACAATATAACTGAACTAGTAATGTAAGAAGTAGTGTGAAACATTGTGAAACATGGGAAGGACCAACTTGCCGATTACACAGGAGTTTCATTCATGTCCACTTAAAGTTAGTTCCGAATAAACAAAAAAAGACATCGGAGCACCCCTGATCAACTTTTTTTTTTAAATTCTGCTTTTTAACATTAACTGAGGTACCCTGCGTAAACTAAATGTGCGATGGCAAGCAAGCATGCGGCTTGGCATCAGTCGGCAGCCTGTAGGCACCCACTTGCCTTCCTTGGCGTTCCGCAAATGCGGAGGCTGAGATTTTGTACAGCTACGAGTGTATTGAGTACGATGATTTCCAAATCAAAGTGAGACGTATGCTATTTTTCTTTTTTTTTTTTTGCTGGCGAGTGCAGTTCACACGAAGAAAAACATACACAGGTTTTCGCGGCAACTCTTGTCGCGTTTTAAGAACTTCTTGCTGGGCGAGCTGGTGCATGTCTGTGGTATGTAACATTGCGCGTACAATCGGACGAACACAGGAAGTAAAGAGGCGTAAACTGAAAGAGCGCTCTTTCCGTTTACGCCTCTTCACTTCCTGTGTTCGTCCGATTGTACGCGCAACGTTACACACCGCTTCTCGCTCTGTGAACGATAAGAACCGGCGCATTGCTGAGACAAATTTAGGCCGCTTCGGCCACAATGCACCTACTTCGAGCTTCCCTGCGTCCAGGTCGGCCACAAGCTTCACCATGTATTCCTCGCAGGTCATGTTGTAGTGAATAGCTCGACACGTCCAGCAGTTCCGGACGAGGCAGCGTGGGCAGACATAATATGTTGTTCCTCTTTTTACAAGTAGAGAACCGCGCTTCCCTTGATTGGGACACGTTTTTAGGAAACACTCAGCTGGCAACCAGTTCTTCTTGTTTTCCATGTGTTTAAGGGCTCCTGGGCTAACGTACTGAAAGCAACAAACAAAAAAATATTTTTAAACACTCGTATCATTGAAAATGCAAATGTCAGAGCTTCTCTTTCAGTGAAGCATCAGTCAAGAAACTTCGTAAGGTAGTGGCACATTGAACGTTTGAAGCGCGCCTGGAATAAAGGTGAAACAAGTTAAACGGTTATTTATGGAGAAACCACAGGATAGATGAGACACAGATACTGATTCATGACACCAGCTTCTCCGCATTGGTTCCACAGTGCAGATCTGCCTATTTAAGCATGAGTGAAATTAAGATAGGCTGTTTTTCTGACAGAAACAATAGACCAAATTAGAAAAAAAAGCTCAGAAAAAACGTTAAATTCTAGTGAATATATGAAACAGAATTTCGAAGAAAAGGACAGCTTCACGATTGATGAAGATATGTGGGGTTTAACGTCCCAAAACCACCATATGATTATGAAAGACGCCGTAGTGGAGGGCTCCGGAAATTTCGACCACCTAGGGTTCTTTAACGTGCACACAAATCTGAGCACACGGGCCTACAGCATTTTCGCCTCCATCGAAATGCGGCCGCCGCAGCCGGGATTTGATCCCATGACGTGCGGGTCAGCAGCCGAGTACCTTAGCCACTAGACCACCACGGCGGGGCCAGCTTCACGATTGCGCACGCACACACGCATGCACACGCACACGCACGCACGCACGCACGCACGCACGCACACACACACACACACACACACACACACACACACACACACACACACACACACACACACACACACACACACACACACACACACACACACACACACACACACACACACACACACACACACACACACACACACACACACACACACACACACACACACACACACACACACACACAAAGAAGCACGCAATAAGATCGTTCGTGTTGTGTGCCACTTTTGTGTGCAGTCTTCGCGCTGTTTTTCTCTTAAAAGCAACATGTACCAACTAGCCCATGTGCAAACCTTACAACAACTTACACGAAACAGAATTCTGTTTTGTAATTACTGGAAATTTCTTACGGGCCTGTTGGGCATTGTTGGGCATATGAGGCAGGCTTAATTTTTAGTTACTGGAATGCCTAACTGAACAAAACACGTTATTTACAAATCCGCAACTCCGCATCAAAAACACATAGGCCGTTCATATCAAGAAAATTTGATGTGCAAGTTCCCTGATTGCGCGAATTCGTTATAAAATGCTTACATGGGTATTGATTTGATTGATTTGTGGGGTTTAACGTCGCAAAACCACCATATGATTATGAGAGACGCCGTAGTGGAGGGCTCCGGAAATTTCGACCACCTGGGGTTCTTTAACGTGCACCCAAATCTGAGTACACGGGCCTACAGCATTTTCGCCTCCATCGAAAATGCAGCCGCCGCAGCCGGGATTTGAACCCGCTACCTGCGGGTCAGCAGCCGAGTACCTTAGCCACTAGACCACCGCGGCAGGGCCAAGCGCTGTCCTTAACTTGATGTTTTCACCAATCGCATTGAAAGAGGAGAACTCTAAACATTCTTGTTGTGGCTCGAGGCTGATAAGTACAAATGACTGCAGGATAAAGTCCGGGACGCTGTAGCATCGGCTGACAGGTAACACTTCGCTAGCAGTGCATGGTTGAATGTCTTACGTTACATCGGTTCGCACGCGTCCGCAACGAGTTACTCGCTCCACATGGCGGCTGGCGCTCGTTTACAACACCGGTGAATGCTGGGGGTGAAACGTGACTGCCTGGTTGTGGTCGATTTTCTTTACGAGCTGTCAACATGTCAGCCAATGCATTGGCGTGAAGTGCATCTCCGAATGAAATCGCTCAGGACCGAAGTATTTTATTGTCACAAAAAAGTCCTTTTTGCGGCCTGATTGTTAGGCTTCAGTTGCTAAGCACTTTACGTATACATCAGGTTGTCATTAGGGAAAGCGGCATTGTTAGCGCCAAATGAACAGACGGAGCAGAAATCGAGACCACACAGAACAGCAGAACCAGCGCTGACTTCTATTCGAACAGAACAGCGATGACAGCGAATTGACAAAACTTCGTTTTCGCAAAAAAAAAAAAAAAAAAAAAACAGGACGGAAAGAATGGGCGCATGTGTGTGGTGTTATTTAATTCCGGACAGTTTTTTTTTGCACGGTTTATATTTGAATGAATCAAATCATGATGCAGGGATCAGAATTTGAATACATTACCGATGCTTCCAGCCCTCATCTGCCCCGGTAGATGTGGCGTGCCCTTAGTGGGCGCGCGATCAGGGTTTCGAATCCTGTTAGCATCGATTGCATCGGGACCATTTTCAAAATGAGTAACGTGTTTAGCGTGGGGTGCTTTCATTGCGCCATCAGCTACAACGAATCTCAGTGCACGTGTTGCGCATGTCCATACAATGAACCCTATCAAAACCCTATCAAGCTAATCTAGTTTACAACGTAACTTCAATATATTTACTTTGCTTGCAAACGCTGAAACCACAAACATAGCATGGGATACACTAGCGCATGAGCAGAAAAATAAGTGAAATTGCATTGCTCGGTCTTGGTGACACATTATTTAAATGTCCCTGTGCCGTCACAAACATTTATTCTGAACTAAATTTTTGTGCGCTATGACGCGAACTCTGTGCTATACGTTTACTATATGTCTTCACCATAAAATAAGAATTGCCACTGGACGTATTAGCCAGGCATTTGTGCACTACAAAGTCACGACATAATTTTATTCCCACGAAACATTTCTTGATGAAATCTGGACACGTGGAGCAACAATAAGTGCCAAATTTTGTTTATTGTGCGTACCTTTTTGTATACGTCATCCATAATACGACCTGAACACTGCTGCGACGAGTCGGCGACTACAGGGCACATTATGGACCCGTAGACTGTGGCGTTTTCCACGGCCCTTTGGATGCATTTTCTTGGAAAACAGGAAAAGCAGCACATTTAATGTTGATTAATAAGTTACCAGGCCTCTGAAGACCAGGCGCACGTTATACACCGCACAGAAGTACGAAACGTCATAATCGGCATCGACACATGTCACTCTGCGTGAAAATTCACTGAGGAAGATTTTGGAATACGGTATTAAGGCCAGTTCAGCGTCAATTTCACTTGAGTAACTCTTCGCTGTGCACTAAAATTTGTCATTGGTGTGCTCGTAACCTCCTGCGTTACAGCTGACAGTTATTACTGCTTGCGCATCGTACGCAACAGTCCTTAAGCCACAGTCAGTAAGGGGTTGCAACGATATTTTTGAAAGAGGATGGTGGTTTTATAGAAGGGTCTGTAGGGTATAATATTTTTTTCGTGAATGCAGCGCGCAAGAGCAACTACCATGTGTTTCGGGTTGTCTTTAATTACTAAATCTATTCAGTGCCGAACGGAATGCACAAAGAAAAAAGAAATCCTCATTGCAACGTGTTGCGAGCGCCGTAGCGAGCGTTGGGTGCGTTAGCTGTGGTGTGTTTTGGTTTTGCTCTCTCCGTAAACAACTATAAACTGTACCACCACTTGCACCCCGACAACCCCGATTCTCCCACAATCAGTCTCCGCCACGTCACTGTTTGGGATGGGCGGCAGAAGGCAGAATCCAGCATTTTCTGTATATATATATATATATATATATATATATATATATATATATATATATATATATATATATATATATATATATATATATATCTCGACTGGAATCAGTACGTGTACACCAATTTCCGAAAGGCACTTACTTGCATAAAACGTGCTCGCACTCTGCAGCGACGTGATCAGGCTTGGCGCCATTGCAAGCGTCACAAGGGTCTCCCTATAATGGGGACGTTGAAAAGAATGGCCATTTACTACTCAATGTTAAGCATTTATGAAAGTATCGACCTTTACAGTGAGCATTTAACCACGCACGGTGACTAAGGCTTATTCATAAACTTTTGGCGGTTAAAAGAATGCTTGCGTTACGTTCTATAGACTACAAGTTGCATCTCTGTGAGAGTCTGGTCTTCCGACAAAAGTTTGTCCAGCGTATTCCGCGTATTTTACGTGGAATACGCAGGTCATACATATGTTCAAATGTAATGAAATTGTGTAGTTTTAAGTGACGAAACGACATTATGATTACGAGGCACACGCCCCATAGTGGGGGTCGCCGCATTATTTTTGACCACGCATTTGAGCTCAGCACCGTGACATCTCAAGTACGAATCGACACCGCGGTGTGACTTCACGTCGTTAAATGCGAGAACATTTGATGCTTTACAAACTTCTTCTACCCTATATTTGCCCCTTCTACGAGTCATGTTTAAAACGGTTTACGCAATTAAATACCCGGGCCTACGAGGTCTATACAGCCTCTTCCTCCTTCGTAGCTTTAATTTATAGGATTTGGTATTTCATTTTTTAAATAAGTAGCTCTAGGAGATGTGTATACCGTTCATACGAAACCATCTCAAAGGATTGAACATGAAGGCTGTTTCATATTTGCGTGAAGCTGGGCCTGTTTCTAGACATGGAGTAATTTGGAGCGGTGTTATGTCACGTATTCGAGTTAACATTGGCTTGATTAAAATATCTCGTGTAGAAAGGCCCTCTAAAGCAACTTGCTTAGCAGCCGACTTGTAGCAACTGAAAAACAAACTTAAATGTAAAATTGATCTTGTTAATTGCCTCAAGAGGGCATGTATATGGTACAAGTGTATGAAATGTGAAAAGTTAGGCTGAACATTTCAGACGGGTTTCACGTGCATTTCGGTAGCGCCATCAGACGTTTTCCAATATTTGATGCTCTAAGGATTGTTTGTCGGCGATTAGTCATTACTGAAATGTCAATAATTTGTATTGCAATTTCACTTTGCCAAATTTCTTGTTGCCTGGATATGAACGGATGACCGTCGTTGATGCCTTAAGCAAAGCTGAAGTGTAGCCTTACTAAGCACGAGGACGAAGGGTCCGACTTTTGACCTGGAGGAAAGAAACCGGAGGGAGCATTGCGTGAATGCAAAAGAAAGAAAGAAAGAAAGAAAGAACGAAAGATAGAACGAAAGAAAGAAAGAAAGAACAAAAGAAAGGAAGAAAGAAAGAAAGAAAGAAACGAAGAAACAAAGAAACAAAGAAACAAAGAAACAAAGAAAGAAACAAAGAAACAAAGAAACAAAGAAACAAAGAAACAAAGAAAGAAAGAAAGAAAGAAAGAAAGAAAGAAAGAAAGAAAGAAAGAAAGAAGAAAGAAAGAAAGAAAGAAAGAAAGAAAGAAAGAAAGGGTATACATCAGGCACGCAGAAGGAAAGCTTCACTTCACCTTAATTTCCCTGATAGGGCAAGGGCTCCTGAATCTTTCAGAAAGAAGCTCCTAAAGCTGGAAGTAAAACGTGCACAGCCAGTTAAGAAAGAACACTTCATGCCGTCGCGCATCAATAACGAAGACCCAGCTGTTTACCACGTGGATTTAACCTTGCTTAACTGCGCAAGCGCCAAGAAGCAGCGGCAGTGAAGCCACACCCGCCAATACAGACAGCCCGCGTAGCCGTCGTGCCGAGTTCGCCCGGCCTGGCGCGAGTCGAGTACGAGCGATGAAAAGCCCGAGATTCGGCCGGGGTTGCCATAGCCGCAGGTTTGCACGCAAGCTTCTGGCGTAGGAGTTCGACATTCTTGCATGGTCTGTGACCGGACGCCAAGGAATGACCCAACATCAACCAAGAAGGCCACGTTGAGCCCCTGATATCGACAAGCTTCACTGTTTAACCTTTACATGGCTAGTGTAAACATTTCTTTTTTTTCATTATGCGTGCGATTATTTATGCCACGCTTGAATTGGAAGTACGTAGTCTAACAGCAGGGACAATCTAGAAAGAGTATTTAATTACGTAGAATCAGACAGATGCAGAAAAAGCTTTAGAAGAAGCCTTTATTGCAGATTATGCAAATTCCGTGTCCAGCCAACGTGTCCGGCCTGGCGCCGTCAATCATCAGGGAACACCTCAATCTGCAAACAAGTCAGATACACCACTGAGTCACGGAATCTGCATAATCTGTACCTCACTTCCTTACAGATTTATTCGATGAAGTAATACCTCCAATATTCGGCGCGTTTTAATAAAGCATGGCCGCCACGCTGCGCACAGATGCAGCACAGAGGCCGCGCATTTATGAACAAAGGTGCATCGTATAGCCACTGGCAACACATATGGTCTCACCATTATGTGATTCAATTTTCACCCCTATACTTTGCGAATAAGAGATTCAATAAATATTTCGCTTAAATATGAGTAAAAACCTCTCCAGCCACATTTATTCCATAGTTCTTAGTTAGCCCGAACGATGTGGCGTACCTTCAACGCTGCACTAAACGCTTTTGTCGAAAATAGTGAAAAGATGGACCACCGCATCAATTTCGACGCTGTCCGGGTCATCGACACGGAAGGTAGCCACACAAAAAGGCAGTTGTTAGAGTCCTGGCATATCCAAACAACACCTGGAAACATGAACCACTTAACTGCAATGTTACCAAACGTTTACAGGCACGGTCTATGGAACCAGCGGAGAAAACACAGCAGCAACAAGAATGGCGGGAAAAGGAATAATGAAGGGGAAAAAGAAAAGTCGCTACAGCTTCAGAGCCGGCCGAACAGTCACCCCTGAAGAAGGGACCAAATCGGCCCTGAAACGTCGGGTCTGTTTATAGTTTTTAATTTTTATTAAAGTTGGGGCCTTTGGACTATAAGTGGCTGGAAAGTGTTTTGTTTGTATCAATTTTCACCCAGCTAGACAGATGTATGTCGAATATGTTCCCTTTCACTGAAATAGAAAACATCTGCATTTAGTTTTTAAAAACCTCTTGAAGTGGAAAGCATTTTAAAAACCTCTTACAGCTCATTCAACAAAAGACGAGAGTTTTGCTGACATTGTATTGTAGTGGTTGTTACCTGCACCCTTGTACGCATGCCCGTTTTCTTCTTTTTTTCGATTATATATGTGCTTTACTCCGATATAAAATCTTTGTTGAAAGTCAGCGCTTTTTTCTGTCCTTGTTTTTTTTTTTCACTTCCGCAGTTACATAGTAACTACTTCTAGGTTGCACTGTTCCTATATTGAGTTCACAGAAAGAGACTTGGGCAGTATAACATAAGTTACGCCGTGCTAGAAAAGTTACGGCTGCCCGCCTTGGTGCTCATTGAATGCGCATGCTGCAGCTTTTCGCCTGGAAGACCCCGAACAAATATGTTCGAGAATAAAGACAATCCGATTCTGAAGCCCCGGCTATGCATACCCTACATGCATCCAGCTTAAATGAAGCAGTGACCGCACATTATGCGAACAGGAGGAATTAATTATTGTCCACCAGCCAGTAATTTACGCTGATTATCATATGAAGTTGATTCTCTCACTTTTCAATTCGTTGCGGTTGTGAAGTTGCGAACATTTATTCGACTTAATGCTGAATTATTTGGATGCTGTCGCTGATACTCCCTCCCTCCCTCCCTCCTTTGCGGGTACTGCGATCGACAAACAAAACCCGCTAAAAGATTGTGGCTTGTATATACGTGACCAGAAATAGTACAATGTGATGAGAGAGCAGCCGAATCAAACAAGCCCACTAGAAGTTGTTCGAGAAGAAGAGAAGGAAAAAAGAAAAAAGGTAATTTTATCAATAACACACCAGAGACAATGCATTTCTTTGCAGCTCGATGCACACACACTATATTTATGAAAAAGGATGCGAGAGTTTGTCCTTTCGTAATCCGTAAAGACCATATGCAAACATCTGCACAGCATCGAATGCACACAGTAGAAAACGTTCACAGCAGCATTTGCGATTTCTGTCACCGTATATAAATCTTTTCGCAGCTTGTCTTGCAGCGGCACGAAAAGCAGTAGCTGCGTATAATAGGCCCCAAGGGCGTCGCTGCCCCGGAAATCCGGTCTTAACTTCTTCTACGCCCAACACACCCGAACGCATTAAGGCCCCCGTTCAAGGAGGCCACACAGACTGCATATATTTAGATAAAACATCATAGCATTTGACAGCGTCTTTTAACCCGTATGACTGATTTTCGCCAACTCAGTTGTCAAGTTCACGTATTCCTTTTTAATGCAACGCCTTATCGGCAATTTGACAATTTTGACAGTGCCTTTTTGTGTTTCTTTTTCTTTGTCGTCGTCTCGTGTGTGCTGTATCAACCAAGATAACTGCATATCAACTCGCTCAAATTTCTAGTATTAAGAAAATTATAATTTGAACTCTGTTAATTTATTGAATGCTCATTAAAATGGAGTAATACATGCTTTGTTTGTACAAGATCACCTGTATGTCAAATGTGGGTGCACAGTACACACCGTATATTCGAGAACAAGGACGTTAGTCATCTGTTCGAGCAGAAAAACAGGTCGGTACTGAAAGACGCTGAAGTGGGTGAATGCAATTTTTTTTTCTCTATTAAGGTATCCCGACTAACGTTGCGCAATCTACTCATATACTGTTAGAATGTGGTGCTCTGTCATTAGACATGCCACCAGAGTAGTTGGTAACAGAAAATTATTTTATTGTTGCGTATGTTACAATAAGCGTGGAAAGCTATTATTGCATCTTCACCCAAATATCCTTTGAGTACGTTATATGTGTCTTATAAAAATTCTTTACATGTTTTGTTGTTCTTCCTTTTTGGCTCTTGCCATACGAGATTTCACGTGTGGCGTGCGCCCATGCGAATTGTCCCTAAAAGAAATGCATTTAATGACAGTTTGACAACTACTTGAATGTACTATGCCGTAAGTGCTGGCTTTCACTGATCACAACTCATACATAAATCACCTGATTACTGCTTCATAAGTTATGAACGTTATCATTTTCGTCAATCACTTTAACTATAAAGGAAGTTAAGGTAATACTGTGTATGAGGAGAAGTTCGCTCTCACCTGAACTTTTGTGGCGTTTTCATAACCCCGAACTGCAGCCGCCGCGCCAGCTGGTTCACCCGCTGCTATTTCAGTTGTCTGCAAAGTATAATGAAAAGAATGGCGAACCATACAATTCAGTACACACCATGGTTTGGGGAGCACTGATCGTGAGTAAAGAATGAAAGCAGAACAAACGTGTTCTGAACTAGAGCAATGCATGGGCCCAGGCCTACCTGATGACGCGGGACTGGCCCGACCCGTGGGCCAAGCAGGATAAAATAGCTTTCACGGTGGACCCGGGCCGGGCTCGGGTCTGATGCTCCAAGCTTAAGGCTGGACGCGTGTTTGGGGTGGACACGGGCTTGGTTTTTTGCTCAGTCCTTAACATTGTTCCACACAAGTTGTGCAAACATGTATGTCCCGGAATTTTTTTATTGTTTTTTTAATACTGTTGACCCCCATTTTGGAGTTATTGCATAGGGCATATTGTAGATGGTTAATTCACAAAGAGCAACTATAACCTTCCTAGTAACATACAGATTTACTTCCACTATTCTGAAACACCAACAAAGTCAATCCATGGACAAGATGACTCTCCAGTTATGTGTCCGACGCGACAATCCTTTCTCAAAGGCATGGGCTGCTCTGGCGTTGTTTTCAGCCCACCATTCACAGTGAAACCTTGGTGATACAATCACGGTTCGTACAAATTTCGCGGTGACACGAATTTTTCTTTGGTCATAGTCAAGGCCTATTGGTCTGCAATGTAATTGAATACGGGTGTTGCGAACCAGTCTTCACCCCGCAATGTTTGATACAAATGTACTATGCCGCACAGGTACGAACAGGTACTGCCCGCGCAGTCGCGGTAGACGTCACAAACCCGCACGGGTGCAGGAACTCAAGCTCGAGCGTGTCCAACGCGCCGCCACGCGTTGAAGCCTCCGAGATTGTGGGCACCGATCGTGGAGGCCCGTGCGCACATAGTTCTGTTTTTCTAATTACAGGGGGGGGGGGGGGTGCTGGTGCATTGCCTTTTATTTTTAAGGACGTTGACGCGTGCTGCTCATGTTGTACTGTGCTTACACGTTCATAGAAGCCATGTCCTCTCACATCACACGTCCTATGAAAGGTGCACTAGGCCCGAACAAGGAAGCTGATGGTCTTGGCGAAGAAGCTAGGCCTGACAACCTAAATATGCATGATTGTTGGGAACGCACAAAGCTGCACACTCTTCAATTGTGTGAGCATGACCGAAGCGCAGCCCGAACACCACCGCGATAAGAAAACAACAAAGGACAGCGGTTCCAAAATGACGTACATCTAACATGTGCAAGGTGCTTTTTAAGTCACCTTCGCAACAGTACTTTAGTGTCATGCGAAACGGCGTACACGGATCAGCACGGGGCCACTGCTCTTCACGGCTCACACCCCTGGCGCATTCATTACATACGCGCGTACAGGCCGTATATTTCCGAGTGCAAGGGAGAAAGAGACACGGGCCCGGAATGTCTTTCCCTGGCTACATCCCTGTACAATAATGTCGAAATACTTCACTCGCAATCACTCAGACCTTTTCGTGACGTCGCTGCGGTCCTGAGAAACAATGAATGAAAACGCGCGCCAGCCTTTTTTTTTTTTGTCGCATGCTAATTTTCCTTATTTTCGTGCGATACGGACTTCGGACGACACGAATTTTTTCGGTCACCCCGCGAGATTCGTATCACTGAGGTTTCACTTGCGCAATGAATAAAATGACATGGCTGCGTCCCTTCACCAAACCACCATTGCAATTGCACGACTACGTGTAAAAATGCACACCTTGGGCACGCCTTTCGAATGCATTCCGCGAGAAAGTTCCACAAGACCACGGCGGCCCTGCTTGCAAAGCGGATAGATTCGTGCCGGTCCTGAGCCCGATATGCGATTAGTCTGGTCAGGGATTTTGTTCTACTCCCCACTTGAATGTTATGCCGCTTTTTCGCTGGCTGACGCTACTATCATGGCGCTACTATAATGTCAGTTTGAGGGCAACGCGAAGGAACCATTTGAAAACATTCGTGACGATACAGCTTGGGCTGGGTCTACACATTTGTCACGGGTGGAGGCAGTATTTTTCCCGAAAAGTGTCAGCTTTTAAAAGGTATTGGCAGGTCCTCTTCTTGGGAGTATACATTCAAAACTCGGGGTTGGGGAAGGGGAGAAAGTCAGAACATCCGGACGCCCTTTAGATCCTCCCGTGCCCAGATCCGATATATCTTACATTATGCTGTAAGTGGCTAACGCGGTTGTTTAGGTGAGTTGGTACGACATTATTCCCATAAAAACAGCGCCAATAACGAGGGACAAAAAACAAGGAAACAGACAGTGGCACTGACTTACAATTTGCTGTAACCGCGCAATACCAACTTGATCAGTATCTGACAAATAAGAGGAATGACAAACCAAAGAAAACAGTAATCACCTAACAACCGAGTAATCATCGCGATAACGCGCCATGAACAACACGTGCGCCCACATTTTGAAGAAATTCGATTTTTTTTTTTGGAATAGAGCAATAGAAGGCCTGCTGACACATAGATTTCCCAGCCTTTCCATTTCTGTGGCCTCATATATTTAGCGCATCATCTGATCCCTATAATGCCTAATGATCGTACAACGCGGAAAGTCGGGGACAACACCGCAGTCCCAGCAATTGATGCCGAGGTGGCGCGATACTGTAGAAGAGATATTGTGAGCGCGCTCTTTCAGCCGATCCTTTAAACACCTGCCTGTTTGGCCGATGACGCCTTACTGAGGCTGGTTTTCCGATGTATGTTTTGACCGTCGTTACTGAGTGTCTACTCCGAGAAATCAGAATGAGCCCAGAGACTAGTGCTCGAACCTGCACAAGGGATAAGGAACGGGACAAACGAAATTTTGTCGTATATTCCCTATATCCACGGCGTCATCCACAACCTCAAAGAAGTGGCCAGCAGGTGCGACATAGATTTAGTTTTTTTCTGCCCCAGAAAAGCTGGCTAGGCTGTGCAAGGCCATATATCATGGTTCCAGGAGAGAGTGAGGCTGCAAAATCAAGCATCGGAACAAGTACGTTCCATTCATCGAAGGAGTGGTGTATTCTCTACCCCTGTCCCGTAGGAAGTGGTACATCGGCCAAAGAGGCAGGTGTTTAAATTAGCGGCTGAAAGATCACGCTCACAATGTCTCTTCTATACAGTATCGGACCACCTCGACATTCATTGCCGGGACTACGGTTGTGTCCCCGACTTTCAGCATTGTACGGTCATTAGACTTTATCGGAATCAGACTATACACGAAATTTATGAGGCGGCAGAAAATGAAAGGCTGGGCAATCTATGTGTCAGCAGGCCTTCGATTGCTCTATCCCAAAAAGAAATAGATTTTCTTCAAAATGTTGGCACACATGTTGTTTATGGCCCGTTATCACGATGATTACTCGGTTGTTAGGTTTCCTCTTATTTGTCAGATGCTGATCAAGTTTGTATTGCGCGGTTCCAGCAAATAAATCTTTTTTTAAGTCAGTGCCACTGTCTGTCTCCTTGTTTTCTTGTCTCTCGTTATTGGCGCTGTTTTTATGTGAATAATGCTGTAAGTGAACTTGCTTTTCTGAACAGAAGTAGCAAGATCGCCGCGCAAGATTGCCGCGCACAGAGAAGTTGGGTGTGGCATATAAGCTGTCGAATACTTTTTATAAAGACGAAAAAAAAAACTAGCCTAGCAACGAGTTTTGTTAGGTCAACCTACAAACGAACCCATCCTACTCATCTCCTCCGCGCGGTAAACTTTAGACATCCAAACACATAGCTTTGGCTCGGTCCCCTGGTCCAACTTTTATCTGGACACGGCTGATTCCAGAATTGATAAGAATCGATTAATTTAGAAGGGCAACTACCTAAAAGTGGTAAGTTCAACAGTTCCTTCATGGCGATATACGTGTCTATCGTGAGGATCAGAGCTTCAGCAAAGATCAAGTAATTGGGCAGCAATAAAAGACGCCTGCACCGTTCTTTCTGACAATCTCGATTTTAATTTTTTTAATGTTGACGTTTCACTGGAACGGCGAAGCAGTTCTTGCGATAGCAACAAACTGAAATAAGGAAGTACCTTTAGCAGCTGAATCTCTAAGTATTCTACCTGACTTAACTCAATAAACGAAAGCGTAAGGAAACGTGACTACTGCAGCGAGCTTCCTGCTGTCTATTACTTCATCACAAACCGATTGGTGAGAATAGCGTGCATGAAAGGTATGAGACGGCGACTGGTGCCTGTTGAAATGAAGTGCGCTCAGCTAAGCAAGCTGCCGAGTTCCTGCCAAAGCCACCCAGTAGCCCCTCAACCCAACCACTCACGGGCTTTCCGCACGAGGCCCACGTGTTTGCTCTAAGCTTGGGCCTCGATCATCGGCGCACACACGCTTTCACTCCCAAATAAAACAGGCAGGACGATGTTACGATTTAGACTCTATACGGGACTTCATGGTGGCGCGAACGCCGACCGCAAAAAGAAAAAGTGAGGGAAGTGTGAATAAATGCTATGGTAATTAAAAAAACATCATTCGGCTAATCAGGAGGAGCTAGCTCTCACCTTGGGTTTTGGGGCGTTTTCATAAGCCCAAGCTTCTGTCCCTGCGTCCACTGGCTCGTCCTCTGCTTCATAAGCTTTCTGCAAAGTAAAGTCAAAATGACACTCAGCCACTTATTCCCCAACACTAGCAATATAGGGCTATTACAACAGCAGAACTTGTATGCACTGAATATGACTTACAGAAAATAAAACAAAACAAAACATTGGGCACACCCTTGACAAGAAGTCACTAGTAATATGCTTTTTAGGGAAAGCTTGTGTCGAAGAAAAGAGAACGACGTGCATGTCACAGTTCAAAACCTCACCAAGTTTCAATGCCAAGTTACAGATCATATGAGAAGTTTCTATCAAACAAATGCAGTGATTTTTCGTCGAATTAACTGCAAAGCCGCGTCGCCGACACGCGGTGACTCATTAGCAGGTACAAACAATCTAACTACACTATTGGTTATGAACTTAGCATCCTTATGTTGTTTTCTAAGACAAAAGCCTAACCAGCCATAAACCTGTACATCTCTGACATAGACAAGACGGCTGACTTTTTTTTAAAGTGATAAACAAAGGATCGTTTACTATGTGTTTTTCACTTTTATCATTCATCAGTTTAACTTCCTGATGACCCTCTTATTCAGACAATTGGCGCAGTGGTTGTCCAATCAACATTAATGGTCAACTATACAGCATTTTTCACATCGCGATATCGACAAGTTGAGAGATTGTTGCCGTACGAGGCTTCTTTGATTACATTAGCCAACAGAAAGTGAATACGTAAGCAGTAAACAAGTCAAATGTAGCTTCATGGCCTTTGTTAAGCGACTATTAGTTCCAAGTCCTATGACGTTATTAGGTAGTCCCAGAGAGGTGGGAAGTGCACCAACATAACATCGAGTTTTATTGGCTGCAGGAATATCATGACATCTCCGGGGAAATACTCGCTGATGCTGCTCTAAATGCAAATGTGTTTGTAGTGCCATTATGGAAAAAGGACGCAACTCAGCACATTAACAAGCGAGCACACTATTTGACCTAGCAGAAGTGGTGTGCACTTCATTTTTTGTTCATCATTTGCTTTCGCTGAAATATGTGCAACCATGTGCCTGGCGGAATGACAAAAAAAAGTCGTTGAACACATTTTAGCAAGTTGCACACGTCTGGACACTGTATTTGCCGAAACATACTCACTCCTGAGTGTGTTAAGAATGAAATTCGAAGGCAACTTACTACACATGTTCAATTACTTATAATAAATTACATTCTCGATAGTTTTGCAAATGACTTTCTCTTATCTCTAAGTAACGCTTAGTGCAATTGATAACGCGTTCGACTCGTATGAAAATTCTGATGACTGTAAAAATTAAAAAAAAACACATAAAATCCGTCATTAAAAAATGAAATGCCAGCTGTGGTGCTTCGTCGCAAAATTTGTAGAGTGTAACTTTCCCTTGCCTTCTAATTATGAGACTATAACAGCGAAATAAAATAAGGTTTCGAAATAGCACAGTCTAAGCGGACTTATAGTTTCCTTTCTAGCTTCTATTCCGACCGTCACGCAATGGGCATGCTCCATAGATTTACCGCGCGTACATCTGCGAATGTCACTCATTCCGGCTAGAACCTCCCGTAAATCGGTTAGTCGAGGTTGGCGTAGTGCTCAGTCGGAGAAGCGCTCAATGAATGAAAACTTATTTAATGCGAAGCATTTCTTAGAGCACTTCGACGACTTCAAGCACGTCCGTCCGTCCGTCCGTTCGTCCGTCCGTTCGTCCGTCCGTCCGTCCGTCCGTCCGCCTGTTCGTCCATCTATCTGTCCGTTCGTCTATCCACCCGTCTGTCTAGAACTTAGCTCTCCTGGCCGTTTATACAATGGTATCGACACCAAAATTAGAATGGCATAACATGACTCCATGACGAGCATAATTGGCTAGTCATAAGAGCAAAATCGTGATATGTAATGAATGTCATTATTTACATTTTATGGTCTTTCTGCTCTTCCGGTGGTTTCGTTCACATATATGGCAAAAATGGTATGGTATGACATGACTGCATGGTGAACATAAGTGACAGACCCTAACGTGGAAATCATGACATGCATGTCATAACTACACGCCACACTCATGGTGCGCTCGTGGTCGTTTCGCTTTCACATATACCAAATTTGGTATTACGGGACGTGAATGGATGACGAAGGTATATGACTGGTGCAAACAAGAGAATCATGAGATCGCTGTCATGTAAGAACATGACTACACGCCACGCTCATGATGCGCTTGTGGCCGTTCTTATAGCTTCACATATACCACATTTTATTCTGTACATCATAATGTACATCACATGTGCAGACTTTTGCTGATGTTTTACCATGATCAACGTTAACTTTCTCATCGATTTACCGATAGGTGATTCTTTTATTCCTGTAATGCTGCTTTCGCGGCCCTATAGATTTGGGAAAGCCCTTCAGAAAAAAGTATCCAACCAGCTTAATCCCATGAAATCGCAAACGCAAAGACAGATGGTCTTATCGTACATGCCACTAGAGTGCAATTAGCGAATAACTTATCGTTGCGCTACAATTAGCTTTTCAAAAATCCCCCCATACATTTTCAATGGATACACAAAATGTCTCGGGAAAAAAAATCCAGCCTGCCAATTAAAACTAATCATACTGCACAGCATAAGGACGTTGTCAGCATTAATTGCCTGAAGTGATATTAGCGAAAAATCGGGCATTGCTCAGTAATGCAGTATTGCACATCTTCTAGAAAGCTCGGTTTTTTGAGACACAAATTAAAAACAGCGCCCTCAAAATGTTGGCCTACAATGTTTACAATGCCTACAAATCAAAATGTTGGCCTACAATGCTTTTATAAGACCAAAGTTAGATTAATTACGCTAGTGTCGTTTGAGGCCCACATATAAAGAAAGATGTTAAGAAGCTTGAGAAGGTGCAGCGAAAGGCCGCTTTATCTTTAATGCCTACCACAGAAATGACTCGCCAACAACGATCATGGCCATTAATGATATCCCTACTTTACAATACCGAAGAGCTGTTGCCCGGCTGAAGTGTCTACACTCACTTTATTTCCGTAAATTTAACATTTGTCCAGAAACTTTTATAAGAAATCGAATCTCAAGACAAACTCGACATACTCACAGCTACACTCTTGAGCCTTACTTCGCACGTACTAATCTTTTCATGAACTCGCTCTTTCCTCGGACGATCAATAATTAGAACGCGTTACCTTTTGAAGCATTCTGTGATAACGAAAATCCTGACTTCGATAACTATATATCTTTCCATTTTTAACCGTACAACTCAAGATCTCGGACTGTCTCACGTTGTATTTGATTTGCATTCTCCGGTTGCAATTTGCAATTTCTTGCTGCCATTTAACTTTGTTCAAATGTTATCCTGTGTTCTACTGCCTTAACATGTTTTTATTGCTTGAACTTTTTTTATTTAGGTTACATTGTGAATCACTTTTTATTATGCCTCCCTGCTTGGTCTTTCGACCGCAGTATTCTGTAAATAAAAAAATAAAATAAAATACTTTTTTCAAGAACGCTCCCCTTAGCGTTACGCCCAGCGCTCCTTGGGGTCGGCATTACCGCACTAGTCGATGTCGCAGGTTGCTGGACAAGCGTAACAGTGACAATATCCGTCATAATAGCGATGCAGCTACAGCTACGGCCCCGTCATCATAAAACAATGATTATAAGGGGGCCCGTCTCTGTATTGTAATGATAAAAATGAGGGGGCGCGTTGCCGTACGTTTGTAATCATTTTAGGCCCCACAGCCTAGCCGTTCTGGTGGTGCAGTGGGGAGACACGCAGTCGGTTATGCGGTCATGCCGTTACGCAGGTCGTCGGTTCAAATTCTCATTTTCCATTGTTTTCCTTTTTTTCCTTTTTTTTTCAAGGTAATGCTGCAAAAAAATCATGTCGCTGTTGGCGGCGATTGTTAGAGAACCCTACCATATGGATTTCGTGGCGCAGTGTCGTTGGTGTCCAACTTCGGTGCAAATTGCGCTCTTTTTTATTTCCATCTCTCAGTATTGTTTCAAGTATTGTTACTCATTTTTAAATGACATGCGTGTTCATTCATCAGGGATATAACTATCAACTTTTTTTAGGTCCAACGTGGAAGGAAGACCTTTCCTGATGATTTCCGATTGATACTGTGCTGGGCAAGAAGATTCCATTGTATGCGGACAAATTAACTTCATTATCGCATTGAACAACCACCCTCGGTGGGGTTTCCATTCCTTTGCATTCGTACCATAGCTCCAACGAATAATTTGTTACACATCACGTGATTTTTCCAAATCAATCTATTCCGCGTATTTTTCGTGTCGCTGTATAAAGGCGACATATGGGCTGATGCCGAACGTTGTGCAGGTCAACATAGAATGTTTTCCAACCCTGAGGACTATGTAGTTGGACAGTAGGTTTCAGTAAGTACCAAAACCACAATTCATAAAACTTCAATACATGGAGCTCCGACTTCAGGCCTACTTCGCCTGAAATCAAACACAGACTTATTGATGTGATCGAATCTGCTCCTTCAAACAAGGTATATGCACGTCACTTTCGTCCCATTAATCTGTGCTATTGCTATGCAAATTTAGAGACATTCGAGCTCTAGATACTCGCACCGTAGTGTGCTCTCTGTAGCTGTCTTCCCATCCTGGGACGACACTTGTCCTGCAGGCGCGAAACGTGTTCCGTATCGTTTTCGGCGATTAAAATGCGCGTGCGCCAAAGTCGTGGGCGTGACCGGTCGTCCAGATGCTATAATTTGCAAGTGCTGGCTGGTGCGGCTGCAGGCTTGTGTAAACCACAAGGGGTGACTGTGTCGATGAAGCGAATAGTATGCAAAAATGAACATGCATCTAGCAGCGTCGATGTATCCTACAATGAGGGAAGGTAGCCGTATAGGAAGCTTGACCGCAGTCACCTCGCGCAGCAGTGAAGAAAAAACTTTTCCAGCCCCTCCAGTAAGAGCACAAACAGCAGCTATATGTCGAGGCCTGTCACTATAAACAGCGCTGTTAAAACGGGCCACCTCATAATTACACCATTACGGTGCTGTAGTAATTGTCTCGATGCGGTATAGTATCTGTGCACGCACTTTTAGTGGTGCTGGAAACTCGCTACACCAGCAGTACTGTAGTGCATTTTGAGGGGGGTGGGGTGAGCTACCAGGGCTCTGCGGCAGATGCCACTCAGTGAGCCGGGTCCGTCAGCGAGAACCTCGACTCAGCTGATCTTCCAGGTTCTCGCTGGCCAGCGGCTTCTCCCAACGTTCCACTGTAGGATGCTGCCTTAGAAATAGACAACATTACTCGAAACAATATTGAAAGCAGAAAAAAAAAGAGAAACGTTCATTTGGTCAGTGCGACTCGAACTGAAGTCGCACACCAACAACGTACCCACTGCGCCTCGAAAGATCAACGCGGTAGGGCTAACAACCGGCACAAACAGCGAAGTGATTTTTTTGCAAAAAAAGTGAAATTACGACTCCTAGAAAGCTTAACGCGAATATTGACGCATTACTATGAACAAAATTAAAAATAACAGACCGGGATTTGATCTGACGGCCTGCGGCATGACACCATACATAACTGCGTGTCACCCTCTGCGCCACCAGAACAACTAGGTGGTGGCTTCTAAAACGACTACAAATAATTTACGGTAATACCCCCCCCCCCTCATTTTTACTATTAAACTACCGTGACAGCCCCCCCCCCCCCCCCCCCACGGGCCACACCGTAGTCATTGCTTTACGATTACGGGGCCCGTCACTATTAGCTGCATCGCTATTAAGACGGCTTCGTCACTGTTACAATCTCACTCCTGTGACGGGCCCCTAACGACAGTATATGTGACCGGTAAAATGGGCAATCGCAGCGAACTGTCGGATGCAACGGCTTGCGGTTCGACGCACCGCACAAGTCAGCAGCGGTACGCGCACATTTTTGTACTGCTCCGTTGAAAAAAGCACCTCGCCGTGCAATGTCAGTGCTTTCTTGATTTTTTTCCAACTGTGACTGACGATGACCAGCTACGAAAGCCATGAACGGTCCGGAAACTTTTTTGTTGCACTAAAATGATCTGCAATGCTTTTATGGTGCTCGGGGGTGCTGTCAGTTTGGCTAGCAGATCAGTCGATACACAAAACAGTTTTCCTTGTATGATACGGTACTGCAGATAAAAATTCACCTTTTTCAAGATCTCAGGGGATGGGGATGACTGTAGCACTGTGCTAAGAGTTAACTTCGGGATCGCTGCTTCGGCCGACATCGGCAGTCGATCGGCATGAAGCGCAACACTTATTGAGCGCGTTGAGGTATTTTTTCCTAGTCATTTGCGCGCTATAAGACGCATTCCTTAGTCAAAGTCAGATGCTTATTTGAACGCTGATCTTAATCAAGCTGCAAGGCACGGCGGCACATAAACAATACAGTCAGACATAGACGGTGCCGAATAATCGAAATCCTGCGCTTGTTTAACGCACTTCTTCCTTTTGGTGCCGTCCTGGCGCACAGTTTGACCAAGATAAACGCAAATGAACTCTTCCAGCGCTTCGTGTAAACTTACTTTTGAATGAAGCTTTCGCGTTTTTTTTTTTGTCATATATATAGGTGCAATGGCCGGCGCTAATCTCGTATGGCTGGTAGATTTCGCTCGCTCGTTCCCATAATATCTTTGCTAGGCGCGCCTGCGCGATGAGTTATTTCTCAATATAATATTCGCAGCAAATTCATGCGTAAGTTTTTTTTTAGTGTGGAATACACACGTACCTGTGATAAAATGGTTTTCGCGCACTCTGGCTTAAAATTCCGCACAAAAAAGGCTACCTGTCGCTGTGACTGTCTTGACAATCGCGGCCCACCTCGTTTTTGTCTTCATTACATGGAAGTTGATACCTGCATTTGCCTTGCACGCTCGAGTTGGAGCAGCGAACGGCTGAACAGATCATGGTTTATCAGGACGAAGATAAACGGGCGATTGAACGCGCGAATCCCAAATAATCTGAGGCTGGCGGCGAAGTGGTTTTCCGTCGTCCACCAATATCTAATATTGGTGGGCGCTGCGGATTGGGTTGGCCGTTTGATGCCGTTTGAGATATCGGCAGTGCTGCCAACTCTGCAGAAATTTTCTTGATTGAATCGTGGGGTTTAACGTCCCAAAACCACCATATGATTATGAGAGACGCCGTAGTGGAGGGCTCCGGAAATTTAGACCACATGGGGTTCTTTAACGTGCACCCAAATTTGAGTACACGGGCCTACAAAATTTCCGCCTTTATCAGAAATGCAGCCGCCAAAGCCGGGATTTGATCCCGTGACCTGCGGGTCAGCAGCCGAGTACCTTAGCCACTAGACCACCATGGCGGGGCTGCAGAAATTTTCTTAATTCTAGGGAAATTGTAGTTGTATTTTGGAGAAAAGGGAAATCTTTCAACATCTAGGGAACTTTCTTGCTTCCACGTGAAGCAAGCAGATCGACGGAGGCATAGAGTTTCAAACAATAATACTTGTATGTAACTCTATGAACGGAGGGACATCCCGCCCACAACCTCTTTTTTCTTCCTTCTTCCACCTTTTCTCTTTTACACCCCCTCTACACTCACCCAAACGTGGTGTGCCATGCCCAGTAGTGGTGTCGAGGGGTGCAAAGGGGGATGGAGGGGGGTAGTGGTTAGAAGACCTTGTTTATTTATTCCAACCATGGATGTTTACCGTTTTTGTGTTTTTTAAGTTAGTTCATTCATGATGTATACCATGTTTATGTGTGACCGCTGTGAAGCTGCCCAGTGTATGAGGTGGCCAGGTTCCCCTCAAGGTGCTCAATGCAGCTTTTTTGCCTGGTCATTCTCGCAACTTTGTTGTTGTGAATAAACAATTCAATTCAATTTAATTCAAGATAAGAAAAGGCACCTAATTTCTGCAACCCGGTCGGGAGCACGGTGCACTGCCTGGGGGGATGGGGCTGGTCACCGTCCCCAACGCTGTGTCAGCGCTCTCCTCTCCTCCTCTTCATTGCGGTTCATTCTGTGAAGTCCGTGTTCGACGCCAATTGCCTGAATCCCGGTTTAAACCGAAGAAAAGGTGCTCTCACTCTAGCCCGCTAAGTATATATATATATGTTTTCCTTTACACCAACCTCCCATTTTCTCGCCTTTCACCCGCGGCGTTATTTCTTTCGTTTGTTGTTGTTTTTTATTGGTTTCCCCTATTTGTGAACGCTGTCATGTTGCTTGTGAGCTGGCCCGTGGAGCCATGTGATTCCGCCAAGGTCACGAAGGTTTCTGTGAAAAGCGCAGCCAGAACTGTAGGCTGCATGTATGTGGTTATTTGCACAGCTGAAAAAAATGTTGAAAAAAAGTGCCTGGTGGAAGAATGCAAGGATATATTTGGAATGAATATGCGGCAGTCAACATTTAAAACAAACATATCTTTTTCATTACCATTCAGCAGGTTGCGAGGGATGAACTGCCACACGGCATAACATGCTTTCATGGTTAAAACTATTTTTCGTCGCAATATCCTGGATCCGATATCATGACAAAGATTGAGAGTGACGTTGTTGAAGACTCTGTTTATATATTAAGTATGGGTGTATCACTTCATGTTTTATATGAACACCACCAAGCATTTTATGCGGGAGAGTTGCAAAATAACAGACTTGATTAATTTTTGATAGCTAGCTTACTGGAATATTTCACGTACTGCGCTTTATATGCTCGGTCTGGTTATAATTATTATTAATAATATTATTATTACTATTATTATTATCATTACTTTGTAACTTGCATGCTATTACAAGTGCACCGTATTGTAGTGTAACATTTCTGTGTTATGCATTGAACAGCTAGCAGTGTTTCTAAGTATTATTGTGATAATTTATTCCTTCTTCAACCTTTATGCGATGCCTTTTTCTTGGTCACTTGTATAAAATACTGCGATCAGGTCCACCCTGAATGTGATGACCACTTACCTTTGTGATTTCGTGGGATAAAATGTTGTTTAAAGCTTTTTAATTTCTACTGCGACATTTTTTCACCTTCAACATGGTTATTTTAGTGAATATTTTCAAACGAATACACTAATATATTATCAAAGTGAACTTGGAAATTGTTTTTCACAGCAGAAACACATATTAGTCTTGAAAAAGCTGCTTTTCATAAAAATCTAGAGAAATCTAAGGAATTTTTTTCACTCCAGAGAGGGAAAAAGTGGCTCCACAGGTTGGCAGCACTGGATATCGGTAAGAGCGGACAAACAGGCAAATGTACAGACAGACAGACAGACAGACAGACAGACAGACAGACAGACAGACAGACAGACAGACAGACAGACCAAAATTTTTCCGTCGAAGGTCCCCAAGATGGACTATTATCTTTAAAAAAAAGACTATCGTCTTTAAAAACCGCTCACGCTCGGCACCAAGCTCGTCGCGATGCGCCAACGCGCGCTAATCTCCCACGCGTACTTTGCCCCGCGGATGGGGGCGGGGGTGTTAGGTGCTTGGGCGCGCGCGGGGAGAATCGTGTGCCAAGGCCTTTCAATGTAGCGATTGTGTTAGTTGCCTGGGCCACAAAAGTCACTTCGCTTGCTGCACAGGCCCCGTTTTCGAAAAGAGCGCACTTTTCAAACACGGCGAAGTAACAACTGGGACACTCGTTAGTTAGCACTCATATCTGTACCTGTGATTCTGTTTCGCGCGTCCTTTTGTTTGAACAGCGCATTAGGCGTCGATCTCTAAGCGTTGTTAGCTCTCGTCCTGTGTGTGTTGTTTTTGTGCGATATTTGTGCGTGAGCAGCGCGCTGCACGTTTCGATCTGAGAACCGTTCTCAGCACGTGCTTTCCTAGTTGTTGCTATTGCATTCATTGCAACGCCCTTGCGACGAAACCAACTTTTTCTTTCATTTCGCTTTCCCATGCGCTACATTTATCAAATTTCACAAAATGAAGTGAAAAGACTCACACCACTACGAAGGCGGTTGAAGGCCCTCATTACACCTGAAAATAAACCATGTTCTCTGCTCCAAGCATCATTTCCGGGCTTCGGTATTTGTTTCTGGGATGGGATTCTCGGCACCTTGGGAATAAAAGGAAACGAAGCATATTTTAGCTGGCTGGGAAATCGAAGAGCAGTGTTTTATGCTTCCTACATTGTAAATATTTCTTAACTGAACGGTTTGTCCAAAATGCTATATCTAGCAATCCATTAAATAGTGGCAGATATATCATGCATTGCGATTGCGATATCAATGTATTAGGCAAACGCAGAAAAAAAGCTTAATGTTATCGGCCTTAATATTGCAATAAACATTCGCTAAATAAATCAATGCACATGGTGCTACGTGTGCAGAGACAATCATAATTCGGTGACTGCGAACATTTTCTGTTACAACTCTGGCGAGAATCATGCAGTAAAAGATGGAACACGGAATTGATTGTTGCTTCAACGCGTCTCTGCAAGTGAGATTAAAGCATGTAAGACCCAGTGCACGCACGAGGAAAGTGCACAAGCAGTGACCAGCCACTTCAGCTCGTTGAATCTGTGTATACGCCACTCACAAGATAAAATACACGGACCGCCAATAAGCTCTGCTGGTAAACTTTCACGCTTACCACTCACATTTATACAAAAAGCTTTCAATTTTGCGTGAGCGACGTTGCCACTACCTACGAGAAGCTGCAATTTATTGGCAAATTAGCACTGCTTTATTGCGAGCAGTCACATATACGCTTCAGATGCACATTCACAACTTCAAGCACTACCTCATCGCCGTACTGTTACGCTATCTACAGCGCATGCGCAGTTGATGCGTTCCATAAACACGAAGGTCATTTATTGATTGTTTGATTGATTTGTTTGTGTGGTTTAACGTCTTGAAACGACAAGCTAGAAAGACGCCGTACTGGAATACTCCGGATAATTTCGACAACCTGCGTATTTTTATCAGGCATTGTTGTAAACGAGAAACTTGAAATTTTATTTTTTCAAAAACGAAAAAGCGTAGTGGTAAAAGGTAGGCATGTGAGAACAGTTTATTTGCTTTCGATCGAGGTATAAAGTTGGTTTTATTTCGTAAGCAATTATATGGACAGTCTCGGTGGAGTTTTGTCGTTGGCGTCACCGTCATGTCTCGTATATAATTCACAAGCGAAAAAATCGGAAGAAAAATTTCGTAGCGCTTATACCAAGAAATCGAACTAGCAACTTCTACCTCCGCAGCACTCTTCATTAGACATGTCGACCCCGCGCTATACATATAAAGGTGGTCTATTTGAATACATCATTTACCGTTCGCGGTATGAAGATCTCAATGAAACTCGAGAGTTTTCCATCACGCAACGCTCTTACATTTTCTTTCGATTTGAAAAGTGTCCTTGAGACCCGCACGAAAAAGTGGATCCTCTCTGTTTCCACTCATGATTGGGAACGAAACAAACAAACAAAAACACCATGCACACCTTGAGCAAAAAGCCGCCGTGTGGCAGTTTAAAAGAAACAAAAAATATTCAAGCACGTCGGGTTCTGCATTGTCGGCACTTGTTGCGCATTGCTCAAACGAAGGTGTAACAACTGCGACAGTTGTTAGTTCACGCTGGTCCCGTGTGTACCTGTCCTTTCTTTTCGAGTGTCATTTGCGCTCCGGCCTCAAGCTGCAACTATCGAGCTATTTGTCGTTCTTCAGGGGACGTGGCGATTCCTTCCCATCACGTTCACGGTTTCGCACTGGCGGTGAACTTTTTTAATTTATCGCACCACGTGGTGTAAAAGGCATCTAAATGCAGCCTGAAAGGAATACTTCCTCAAGTTCGGGACATTTTTGTCATATTGACAAATTTGAGTTGTTTGAAAATATTTACACTCAAATACACCTTATGTAGAGTAAGTATTTCTTACAAGGAAAAATGCAGAACAGAACGTTTTGGCAAAATTTCTGCAGACGTATATGGCAAAAAAATTGGACTATTACTCCTGAAATTCAAACACCTCAAGCAAATACATTCGCCTATTGCATAAGCCTATAATTTAGAATCGAAACCAGAAAAGACACGCTCAGAGTTAATTTTTCAACAAACGTCAATCGGACGACATTAAGCGAAATTCGAAAAGCTCCCACTTGAGCAAACTCCTTTCTCTCCCCGAAATATTCTAGCAAGTTACTGTTTTCAATGCAAGAAATCAGCACAATTCTTTTCGATCGCAGTTGAATTGCTCGCCCAAATGGCTGGGAATGGCATATGATATTTTTATCTCCCTTCCATTTGGACCAATCGAGTGACCAACCATGCCTGCATCAAACATGTACAGGTCCGGATGCACCGTATAAGCACGAGTGGCTTCATATACGCACTCGTCATCCCAACACATATCTACAGCCGACAAAGATATATAAATGTTGTTTCGACCACTTCTTTTTAATGACGCGCTTTCAATGCCGAAGCCCGGTTCTCTGACTTAACCAGAGGCGAGTGCCTCATCTTTTGAGTTGTGCAACCAATCACACCGTTCGACACGCTGATGGTTTCCCGATGTGTGTCAGGAAGTGCGTTGAGACAACAGACACTAAAGTCTTGTCAAATTGTTGTTCAGTCGATCGAATGTAGGTGCAGATAAGTAGCTTAACACTTCAACGACAATGCGGTACCCATTGGCTGCGACGAACATCGATAGTTTCTGCTGCAAGTAACAGTTCTTACCAGCGGTTCCGCAGGAAGCTCAATTCCTTTGTACTGGGCACAGCTTTGGGATTCATGGCAGGCCTTGCACGCCACGCAAGTCCAGTGGCTGCATATCTCGCATTGAGCCGTAGTTGCTGTCTTGTACACGTATGAATAGCCATTACAACCTTTATAACGGCACGTCACAATCATGCCCTCCGCATCTTCAGCGGCTTCGTGCTCTTCGGACTTTTCCTCCTCGGCCTCCTCATTGCTTTCCTAAAGCACAATGAGAGCACGCTGAAAGCGCTGTACTCAAAACAACAGAACGCACCAAAAACAACAATCAATGCGACAAGGCTTCTTTTTAGACACTTTCGTTTACTATATAGCTAAAGATGGTGATGGTGGGCTTTTGCATTAAGAAAACTAACGAACTTCACCACTTCGTGGAGGTGTGTGATAAGCGAAGCTGTTTAGCGCACGAAACAGAGGCGATGCAGCATTTTCAACAAAGGTAAGAAATCATTTATTGCATTGATCGGCACAGTGTTGCATGGCGTGTTCCTTCTTTCTACACTGTCAGCGTCTTTAGCGGCCCCTTAAAATGCAGATCGCGAGATGCCCTAAAAGCACGTTTGCATTCAATTTTCGCAAATCCGCTATCTTCCTGATACGTACGATTCTCAATGTCGACTTTACATTTTGTCCTGCAGAGGGGTTTTATACTTCTACCTCAAAAGTCTACAAAACCTTCAGAGAAAAAACTCTTACATTTGTCTTGCACGTTGGGTACAACGAATTTGTATGGTTCAGACATTCCGTTTGTACAAGCATTCGTCGTCCTTGCCAAAACTTTATTCTCGTGCCAGCCAAAGCGTGGCTGACGTGTTTTGCACCATGGAAACCTTGACTTGTCGAAGTTGTTAATAATAATAATAATAATAATAATAATAATAATAATAATAATAATAATAATAATAATGACTTCGGTACGTGGGAGCCCGGGTTCAACTCAAGCACCACCAGTAAATTTTTTATTTATTCGATTATTTCTGAGAGTAATATGTACAGTGTCGGTGTTAAACGCATTACGACTACAATTGCATACGTCACCAAAAGATACGCGTTCATTTCGATAACTCCAGATTTACTTCAATTGTTC
This sequence comes from Rhipicephalus microplus, assembly GCF_013339725.1. Lineage (NCBI taxonomy): Eukaryota > Metazoa > Arthropoda > Arachnida > Ixodida > Ixodidae > Rhipicephalus > Rhipicephalus microplus. Next base: position 50,658,496 of record NC_051172.1, read on the forward strand.
GTTTTGCGTACCAAAACTGCGATAGGATTACGAGGCACTCCGCAGTGGAGGGCTCCGGCAATTTCCGCCAGGCCTTCTGTACAACGGGCCTCTATAGCAATTCATCTCCACCGAAATGCAACCTTGCCGGCGGGAATCAAACCAGGGACTTTCAATTTAAAAACATAGGTCACACTTCCACTGCTGTAGCATACCTTTAACAGTATCATTGCTACCAACCCTCAGTTTGTTTGTCTCTGCCTTCTTGGCTTGCGCTTTGTTTGCTTAGAGTAAAAATATGGCTCCAGCTTATGTAATCAGAGGGCGTGATCCAGCAATTATTCTTGGGGAAGATGAGCACAGAGAGCCGGACGGATGATGATTATGCTGATGTACAGATGAGAAGCGCATAACGAATGCCCACACTAATTCACATTACCTTCCCTTTGAAGATATTAATAAATTACAAGCAGCATATATGTTATACTTCTAAACACCAGCACCGCAACTTTTTTACTGCAACACAGCTGTGTAACAGCACGTACAACGATTTCATATACGTTTTTAACATGACGAACGGGCGTTGAAGTACTGTTACTGACCACAGGTAACCCCCCAGGCTTGTATGAAGGTACTTCCACGTTGTCCTTGTTCTGCTGGTACTCGGTGCAAGTCATAGATTCGTGGAAAGCCGAGCACTTCACGCAGGTGTAGTGATTACAAACGACGCAACGAAACATGATGTCGTCCTTTCCCACGAAGGCACTGCCTCCGCAGTCAGTAACCTTGCAAGTAACAAACACTTCAGAGCTGTCTTCATTAGCCTTAGCAGCCTGCAAAGGAACATAAATAACAAGATATGGCTCTCAGATTACGTGCAACTCGTCAGGTATCCCTCTCCCGTTTGCTTTCATCGTTCATTATGGTTCATTAATACTGGATACCGCGTTATAGAATATACTAGATAAAAACTTAATACCCTTTTAAGGCATATTCAGTTTGAAATATTCAGGTGATAAAAGCGTTCTCCTGATTGATTCAGACAAAATCTCAGTAAGTGGACTCGTTCGCAATGGTCATGCAATGCGGCAAAAACATTTCGTCTTTATGCTCTTCAAAAATAACATACTGCGTGTATCAGTGCTCCTTCGGCGAATCATGAATGAGAGTTCGGATGACTATTTGACTCTTAATTGGACAAGGCAAGACTTTATAGATTCAGAAACAGACATCTAGCTGACCTTTGAAAGTTGCACCAACAAATTGTTTATTTGTCTATTGCGCACAATAGGGGTCATGTAGCACTTTTATAGCACAGTCAGAAAACTGTCGGATGTTAGTCGAAGCTCGTAGATTGATTGAAAAACTTTATTCAAAAATAGAGACAAGGGAGTGCCAAGGGTGGGTCCCTAGCCCAGAACTACAGTGGTCGTTGCTTTACGACCAGCTTGATCCAAGAGACCCTTCTGGGTCTCCAGGTCGGTTCAAGCGAGAACGGCCTCCCAGGGCTCAAGCTTGGCCTCGACAAGCTTAGCCTCGACATACATCCTCGACATACATACAGCAAGCTTGGCCTCGACATATTTCCCACATAATGTAGGGAAGACATGGCCGCCTCCCACACCATGGGCATTGACCGGCGTTGATCGTTGGGCCACAATGCTTGCCATAGTGCCAAGTGCGGATAGATGTTTATCTTTCTGTATTTGTGAGCGTCTCCAACTGGGGGCTGTGGATGCGGAGACGTGTACATTCGTCGTTCACGATGCTTCTGCTCCACAATGTCTTGTGGGCTGTTGCCCTTTGGTATTTTAGTCAAGGCGTTGTCAGCTCTGTTCGCTAGTTCGTGCATACGACCCGTATTTGAGCGAGATGAAAGAACGAATATGATGGGGTGACACAATCGAAGGTGGTCTCAAGCCCTTTGCCGAAGAATTGCCTGTGGTAGAAGGAGTACTACTTATGTGCTGCAAAGTGGTTATACCTAAAGCAATGAGAGGATAAATGCCTCGACGAAACCACAACGGACACCTTGGACTAAATAAATGCAAGGCGAGAGCACACAGATTAGTATTTTGGCCTGGAATGAGCAGTACTACCGATTCCTTTATTCGGGGGTGCAGTACTTACCAGAAGTATGCACACAAACAGCCGAGTTAGCCTCTGCTCATGCAGCCAATTCCGGACAAGCCATGGCACCGAGTAGTAATCGACATTCCTGAGTTCGGTGGAGCCTCCTATGCCATCGTATACAGTCCCACTCCAGTTTACGATGCCCAGCTAAGTGGCACATCATCCAAAGAAGTCGATGAAATGTCTGTTATTTTCTCACGGTACAGCACCCTGGTTCAAGTATGTACTGACAATGGGCCCCAGTTTGGATCACTAGAATTCCGACGGATGCCATAAAATATGACTTACAGCATATCACATTGAGTCCAGAGTTCCCGAGATCAAATGGACTGGCAGAAAGGAGGTCCAGATTGTTAGGCACACCTTAAAGAAGACCAACGACTCCCGCGATGATTTTTGTTGAGTTTTTTTAGCCTATAGCTCATCCTCTCTAGAAGATGGTCGCTCTTCGGGCGAGCTACTGCAAGGTCGACACCTTCGCATGACCCTGCCCAAATATAAAGACGATCCCGTAATTCCAGTGACAAAGCATCGCCAGTCTTCGTGGAGCAAGGAACTATCACCACTCGAGAGAAGAACGTCGGTGCGCATTCATAATAGAGACTGGTCACTCACAGCCACAGTAAGCGCGCAAGCCACGCCAAGGTCATATATGGTGAAGACCGAGGACCAGTGGATGCTGAGGTGAAACAGGCAACACCGGTTGCGCATACCAAGAAACGATGCGAGCGAGGATCAACACGATGCCGTAACCCCGGGTAACATGTTCAATCCGGATGAAAGACAGGACTGCAATACACAAGGAGAACAAACGCACGGTGACCAAGGCATGACGAGTTTCACAACTACAATGCAATAGGCTGACCACGGAGGTGTCAACTCTTCAGGTGAACGAAGGTCGACCGAGAAATGCACGAAACCCCGACGATTACATTACGGCGCCAACTACCGCCAAGTTTTCTAAACTTGTTTTTTTAATATTGGATCAGGAAGAGGAGATGTATCAGATTGCAGATTATCAGTGTTTATACGTCACACTGAGTCTGTTCTTCATGAGCTCCCTTTCCCTCCTTTCTTATCGCTCGCTTCAAAAAGGCTGAAAATAAACCACTGGGGCTGATTTTTGTTTTGTTAGTGCAGCTTTAGCCAATATGACTGTTTAAAGACACGATACAATGCACACTACAATGTTTGCCGGCTTTTTGAATAAGTATGATGATGGTATATTTCCACTGATGTAGAAGGCGCCCATCTCCCATGTCATCGAAGTACTTAACTAAGCGCTGGAGTGGCTCGTCGCTTGAATGCGGATCATAGGATTGGTTATACCATTTTCCCCTGTAATGAAACTTTTTTTAATGTTTTTGTCGTAGCAAAAAGCTCTGCCTTAGTTACTGGGGTGTCTGTAGTGCCATTTTTTATGCCTACGTAAGAGTGTGTAACATGTTTTGATTCTTTCTTCCGATATATCGCTCCCTAAGATTCTAGAGCAATTTGACGAGATCCTTGGTACGTGCCCGTTAGTGTCCTGAGGGCTTGCGTTGTTGCAGTCTTTGTATTTTTGGGATCGAGCATACTTCTCAGTATGGCCCACGTTTTTGCTGTCAATAGAGTTCACCTTAAGGAATCGGTAAACTTGGTCCACTTTTCCTCTTGTAGTTTAGGTGCATGGGTTTTCCGTAGTACGAATTATTTTCCTTGCTTTACTTGATAAGCCTCTTTAAGGCTCAGTTTTCGTTCTTCCACGCCTTCTGGTGCGGTTAAAGGGAACGGGTACTTGCGATATAACGGCCAATCTGTTACAAACGCGGAAGAAAGTCTGCGTTTGAGTTTGGGAGTGGTGGTGGAGAAGCTTAGGATAAAATGGTCGCTTCCCAAGTTTTCCCAAGTTTTGCCAGCGCCCATCTCAAACATTTAGCTTAAAGGTGAGGTTTGGGCACGTATTGGCCATTACGCTATTCCCTGTTTTAGTGGGAGCGGTGGGCAACGTTTCCAGCTGTAGGTATGAATTTTCTACGACATGAACAAGTAATTGCCTTTGGGTGTATCTCTTTTGTAGCCCCAGTTTGTGCGGGGGGGCATTAAAGTCGGACTAATCATCGTTAAAGGGCATTAACGATGATTAGTCCGTTCTTTTTTTCTTTAGGTGTCCAATGGCATAGGTAATTATTGGCGCCAAATCCGTGCCTAGCAAACATAGCAATGCACGAGGCCTGAAATTTACAGTTTGCGAAGACAGCTATAAATGACTTTCTCTACTACGAATGATGCCACATACCCAAGTGACTGCACCATATACCCAAACTTTCAGGTCATTGGCTGATTTGAGCATCGTGGGCTGCAGAGTTACTGGAGCTGCCTCGGGAGGTCGCCACGTGCCCGCGATCACCGTGAGAGAAATCAACGCGCTTGAAAAAAGTGCTCAATGTCATGACGGGCGCCCGACGTAACTTCCTTCCTCCGTGTTATACTTGCCTCCTTAGCTTACAGCGCGCTCGTCGGAACGAGATGGAGAAGAAGGCAATTACAGAGGCCGATGAATCTAACTTTGCTCATACTTGACGGATTCTAAAAATTTTCGCGGTGATCGATACATGAGACAAATAACCGCACTGAGGTTTTCGAAGGTTACTCAAGATAACTGCTTAAGCATAGTTTAAAATTTATTTCATAACTTTATTCTATAATAACCGGTATGCTTATCTGTAATCGCAATGAAGTATTAAAATTTTGAAGCCTCGAAACGTCGATATAAACAACCACGTTTATAAGATGACAGTAAGACAGCATTCATGTTAATTTAATACGCAGTTACAAATGTGTATTATGTTGTCAAAAAAATTTTCCAGTTATCCGAGTCCCTTCCCCCCCCCAATGTGTAATCAAAAGAAAACTAATATACGCAGAATAGTATTTTTAGTAGCATAATTACAAAACCTTTATTGCCGCATTACGTGACCACGTCGATATACACAACGCAGAGAGCAGATGTTTATGAAACGATAAAAAGATCGCATGCGTGTTAATTTAGTATGCAGTTACAAGTGTGTTTTATGTTGTCAAAGGCAAAGTTTTCAAGTTAAAAAGTTGCAGTTTTGCAGACCAGACAGCTCAAATACTAACAAACCAGCCTCTGGATTGGCCTGGTCAAGCTGGGAGGACGACGAGAAATTTGAAAGGATCAACCACCACGCAGCATTATAGGTTGATCCTCCTTATCCATTATAGATTTATCCATTATAATTTATCCTCCTGCAGACTTGTTGAACAAAGCACAAGCGGTGACGCCTACTTCGGACACATACGTTCCCTAGTCTGGTAACGATAAACCAATGCACGCCATTTCATTAGACAAGTGTACATTTTGTATTAGCAGTTCGGACTTAATTTGCATGGTATAGGCGTGCCCATGGGACTTCATTAGAGGTTAATTCCGAGACGGGCGCGCATGGAAAGCCTCGCTCCTCTGCTCGGACTCGCAATTACAAGCCCGCCTAATACGGCAGGCCCAAGACACCGCAAGGGCCCACTGAATCAGGGCCACTGTCGAGGTCTGATATATCACACGGTACTATACGACATGTTATGCGACATGGTTTAGGGGCGGAAATAGAAACACGGGACTAGCGCAGCCCCATGTTTCCCATTTCCGGCCCCGTCTCTCATATCACTGGTACCATGTCATATGCTCACTAATATATATATATATATATATATATATATATATATATATATATATATATATATATATATATATATATATATATAAGAGAAAGAGGTGTATACCTAAGGGCTTCCTTTTCCGTGTTTGACACAATATTAATGAGATCTAACGGGCAATATTACCAAGGAAAGTATAGGGGAAGTTATTAGAACAAATGTAATGCAAATAAGAAGAAAGAAAAGTGGGTGAAAAAATAACCAGCCGTGAGCAGGAATCGAACCTATGACCTTCGAATAAGCATCGAACGCGTTATTCGAAGGTCATAGGTTCGATTCCTGATCACGGCTGGTTATTTTTCACCCACTTTTCTTTCTTCTTGTTCACATTACATTTGTTCTAATGACGTCATAAATATATATATATATATATATATATATATATATATATATATATATATATAATATATATATATATATATATATATATATATATATATAAAAGGGGTTTATTGACTAAAACCAACTGCCTGGTTTAAGGGGCGTCAATCACTGTCACGAGCTCAGCTGGTCGTCTTTTAGCTGCTCCGACTAGATACTGTCTCTCTCCCTCTTCCCCACTACATTTGCCCCGGTGGTGAAGAGGAACCATCCTGGCGACTCACGGCGAAGCAAGCACAAGGTGATCGTATTAAGGTTTTAAGTGGCTGATATGGACTGTCTCGCGACCACGGCATCGTCTGTAGTCGGCAGGTGTCTCTGGTTCGACGACGTAGTTGACCGGTGATGTGCATTGAACCATGTGGTACGTACCAGTTTACTTGGGTGCCAACTTTCGGGAGAGGCCGGGGGACTAGAATGGAACCGAAAGCCCTACAAATGAGCCTACGTAGAAGCTGTGAGCAGGCTCAAGTCGTTCTTTTTTGAGACCTTGTGCGACGGACGTAAATGAACGCGCTGATTGGCAGCACTCTTCGGCACACTGAACAAGTTCGGAGGCTGGGCGTTATTCTGAAGCATCCGGGCGGTAAGTATCGTGTCAAGCGTAGAAGAGGGCTCACGTCCGTACAGTGAAAAAAAGGTGAAAAGCCTGTAGTTGCTTTCGCGGCCGTATTATACGCATACATCATGAAAGGGAGCACCAAGTACCAATTAGAATGATCAAAGGATACGTACACAGAGAGCATATCACCGAGCGTGTGGTTAAAGTGTTCCGTCAAACCGTTTGTCTGTGGGTGATAGCTTGTAGTGGTGCGATGAATAATGTTGCACTCACTGAGAAGCTTCTGGACGACTTGCGATAGACACGCACGCTCACGGTCGCTAAGCAGTTCACGTGGCGCGCCACGGCGAAGGACAAAGCTACCCAAGATGAACAAGGCGACATCACGAGCAACAGTGGCTGGTAAAGCTTCGGTTTCAGCATAACGGGTTAGATGGCCAACAGCCACAATTATCCAGCGGTTCCCAGCAGGAGTACAAGGTAGTGGGCCGTAGAGGTCGATGCTGATTCTATCAAATGGCCGAGCTAGAGACGGCAATGGTTTTAATTCGCCAGAGGCATGACAAGTTGTTTTCCGCCACTGACACTCAGCGCAGGAACGTATGTACTTGCGAACGTATGGGTACATTCCACGCCAAAAAAATCGCTGGTGAAGCCGGTCGTATGTTTTCAAAACGCCAGCGTAGGAGTTTTGAGGGTCTGCGGGATGTACGCGCACATGTTGGAGCACAAATGGCGAGTTAGAACAAGAAGCCATTTCCTACCATCCGGCTGATAGTTGCGACGGTACAACATGGCATCCCGTATCGCATAAGTGGGAATTTGCCGACGCAGTGCACGAAGCAGACGCTGGCGTTGTGTCACCGAAGACGAGGAGAGAAGCGAGGCTATAGAAGGGCCCTTGCGTTGTTACGAAGGCATGTCAGCGGTATGGATGCTGTCGATGGTAGCTTCGGCAAAGGAAACAGGTGCAACGGCTGAAGGAAGGGGCGAACGACAAAGAGCGTCTGCGTCGGTAAGCTTGTGGCCTGAGTGGTAAGCGACGTGAATATCAAATCCCTGTAAACGTAGCGCCCAACGTCCAAGCGGGCTCGAAGGATCCTTCAATGAAGCGAGCCAACAGAGTGAACGATGATCTGTAACAACATCAAATGGGCGTCCGTATAAGTACGGACGAAACTTTTGTAATGCCCAAACAATGGCCAAGCATTCCTTTTTGGAAACCGAGTGTTTGTGCTCTGCTTTGGTGAGGGCGCGACTGGCATACGCAACTACATACTCCGAGAAGCTAGGCTTGCGTTGAGCAAGGACAACACAAAGTCCTACGCCACTAGCATCCGTGTGCACCTCGGTTAAAGCAGTAGGGTCGAAGGGGCGTAAAATAGGTGGTGAAGTAAGGAGATAGCGTAATGTTGCGAAATCATCATCGCATGCTGGCGACCAATCAGAGAGGTGTCCATCGCCAGTGATCAGCTGTGTCAGTGGCGCGATTATCGTAGCAAAGTTCTTCACAAAGCGGCGAAAGCATGAGCACAGTCCGACGAAGCTGCGAAGAGCTCTCCCGGTCGTAGGCTTCGGGAACTGAGCGACAGCACGAAGCTTCTCTGGGTCTGGGAGGACCCCATATTTTGAGACAACGTGGCCAGGTATTGTGAGCTTCCGAGCTCCAAAGTGGCACTTCTTGATGTTTAGTTGAAGGCCTGCGCTCGTGAGGCAGCTCAAGACTTCATTGAGACGATGGAGGTGGCTGTTGAAATCAGGGGAGAAAACAACGACATCATCCAAGTAACATAGGCGTGTCTTCAATTTTAGCCCATGCATGCAAGACGCTATCCATCATCCTTTTGAATGTTGCTGGCGCATTACAAAAGCCGAACGGCATTACAAGAAATTCGTGTAGCCCATCGGGCGTCACAAAAGCAGTTTTTGGGCGATCTGATGGTGTCATAGGGACCTGCCAATAACTGGACCGTGGGTCTAGTGATGAGAATAATTCAGCGCCTTGCAAGCAGTCCAGGGCATCATCGATGCGCGGCAAAGGGTATCTTTAAGCGTAACTTTGTTTAAACGGCGGCAATCGACGCAGGAGCGAACGGAGCCGTCTTTTTTCCTCACAAGTACCACAGGTGAAGACCAGGGACTGCTGGACGGCCGAATGACGCCACGTTGAAGCATGTCGGCCACTTGCTCGGTGATCACACGACGCTCGACAGGAGATACACGGTAGGGACGCTGTCACAGAGATGCTTAAGAGCCGGTGTTAATGTGATGGGCAACAATGTGCGTTCGGCCTAAGTACCTCTGCTGGCAATCGAACGAGCCGTAAAACTGGCGAAGAAGCTCTAGAAGCTTCTCGCGGTGTGGTTCTTCAAGTTCGCCATCAATTCAAGGGCCAAACAAATGAATGTTTTCGTGAAAAGGTGAACGGGTATAGATAGCGTTAGTGCAGTAAGCTGCAAATCCCTTTCACCGTCAAGGCCGAAGATGAAAGAAACGTCTAAGTCTTGGAATGTTCCAATACATTCTCCGCGAAGCAAGGTTGTGGGAGACGGCAAGGGATTTGTGACAAATAAATTGGTAGCGTCCGCCGAAATATCTAGGACAGCAAACGGCAACGCGAGGCTCTTGCGACTTTGGAATGTTTGGGAAGGCGTAAACAACACTGCAGTTTTAGGACACATCGGCACAAGACGTGAGAATATATATATATATATATATATATATATATATATATATATATATATATATATATATATAGAGAGAGAGAGAGAGAGAGAGAGAGAGAGAGAGAGAAGTCCTTTTTCTACGGTAGACCTTACCAGCTGTACCATTATAGGTGCCACTGCTTCCTCCTGTGATGTCCTTGGGGTCACTGCAGATGTTGACGGAAGAGGTGAGGTGTCCCTTTCGGTCTGCTGTAAGAAGGTGGGCACATTAGGAAGCGAAGTGTAACTAGTTAGAACAGATATCCGCTGTCTTTGCATTTAGACACCGACTTCCATTTGATCTCATTTAGTACCAGGAGAACAAGGCTTCACAACGCCTTTAAATCAAAGGTGGGCCTATTAGAGTAAAGAAATGCGATATTACACGTCTCGGCAGTCAGCTATAGCTATGTATTATATCTAATCGTTTCTTTCGATGGCAGATTCTAAAGTATTCGGGCAATATGACAATATCTGCTTCAACAGTCAGTGTGCCTGCGTTTCAATGCCCAAGGGTAGTAGTTGTGTGATATTGCACTTATTGTATCGACACTTCCACAACGATTTTCTTTAATCTTTTCCCTTTACTTCGCTTCGCTGGATTACACTTAAAGATTTCTTTTCAGCTTGTGTCACAGGGATCACCACGCAAATTTATCGAGACCATGCACTAGATCGGCAAAATGGTGGCAGAGGGACTTGGCCTATCTCTGCCGACCTGGAAGAATCCAGCATCAGTCTCATTGATTCATTTATGTGTGGGGCGTAACGTCCCCAAACCACCATATTATTATGAGACACGGAATCAGTCTGGGACTAATCCTCAGGACCAGAGTAAAAGTTATACCACACAATATTTGCGAGTGCTCCTAGGCTTGTAGGTAGTAGATGAAACGAGGTCACCTTTATTGGCAAATGTCGTTCATAATTACTCATTGATAAATTTTGCAGTTCCCGTTGTATGAAATGATGAACAGTGTGAAAAATGCCCTGTACACGAGAAAAAAACAACAAACAAGCAAAGCGTCTTGTTTCGTTCATATGTAATTTTTGTTTTCACTTGAGCGCACCAATTCCTCATTTTGAGCGTACCAATTCCTAATTTTAGATTGCGATTTATGATGACACTGACTGCATGAGTGCTTACGATCAGTAAAACTGACTAAAATTTACTCACGCTTGTGTTCTGTGGAGGCAGTAGCAGCTGGTAAAGAAGGGGTCAGTACATTCGCCCTGGATGTGTTGATAAAAAATAACTAGGAGTGGGGTTTTTTATACATAAAAATATTGCTGGCTTCATAGAGGAATACTATAGCATCAGTGGGAGGGTTCCAATCATAATAATTGATTGATTGATTGATTGATTGATTTGTGGGGTTTAACGTCCCAAAACCACCATATGATTATGAGAGACGCCGTAGTGGAGGGCTCCGGAAATTTTGACCACCTGGGGTTCTTTAACGTGCACCCAAATCTGAGTACACGGGCCTACAACATTTCCGCCTCCATCGGAAATGCAGCCGCCGCAGCCGGGAATCGAACCCGCGACCTGCGGGTCAGCAGCCGAGTACCTTAGCCGCTAGACCACCGCGGCGGGGCAATCATAATAATTAAACTTAACACAAAGTACAAGACGAAGGTGATACAGGCCTACGTGACTACATCGAGTCATGATGATTGATTGATATGTAGGGTTTTACGCCCCAAAACCACAATATTATTATGAAAAACACCGTAGTGGAGGGCTCTGAAGGTTTCGACCACCTGGGGTTCTTTCCCGTGCACCCTTATCTGACCACACGGGTCTACAGCATTTTCATCTCCATCGAAAACGCAGCTGCTGAAGCCAGGACTTGATCCCACGACTTGCGGGTCAGCAGCCGAGTACCTTAGTCACTAGAACACCGCGGCGGGGCCATCGAGTCATGATGATTCTTTGGTTGAACGCTTCTATGAAGACGTACAGTCAGTCATTATTAAAGACACAGTACACTATCCTGGTGGGTGACTTTAATGCAAAAGTATAAGCAGGCCGGAGACCATGCTTGCAGTGGGAGAATATAACATCTGCTATAGAAATGCCAGATGAAAGTTATTAGTAGAGTTCGCCAAACGTAATACTTTGCGGATCTTGAATGCCTTCTTCAGAAAACGAGCTAACCATAATTGAATGTGGGGAAGTAACAACGGCGAAAGTGAAAATGAAATATACTTCATTCTGCGTGCACATCCAGGTATTGTACACGATGTAGAAATAGTTACCAAGATGCGATGCAGTGACCATAGAATGGTAAGAGCTGAGCTCATATTCACCTAGATTTAAAAAGCAAAGCTAATACTAATACCCAAGAAGGTAATGAGCTAGTGGTGAGAGGAAAAGTACAGGAATTAATAGTGTTACGCTGAAGTGGCAACGTGTGAGGAGAGGAAGAGAAAAACGGAGTTGTCTGTTTGGAAGCAGCTTGGTGTCGGCGCGGCTACCTTTCGCCATTCGTTCTTCAATAAACACGCCCCCATCATAACAGTTTTGGTAAGAGGTGCTGGGTACGATCACGGTGCCCCCGACGAACGGTGACTAATCGACCGCTGAGGTGCAATACGCGGAGCTTCACCGAAGCCTACGATTTGCTGGTCTGCCACCTGCGATGGCATCTCACGACAACGATGACAACAAGCTACCTGCTTCCCGCGTTTCGTGGCAGCCCTACATCCAACCTCCATCCTTCGCTGGACAAGCTGCAGAAGATGTCGACTCATGGCTCAGCTCCTACCAACGGGCGAGTCGGTTTAATGGCTGGGATGCCACCGGCCAGCTGAATAATCTGGGACTCTTTCTCAAAGGAACCGCGTCTGAATGGTTTGAAAACCATGAAGAAAGCCTGACGACGTGGTGGAAGTTCGTCGATGAAATCAAGTTGTGCTTTCAGGATCCGGCAGCGAAGAAGAAGCGTGGCGAGCAAACTCTTATGCAACCTGCTCGACGCATATCGAGGAGGTGCTAAAGCTGTGCAGAGCACTGAACCCCTGGATGACAGAACAGGACAAGGTTGGTCATTGTCTAAAATAGATCGCGGAAGACGCTTACCAGTTCCTCACCGCAAGAGAAAGTTTAGAGCGCGTAAGTGACCTTATCAAGCACTGCCAGATGTTTGAAGCGCTGAAAGCACGGCGAATTACACCAAAGTTCGGCCGCCTGCCCAACGTCACTAATGTCGCCAGTGTCGACGTGCATCCAACCCCATCGGATCTCGCGTCGATGATTCGCCAGGTAGTGCGCGAAAAGCTCGACCTACGCCAGGCGGCTTCTCGGCCAGCACCTAATGTCCGAGAACCCTTTCCTCCCTGCGACTTAAGTGCGACGACTATCAACGCCGCCTTCTTTAATGCCTACAACTATACGCCCCGTCCTCGAGGGCCAAGCCAAACTATGCGTCCGTACTACCTATTGGATGACGAATACGCACGCAGACCACCTACCGGTTATCAGGCATGAAACGGCTGAGCCATTCATCCTTCTACTGACATCAGCGCACCTCACGAACGCCCCATATGCTTTCACTATGGCATCCGCGTTCATGTCACCCGATTCTGCACCAACGCCGTCTCACGGCAGCACCGTCCAATGGGCGACCGCGCACTTTCTACGGGAGCAGCAATCAGCACGTTGAGGAGACACCCTGACCCTCATACTCTGACAGCAGGCCAAACCATCGGGGAAATCACCGCAGTGACTCACCGGCGTCTGTGCGGAGCTAGATGCCACCACCTTCACGCTAGCGAAGATCCCCATATCCTCGACGATAACCCACTACACCGCCGCCGGGAAACTAGGCGGCGCGAGCGATGGAGGTGAGGTCGTCAGTCTTCTTCAGCTACACGCCGCTACGCCTCCACCAGTGACTATGCGTCATAACAAGATTTGTGTTTCTGTGGACAATGTTACAACGACAGCTTTAGTGGACACGGGAGCAAGTGTCTCCGTTACCAGCATGTATTTCAAAACCTAAATTGGCCATAAGTGATGTTCAAGTGGGATAATGGGAGCACATTTCGTGCTGTGAGTGGAGAATTGCTACGACATCTTGGTGTGTGTACCACAAACGTCTATTTTTCTAATAACGTCAATCAAGCCGAATTCACAGTGCTCACTAAACTAACGCATAATGTGATTCTGGGTCTAGATTTCCTGCAACAGTGCGGTGCCACTCTTGATTGCGGTACGGGCGAGCTTTTTGTCTCTCCTTTTGTTGCCGACTAACCTGCTACTTGTTCGCACACCCTCGCCGTCTGGGAAGATTCCGTCGTACTGTCCCGTTCGTTATCCAGCGTTCGGGTTACTGTTGCTAGTGCCGACAACGATGTATTCGACGCTCCTGTTGAGCCGATGCCATCAATCGTCGCAAAGAAGGCTGTGCTCGTGCCACGCTGTATTGTCTGTGGCCTGCGGCACAAGTGCATTGTGAGTATCAAATTTGTCTAACCAGTCTGTTGTGCTTCCAAGCGGTATGCGACTTGCCCCGTTTGAAGCAGATACGAGCCTTAATATCGACGCCTTAAGCAATCACGCCTCGAATGAATCCCGGGCTCATGAGACTAGCTCTGGTGTCCCTGAAGACTCTTCGCCGTTTTCGAACATGATCAGAAGCGTCAAGAAGCGAAGCGTCAAGCCCTAGTCAGCGTCCTTAGCAGGCACGCTTCATTGTTTCACTTCACCCAGTACGCTACCAAAGTTCGTGTTCCCAATACGTGTGCTCGCCACAGGATTGACACGGTGTCCGCGCATCCCATATGGGAGAAATCATACCATGTGTCTGCATCGGAGCGCAAGGTGATCGCCGAACAGATAGAAGACATGTTGGCTGTGGGCGTCATCCAAGACACTTATAGCCCCTGGCCTGCACCGGTCATCCTCGTGAAGAAAAAAAAACGGGTCCTGGAGGTTTTGCGTCGAATACCGGCGTCTAAATTCGGTGTCGAAAAAAGGACGTGTATCCGCTTCCCCGCATAGACGACGTTATCGACTGTCTTCATTCGGCATCTTACTCCTCATCTGTGGACCTCCGATCGGGCTATTGGCAGGTACCTATGCATCCCGCCGACAAAGAGAAAACCGTTTTTGTCGCGCCAGATGGCTTGTTTGAATTCAATGTCATGCCGTTTGGTTTGTGCAACGCCCCTGTGACGTTTGAAAAGTTTATGGACACGGTACTGTGTGGTCTCAAATGGGAGACTTGTTTCTGTTACTTCGACGACATCGTCGTTATTGGACGCACTTTTGCTGGACACAGCCATCCACTTATCCTTGTTTTAACATGCCTTGAACAAGCTGCCCTTACCCTGAACTCCAAGAAATGTTACCTCGGTCAGCGAGAAGCACTTGTACTTGGTCATATTGCAGACAAACATGGTGTGCGCCCCGACCATCAGAAGGTTGCTGCAGGTACCTGTTTCAAACAACCGCCGTCATAACGGAATTTTCTGGATTTCTGTTCTTACTTCCACCGATTTGTGCCCAAGTTTCTGATACTGCCTACCCATTGACTTCCCTGCTGTGCAAAGATAAATATTCTATCTGGACAGCGGAGTATGATGCTTCGTTTTATGATCTTAAATTCTTTCTCAGGTTTGGACCCATACTGCACCATTTTGACCCATCTGCCACGACAGAAGTGCACACCGACGCGAGTGACATCAGTCTCGGCGCCGTGCTCATCCAGAGCTTCGATGACGCCGAGAATGTCATCGCCTACGCCCGTCGTTCATTGAGCAAGGCCGAGAATAGTTACACCGTTACTGAACGCGAGTGCCTCGCTGTGGCTTTCGCTGTGAATAAGTTCCGCCCATATCTCTACGGGCGGCACTTCACGATCGTGACTGACCACCATTCGCTATGTTGGTTGGTTGGTCTCCGTGACCCTTCTGGTCGCCTCGCGCAATTGCGCTACGTTTGCAGGAATTTAACTTCGCAATATGCTAGAAGAGTGGCCGCCATCATGCAGACGCCGACTGTCTCTCGAGGCTTCCCCTACCAACCATTATGTGACGCCAACAATTTGGACAATTTTCTAGCTGCCATCGACGATACTGCTTTCCTTGACTTCGCTACCTTGCGGGAAGAACAGTGCAACAACCGCAGCTTGAATGATCTCTGACTCAGCCACTCAACCGACAGGTTTCCATAGGTTTATCGTCTGAAATGGCCTACTTTACGCGGCTGATGGTGCCCACCTTTTTTTAGTGGTTTCCAAGAATTTGAGAACACACGTACTCTATGCTATACACGAAGACGCATCAGCGGGGCACCTGGGGTTCACGAAAACGTACCACCGCCTGCTGGCTTGATTCTACTGGCATACCATGCGACGCAATACGGAAAAGTATGTGGTCAGTTGTGATAAATGCCAGCAATTCAAGTGACCAAATACTAACCTGGTTGGTCTCCACCCCTTGATGTCACCCTCATCTCCTTTTTAAATGGTTGGAGTGGATCTTCTCGGTCCATTTCCGCGCTCATTGAACAACGACCGTTGGATCATGGTCTGCATTGACCACATCACACGTTATGTGGAAACCAAAGCGCTAACAACAGCCACGGCCATCGATGTATCGAGGTTCCTCCACTCTCCCAAGATACTGCGCCATGAACTGCCTCGGATCAATCTGAGTGATCATGGTCGACAATTTGTAGCCGATTTTGTATAAAAACTCTTGCGTCTCTGTGCTTGCCAGTTTCACCACTCGACCTCATATCACCCGCAAACAAATGGTCTCGTTGAGCACAACAACAGAACGTTTACAACATGCTTTCGAAGTACGTTGACTCCAAGCACACGAACTGGATTGACATCTTGCCATTTATCAACTACGCTTATAACACGGCAAAGTATGAAACCTCTGGCTACAGTCCATTCTATCTTCTTTATGTCAGACCACTCAGCCACTTTCTTGACACCATTCAGCCTTTTCATGCGCATGAGGACTCTTCCATTGTCCAGAATCTCTGCCGCGCGTAGGAAGGACGTCGCCTAGTGCTTCCTCCGTACTTTGGCAACCCAAGACTGCTCCAAGTCCGCATATGATTCACGGCACAAGAACGTGTACGAAAAAGGAGGAAAAGTATGGTTATGGACACGCTTTCGCAAGCGTGGTATGTACCAGAAGTTCCTGGCTTGTTACACCGGTCCTTTTGTCATCGTCGATCGCCTAAGTGATGTGACATATTCAATCGCTCGTCTCGTATCTCGTGGCTACCGTTCTAGGCAGACGCAGCTTGTTCACGTCGCCTGCTAAGGCACTTTCATCCTCGTGACTGATGCTCACCCAGGGGGCTTCGTCTGGGAAAAGGAGAGTGTTACGCTGAAGCGGCAACGTGTGAAGAGAGGAAGAGAAAAAAACGAAGTGGTCTGTTTGGAAGCAGCTCGGTGTCGGCGCGGCTACCCTTCGCCATTCGTTCTTCAATAAACACACCCCGTCGTAACAATAGCTTCGCTTCAGAATAGATTCGAGGTAATTGGGAAACGAGGTAACCAATGTTAGTGTTGACGCAATGAACTATAATGTTACTAGTATCATCAAAGAGTGTGCAATGAAAGTCGAAAGTACACTCACTAGACAGGACACTTGGAAGCTATCCCAGGAGACAAAAATATCATAAAGAGACGACAAACCATGAAAACCTCAAATGCAACCGAAAATAGAGCTAGTGCAGCTTTTGAAGTTAAATAGGCGCAAGGTAGCCGACAGAAGAAGGTATAACATGGAGAGAATTAAGCAGGCTGTAAAAAGCGGCAGAAGCCTAAAAGCTGCGAAAGCAAACTTGTGCATAGGCGAAAATCTAATGCATTCATTAGGGTAAAGGAAGGCTATGCCATAAACAATATAGATAGAATAGTTGAGGTGGGGGAGGAGTGCTACAGAGAGCTGTACAGAAGCCAAAACAACCAATGCGATATCGTAAAAAGTAATAATAGCCCAGAGGAATTCTACATCCTGCCAGTAACGACAGGGGAAGAAAGGAATGCCCTAGAAGGAATGCAGAAAAAAAAAGCCGCTGGTGAAGATAAGGTAACAACGGACCTCCCGAAAAATGGCGGAGAAATTGCGTTAGAAAAACTGGCCACCTTATATACAAAGTCTCTTTTGACGGGAAGGGTACCAGAATCTTGGAATAACGTCAACATCATTCTAATTCATAAGAAAGGAGACGTCAAGGACTTGAAAATTTACAGGTTGATCAGCTTGCTGTCCATATTCTACAAAATATTTACAAAAATAATAGCTAACAAAATAGGGCGACATAAGAGTTAATTTAATAAACCAAAAAGTCAAGCACAATTTAATACAGGCTACTCCACAATAGCCCATATTCATACTATCAATCAGGCAATAGAAAAATGCGAGGAATACAACCAACCCCTATACATAACTTTCATAGAATACGAGAAGGCATTTGACACATTCGAGACATCAGCAGTTATTCAGGTACTATAAAATCAGGGCATTGACGAACCGTACATGAACATACTGGAATAAATCTACAGTGGGAGCCACCATAGTTCTCTATAAAGAAAGCGGCAGAATCTCACTAAAGAAGGGTGCAAGGAAAGGAGACACGATCTCTCTAATGCTATTCACAGCGTGTTTACCAGAGTTTTCAAATCCCTAGATACGCAAGAGTTAAGAATAAGAGTTATTGAAGAGTACCTTAGTAAGCTGCGGTTTGCTGATGACAATGTCTTGATTAACTCAGGGCACAAAATACAGCTCATGATTACTGAAATGTACTGAAATGGACACAAAAAGCAGTAGAGTAGGTCTGAAAATGCATAAAACTGGAGTAATGCGCAACAGTCTAGACAGAAAACAGCACTTTGCAATTGGTGGAGAGACCTTGAAAGTTGTAAAAGATTATGACTACTTAGGACAGGTAGTAACCGTGGAATTAAACCATGATAGTGAAAAAAATTGGCAGATCCCACGTACCTGAAAATCGACGTTATGCGAAGCATCTGAACAGAAGGTGACCATGTTGCAATTTTTTATTGCGCAGCACTTCATGAAATGACACTAATTATGAAATAACTAGAATTGTAAGGATGGGGTGGATCTCATTCGGCAAGCATTCTGAAATCATGAATGGTAATCTGCCATTAACCCTCAAAAAGAAGGTATATAATTGCTGCATCTTACCGGTGCTTTCCTATGAAGCAGAAACCTGGATGCTTACAAAGAGGGAACGACGCAGTGAGCGATGGAGAGGAAAACTATTGTGTAACGTTAAGATAAAAGAAGAGAGCAGAGTGGGTCAGGGAACAAACTGGGGTTAATGATATCATAGTTAACATCGAGAAGAAGAAATGGGCACGGGCCAGGCACGTAGCTCGTAGGCAGGATAACCGATAGTCATTAAGGATAACTGACCAGAATTCCAGAGAAGGCAAAAGCACGATGAGGAGACAGAAGGTTGGTTGGGCCGATGAGATAAATTTTGCAGGCATAACGTGGGAACGGAAAGGACAACAACGGGTTCATTGGCGAATCATGGGAGATGCCTTTGCCCTGGAGTGGGCGTAGTCAAGCTGCTGCTGATGATCATGACACTAATAATTTTATGTTTGAAATTGTATCATGATGACGTCATAGTTTCGTGCACGCACGCTAGTATGTTCATAAAAGCTCAATGATAAAGCAACGTAAATTTGCAATATGTCTGGAGTCACCACCCAATAACTTCGCAGCCCAGCAGCAGCAGAGAGTAAAATTGCCATACGTATAGTATATGCAAGGTGCTCCAAGTTCACTGTAAATTTAGTTTGATCAGACGTCTTACATCTTTAGACTAATAAAGCCCATAACTTACCGAGAACATTACGAGTTTTGGTCCCGGTACTGTCAGATTCACAATATATAGGAGAGTAACTGCGAGAAACGTTTATAATAACGTCAGGTATAAAAATATGAACGACTTCATAATTGTAGCCCAATCATTTAGTTAACCACTTAACTACAGTGCTTATTGTAGCAGGTTGGTACATGATAAACAAAGTGAAAAAAAATGGCCCCGCATCTGCATGTAATCTGCAAATGTCGTCGAAAGATGATAGTCTTGCCGTAGCGATAGTTTAAGGACCGTAGCGAACAATTTATTTGATGTTCTGCGCAAGAAAATCGGAGAATGGTGTTTTGGAGGCGCTGCGTTAAAGTGCCTCGAACGTGCAGCGGAGGCGAACGAGTGCATCAAGTCAAGTCACACGTGAGACATGAGCGCCACCTGTCAGTGTTCTTAGAAAACGAAGAACGTGGCTCTGAGACGGGTGTGAGTGCCCATCTCAGAAGTGATAAGGTGTAGAATGCAAGGCGACGGGTAGGTGCCACCACCATCGCGTCTTAGCAAAGCGTTGGAAACACTCACCTTTCCGTACAAGCGTTGCAGGGTCAACGCAGCGTGATAAGCGCTTTGGTCCTTAAAATTACTTAATTATGCCTTTTCTTAAGATGCACATGCAGAATACATACATGTCGTTATGGTGCCCCAGACTTGCGCAATAATTGCTTATTAATTGACAATTGCACAAGTATGAACGCTAAAACTTGAGCAACACTGGTGGTCGCTGCGGATGGGGTAAGCCGTTTCAAGTACTCGGTGCCGTTAAAAGTGGACAAACAGACAAGTGTACAGACAGACAGACCAAAATTTTTGCGTCAAAGGTCCCCAAGAAAGACTATCGTCTTTAAAAACAATGCGTAACACAGGACAGTGGCAGATACGGACGAAGCGCTTCGTCCGTCTTTGTCACTGTCCTGGGTTACACGCTGTTTTTTCTCGCTTCGTTAACCGTTTAGGTTTTATGGCTGATGTAAAAAAAATGTGAAAATGCAAGTGAACGTGACACATGATGCATACTGGCACCAAAAGTTAAAACTCGTCATTTTAGACCTCGTTTTACAAAAAGGATTTACTTATTGTTGTAGCA
This sequence comes from Rhipicephalus microplus, assembly GCF_013339725.1. Classification (NCBI taxonomy): domain Eukaryota; kingdom Metazoa; phylum Arthropoda; class Arachnida; order Ixodida; family Ixodidae; genus Rhipicephalus; species Rhipicephalus microplus. Next base: position 50,678,949 of record NC_051172.1, read on the forward strand.
AAAGTTGATCAGAAATATATAAATATTTACGACATGCGTTAACTTTATCACATGCATTGTTCTTTATGCATTTTAGCATCCCCATTCGGGACGCAGATCCTTGACAAGCTTAAAGGGCCACTAAAGTCAAATATTAGGTCGATGTTGATTGCCGAAATAGCGTTCCAAATCCTCGTGGTGCTACTTTTGTTTTAAGGAGGTGCTTATTTTGAAATAAAATCACGTTGTAGTTGTCCACATCGCGTTCGCGCACTTCAAATTACCTGAACTTTTCGCGTCACTGTTGCCACACACAAAGTTGCCCAGCTTTACTGCGTGGCCGCCGACACTGTAGTGGCAGCAGAACGAAAGTAGCGGTATCTGCAGCAGCAACAACGGCCATTAAACAATTTTCTGCCACGGCCTCCGAGATGACAGGCGTGCTTAGCTCAACTGGGATCCGCTAGATGGCATGACCTGTCCAGTTTAACCAGACTAATTCGAACTTTTCAACCACTTGTGCCCCCCCCCCCCCCCCCCCCCCCCCCCGGCAATGTCCAGCGGTTCTTTTTTCCGTGAATCAAACGGAAACAAACAGCATTTTTACGCCACTTGATGAATGGAAGGTCATTTACATAGTGCAGCTAGTTTGATGACTAGTGAATAATTGTAGGTGGTAAGTGTGGCGTGATCGGGATAATTTTTCGGATGTCTTACTCACGGCGCATGTGCTCTTGTGCATTTGCATGAATTTTTTGGTAAGTAGGGCAGTGCTAGGGATATATTGTCGTTTTAGACGTTGTCATACATTAATCTTTCACTCTTACTAATTGTTATTTGACTTTAGTATCCCTTTAATTATTGTCGGAGTCGCAACATAAAGAGCCATTATGTAAGTAGTTCATTGTTAGCATTTCGGCATTTCGGTGTCGTGCATGGCAGAAATTTCGCATGCAAGCCAGATAAAAAAACCAACCGATGTATTGCGCCCTCGGCTGGCAGCTGTTGGAGTTGGTGTGACATCAGCCCCAATGCTCTTCTTGTATTCCTTGCATGACAATCCATCGTGGGTGGCGTAGCACCTTAAACAGTTCACTGAGCGGCACTCTGGACAAACCGCCACGCTTGCACTGCTCCTTGGTCTTAGCACGCCTCCGCAGCCTGGTTTGAAACACTCCACCATTATGGTTTCAGTAACCTGTATAAAAAAAGAATCAACAAATGCGTAATGCAGATATCACTTTAGTGCATTCCAGTTTTCGTTATATCAATATTTCGTTATCCTGAGCAATTACAGCAAATACTAAAATGACAGCTACGAAAAATTTGGTAGATCCCATGATTATGCGTAGCATGCGAATGGAAGGTGACTGTGTTATATTTTTTTCATTGAGCGAAACGTTACTAGGTAGCGCTAAAGATTTTACTAATGCATGCACAGACATATGTTTAACTGCCGCATATGTTTTATGTAACCATTCTCCAGTCTGAAAAATTTACCCTGACCAATTGGAAATTTTCAATTGGATCCCATTGAAACCACTAGGACATTTCCAATCGGAGCCAATTAGAAGTTCTGAATTGCGTTTTCGGACACCAGTTGAAAAATTTCAATGAGTCGTCCTTTTAGGTTTGAATGGGTCTGACCATTATAGCCAAATGGTAGCACAATCAACATCCATATGAATCGACCAATGAGACTAGCAGGTGATCCCAGTTCACACAATAAACAAAACATTGAATTTATATTATATTTATCTATTGTGTTGATGGGACTAACCAACGCAAACAATCGGTAGCATAAATATATAATCAAAAAGGTTTGCCCGATTAGGTCGATTGGTCAGATAAATCTCGCCAAATGGAAATACCGTCGAGCTCTTATTTAGGGTCTGGTTTGTTAATCTCAACGAAGATGCATCAAAATTAAGAAACCATGTCGTTAGATTTAATGAACTTAGCATTATTGAAGGCCACCTTCAATGAAAAATTTCTCCACATATGTTATGTTCATCTCTAAATATAACCTCACTCGACATGTCAGGAATTTCAGCTTAGCGAGTTGTGCCGGGTTCAATAACAATAGGGTAATCTTGAGGCCGACTGCAAAGCGAACAGATGAAATAAATGACACTCGTTGTGTGTAATATTAAAACGTAAAGATATTATATTTCAGGGTAATGTAATTGCAAACCTTTTTCTGCGAACTGTTTTTCTTGTTCAACAGGTTTACTAATTTCTGTGATGTCCAGTTGAAACCAATTGGCAGTGAGCAAAGTTCAATTGTAATCAATTGGTGGAATTTCTATTAGAACCATATCTGGTATAAAGGAACCTTAGCCAATTCCCATTTATAAGTTTCACTATGAAACTCGATTAATCATTAGGTCAACCTCAAACCTGGCGCATTTCTCTCTATTGGATAATAAATAACATTATATAAATTCAAAATATGTAGTTAGTCATACCCGTAACTGTCCTATATGAAGCACCAATTGGACCTATAAAAATCACCAAGTGGTAATATGTTTAAAAATGTTAAATCGAAGGCCAAATATCACATGGACAAGTATAATGATATCCAAACATTCCGATCAGGAAAAAATGACAGATCTCACGTACAGTGGGAATCGATGATACGCGAAGCACGGATAAGGAAGGTTGATATGACACTTCAAGATCAGCACACCGTTACGAGGTGGTCGTAAATTATGGCGTAGATGACTTCTATGTGATGACTATCATGTTTGCACCACTCATATACATTCGTCATTCATTCACGTCCCGTAATAACAAATTCGGTATGTGTGAAGCTAGCGAAAGAACCGCGAAAGCACAATGAACGTAGCATGTAGTCATGTTTCACATGACACGCATTTCTTAATTATTATGTCTGCTCATGTCATTTACCTTCGTCGTCCGTTCGCGTCACGTAATGCCAAATTTGGTATATGTGAAGCCAGTGAAACGGCCGCGAGTGCATCGTGAGCATGGCATGTAGTCATGTTCTTATATGAGACGCATGCTCCGCCACGATGGTCTAGTGACTAAGGTACTCAGCTGCTGACCCGCATGTCGCAGGATCGAATCCCGGCTGTGGCGGCTGCATTTCAGATAGAGACGAAAATGTTGTAGGCCCGTGTGCACAGATTCGGGTGCACGTTAAAGAATCCCAGGTGATTGTAATTTCCGGAGCCCTCCACCACGGTGCCTCTCATATCCATATGGTGGTTTTAGGACACTAAACCCCACATATCGAATACATGAAACGCATCTCATGATTATAATTTTTGCACTTGTCATAACACTTTCGTAATCCAGTGACGTCACGTAACACCAAATTTGTTACATGTGAATCTAGCGAAATGACCACGAGCGTCCAATGAGCGTGGCGTGTAGTCATGATTTACATGACATGCATGTCACGATTTCTACGTTAGAGTCTGTCACTTATGTTCGCCTTGCAGTCATGTTATACTATATCACTCTTGCAGTATGTTATGTGAACGACACCACCGCAAGAGCAGCAAGACCATGAAATGTAAATCATGACATACATGTCACGATTTTCATGCTATAACTAGTTGCTTATGATCGTCATGCACTTATGTTACGTAATACCAATTTTGGTATCGATATAAGTAACGAAACGGCCTGGAGAACTAATGGAAAGATTAGATAGACATACAGGCAGACAGACACGAAAGAAATTGTGCTGTTAAGGTTTGTGTGCAGTAAAGCGATATAACTTAAGTGATAACTGACTTATAGCAGATTTTGATAAATATTTTTGTGACGCGTTTTGGTGGTATGTATTCGTCCAGAGAATGCGGCGAATTGTTGCCAAAGCAGCTTGTCTCATTGTTCAACATGTGCCGCTTGTTAAGCCATGTGGTGCTCCTACAGTGCGCAAAGAAATGCTTTGCATTTGAAACACTTTCTTCAATTGCGTGTCTTAGCTGAAGTATTGAAAAGCAGACGGAAGAGCCAGGACGGAGTGAAAAAATCTCGTGTGATTGTCCCTTCAGCATGGACGTTTACAGACTGTATAAGCAAGCGGTCACCATGGCGTAATGCAATTACTATGTTACACCAGGAGCGCCGCTACAGGGCTTCAAATAAGTGGCACATTCGAAACGACGAGGCAAGATGCTTTTGACAACATTTTGTCGTATTTTCTGGACGGACATATACTGCGAAAATGTGTTACAAGAATATTTATGAACATCTGTTATCAGTCTTATGACAAGTTTTATCTGTTTACTACTACGGACATGAACAGCACAATATGTTCGTAAAAATAAATCACAGGCATAGCAATACCATAATTTTTTGCATAAAAGTTTGGAAAAATAAACAGCCAAATAACTTATAGATGTCAAATGCAACTATTACTACTACTACTGCTGCTACTACGACTGATGATGATGATGTTATAAGTATATTATTTGGGGTTCAATGCCCAAAAATCGCACCATAGTACTGAGTGATGCTGTAGTGGTGGGCTCCGGAATTTTCAGCCTTCGGTGGTGCACTCACATCGTACAGTACACGAGCCTGTAGCATTCGCCTCCATCCGCGGCCGGCATCAAACCCCGATCAGCAGCAGAGCGCCGTAACCGCTACACCCCCGCGGTGGACTTAAAACCGTCGAAGTAGACATTAACGACGTGATTAAAAAATAAACCTAAGAAAGCAGAACCATTAATCAACGAAAGCGGCAATATTGACGGATCCCATTATCTCACATAAGGATTGGTTATTTGAATAGTCAGCACTTTGATCTGCGATTGAGAGGAAGGAGATAACTTGGCTGCAGCGTAAGTAAAAAAGCGAAGTAGAAAAAGAAAGTCTAAAAAGAACCATCCCAAGATCTACATAACAAACAGTACACTTCTTTCATTTTCATTTCTTGCATGTGAAAGGGCCCGATGACTCACTTATCTGCAACAGCCGCTATCGCTCTGTCAGAGCCGTGCGCACAATTTATCGTATTTTCTGCACCGGAAACAGGAAAACAAGTAAAATGAATGCTACACAGGGCACTCCATTCCGACATATATATTTTTCATGGTTCGAGCACCCTGTTAACAAGACTGACTCGAAGGTGCAGCTTCGGCTTTTGCAATACTCAAATATGGCTTTCTTAAAAATTATTCTTGCCTTGAACATATCGAGGCATAATTTCTTGTTGCCTCCAACAGTTCATGGCTGTTAAACAGGCACCATTGTGTGCAACTGCCAATTTTTTTTCGAACCTAAACGCACAATAGTCAACCACCCAGTCGATACGCGACCTATAACGTTGATCACAGCAGTGAAATGAACGGGAGTACGTGCATGCCCACGATGAACCGACCTGTGCAGCTGTCTTCGGCTAGGCTGTGCCGCGAACCGGACACCAGTCCTATCTGGAACAGGCGTGTACAGACTCGGCAGTCGATAATCGGTGTTCCAGTCTAAAAAAAAAAAACAAAGGGTGGTTGTACTCCTGTCTTTCACCTTCGTGCAAGTAATAGGCACAATATGAAACTTCGTAAAAAAACAGACCTATGGCTACAGATTAACCAGACAAGCATGCACGATAGTACACTACAATGGAATAAACACTCATGTCTAAGGAAGAGAACATATTCACCACAAAGACACAAGAAAGAGGACCGACACAACCGGTGCTTTTCGTCTTCCTTCTGCCTTAGCGTTCAAACCACCGCGCATTCTGAAACTACGTTGCCTTTCACGCATAAAATTCCGTCGTGCTCGACACGCTCCAAAACGCAAGAAGCACACCAAAACCATTAGTTCTGCAACAGGCCCAAGTTTAACGAAATCCTGACGAAAATACTCACCGCAAAAAGCTATGCCTGATTCTGGGTGTTGGCAGGCGTTGCACGCTGGCGGCGGAAAAGGCAGAACAGTTTCCATGCCATATCGCGGTCGCCATGACGACGAAGATAGCGCAGGGTATGAGAATACGTCAGCACCCAGATATCGAGAGGCATCGGCAGTTCCGTAGTGGTGCAAGGGTGTATTGCGCGGCATGCACGCGTGCAACACTTTCCTATTTCGTACTTTATCGTGTATACTTTTCGAACAGTGTACTCACTTTGGCTGAGGTGCAACACGTGGGTGGGCGTGTTTTGTCCAATAAAGCGAAACGGTGTTCAAACCATCCTGATAGAAGTAATCGCGATGCAGTGCCATGGTTCACTGGGACATTTGCTGTGCTAACTTTATACTGAGTGCACTCGTTTAGGCAGAATCGAATCAAGAAGAAGGTTGTTCGTAATGTGATACGCTATATTTAACACGTTATACCTGCAGACGCTTCTCTGGAATTGAGTCAAAATATATGTTTTTTGCCATCATAAAGTCGTTTGAAGACAGCATGAAATATTTGATGCCTTGCATGCTTCCCACATTCGCTGCATGATTCCGAAAAAGATATGCAAGCGGAAATGCGTAGCTTGCGTTATTGTTATCGTTAGGCGTTGTCGTAATTTGTGTGAATTGTTAGAAACTATAAAAAAACTAATTCTACACATCACGAAAATTTCTTTCCTTCCTGGATTAGTTCTTGCATTTGGACGTTTCTCATAATCATATGGTGGATTTGAGACGTTAAACCCCTCGTATCAATCGGTAATTAATCGGTACTTGCATCTGAAGCACAATAATCAACTTAATTATGTCTATCAAATATTTGTTCTAATATTTCAATTTATTCTAGCTTGCTTTTTCGCAGTGCTACTTAAGTCGAAGATAATGCTATTAAGTCATCTTTTAATTTCTGGTTCCTAATTGTCTTTAGCGTATATAAAATATGTTTGAGCTAACTTCTGTGTAGTCTTAACGCTAAACGGAGTGAGCGCGTACTATGTCAATAAAACCGACGCAATATTGTCGATTGTGACATTGCCCCCCCCCCCCCCCCCCACGGAGGTCTGTAGTGGCTGTGGTACTCGGCTGCTGACCCGCAGGTCGCGGGGTCAAATCCCGGCGCGGGCAGCTGCATTTTCGATGGAGGCGAAAGTTCTGTAGGCCCATGAGTGCAGGTTTCGTTGCACGTTAAGGAAGCACAGGTGGTCGAAATTTCCGGAGCCCTCCACTACGGCGTCTCTAATAATCATATGGTGGTTTTGAGACGTTATAACCCACATATAAATCAATAATCAATCGATTGTGCACTTTAGTTGCTCAGATTACTTTCATTTTGTTTCTAATTATTTATTATGAGAAAGTAACAGAAAAAAGTTCTCATATCTTAACATAGAAAGGTTGTAGATCGAATTGAGAAATATCGGCAATATGTCCCAGCCAACAAAACGCCAAGCTCACTCGAGAGAGAGAGAGAGAGAGAGAGAGAGAGAGAGAAAAGGAGGGGTGGTTGAGGGGTGATCACATACAATAGGACGAACGCTGTTTTTTTTTTAGTGACCATCTTGCTCTAACTGATCGAATTCTCGTTAGAATTACTTGCCAAAAGTGTTAAGAAATGTTACCCTCATTTTAAAATGTATAAATGCACAAGTACGTACGTGAAAGCGTGCATTACTTTCTAAAGCACAAGCATTCCTTGTTTCCTGCTGGTTACGTATTTCCCAGTCTTGTTTTGATTTCTCGATTTTCAAGGTTGTGCACTTTCGCGGCGCAACACCAGCGATACGTATAGACGCGTGTGCGCACCTCTTGCACGACCGATAGCAAGGCTCTCGAAAGGGGATTCGAAGTACTTCGCATTATCATCGTTCTATAAGCGTCAATGCACAGCTGTCAAAACAGCGGCCGCTTGCTCGTTGCCGCAACCGCAACACCTAAACTACCACCGCGTAAATTTAACGCGGTCATCAAATGAACCGCTGAATAAATTTAGTTTTATAAAGCCCCTTTAGAGGGCGCTGCTTTTTATAAAAGCCCTTTATAAAAATAGGGCACTATGGAACTAAAATAGGTATGACGTTGTGAGAGGGATTTGGAAAGGCGTCATAGTCCCGGGTTTGACGCTTGGCAATGCGGTCTTGTGCATGAAATCAGAAGTTTAAGCAAGATGGGAAATTAAACAACGTGGCATAAGTAGACTTGCTTTGGGAGCTCAAATGAATACCCCAAATCAGGGGGTGCAGCGAGACATGGGATGGACACCGTTTGAGGTCAGGAGAACTAGCAGCAAGATAGAATTTGAGGAGCGATTGAGAAAAATGTGAGAAGATCGTTGGGCTAGGAAAGTTTTCAGTCACTTGTACATAAAGAATGTCGATACTAAATGGAGGAAACGAACTCGAAAATTGTCGAGCAAGAGTTTAGACAACAGCAGAATACCAAGCCAAAAGAAAACAATGGTTAAGATGAAGGTGAATGAAACAGAGAGGAACATGTGGAAGATGGGAATGCTTCCGAAATCATCACTGGAGACCTACTGAACTTTTAAGCAGGAAATTGCAAGGGAAAAAATCTACGATAATTCTCGGGGTAGTTGTCCACTCTTCGAGACTAGAACGGGAGTATTGCGGACCAAGACGTACCGAGCAAAATACGAAGGCACAGACACGGTATGTAGTGCGTGGAGAGGAGGAGGAAACGGCTGAACATTTGATAATGTTCTGTAAAGGGCTCCCCCCTATAGTCCAAGACAATGACGCCGAATTTTTCAAATCATTGGGGTTTAGGGACAGTGAAGGCAAAATAGACTATAAACGGGTAGAAATAACTGGGAGGAGACTAACTGATTGGTGGCTACAATCGAGGCGCGAGTGAAATTCAATCCTTAAACACACAGTGATAGTACTTAACTTTATGGCTAGGTGGCGTGAGCCACCGCCCGATCTAAAGGGCACAGCTGTATACAACCATCCGTCCATCTATCCCTTTAGTTGGCACCGTTGTTCACGTTTTGTACCACATAATGAAACGCAAAATAAAAAGGCTTTGATTGATATGTGGGGTTTAACGTCCCAAAGCGACCATATGGTTATGAGAGACGCCGTAGTGGAGGGCTCCGGAAATTTCGACCACCTGGGGTTCTTTACTGTGCACCCAAATCTGAGTACACGGGCCTACAGAATTTCCGCCTCCATCGGAAATGCAGCCGAAATAAAAAGGCTGCAAAGGATGTAGAGAGCTATAAAAAATTGGACCCGATGCTTTTCAATGTAGCAAACAATTTTACGTGTGAGCTTAGATAATTAGGCAAGTAATTGGTATTCCGGTAGCAAATTATTTTTAATCAGATAATAAATCCTGATATGAAAACTCCCCACTTGTTCTAGTAGGCCCTACCCGATGAGATTCTCTGTATCAATGTTTTGAAGAGAACTGTTGTCTGCTATTTTTCGGGAAGTGTTGCGTGACAGCAGGTTCGCGGAACTCTCGGAGATATATCGATGTTGCAGCTCTGGATGCCTTCACGCCGTTTCCTCGCACCCCACGAGCCGAAGACCACCAGCCATGTTGGTCGTTAAACTGATGGAGAACAGACCACCATTCTTCCCTAGAATGGTTACGGGAGGCGAGAGGTGTTTGCCTGTAATCCCGCATCTTGCTTTCGAACCAAGCGTCGCTAATTTTCGGCCTTCGACTCCACTGGCTGGCGTCGGGGAAGCCGTGGCCAGGTCACGTGATCGCCTTGGAGGCGGGAGAGCGTCATCAAACCAACTGGAGTCTACTTCCGGTTCCCAGCGAGACAAGCTGCTCGGAAAAACCTCTTGTATCCTCAAACGTACGTGGGGCCTTTTGTTTAGGGTCGCGTAGTAAAATAAGACCCTCCAGCAACCTTCCCTGAGTCTGAAGTCTTACGCATCCCCAACAAGCGTTATTGTCGTGAAGAGAGCTCATAATATTTCATTTATTTTACTCAATAAGCACAGCGTGTTTGAGTACTTGCAAGCAGAGGCAATAGTTCTTTCAGACATGCTAAACGCATTATCAGCGTTTAATTGCACTATCGCCTCTAAGATGCCGGAGGACAAGGCTGCACTCTGAGGACATGGAAAAGAAAAGAACATTTTTTCGTCTTAAGCAATAGTTGCTGCAAATAAATAACTGGTTCATGATCCGTCAGCTAGGTATTCAGTCGCGCTATAAGAAACGGCGGCATGACTAGCTGCAAAATAAGAAATGTGTAGTTACTATTATAATCATTTACCTGATCTAGTGGCTAAGGTACTCGGCTGCTGACCCGCAGGTCGCGGGGTTCGATTCCCGGCTGCGGCGGCTGCATTTCCGATGGATGCGGAAATGTTGTAGGCCCTAGTATCTAGTGGCTAAGGTACTCGCTAAAGTAGCAGTGCAAACGCACCGGATGGTCTGCATAGAAAAGACATGACAAACACATGTGGGGCATACCGTTTGTATGCTCTGCTACGTTTACCTCAGGAATATGTATGTACCAACTAGGCCCAAATGGAGGTTTATATGTATTTAACCAACTAGAAAATTCACATTACCCATACGAATTATCGGTTTGCATTCGGTGAAGTCCCCAGCACATCGGGATTTTTTAAGGTAGGGGCATAACCGTAAAATATTTAATGGGGAAGTTTTGTAGGGAGTTCATAAACATATAACTGATTTATGGGGTTCTTTTTTCTATGACAGCTGTGGTGTGTGTGTGTGGTGTGTGTGTGTGTGTGGGTGTGGTGTGTGTGTGTGTGTGGTGTGTGTGTGTGGTGTGTGTGTGTGTGTGTGTGTGTGTGTGTGTGTGTGGTGTGTGTGTGTGTGTGTGTGTGTGTGTGGTGTGTGTGTGTGTGTGTGGTGTGTGTGTGTGTGTGTGTGTGTGTGTGTGTGTGTGTGTTAAACGAATAACATCCGACAACAATTATTCAGCGACGCGTGCACACTCCCCCCTCCTAACCCGCACTTTCTTTTTCACATACTATCTTTTTCCTTATGACGGACACGATTCGCCCCGGTGGCCTCTCATTCTCTACCCCCACCCCACCCCCCTGACGCAGTTTCCCTCTCCACGCCCTGCTTTGTTTAGATTGGAGGAGAGAACAGAAATCATACACACACACCAGTGCTAAGGAAATCAGTTGCAGCCTTGAAAAAGACAGGTCCGCTTGTCCAAACGCTGGCTCCAGCACCCACCTCCTGTTCACGAATTTCTCATGGCGAGCTTCGATCTTCCCCTTACTGCCTTTCTTCTGGATCTCATTGGTTTTTTTGTGCAAGACTTTATCAACAGCTGTAGCACCACTGTAAATACGGTGATAGTTAGCAAAACCTTGTCTTACGGCCGGAGAGACTTCCCTCCGGCCGTAAGTTGCCCAGACATTTAAAACATAGCCCACTCTCAAAATTTAGAAAACAGAATTTTCCCAGACTTCGGTATCTTAGATATCGCTATTGAATTTCATCTGATGCATCTTCCGGCCGAGAATATTTTAACATCGTTTCAGAAGCAAATGAAAAAAAACACATAGTGGTGAGAACAGGACACGTCAAAATTTTGAAAAATTCTGTTATCTTTAGTCAATGCCTAAAATAAGTAATCTATTAACAACAAAGTAGCTATTTAGTTTCGATATCATTCACTATTTTTCATATAACGTCACAGCATTTTCACGAGCTCAAAGAGGGGAACCTATCAGAGGAAGACGACGATATGCTATTGGCAACCTGCTTCCCATGACTGTCAGTCACTACTTTCGTCATAAATAAAAAAGAACCACGAGATACCAGTTGTTTCAGAGCACATATATCCTTCGAATAGAGCTTCTTGTTTTTCGATCTCCTGCGTTCTCTTATAGCTAATCTAACGCCCCCTAGAAATACAGGGGTTCTCCCTTACGTTTTCATTACAGCGCTTTGCACAAATGGTTCATTGGATTCATGAGCAAGGTCCTTAAAACAATTCTAAAAGCTCTAAATCTTAATACTGATGCTTTAAAAAGTGCCGCCATATCCACGAAGTGAATGATGATGAGTGGGCGAAGCTCTGGAGGAAAACCTGGTAAACCATGAATCTTCCGCACATTTTGCCTACTCGATTTTATTACAATGCTCCCCCTAGCGTACGTCGCCGCACTAAATCGAACGATTGCCTTCCACCAATGACACGTGCCATATGTGACATCATTCCTATTTTATAACATCTCGCATCTTTCATCATCAACTACAAGTACCGCCGTCTAGTTTATAACATCTTGCATCTTTTCATCATCAGCTACAAGTCCCGCCATCTAGTGAGCACTGAAAGAACTAAACGAGAGGTGGCTACATGCAGGAGACGGAGCCGCCATCTAGTGAACACTGCAAGAACTAAACGAGAAGAGGCGACATACAGGAGACGGTACCGCCATCTAGTGGACACTGCAAGAACTAAACGAGAGGTGGCTACATACAGACTACAGGGGACGCACAGCCCACGCCCTAAGGAGCTTCGCCCCTAAAAATAAATAAATTTGAATAAAATCATGTCCACTATTCAGTTATCGTCCAAAGGCAAAAAGTTTTGGGAACGAGACCTTATTGAATTCCTTATTTTTTTCAATCCAAGGTCGCAGGTACGATTCTAGCCCTCGGCTGCCGCATTCTCGTCTAGCGTAATGCAAAGAAATGCGTATGCGATTCTTCGGGTACGTGTTATAAAACTGCAGGAGAACAGAAATATTCTGAAATGCTCCACAACAGCATCTTCATTTCTCAGCACCACTTTTAAGTTGTTACTTTAACCAATAAGGTGAAATGCCACACCAGTAGCATAAGCCAACGTTGCTAGCCAAAACATAAGCTTAACTAGTTTGTTCCTATGCGACATCAGTTTGAATGACATGTTGTTAGTATACAATTAATGTAGGATATTAGCGCAATTTTCTGTGCTTGTGCATGACCCTACTCCAGCTATGCAATCGCTATTATCAGCCTTGGTTTCAACACTGATAACATTTTTATTTGTACACAAGGGCACACGACAGCGCCACGCTACAGCAATAAGGATGAAGTGAACAGGATACGCTTGCAAAATGCCGCCGATGCAGTCATGCACAAAAAGCCCGCAGGCAGTGGCGTAGCCAAGCCGCCCCCCCCCCCCCCCCTGAGATTTTTCGCACAATCCCTTCTCCCACCTTTTTTTTTTCGTCCCTTCGCACTAACATGATTTAGAAACTAAGCGGTGCAACTTTCACTATATAATTCATAGATGCTTTTACATTGAATAATGTTTGCATACGGAAAAACGTGTCGCCGTTTTTATCAAGGCTTTGACACTCTGAGAATATGGGCAGGAATCTCGGTCGCGAGCGTTTTTAGCTGGCTCGGCGACGGAATTATTGCTACAGTGGTGGTCATACTTGTACCCGTCGGAACACACCTTGCCGGAGTTGATCACGACAACAATTTTCTCTAAGCAGAGGGTAGTTTTAATGGTAAAAGCCAGACATAGCTCCGAGGTCTGATAGGCCACGTTGAAGCAAATTACAGAGTGCCTCTTCGAACTTGTGCTAACATGTACTCAAGGCAGAGACTAACATTTATATTGAACCTTCACACGTTCTGCTAACAACTAAACACAAATACAAATACACGCGCAAACACCCACCCACCCACCCACACACGCACGCACACACACGCACGCGTGACAGATATACGGTTTATCTATTGATTGATATGTGGGGTTTAACGTCCCAAAACCACCATATGATTATGAGAGACGCTGTAGTGGAGGACTCCGGAAATTTCGATCCCCTGGGGTTCCTAGCGTGCACGAAAATCCGCGCTCATGGGCCTACAGAATTTTCGCCTCCATCGAAACTGCAGCTGCCGAAATTTGACCCCGTGACCTGCGGGTCAGCAGCCGAGTACCTCAGCCACTTTGATTTAGGTGAAGACCCAAAGTGGTAAAATTTCCGGAGCGCCCCTCTACGGCGTCTCTTATAATCACCTTGTCACCCACAGAAAATCACAAAGTCTATGATGGTGATCAGTTTTTTTTCTGTTTATTTCATTTTGTGCTTGCGTTGATGACTCCATTTTCTTTCAACGATTGACTCGGCACTGAGTGCTTCTAGTAAATTTGTCGTGTATAGAGCAGCGGTCTTGTGGTCATCGCACTCGTTGTGGCTTCTGAAATTTTCAAGCGCGTTCTTGCAACGCGTCCACGGAGAGGTAACCCTGCTTGCATCGTGAGTCCCCTTGCCTGAATTATATTTTCCAAAAAGCACACGTGTCTTGCTGCCTCCTAATATTTGGAATACGCCAGCAGCCAGGAAAATATTTCTTACCAGTGTAGTTAGAACTTCAGTTTGTGCGTACTAACTGAGAGGAAGCTGTATTTGGCGCATGGTTTTCATGTCGTCATTAGCAAACGTCGTCTAGCTTCGTCATGCTGCAACTCCTGGCGTCTTGGCCCATTAAACAGGTAAAGATCAATGTCATTGCGAGGAACCACGGTTTCCGTGCATGTATCATGCTCCGTTAGGTTTTCATTAGTTCTTTCGGCACAAGAGTCGTATTCAGGCAGTGCATAACTACAGCTGGGAACTGTTTATTCGGCTGCTGTAGCTTTTCTGCCAGTCGTCCAGTGTGCACTCATGAGAGCAGCATTGCCTTTCGAGAAAAAATCAAGTGCGGCGCTTCGTCGCGCCCATTGAGTCATTCGTGTGCTGATTGACACAAAACGCGAACTACCCAGCAATATTTGTATATAGACAGCGTTTTTCAGAGGTGTGGCTTCGCATTGCTAGGAAGCAACACGGTCACCAAAGTTCGGGCAGTGACATTGAATGAGAGAAACGAGAACTTTAGCAACAATACGTGTCGGCTGGTAATGTTCCGCCTTAAACACTAGCGCTCGTCTTTTGCCTGGCGGAAAGATTCGCGGGTAGACAATTCCTCCGCTTTTCTTCAGGAGCCAGTAAGGTCGTGCTCGCCCAGTATCTTATACTCCGCGCGCGAAACGCGTTTGTGATAGCGCCCCTGCGGAAGGCTGTTAGTTTCTGTGGCGTTGTGATCCCATTCCACAAACATGAATGAACGTGAAGGAGTTGATGCCGGCAGTGAAATTCCGGCGAATCCCGCAAGAATCGCCGAAACAGACAACCGCCAGGCATGCATGGTGCACAATACAGCGTAAGTAAACTCGTGTTGCAGGCGCTGGCAATTCTCCTCAAAGTTCACACGTTCTGAGAAATCGATCATGGTGCACTACGCTCTGAACAAGACCGGAGTTCATTCCTTCATCACTAGAGAATGGATCAGTCGAGATTTTGTGTGGTGCGAGGCTGCTCCTGTTCTTCACGCCGGCGTGAGTGCTGCAAACATGAATGCACGTATTAGTTAGAAAACTGTATATATATATATATATATATATATATATATATATATATATATATATATATATATATATATATATATATATTAATGCATGTGATATCGATCCTGCACGGTGAAGTATTCTGTACAGTTATGAATTTGTTGACGTAAGGGGGAAATGACGGTTGCACGCTTGAATATAACAGAATACACCCTGCCGCAACGCTATTGTTTCAGGGAGCAAAACCACAAAAGCTACGAAAAAGAAAAGAAGAACATTAGGTGTTTTTGTGCGTATTTAAGTTTTCTAGTGCATATACGCAGCGAACAAGCAATTTCTACGTGATTCGGTATATTCTTTTCACAGGTGCAATTTAGACTGAGACCTCGTGAACATTTCGCAAGAATGATTCCCTTGCCCTCACAGATTGCATCATGAAACCTCTGCGATTAGAGTACTTTATTGATATCAAGCCACAGTGCAACTGTAATGTCAACCATAGCTGCTAGAAAGTCTGCCCGAAAAATAACGCGTGTGAATTCGGGTTGCAAACGTGCAGCTTAACCAACAAAAAAATATTACTTCTTGCGTATCGCAAGCATGCGTGGACGCGCGCAGTAAACTAATAACATATTGACTAAAAGCTATCACTGCGTCAGGTCTGCTTGACATATCAAGCTGAACAGAAAAATTATTCCCATTGGCATGCAGTGACTCTCATTCCACGTTGTAAGCAGGGCCGTCCTTGACTTGTGAAACGCACTTCACCCCGACGAGGACTACGCCATCTATGCTTAACAGAGATTAACGATTAACGATGTATTTTCCGATCAGGCGGATTGTCGCAATGATGCGTTTTCGAAGATTAGTCCATTCACTGGTGCAACGAGAGGCCATTGCTCCAAACAGCCACTGTATCTGTCGTTTACTGTATTTTACTGTTTTTTCCTTACTCTCTTCACAAGCACATATGCATGGTGAGGGGTGGGAGAGTCTCATGACTTTGACATATATGCACACAATCTGCTCAAACTACCGCCGATCGCCGATACTCACGTCACAGAGGAAAGCTGCTGATGCATTTGCCCCCCCCCCCACTCCCCGCGTTGGGTCGGTATGACCCCCCCCCCCCCCCCCCGTAAAAAAAAATCTGGCTACGCCCCTGCCTGCAAGTGCCGACCACAACATGGTGCAAGAAGAGAAACTGGAATCACATGTAGGCCAAGACGCAACTGCACAAGTAGGGAAAATTTGGTTAATTGAAACATGTTATTCGGGAACGATCAGCATAACAAACAACTACGAGGAGGAGGAAAATAACAAATGTACTTTCTCACCTTTCTGCTGCGGTGATTGAGAAGAACACTTTGTGGCTTCTTCACAATTTATTATATTTAATTCCTCAATATTTGATCTTCAGGGCAGCCTTGGAATAAAAGTCTTAAATCACCTATACTGTGATTGCCTACTCTGAAAATCAGTGTTTGTAGCCGGTGGCCTCGAAAGATGGCCACTGCCAGCCCTGTTTCCAATTAAGTGCCCCACTAATTTCCTACTTGATGCATAATTTGGAGAAAACGTACAAATATTTGATGAACGCGACTTTAAAAAACAAAGGAAGCGAGAAACAACGCAAGAAAATCCCCCCAAAGAAACGCACGGTGATCACGAATAAAACCATATTTTGTAAAATTTACAAACCAATCACAGAAGACCTCTGTACGAAAAGCAAATTTGTTGTGCCTTCTTTTTGTGTACGACAGCTGTTTCTTTATCTGAATGCATTCAAAGAAAATTAAAGAAAAGGGTGACCACCCTGTGTTACCCTTAAAAAGAAGTTAATGTGCTACCACTATTCTTACCAAAAAAAAAAAGGTCACGGGCATTACTTTCGCCACTACTACATAATCAGAAATCTTGATTGCTGCATATGCGCTGCAGAAATTCACCGAAAGAATTTTGTAACGCCCAAAGTACTCATTCATAGAAATTATCGAAACAACATGTGCTTCCAAGAGCTTTGCTTGTAATCGGGCGATGAAGCCCGCGCGTGCAACCAGGAGAATGGCGACAACCCCGCAAGCGGCCCTTGCGGATGACATAACATGAATACCTCTTATAGAGACTTTAAGTTGCCTGTAGAGTTATATTCCATGGCTTCTAACTTGGTGGCACATGAAAAAGCCATTCCTCCAAATGTGACATTGAAGATAAGACGATCAATGCCACCATGAATGCTCTTCACAATGAAAACATCTTTCAACGAACGTGCACTAACTATAAGGGCATGCTTCAAATAGCAAATAAGAAAGTGCAAGTCATGGTAATAAAAATGTGTTAAATGATATAAATTTGGGAAAAGTGTTTGTGCGGAAGTTCTTTTTTTTCAGTTTAATATCCAAAAATAACGTAAAAACTGTGACTGTGTATGTTAAGATAATAAGTATAAATCCTTACTCCTCAAGGAATTAAATAGCCAGAAAGCTAATCGCAGTTGCAGGCAGCAAGGCGCAAAACTAATTTTGGAGACGAACTTTCTAAGCAGTGACAAAACATTGCACAAACAACTTCACATGTAACTGCAACTTTCTGAAGGTGAGCAGACTTTGAATTTAAAGCTGTCATCAGACAGCTCACATCGCTTTTTGGTGAATACGTACGCACCTACACTAAATAGGTGGTCGACGCACACGCTTCGTAGTACCCCTGTATTCACTTTAAGAAAGAGCTGGCGAAGGAGTGGAAAGCTTTCCCTCCGCTCACTCAGCGCGATGTCATGAAGCACCATAGGTACCGAGACAGCCGCACAAACACAGTTGGCGACGCTGTCGAGAATGAATTTCCGAAAAAGTGACCCTTGGTTGCGCTACAGCTCAGGCCGGTCGCCGCACCCCGAGTTTTGATGTCCGCAAGTCAAGCAGATATTGACAGCTCGATTTTGACGGTTACAAGGAACACATTTCGCTTCAATTTTACAATCAACGAAAACTTGAACCTCGATAGCAAGTTCGTCGGAACTGGAGCTCCATTTAGAAATGGCACCCCCCCCCCCTCCCTGACAGAGGACCCCGCGCGTGGTCGCTTTCTCTGAACGTCTAGCAGGCTGAAAGTAGTCCGCCACTGCGAGTAAATAATGTCAGAGAGAGCTCTGAGAAAGTAGCTCCTACGAGCCGAAGGAAATTTTCTAAAGCTCTTGGGATCATTGGAATAAAAAGTAACGAGTAACGTCATACGTCCCGAAAATGGCAACGTAAGTACGTTACCCGCTACAGTTCCTAAATAATGAGCATGTTACTGAACAAAGTGACAAGTTCCCGGTAACACCACTATTTGTAACGCGTCACCATCAACACTGTCCCAAAGACGGTTGAGAGTTGGAACTCACGTCATCCGGTTTTTTCTCTTCATTGCGTAACCACGCGTCTCGATATTCGTGACCAAGATGGGGCTTATCGCCACTTCACCATATCGACTCAATGCAGACCGCAACTGAAGCAGCAGCCTTTCCCGCGGAGGTCCCCGCCCGCCAATTTGGACAGCGGACTCACAGCTTTGGTTCTTGCAGGTCGAGTCCCAATTCACCGATTGTCGCATCATTGCTGAGCTAACGAAGTACCACAACGGGGTCGCTGTTTTCCACTGACAACTGCGAGGGAAATACGCGATCTACGCAATCTAGTGACGGCTTCACCTGCAGAGAACTCATGCACAACGCTCAAGCATCTGCTCATCAGCAGTCTCACGCCATCAGAGCCTCAGCGACTGCAACAGCTACTGCACGCCAGTTAACTTGGTGACAGGAGCCCCAGTTACCTATTGCGTCACTTGAGGCAGCTACTTCATATGGCCAACACCGCAACCACTAACGCTGGTAGCAGACATGCTTCGCGAGCTCTTGCAGTGCCTTCCCTTCAGTGTGCGCATGGTTTTCGTCTAATCACAGCCCCCTTTCAAAGCAAAGAGTGAAGATCGTGTGGGCACCAAGGCATCAAAGCATCCCAGGCAACGAGATGACACATCTCACGGCTCGAGGATTAACTAACCGAGCGCCTGGCAGTGCGGAAGTACTCTTGCACCATCACCCTATCATATCAGGACATCACGTAACACTACAGGATGCACAGAATGCTTACTGTTGCTAGAACACATGCTAAAAGCACTGCAAACCAACATCCTTTCTCCCCTACCTAAAAATTATCACTTTACCCACTACTTGTCCTCCCCACAGTGCCAATTTTGTGGAGAACAGGGCACGCTTTACCATATTGTCGGAGGTTTTACATGGTGACCTCTTAGTGCATCCACCCCATACCACACGCTTGAGCTTTGGGAGTGAGCCTTAGCCAGCCACATCACGAAGATCAGCGCGAGCTGGTGGCGAGGGCTGTCGACGTAGATAAAGCCTTTTGTTTTTTGGAAGGGGGAGACCACTCCGAAGACAATACTTAAAGAGTAGCCAAAAAAGGATGTTTATTTCTCTCTCTCTCTTTCTCTCTTGGCTGATAACAAAGACCTTTCGCCACGCTTCCGGCAGACATTCCCCTTCGCGCGCCTATTAATGATGTGCAGAACATCTGAGAGCAGATCTCCCGCCTCACCAACACGGTCGCCGGGGTATACAGGCCCGCAGCACAACCGAAGTGTACCACGACGTTCTGCAGTGCAAGAGCATACTGGTACCACAGCACTATTATTCAGCTTATGGTAACCTCGCTAATACGTACGACGGCATACCACCCCATGAACAATGACATAATAGATAACTTTCATCATGAGTTGAAGGCCGCGATTACGGCAACCGAGAAACACAGCTGGGTGGAGGCCCTCCCTCTCGTCCTTGGAAGCACATCATCATCATCATCAGCCTGACTACGTCCACTGCAGGAGAAAGGCCTCTCCCATGTTCCGCCAGTTAACCCGGTCCTGTGCTTGCAGCTTCCAATTTATACCCGCAAACTTCTTAATCTCATCTGCCCACCTAACCTTCTGTCTCCCCCTAACCCGCTTCCCTTCTCTGGGAATCCAGTCAGTTACCCTTAATGACCAGCTGTTATCCTGTCTACGCGCTACATGCCCTGCCCATGTCCATTTCTTCTTCTTGATTTCAGCTATGATATCCTTAACCCCCGTTTGTTCCCTAATCCACTCTGCTCTCTTCTTGTCTCTTAAGGTTACACCTACCATTTTTCTTTCCATTGCTCGCTGCGTCGTCCTCAATTTAAGCTGAACCCTCTTTGTAAGTCTCCAGGTTTCTGCTCCGTAGCTAAGTACCGGCAAGATACAGCTGTTATATACCTTCCTCTTGAGGGATAGTGGCAATCTACCTGTCATAATTTGAGAGTGCTTGCCGAATGTGCTCCACCCCATTCTTATTCTTCTAGTTACTTCAATCTCGTGGTTCGGCTCTGCGGTTATTACCTGCCCTAAGTAGACATAGTCTTTTACAACTTCAAGTGCACTATTACCTATCTCGAAGCGCTGCTCTTTGCCGAGGTTGTTGTACATTACTTTCGTTTTCTGCAGATTAATTTTAAGACCTACTTTTCTGCTCTCCTTGTCTAACTCCGTAATCATGAGTTGCAATTCGTCCCCCGAGTTACTCAGCAATGCTATGTCATCGGCGAAGCGCAGGTTACTAAGGTATTCTCCATTGACTCTTATCCCTAACTGTTCCCATTCTAGGCTTCTGAAAACCTCCTGTAAGCACGCGGTAAACAGCATTGGGGAAATTGTGTCCCCCTGCCTTACACCCTTCTTGATTGGTATTCTGTTGCTTTCTCTATGAAGCACTATGGTAGCAGTTGATCCCCTGTAGATTTCTTCCAGAATGTTTATATATACTTCATCTACGCCCTGATTCCGCAGTGTTTGCATGACGGCTGATATTTCTACTGAATCAAACGCCTTCTCGTAATCTATGAAGGCTATGTATAGTGGTTGGTTATACTCTGAGCATTTCTCTATTACCTGATTGATAGTATGAATGTGGTCAATTGTTGAGTAGCCTGTTCGAAATCCTGCTTGTTCCTTTGGTTGATTGAATTCTAATGTTTTCTTTACTCTGTTAGCAATTACCTTTGTAAATAGCTTGTATACTACAGAGAGCAAGCTGATCGGCCTGTAATTCTTCAAGTCCTTGTCATCTCCTTTCTTATGTATTAAGATGATGTTAGCGTTCTTCCAAGACTCTGGTACTCTTCCCGCCAGGAGACACCTCGTAAACAGGGTGGCTAGTTTTTCTAACACAATCTGTCCTCCATCTTTCAGCAGATCTGATGTTACCTGATCCTCACCAGCAGCTTTGCCCCTTTGCATGCTCTCCAAAGCTTTTCTGACTTCTTCTATCATTACTGGTGGGGTGTAATCTGGGTTACTGCTAGTTCTTATAGTATTAAGGTCGTGGTTGTCTCGGCTACTGTACAGATCCCTGTAAAACTCCTCCGCTATCTTAACTATCCTATCCATATTGGTAGTTATTTTGCCTTCTTTGTCCCTTAGTGCATACATCCGACTTTTGCCTATCCCAAGTTTCCCCTTCAATGCTTTGACACTTCCTCCGTTTTTCAGAGCGTGTTCAATTCTCTCCATGTTATACCTTCTTACATCGCATACTTTACGTCTATTAATCAACTTCGAAAGCTCTGCCTGTTCTATTTTGTCTGTTGTACTTGACACTTTCATGATTTGACGCTTCTTAATTAGGTTCTTCGTTTCCTGTGAAAGCTTGCCAGTGTCCTGTCTAACTACCCTGCCTCCCACTTCCACTGCACACTCCATAATGATACTCGTCAGATTATCATTCATTGTATCTACGCTAAGGTTGGTTTCCTCACTGAGAGCCGAGTACCTGTTCTGCAGTGACACTCTGAATTCCTGTACTTTCCCTCTCAGTGCTAGCTGATTGATTGGCTTCTTGCGTATCAAGTTCTGTCGTTCCTTCTTCAAGTCTAGACGAATTCGAGACCGTACCATTCTATGGTCACTGCATCGTACCTTGCCAATCACTTCCACATCCTGCACGATTCCAGGGTGTGCACTCATTATAAAGTCTATTTCGTTCTTATTTTCGCCATTAGGGCTCCTCCATGTCCACTTGCGGTTTTCTCGTTTTCGGTAGAAGGTATTCAAAATCCGTAAATTATTGCGTTCTGCAAATTCTACTAGTAGCTCTCCTCTGGCGTTTCTAGTACCGATGCCATAATCTCCTACTGCCTGGTCTCCAGCCTGCTTCTTCCCTACCTTTGCATTAAAGTCGCCATCACTATAGTATACTGTGTTTTTACCTTACTCATTGCCGATTCCACGTCTTCATAGAAGCTTTCAACTGAAGCGTCATCATGGCTGGATGTAGGCGCGTAAGCCTGTACTACCTTCATCTTGTATCTTTTATTCAGTTTAATTACGATACCTACCACCCTTTCATTAATGCTATAGTATTCCTCTATGTTGCCAGCTATGTTTCTGTGAATGAGGAACCCCACTCCCAGTTCTCTTCTGTCTGCCAAGCCCCTGTAGCAAAGGACGTGCCCATTCTGTAGCACCGTATAGGCCTCATCTGTCCTCCTAACCTCACTGAGCCCTATTATATCCCATTTAACACCCTCTAGCTCCTCGAATAGTACAGCTAGACTTCCCTCACTAGATAAGGTTCTAGCGTTAAACGTTGCCAAGTTCAGGTTCCAATGGCGGCCTGTCCGGATCCAGAGATTCTTAGCACCCTCTGCTGCGTTGCAGATCTGACCGCCGCCGTGGTCAGTTGCTTCGCAGCTGCTGGGGACTGAGGGCCGTGAGTTATTTGACGTAATCATGTGGGAGGTAGTGGCCAGATACTGCACCAGGGTGGCCAATCCTTCTCTGGTGAGGGAGTGCGTTCTCGGCGGTGTTTGCCGATGAGGCCGCACCCCAGGCCTCTTAATGCAGTTCCATCAACACGCGGATTTTTTTTTTTTTTAATCCGGTTGGGAACTGCGCGGTACCGGGATTTGAACCACGGAGCTCTTGCATGCGAGGCGGATGCTCTAACCACTACGCCATCGCCGCACTTTTAAGGTGAACCTTGGAAGCACAAGGTTCACCTTAAAAGAGGATATTGTTTACGCGACTACACTCACACTGCCGGCAGAGCTGTTGACGCGCGGCTCAGAGGAAGCATCAACAGCTTGCAGTGACTACGCACTCCGGCTAATGTCAAGAGCTAATTTCGCACGGTACCACCGCCGCCTTCAGGGTCGCGAGTGGCACACGTTCGCGTATTGTCGCCCGTAGTTCACGTGCTTATATGTGTTCTTTCGACACGGTGCCCTTTGACGATCTTTTCAGCCGCCCTACGATGGGCCGTTTAGTGTCCTCCGCCACGGGATCAAAAATTTCACCATCAGTAGATGCCGTAGTGAAGAGGTTGTATCGCTGAATAGCATCAAGCCAGCACATATGGATAGCGAAGAAGCAGTGGTGTCTCCGCCACGGGTGTTGGCACCATGATGCCAAGTTTCAATGCCAGATCAAGCTAACGATGTGCCCACTTGGCTAACGCACAGCGGACAGCTATCGAAATTGCCCACTCGTGTGGACCTTGAATTCCGTGCCGCAACTCTCTGAGGGGGCAGTCAGCGTTTGTAGACAAAGTATCTATAAACGTTGGGGGGAGTATTATGGTGGCCGCTAGAGTTACTTTATATGCTACCTTTAGGTACTGTCCGCGACCAGGTCAGACGATAAAGTGGCAGTTATCATCTCCTAACCGGTTCTTCCCCCGCCTCCTCAGCACCTTCACCACGCGAGGAAGGACTGGGAAAGTGCGAGGGTAGAGAAGAGCCAATAATAAAAGCAGTTGAGAGTTGGTATTCACGCCGTCCAGTGTCTTCCTGCACCGCGTGTACAAGCGTATAAAAATAGCATCAGAAGCCAGAAAAGATCGCATAGTACAAAAACCGACACAAATGCAATTAAGTGTTCCCGTTCATTTCGCCCAGAATGATCATAACGTCGACCGACCAACTCGCCTCACCAACCTTATGTGTGTCTGCTCCTCATCATTTTCCCTCCTGGAACTCTCAGCAGTCATCATTCTTAATTCTCTGGTAGTGGCTGCATACCACTTGTAAAAAGAAAAAAAACTAAGCAAGTGTGTTCTTTAATGCTTACGGATATTTGAAATCTTGCTTGTTAACTTATTTTCCTCGTAACACATCTTTTTTTTTCTTGCTCGATTTGCTTCAAAAATGCGTGTTGCTTAGAAAAATGCGTCATTATCATCATTGGTTTAGATGCTTCAAGATGGTTCCGTGCTACCTGCGCTGACCCGCGCTCCTGAATCGTTTGTGCTGACTGGAATTCGATGTCGTTGTAAGCAAAAGTTTCGCTAGTTGCTTTTTACGGTGTATGAAAATACAAAGTAGAAGAGAAGCCGATGATTGCAAACACAATGTGCTACAGAAGGTCAACGAAAAGGTATAGGTTCCTCAGACAGGCTGGTCGACGTTTCGATAGGCAGACATCACATTGTCAAAAGCGCCATGTCGCCATTGGCATGTTAGTCTTAAAAGTGGTCGTTCGTTAACTTTATGTGAAAGTGGTGTCACTGTCTGTGTATGAATTTTATGTAAAAAAATAAGGAAGAATAGGTCTTAGCTTGCCGCCGGATGGTTATACAGGAACAGCAAGAAGAGCACAAGATTACGCAATGCACAATTTCACTGATCGCTTGATTGATACCATTTAGTTGGTCATCATTGTATGGCGCTAAGCAATGTAACGCGTATTGAAGATAGGTGCGAGTTTTTTTTTTTTTTTTTTGCATTACTCAGGCTGAAATTGCATTCAATAAGACCATCTGTAAAAACACTATCTTCGAAATTGACACTTCGATTTTTTTACCTTCATAGGTAATTAAACACAAGAGCTCTCACATGTGGTTTCTTGCAGAATAAGAAAAACATGATGCCAGCTCAAGTGTTTGTGGATATCACATCCAGAAGCCGAGGCCCTTCCACATGGTCAAAGCAAACCGGCAACGATCGTCTGCTGATGGGGAGGTGCCGTACAGGAACGTTATTTATACTAAAGAGAGAATAACGATGTGGACAGGGTTGCCAGGTTTGGCTACTTTGCACCTATTTAGCTGCATTTTTTATTCCGATCGCGGCAAAAAATTAGTCTTGGCTACTTGGCTCTTTTCTGGCAACTTTCGTATTTCGTCAATTTGAGCAAAAATAACATTTATGACGTCGCAGCCACTTATGGTCGAGGATATAGTGCCAAAACATAGCAGTCGCAGCATGCTTCCAACTCTGAAAATTGAATCTGGCACTTTGTTTACTCAAATATTCAACGTCAATGAAAAAGATGGCGCAGCAGCTTAAGCAGGCGTAAACGTCAATGGTGACGGTCACAACATCGATATAAAAATACATGTTCGTAACCTAACGACATCCGCATCATCATTAGACCCAGAGGGGGTCTTAACATCGTTAGGGTTGGCCCAACGACAATCGCTGAAGCCATTTCGACTTCGGCAGGTATCAGCCCATTAGAACAGCAAGCAGACACGCTCTGCCCCAACATTAAACAGAATATCTTAGTAGCAAGCACGCCGAAGAGAGAAAATGCTAATCTCTACGTGCGCGTTAAAAAATCAGCATCTCTGACAAGACCTATAAAGTTAGTGCCTATGGAGCAGCACCACATTCTACATGCAAAGGCGTCATTCGAGGGATTTCCGTGCAAGACGGTTATGTGGAAATTGATGCGAAGATCGTCACCGACCGCAATCCACTAGCCTGGCTGCCAAGCGCATCGGAAGTACCACCGCAGTGATCGTGGCCTTCGATGGACATCGCGTGCTCAATTTTGTGCGATACGGATCAGTGCTACTTCAAAGTACAATATACCGTAGACAGATAGATATTCGCTACGCCTCTGGTCGGCTCGGCCATCGAGCGGACGTTTGCCCGAACCCTGCAGACGTTATCTGCCGAGGCTGCAGCATGCCGATAAAACCCCGAAAAAGAACACCGCTGCACACCAACATGCATGCAAGCTTTGCGGATTAGCCCACCTCACTGTAAACAAAGAATGTAAAGAACGCTACCACATTCCATACGTGGTGCGACGACGATGATGGGAGAGAGCACACTCGACGCGACACAACAACGGTCACGAAGCAATGAACGAGTTCAACGCAACGGCTGATGACGACGAAGCCTCGAAGATTTCTACAGACGGTCGATCCGATGGCAGCCGATCCCGGTCGCGATTCCGGAGCCACCTTCGGGCCCACTCCCGCTGCCCGCGAAGTAGTACCCCAACCAGATCTATATCACGGGGCTACTCCAGGTCCCGTTCTGGTTCACGTCATGGTTCCCGTCCAGGTTCTCGGCCTGGGTCACGCTCTGGCTCCCACTCTGGTTCCGGGCCTCACGCCGGTTCCAGGCCTCAGCCTAGTCTCACCGGGGTCTCCCATCAACGATCGCCGAGCTCATCGGCACCACCATCGCCAGGCAACGCCAACAAGAATAAGCGGAGAACTCTCACTTGGGTGGACGC
The DNA here is from genome assembly GCF_013339725.1 of Rhipicephalus microplus. Lineage (NCBI taxonomy): Eukaryota > Metazoa > Arthropoda > Arachnida > Ixodida > Ixodidae > Rhipicephalus > Rhipicephalus microplus. Next base: position 50,705,722 of record NC_051172.1, read on the forward strand.
CGTCCAGAGAAAAGTAAACACTATACATCACGGGCAGGGTCGGGTTCACTCCCAGGGCACGATACACACACCACATCTGAGATAGCGATTTTAAAAACAGGAAAATGCTCTGATGAAGGAGACAATACGCAAACTCACAGTCGCAACTGCCGAACTGAAAACTCACAGAAACGCACGCGCTGCAACGCCCACCACCCACAACGACGACAATGCAGTCACCCCGTCGCAGCCGCAACCCGCAGGCGCCGTTAACAACGACGGCAAGAGCGCACCCAAGAAACGGGCGGTCACCCACGGCCAGCCAGCTTTAAAGGCAGAATTAGAGGACATTAAGAGCACGCTATCGGCGAATAAAGAAAACCTTCGCTTTCTTGGCGAAAGCATGGCTTTCGTGCAGTCTACCCTCGCGGCCCATGGTAATCAGTTGGGCCAAGTGGAACAATACCTCGATCACGTCGTCGCCTTTGCCGTTGCCGCGGGTAAGCTGTTGTCGCAACGTATACCGCCGTGCCCAGTCCACCACTTCACGCAGCCCATAGGCACCCGCCGGGTGCTCAGGCCGACTCCTACGTGCTTCAAGATGGCCAGGCCAAATGACGAGTTGCGAATCTGGCATTGGAACTGCAGGAGCTTCGCCCACAAGAAAGCCTTCCTACATCAATATCTCCGTAGCCACCTCACATCATGCTGTTACAAGAGACTGTAGTACCAACCGCCACGTTTTCCGGATACCAGTGGTTGCCCGGCCCCTCGGGAGGACGCGGTAGCGCCACCCTGGTCGCTAATAAGATTACCTGCACAGCGCCCACAGTCTCAATGTGCCCGAAATTGAACATTTTATGGTCGAAATTCTCTCTGGCACCACATCACAGCAAAGTGTGTACATCCTCAACGTATACAGTAGTCCCAGCCATCATAGACAAAGGTTCACACGCTTGTTCCAGAAAGCCGTTCGTCTCGTGGAGCCAAACCCGCCACTGATTGCGGGTGATTTTAACACCGCGCATAGCGCCTGGGGCTACGTGTATGACACACCCAAAGGTAACGAGCTTTGGAAAATGCGAATGTCATGGACCTTATTCTCATTATGGACAAGGCCTTCCCTCCTCGCACCGGTACGTCCACGCAAAAAGACACTACGCCGGATCTCTGTTTCGTCAAGAATATCGCCGACACCCGCTGGTCCAACCTCGCGGTAGATCTCGGTAGCGACCACTTCATATTGGCCGTACACCTCCCCACAGTCAGCAGGAAGACCAAGTCGTACACGTGAGTCGACCGGACCTCCTTCGTAAAACCCGCGCAGAACGACCTCCTCCAGACACCTCACTGAGCCTCGAGACGTGGACGGCCCAGCTCAAAGCTGACATCAGCAAGGCAACCAAAACTATCAGTACGGACCCTCCAACCGAAAAGATGATAGTCGTCTCGGCCACCTACTCGAAGCCAAACAACCTCTATTGGCGCGGTGGAAGGGCCAGCGCCTTAATCGGAGGTTACGCAAACGCATATCTCAGCTAAACAAAACCATGATGGATCACTGCCGCATCCTATCAAAACAGCAGTGGAACGAAGTTTGTAACTCGACTGATGGTCGGGTTCGTAATGGCAAAACGTGGAATTTACTCAAACACGTACTTCCTCAATAAAATTAACACCCACACGAATCAGCGACATTCGATCGTGAAGATACTTCATCAAGCTAAACGGACGGTATCACCGGAGGATGTTGTCAAGAACCTCGTGGAGAAATATCTCCCGCTTCCTACAGGCCCTGTGACTCCTCACCCCGATTACTCTGGTTGCGTCAACACCTACTTAGACGCCGACTTTTCTATTGAAGATGTGCGCCGAGCTCTTCATGAGCTCAATGGCTGCTCAGCCCCTGGCCCCTACGGCATCACCAACAAGCTCCTACGCAACCTGGACGATCCCTCCATCACTTACCTCACCGACACTATCAACGAAATATGGAAAAAGGGTGAGATACCCTATGCCTGATAACTAGCTCACACGGTCCTCACCCCCAAACTGGGAAAGGCGCCTAGCCTAGACCACCTACGCCTCATATCTCTCACGTCGTGCGTGAGCAAGGTGGCTGAGCACGTCGTCCTCAACAGGGTTGGTCGATACCTCGAAGATAACGACTGCCTCCCGCACTTCATCATTGGCTTCCGACCAGGGTTATTCACGCAAGACGCCATGTTACTCCTAAAGCATCAAATTCTGGATGGTGGAAACACTCGGGAAACTCGTGCAATACTCAGTCTCGATTTAGAAAAGGCACTTGATACCATAACGCACTCGTTAATTTTGAAAGCGATCGCAGTCCTCTGCCTGAGGCATCGATTTTACTACTTTATCCGCTCTTTTATCACTCGACGCAGAGCCGTCCTCCGCGTGGGAGACATAGTGTCGGAAGAAGTGGAGCTCTGACAGCGGTTCACTCCTCAGAAATCCGTCCTCTCGCCCATGCTCTTCAACCTTGTGATGATTGGGCTTTCCGAACGAATTTCAAAAACCGACGGGCTATACCACCCTATCTATGCGGACGATGCAACGATATGGTGCTCTACAGGGTCGGATGACTTCATTGAGTCCTCCCTGCAAGAGGCCATCGACACCGCCGAGTCCTACCTCGACCACACCGGTCTCAGGTGCTCACCAGCGAAGTCGGAGCTGTTGATATATTTTCCCAAAGGGTGGAAACCTCTGGCGGAACGAAATATCACCCTCCACACCAGACATGGTCGTACAATACCCAGGGTAGACACCATCAAAGTACTCGGCATGATCATCGAGTCCCGCGGAACCAACACCCAAACAGTACACAAGCTCAGAACTAAGACTGAGAATGCCATAGGACTCGTACGTAGAGTAGCCAACCGGCACCATGGCCTCAAAGAAGACAACCTGCTGCGTCTTGTACAGGCGTTTGTTTTGTGCCATTTTACTAACGTTGCCGCTATACACAAATGGCTACGTGCTGAGTGCGATCAACTCAATGCGCTTATTCGCAAGTTGGTCAAACAAGCCCTTGGCCTCCCTATAACAACTCCAACGTACAAACTCCTCGAGCTTGGCGTACATACCACGCTAGAAGAGATCGCCGAAGCTCAGGAACGCGTGCAATGGACCCGACTCACCACCACCAAGGCGGGCCGCCATATTCTGCGCGAGCTCGGCTTCTTCTCGGCGACCAGGGACCCCCCCCCCCCCCCCTCAGAGTTGACTCTAATTCCCCGTGAAATGCACGACCTTATCACGATCGCTCCTATTCCGCGAAATATACACCCCGAATACAACAGAGGCAGGCGCCTTGTGCGGTCGACCGCCATTCTCAAGCGCATAGTTGTGGAAGCGGACAACGTCTCGTTCGTGGACGCCGCTGCCTATCACATCAACCGAGCCTTCGCGGCGGTCGCGGTATCATCCGCGCAGCAGATTCTTAACTCTGCCACAATCCTTTCCCGAAACCCGAAGTAGCGGAGCAAGTAGCTATAGTTATAGCTATGCTCGACAGCAAACGGGAACTCATCTACAGTGACTCCAGACCGGCCATCAAGGCCTTCGAACGCGGAGTCATCTCAAACCAGGCGTTACGTATCCTGCGAAGAGCGGACCCGAGTGCCCTCAAGCTCCACACTGTCATCTGGTTCTCCGCCCATCTCGGCCAGGTGCTGGGTGCCCCATTTAACCTCAACGAGATCGCCCATGATGCAGCGCGCGCACTTACCGACCGCACTGCCACAGGACAGCTCCATCTTGCTGAGTTAGAGACCAATCGGGATGCACCCATTACGTACAATTACATAACAAAGCACTTTTACCTTGAATGCCACATTTTTCCACACCCACATCTGAAACTTTACAGACCGCAGGAATGAACTCGGCGCCTATTACAGACACGCACGTACCCAAACCTTGCCAAACTTCACGTTCATTATCCTGATGCATACCTCAGCGACACATGCCCCTCGTGTGCACACACGGCGACACTCGCACACATGCTCTGGGAGAGTAGAAACACTCCTCCCGACTCTACTTGAAACAAGTGGGAGAGGTTCCTCAGCAGCTCCCTTCACCAGCAATGGGCCGTCCAGCAGGTCCATGAAGCAGCCGCCAGGTACTCTCTGTCGGTCCCTACGTGGGAGACGCCCGCTACGCGCTAAGCTTGTCCTGCAGGACTGAAATGAAGTTTTTTCATTCCATTGTCTTCGTAGCCTAAGAAGTAGAATTGCAAGGACTCTTTTTTCCTGCGTTAAGCACAACATTAACGAGAACTAACAGACGAGAAAGGCTTCCCTTGGCTTTCTTGTCTGTCAGTTATTGTCAATTCTGTGTTTCACGTTCATAACCTGCCAGTCAAACAAGTCTCGCGCACACAAAAACCAACTCCTTTTGGGTGCTTATACGTGAGACACAGAGAAAACGTTTCATGTGGCCTCATTTTGCAGATCAGCAATTGACGAATGCGGTTTTGAACCACAATTGGACGTGAACATTAATCGGTAGTGCCCCGCACCTGGGACGTTTCTACCCATCGACATTATAAATCCTGTGTTCGACATTTCAAGTCAGCACCCAAAAAACACTAAACAAGAGGCAAGGCGGCAGTGGAAGCTTCGACTAGAAACAGTTGTTAGTGAGCGTTTTATAGAAGCTTTTGCCTTATGTGTCCTTTTTTAGTGCTACTTCAAGGATTTCATACGAACTCGCCCACCAATTGATTCTTCGGGATGTCTGAAGAACTGGTATTATCATTTCTTGGGCTTGAGTACCGACTGCGACTGTGGATTAGACACCACAGAGGAAATTATTGGGAAAATCACTACAATATATGCTTCAGTAGTAGTAAATGGGATTTTAGCGTATTTATTATGACACGCAGAATGATTTTTATTGTTGCAACTTCTGCTCATTTCAATAAAAGCCATGCAAGACGCACTGATAGAGTCATTTTTTCAACAGCGCCTACATTACGTCCTCATGCATGAAATGGTTGACAAAGTCAACCATTGATGCTGGACTCTCCAAAATTATTATTTTGAAGTCTTCATCCTGCACGCGTTTACATTTTCACCAAAAAGCCTTCGCACTCTAGCCACTTAATAAAAATGTGAAAGCGGTTTTCAGCATGCGTGGCTACTTCTGGCTACTTTTATTGCCCTTGTCTAAAGTTGGCTACTTTCCGACTAGTTTTTTTTTTCAAATTTCCTGGCTATTTTTTTTATTTTTTACACCGGGCTACCCTGAACGTAGGCCAGTCAATAACTTAATTAAAATGTCCTGAGGAGTTTAAGCCACCAGGGTGTAAACGAGGGACATCCTAGCAGCCGCTACTGTAGGCGACGCCCGAGTCAAGGTGGGAAAGTGGTGGCGTTCTTTTTTTTTTTTTTGAAGAACACACTGAAAGGGCGAGTAATTAGACAAATTGCAGTGCATCTATTCACCTCTTTCTTATAGGACCTCCTGAAAGAATACCCTAATGGCTACATGTAGCTACGGTGCAAGTAAACGATACACCAGAAACCAGCCGAGTGTGCACTCGGTGCCACTTGGTTCAAACCAGCAAATAAGTATTACACTCAATAGCTTGTTTTCTATACATTCCCCCTCCCCGCGATATTATTGAAGAATATCTTAGTGTTTTTGTATTAATGGGAAATCCATCGATTTTCGTCAAATACTGTTTGAAAGCAGCGTGCGCTCTTCGCTTGTCCCTCGCTGCGTAGAGTAGCCGACACGACGTCTCGACGAGATGCAGTGTCATGCGCAGGTTCGTGACGAGCCCCCTTGAGCTGCGGCACGGCGGCGGTACCATCCGCCTACCGTTCCTGAATGTGATAGTGACGTTCTTGCTTTTACTGACGGTGCTCATGATGGCGTTGGCCGTAGTGGTGTCGGCCGCCACCAATTGGCTTGTGGGCGCGGTGCTCATACTACAAGCCGTGCTGCTGCTCTTCATCACGGCGCTCGTGGCCAGCTGGGCCCTGGGTCGACAGGCGGCGCCCGAGCGCACCTCGAACGACTTGTTCCCGTACATCGTCTACGCAATCCTGGCACAGCAGGCCGCTGACGTCAGGCGCAGTTATGGTGCCAAAACCGAAAGTGGCACATCGCATCAGCGTGACCCTGAGAGGCCGCGGCAGCAGCCCCACAGGGCGTACAGGAACGTCTCTTTTGGAGAGTAAAAGATACCGACTGTCCTTAACTAGACGCCTTCTTCACGACATCGTATAAAGTTTGTTTTTTTTAATAATCTTCAACAAGGTGAAACACCGTCACTCGGTGTTCACTAAGTAGAAGGGTATCTAAAAGCAGCTGCTCGAGAAACTCACACTTTTGTGCTTGTGAATATACATGTTTGGGTGGCTGCTGCATTAACATGTACTTACGTCGTATGTGCATTGCACACTATTTAAGGACTTTACATATATTCGGGGATGTGATCAACGTATATATTTCAGGGTGACAGTGCGGGCGGTAATGAATATATATAATTCAGTAAAAGTGAAATGTTGCTGCACGAATCAGCAATCTACTGCATGGCCCAATTGTTACATAAAATAATGCAAGAATTTAAGCGGCCCCACGGAAGCGTCAGTGAGGTCCGAAGTAATGTTGCGTTGTGGGCTGCCACAACAGTGCAGACAGCACCAAGGGACGCTCTCCACGCGTATAGCTGTATCAGTGTTCAGCAAGTCACAGCCGCGTTCATGAAAGATAGGGCAAGCATGACACGAGAGCCGGAAAAAAAAAGAACGAGGCGAGCACTTGAACTTGACTAGCTTGGGTAATGCTCAGCTTGCTTCTGCTTCGTGGCGAAGCCAGCGGGTCATGCTCCCGCGGCACGAAAGACGACTCTAAAACGTCTCTTACAGTTTAATGCCATGCCATATAACTTAAGTGTTTATTTATTTTTAGCACACCGCAAACGTTTGCACACGACAGTACATGACTTCTGCTGTTAGATACCACATCAAAACAACAATTATATGGTTTCCATATAGCGCAGCACATCAATAGAGTACGCGGCTTTATGTCGGCCGAATGAGATTCAATTACCTCGAGGCATACGTCATACACGGTATTGTCACGGACCTAAGAAATGCATCTCGCAGTGACGCGGGCGTCCTCGTCTTCCTTCATCTGCTCCACGTCATAAACTTGGCTTACGAGCTTTACTCTTTTTGTTAGATTCTCTTCACGGAAGTGCTCGTCCAGCTCAGAGATCTTTATGAAGCCGCACTGCAGCCGGTACATTGTGATGTGACTCAAACACACCACGCGCTCTCTGCACGAGCACGTAAGCGAACGTAAGCGAGAAGCAGCGCATTGGCGGGAAGGGAAAAACGCGCGATATGCATCCCCGATTTTTACTTTTCTACCAAAGATGGCGCTGCCTGTCCAGAGTTGCAGCGCCACCATGCGTTGCTTTGGCTTCCTGTAGGGTTAGATGTATGGCAGACAGTGCGGTGAGTGCCGTCGTTCGGCAGCGTACTGGGCTCGGCAAAGTGCTAACGAGTCACCATGTCGCTGATATGGGAGACAAAAAGAAGCATCTTCTCTTAACTCTTTATCTTCTAATAATTGATTGATATGTGGGGTTTAACGTCCCAAAACCACCATATGATTATGAAAGACGCCGTAGTGGAGGGCTCCGGAAATTTTGACCACCTGGGGTTCTTTAACGTGCACCCAAATCTGAGCACACGGGCCTACAACATTTCCGCCTCCATCGGAAATGCAGCCGCCGCAGCCGGGTTTACCTTCTAATAAAGGGCCACTTATATACAGGGTGCCCCACGTAACTTTAGCCGGAGTTTTAAAATATGCCAAGACACGTAATTACGATGCGACCAAATGCATGTTGCTCACCATTGCCTAGAGTTAGACTATTTTTTGTGTTCTCAAATATTGTTTATTTTGGTCTGTTTAATTAACTAACTTTTCAAGTACTGAAGATGGATAACAAATTTCAATAATAAAGCTGCAGATCAGTTTGCAAAACGTCCAAATAGATCGTTTTGAACTCTATATCTGTTAAGTATTAGTGTTTTTCTGCTAATTACAAATGCCAGCAAAATAAAAAAATAACACGTGACAAACCCACTCGCGCGTCAGTGCACACGATGATTCTAGTGCTCCCTAACATTCCGCATACGAACGACACGCTTCCCTCGCTCTGGTTTATGACAGCGATAAGCAGTCACAGCGGTTATCGTTTTTGTGGCCGATAGCAAAACGTGTTCATCGTAAAGCCACCACCATCGTTGCGATCCTGCCAAGACAGCACAATGGGGCAAATGCTATGGTCGTTCGTACGCGGAACGTTAGGGAGCACTCGAGTCATTGCGCACAGTGGCGCACGAACTGGTTTGCCACGTGGTATTTGTTGTATTTCGCGGGCATTTGTAATTAGCAGAAAAAACACTAATACCTAACAGGTATAAAGTTCAGAACTGTCTAATCGGATGTTTCGCAAACCGGTCTACAACTTTCTTATTGAAGTATTTTTTATCTATCTTTGATTCTTGAAACGTTAGGTAATTAAACATATCTAATGAAACAATATTTTAAAAGACAAAAGATAGTCTGACTAACTCCAGGCAACGATGAGCAACGTGCATTTGGTCGCGTCGTAATTACGTGTTCCGGCATATTTTTAAACTCTGGCTAAAGTTGAGTAGGGCACCCTGTATAACGAGACATATTTTCTTGCTACACTAGTCCCCACCTGCATAGTCTGCGCCGCCCGTTTCTCGCCGCAGGCTGCCGAGCAACGTCCGCCACACGCCACATCGCGGCCGCACTGCCGAGAAGCCTGGCCATGGTGCTTCGGTGCGGTGGTGCCATCTAAGCTTGCATAAAAAACTAGCTGCGGAAAAGCGTCTATAGTGGGTATCTTGCGTGTGCTGCAAGATACCCACTTCATGTGTTGCAAGATACCCACTGCATGTGTTGCAAGATACCCACATGTGCTGCAAGATACAAACAATGCCAACGCCGCCAACAAGTAAGCCTCGAATCTAAGAAGTTTTGCCTCTAAAAATAATTGACAGGCGTAATGTAATGATAACAGCGTATAGCGCAACGCGATCGCAGAAAAAAAAATGGACGAAATACTCTGCAGCTGTTGCGAGAACAAAAATTTAATATTTTTCAGCGCAATTTATGCGCTGTTACGGCCTTCAGGGCAATTAGCTTGCATGAATATTCGTGGATTTCGGCGTCCTGCGCCATACGGTCACGTTAGTGAGGTCCGGAAAGTTCTATACCGTTGGCGAAGGGGGGATATGTAGAATTTGAAATATCTTCTTTCTTTCCGCCCATTCATATATAGTGAGTGCTGTAATTCATTTTGACAAAAAAACATTGCTTATGTGTACATTTCTGGAAATTGAAATAATTCTTACACTGACTCTCGAACACGATCGCAGAATCGCCCTTTATTTAATGTTTATTTACAACACAAGACTGTTCACTTCAATTAAAAAAGTGAGTATTGCCATATGTGCCGCGGTTGGCTCACTGACTTGAATGTCAATGGCTGTGGCTGTTCACACGAGCGTTTCGCGCAGATATTTCAGGTAACGTGAAATTCGATCAGCAAAAGTTGATTGTAACCCAGATATACAAAGAAAAGTTAACGGAATGCTCATTTTACTTAAGTACACAATTCATGAGCTGCATGACGTGAGTAGCCCTAAGTTTGGTTCACAACACTAAGAAGCAGAATATAGAAGCGCGAAAACAATTTTTTTAGTTTCATCAAATAAGTTGTCTCTGAAATGGTTAGCATTTTTTTAGTTGGTGGGTATACATGTTCATGGTAGGGATAGTCGGCTTGCATAGACATCATCATTTTTTTCCCTACGACCTTGTAACAGCAACCGCAGCATGCTTTATAGGCTCTTTTGGTTAACTTTGTAAATTTCATGGTGACTTGCTCTGAGCGAACTTAACATACGGCTCTGCAAGGATGGTGCTTCGTCAAAACGGGAAGAAATGCAATCAGATCAGAGCACTGCAGCCACTATAAATGACTATGACAGCATACCCTGCATAAAGGCCCTCGGCATTCTAACGAATCGTTCCCCCTCGATAACGATTATATGGAAATATTTGTGCTATTTTTTTCACTGTCACAAAATATGTACTTTTGGGTAAATGAGTCAGCATGCCCAGTCCCACGGGATCATACACAGGCTTGCTTGTAATGATCAGATAAAATTTTACTTGAGAACTTCCTCAATAGCATTCCGTTCGTCACAACGGTTGTACGCAAAAATTTATGATTGCGGGGCCACGTAAGCTGCATTTACGAAAGGCAATTAACTCAAAAACAACACAAACAAGCACCGCACGTTCAATCTGCCCGCTGGCTAACCGTTACTGAAGCGGTGAAGGCATTGCGACGGCCTAAGTGTATATTGCGGAATGCCCGAAGTGCACAGGTTAGCTGGTTCATGCAGGAGGTGCGCGATTCCGCGGGTCCATGTGCTGCGAATGTCCAAATAAACGATCCCGCATTTACATATGAAAACCATGGTTTTTATGCGTGTGCGTTTTCAAAATCAAAGACCCGACGTGACTACAATATAGAACTATAACATAGCGCGAGCATGAGCTACATTTTTTGAACGAATTGATATTAACTTATAAAATGCAAAATAAAAATGTGCAAATTTTTAGAATGTCATCACTCATTCATTTTGTGAGTATCCCAGATCTGTGAAATATTGCGGAAAATGAAGAAAAAAAAAGATCAGAAACAGCGCTTGAAACGATGCAAGGGAGAACATACAAGGACTAGCAACACTGGGTGGTGTGTAATCGGTTAGCTTTTACAAATTTTCAGCGCTCTAATATACCTTTCAAAACATGTGCCAGCAACATGTGCCTCACTGTTCATTCTAAAATATTACTCTTACTCTTTCGTTACAGTTATTTTCACTCACGCTTTCTTTTTACACACAAGACCAACCAAGCATACGATCATAGTCAATTTCGTAATCAAGAATGCTTAAAAACGTTCATTAGCACGCTTCATTAAGCACTGCTTTATCGATAAGTCAAAGAATGTTACGCTTCAGCTTATTTGCTTACATGCCGGCTAATTACACCTTATGGCGCTATTCGCTTGGATTGTTGAGAGCAGCGAGGTCGGCTATGTACATGAACGCGGGGAAAATCAGCGGTTACATCATTCAATGTTTTGTGCTGTTGATTTGTATTTGCCGTTATACTTTACAGGCGTTGTTATAACGTGAAAAAATACATTTTTTGTTTAGATAGCTTGAATATTTCTCAGTGTATACATTAATAATACTTCTACGAGGCTAACGAATAACTACTTCCCACTAACATCTATTCTTGGATTAGCTCCATTTCCATTACACAACAAGCTTGCAACCGGACCATGCTAAATTACAAATCACAAGTGATTGGTGAGAAGCAAAGACATCAGGCGATCGCGTTACAAGAGGAAATGCCTCTGAAATAGCGCCTTTTCGTAGATGCACTAAATAAAGCGCGCTGCATCGAATTCACACCCAGAACACTGTGATTCGCACAATCCGCGTGCTCGAATTAAGGGACAACTCGCGAGAAACAGTTCTTACACAATTGCCCTTTGGCACTGGTATGGAATTTGTCATTGACGGATGACCATCGCCATCACGTTGCCCGCATCTTCAGAACACCAACAAAATTCATATTGACACGAATTGTGGCGAGCCCGCCTTTGTACTTTAGCTTCATTTCGGGAAGTCGAGAGAGAAGGCACTCTTAAAACGTGTCAAATAAATGGACGTACATGAGCTATTGACACAAGAGCTGCAACGTTCAATACTTTTCCGATTTGTTTGAGTTATTTTTTAAAAGCTAAAACGTATAAGAAACACTTCTTATGTTTTCAGCTGATTTAATTAAGTCCGCCAAACGAAAAAGGGGCGTTTTATTTGCAAAAACTATATAGGGAACGAAAAGCAATAGGTGGACGCAAATTTTCCTTCGTCACAAATGTCACTAAAGTATGCGCTTGGTGTCTATACATAAAACGACGGCGTGGGAGAATAGGGTCAAATCACTATTGTGCAATTTTTCCTTGTATTTTCACAGAATGGATGGAAATATCTTGATTACGCTGAATGATTGTTTACTAGCATGAATAGGTTAACAAAAACACACGTGAAAGACACAAAGAATGCGCGCATGGATCTGCTCGATGTCCTTCGTCGATGTTCCATTCACTGGCTGTAGGTTATTTTTCGCTCACTCTTGGTGACACCACACATAGATCCTTTCATCAACCAACTTTTCGCACGGCTTAACCTTGTATATACCATAGCTTCGGAGACGGAGCCAGCTCCGCCGAGAACCACACGCAACAAGCGAGTCCCAGTCAGGCCACGGCACTGCAGTTCATGTTCCGTACTGCTACTTTTCACCTCGGACACTGAACGAGTGCAACTCACAAGAGAGCAAGTGCTGTGACTCCGCGGCGCTGGCCTGCAGTCGCTGCTTCGTCAGGCCATGCATCCGCATTACTTCGGCGTAGTCGGGTGGCTCGTCGGCCTGCCCTATCACGGCCTCCTCGTAGGACGGCGGCGGACCACAGCAGGTGACATCCGGGGCTGCGGCAGCCAACGCATCTATGGCCTGCTGGTGTTCGTTGCACGTGCGGTAAATGTTGTAGGCACCGCAAGTGGCCACGATCAGTACGACGCAGCCGATGCTGATGAAGTAGTAGCCCTGATGCAACGCCGAGCCGAGGCCCACAGAAGCCACGACCAAGAGACACCAGAGGGCGTTGAAGCCGTACAGCAGGGCGCGCGGCAGCCCCGGGTTCCGGCAGGGCGGCATGGGGAGACAGCGGCATTCTGCGAGCATGAACCAAAGCCAGCTGACAACCTGGATTTTGGCAGGCATTCAGTGTGTCAGCTTAATGTGCGGCCGCTTCAAGGAAGTATCAAAGCGGTAATATGCTCTCCGGAGGAAGGCCTCTCAACCACCTGCCTCATTTAAATAAAACATAATTTAATTTCAGTAAATAATGTCCTCCTTCAATGTGTGCTGCTCCTTCAATGTGAGCTCTCAGTGCGTTGCTTGACAATAAAGCCGTGGATTTAACCCTTTCTGCATAGCCTCTTACTCAACGCACAGATTTGTTTTCTCATATACATACTTTATTGATATATTTTTCTTCTCGCGTATTCAATATCCGTGGAAACACTAGATATCTCATAAAGAAGCATACTTCTGTATTCTAAACAGCCATCCCTATTAAAAAGATCAATAAAGACGGGCTGATCGTAATCTGAAAAATTCTTCACAAGAGTACAGACTGAACAGTCCAAGCCCAGCAGTGCGAGCGTTTTCTATTAAAGGGGCCCTGCAACTTTTTTTTTAGTATGCATGGTCAGCAAACGCTGGCGCTTAGTAGTCGAGGCTCCTGAGAACTCGCGAGCCAAAATATTACAGCACAGCATAATGCCTGTAATTTACAATAAATTCTTAAAGTCAGCTAAAAAATGCTTTCTTTTCTCTCGATAGATGACGCTACCGGCTGAAAAATCAACGCTCGTCACTGGTCAAGTATCAGCCATTGCCTGTTTTGAGCCTGACGCGCTCGCCCGGTCGTTACTGGGCCACGACTTACCACACATATCACACTGAAAAGGCGCGCATTCGAAGAAAAAAAAAAGAAGAGAAAAGGTGTTCAAGGTGAAGAGGCAGGCGTGACGTATTTTTTTCCCTTTGCCATCCGTTCCCACTCAGCTTCCAGAGCTTTTGTCTGGAAAAAGAGAACGCAATCGCAGTTTGCGACAAATCTTAGTCACTCCGATCGTACTGGACGGATTCTAAAAATTTTTGCGGTGGTGAATTCGTGGGGCAATAACCTCTTTTAGTGAATACATTCCATAGATACTTAGCAAAGTGTCCCAGGACTCCTGTAAAAAAGGCTTTGCTATGTGCCGGTGATTCATAATCCGAAAATTAATACGCATATTCCTCCTGACGAAGTGCGGGAATGTCGCGACCTTGCCGTGTGGTGTATTGCATAAAGTTTCCTACATACACTGTAGGAAACTCAATGGTGCATCAGACGGCCTTCTCGGTCCGTATTTTAAGCCTTTGAAAAGTTCAGTTCAGAGTTGGCACTTTTCTGTCTCCTTCTACGTCATTTCGTTCACGGTTGCTCACATTGCGCCCAAAAGAAGCCAACACAAACTCGCTCAAGTCCGGTTTGCGTTTGGTCGCCCTCTCGAGAAGCGATATGGTCATGGAACTCGTCCCAACGGGAAAAGGCGACAAGCGCACGATAAGGAACCACGCGGTGAAGTGTAACAATGCCACCATGAAAATATATGGTGCCGCGCAATTTCACCTATACGATCAGATCGCCTATTGACCCCTAGTGATCGACATGCAGACGATTGTACCTGTAGCTGACAATTGCGAGTGCAACTTGTTGTCCTGCAGACGTGCCTGTAAACACGCAACCTTTTGTGAGTAGCGAACAATAGCGCAAACAAACGATAGGTCGCGCACGGAGCGGGCCGCTCATCGGCCGGCGTTACGCAAGACTAGCCTATTGGAATAAACAATCGGAACTACTGAAAAACAATACCGTAGAGCTCCAGCCATCCTGGGTCATGGCGTGAGCTTGGCGAAACCACCAGCATGTCGAATAAAACTGATCATCGAGAGGACCCCGCTCGCTCTCGGTACCGTGAAATAGCGCTTGATCAGGCTATACCGGTCGACTCTTACGCCAGCGTTCAATAAACACCTATACAATTGGTGGAGGGTGCTGTGCCTTCAAAACAACTCCGGTCCCCCTTCAATAAGCCTGGACCTCAAGACGCCGCCCCGCCGCGGTGGTCTAGTGGCTAAGGTACTCGGCTGCTGACCCGCAGGTCGCGGTTTCAAATCCCGGCTGCGGCGGCTGCATTTCCGATGGAGGCGGAAATGTCGTAGGCCCGTGTGCTCAGATTTGAGTGCACGTTAATGAACCCCAGGTGGTCGAAATTTCCGGAGCCCTCTACTATACTGCGTCTCTCATAATCATATGGTGATTTTGGGACGTTAAACCCCACAAATCAATCAATCAACCTCAAGACCCCGCCCATTAAACGCCTCTTCCATTTAAGCTGCTGCATGATCCATACGTATACGTATATATGATGCTATTCAATTACCTAATTAACAAAGTTCACTTCGTTTTATTGCTGTAATGTTTACTTTAGAATACTTATTGTAAGTGGAAAACATGATTCAGGTGCATACCAATCAACTCATTTACAAGAAATTCTTGGATTAGCGAGAATTCTGCTGCGATAACAATCCACTGACAATACAATGGAACATAGTGGCATCTCAATTATCGTACTAAAACGGATGTCCGTTGCTTGTATGGATACATGTACCACAGAACAGAAACAAGCGCCACTTTAGTCGCGTCTTCACCACTAAAAATGAAGAAGCGTCCAACTAGCAAGAAAGTCCACAGAAATCGAGAGAACTCAACTACTTTTTACTGGTGCACTAAGGCATCACGAAACCAAGAATGAGGCATGATTCGCGCCATGTTCACATGGCTCGATGTTCAAATAAACGCCGAGCGCGTGCGGGAAGCCAGGCAAGAGGACGCATGCTGCTCAAATGAAAACCACGCTGAAGTCAGAAGGGACTTTCGGTACTTTCATTCCCGTTTCTCTAATTTTTAAGAAAATTTTGTGCCTTTTTCTTCCTTGTATGGAAATTCAGCGTCACCCTGTAAGCCGTGTGCTACAAGGCTAAGCTTGTCATCTACCTTTATGGAGTAGAATGGCTCCGCGATAAACTTAGTGATAGCCACCCCCCCCTGCTTTTGCTTCAGTGGTTAACCACCATTTTCGCGGGCTGAAAGAAGGACATTGTTTCTATATATATATATATATATATATATATATATATATATATATATATATATATATATATATATATATATATATATATATATATATAATATATATATATATATATATATATATATATATATATATATATATATATATATATATATATATATATATATATAAATGTATATATATATATATATATAACCGATTTACATGCCGTATATACGCTTAGATTCTCACCAACTTTGCGCTTATCCCATCATGCTGAAACTAAGTGACAGTGCACTCGTGGCAAAAGAAAAGAAAGAAGGAACGAAAGAAAGAAAGAAAGAAAGAAAGAAAGAAAGAAAGAAAGAAAGAAAGAAAGAAAGAAAGAAAGAGATCACAGCCAGTAAAAAAAAATGAAGCCAGCGAAGCTGTCAGCATTTTAAGTTGGTATAGTAAATAGTACTTTTAGGGTGATCATTATTGACTATACTGTGCGAATACAGACAGCCGCGGTAGTCTAGCGGCTAAGAAACTCGGCTGCTGACCCACAGGTCACGGGATCTATTTATTTATTTATTTATTGTACCCTCAGGGCATACAGCATTATAGAGGGGAGTGGGTTTAGAAGAAAAAAATACAATTGAAACGTGAAAAACAAATCACATTCAGTACATGCGTACAACACTCGAGAACAACGTGTAAATGAAGCACCGCGACAACAGGAAGCACCGCGACAACAGGAAGCACCGCGACAAATCAAACAAGGAATCAAAAAATCAAAATCAAACAAGGAAGCACCGCGAAAAAAAGAAAAAAAAAATAGAAAAAAAATGAAAAAAAATTACAACATGGCACAACGTATTTGCGATACACAAATGAACGGTAACCGAACAGCAGCAAACAAAACCAGGGAAAAAGAAAATGCGTTGAGCACATCAATGCATAAAATTTTCTAGTGCCGCCCGAAAGCGTTCATGATTAGTAATCGTGACTAGTGACGCAGGCAGGTTGTTCCAATCATGGCATGTTTTTGGTAAAAAAGAATGGGAGTATGTTACGGTGTTTTGGCGCGGAATATGAACCTTGTAATGATGGTCGAGGCGTTCAGATAGGAAAAAAGGAGGGTTGAGCCAACGTGATTTAAGTATGGGGTTATGGTGATACGCTTTATGCAGCACACAAAGGCGAGCAAGTTTCCGGCGAGTAGCAAGAGGAGCAAGGTCAAGGCTGGATTTCATGTTAGTAACACTGGAAGTGCGGTGATAGTTAGAAAGTATGAACCTCGCGGAGCGGTTTTGCACAGCTTCAATTTTATTAGATAAGGTTACATAGCCAGGGTCCCAAACTGAGGAAGCATATTCAAGCCTAGGGCGCACGTAGGTTATATATAGCTGCTTTTTTAAGGAAGACGGGGACAGCGAGAAATTTCTTTTCAAGTAGCCTAGCATGCGGTTTGCATTAGATGTTACATATTCAATTTGGCGCGCCCAGGATAGGTTATTGGTTATGTGCACACCGAGATATTTGTAAGATTCAACTGACTCTAGTAAGGTATCTTTAAGAAAGTAATCAGGGCTAGGTAGTTTGTTACGCGAAATTCTCATTGATTTACATTTAGAAACGGATGCGGCTGTGGCATCCGGGATCACATCCCGGATGCCACAGCCGCATCCTCGATGGAGGTGAAAATGCTTGAGGCCCGCGTGCTTAGATTTGGGTGCAGGTTGAAGAACACCAGGTGGTCGAAATTTTCGCAGCCCTTCGCTACGGCGTCTCTCATAATAGTATGGTGATTTTGAGACGTTAAACCCAAGCAGTCATTATACTCTGAACGAATAAAAAGACATCCAATCAAGGAATCGGCGAAATCATACCCATTTCGGTTTACTTTTATGTCATGCCCATATTTTCGACCCGACATCACTGGCTTAATAAGACTAAACTGCACACCAAAAATTTTTCTGCGTTTCCCTCGTCCGTGTACGCGATGGCTAGCCATATGAAGCTTCGTTCTAAAAAGGAAAAAAAAAACGTGGGCGGAAACTAGTGTTCTCGTGAGTGGCACAGTTAAAAAGACTATGACAATTCGGAATGTCACGTTAACAACTCGAGTAGAGGCGGAGCATTGCCGTAAATGTTTGCGTCGTTTCGCGCTGTTTACAGCCTCTATCGTTTGTTGTTCTGCTTGTCTTTGCCGTTCCAGTTCGAAGTGACCGCTTCGGCCGATAACAGCGCCGTCGGAGCGTCGGTCGAGAGACTCACGTGAGGGGTCGTCTGGCTGCGCTTTTAAAAGAAACAAGGAACGAGAAACTTCTAGAAGCACGACTAGAACATAGCGACGATAAAAAGAAAAGTGGAGGCGCTACACGCTCACATTATTTTTTTTTTTTCATTTGTCGGAGGGCACACGTGCTTTAGGGCGCGTACGCCAGAAGCAAAAAAATGTTCTACAATGTTACATCATAAATTATTCTCTTTAGCACACGTCTAATTTAACATCAAAAACAAAAAGGATCTAAATCGGTCCCCAAGGTCTGCTAAAGAAGTATGCCTCAGAGTTTCACCAGGCGTTGCCTCGAGCTGTTAGATGCACGCGTTTTGGTAAACTGCAAACTAGAATGGCACTGCATTTTGTAGCCCATTTTGAGGTTGCATATATCTCTAGCGAGCACGAGTCTTCGGATTACTACTACGCAGGCATGGCTTCACTACTAGCTCACTTCGCTTTTGGGTGACAGCTTGTGCTCTAAGGTGAATGTTTAGAAAATAACGCATGCTGAGTAATTAACGTGACTATCGCTGAATTTTTTCATGCCACGATTGTCTGTCCTATAGACACGCAGCATATATCTGCGAGAACGCCAGGTGACCCCTCATGACTATTTTGTTTTGAGGAATGTGCCCCGCATGAAAAAAAAAACAAATACCTACGTGTTTTCGTGTATATCTATCACCTGCACGTTGCCATTCTAGAATTCTGCAATTCTAAACCAATAAAGTTTTGATTATAATATACACTCTGTCCGTCAACAAACCATTACGCGTCGTTCTATACGTCTATACCGTGTTCACGTGAGCGCATACATCGAAGTAAAAATACGAGCGAACGCTCTCTAATATTACGCACAAATTGCCAAAAAAAAAAGCACGAGGTGTAGTGTTGCACACCTTCGCGTGCGAGTGTGGATATGAGTACATTGAGCTGACTAAGGACGTTAATAGACTGCTGAATAAGCATGACTACGACGTGAAGAAGAGACATGCGGAACGTGCAGTGGTTTAGCTGTGCATGCTACATGATGCTGCATCCAAGAGTCACAACACCACCTGGCGAAAGGCAAATGAAGAAAGAATATCATGTCACCTCTATCTTACGTAACTCTAGGTACACAGAAAACACGCAACACGCGATCGATAGCGGCGATCACCGTTTTCCCGTTTACCTATTTAGTTTAGCTGCCCTACGACACCATGATCAGGCCTATAGTCACCTGTGCGTCTGTGTGAATCAGGCTACAGTGCGAAGGTCAGAATGGTTCCGTTTCCTTTTCGTTTTTTTTTCTTTCGTTAGAACTTTGAGTTATTGTTTCCGTGCGTATGGTCACCGCAGCCTCCTTTTTCTCTTTTCTTTTGTTCTCGGACGTCAGCCTTTGTCTACGAAACCTATCACAGCAGATACTATATATAACTCTTTTGACGGCCCTTCTGTTTGTAAACATGCTATAGACAATCTTCTGTGATTATTCCGTGTCAGTTTACGTTCAAACACACAAAAGACGTTGTGTATTCAATACACGTGCCCCTCGTCAAAGATAAACTTCTAAAATTAATGTCTCCCACCTACAACTGTGAGAGCCATACGATGGCGCTGTCTCCCAAGATCCACCCTCCAATAGAATCAGTATTACGTGTAACAAAATTTAATAAGCTGACTTGAGGCTGGCTAAAAAAAAACCCCACTGCCTTAATTGTAGGAAATATTGCATGGAAGTATATTCTAGATGATGAGATAAACTTATAATAGTAATTTTACGCAATACACATCCTGAATAATCTTTGTCCTCTCACAACGAAAAGGCTGTTTAGGTTCCTTCTTTATATCTGTAGTGGCCTTGCTTCTTCTTTGTCTTTTACTTCCCTCGTGCTATTCACTCAATCGCTGCTCATCTAAGAAGGAATTGAAACAACAAAATAACGGCCACACCATCTTTCTTCATTTATTTATATACTATTAATAAGAATAATGCCGATACACTAAATTACAACTACAACACATGATCACACACACACACATTTCACGGCAAGATGGTTCATAAGCCAATCGATATTCTATAAACGGTAGTTGTATATTACTCGGAATCGAGTTAAAGTTGACTACGGGATAAATGTGCTGTTATGCACTACGTTACACTTACCTAATCAGCCAGCACAAATTCTATTACATACTTTAAGCAGAAGACCAAGGAGGGCAAAAAATAAACCTAATTAACGCGCTGCAATTCAGTAACAGATAATTTCAGCTCATTCAGGAGCACGTGTTGATGTGTCACCGGTTGTAATGCAACGCCAAAGCACGCGCAGAGGAGTAGAATCATTATCATGGGAGGTTGATGCCCTTGGGAGTAATCAAGAATTCCCTAATGTAGCTGATTGTATATATTGACGAAATATACATTGGCGAACGCCAATGTATACTTCGCCAACGCTAATACATTGGCGAACAACATTGGCGAACGACAGCTCCAAATAAAGTGTTAATATGCAAGACATGTTTAGATACTGCACACAGATGGCGAACTGAGCTCAGAATTGTGCAACTCTGATATTTTCCCCCCTTGCGACTTTGCGCACGCTATGCGGCTGCGGCCAAACGCAGCACGGTAATAAAGCACGTGACTATACTGCATGTCTCTCTTTATACCATGACGACATAAAAAAAAACAGCGACCAAACAATTATGAAGAACAAGACCACGCGGAACGTCATCGACCTACCGAGAAGTCAGCAAACGAATATCAGCGCTGACGTGCGAGCACTTAGTCGGGTCGAGTCTATAAGGTATGTTTAATGAGTCCCGTCTGATGAGCGACGTCACGGAGAGAATAGGGAGTTTTAGAATACCGTTTGCAAGCGCTGCGGGCGTTGCGGGCGACGCGGGCGCCATAAGAGATTTAGAATAGCGTTTGCCCTGCTGAAAACCGCAGCGCACGATCGCAGCGACACCGTAGCCTCGAAACCAGCGCTTGCGGGCCACATGCGGACCGCTATCACCGCACGCAATTTCGGATTTTCTGCGTGCGGTCCGCGAACGCCGACTCGCGTTACGACGCATGCGCAGTGACAGCGACCGTACCGCAAGGGCTCGCGGTGCGATATTCTAAAGCTACCTAATGGGTTTGTAGCACCGCAAAGTGTATCTTCAATTGCGAAGAGAAACAGAGCGGCTTTGCACCAATTTATGATGAAGACACGCTGACTGGCTTCTCTTAACATGCAGATAGGGAATACAAACCAAGAATGACTCTAACTCCTTTCGTGGCCCTGGTATATAGAACACTTTTCAAGGCGTCCCTATTCCTTTGCGCGCCAGCGCAAGCACCTCGACTACAATCGCAACAAAGCGCTCACATATAGGAAGGCATACAGCGGGAGTGCAACAGTCACTTGCCGTCGTCATGGTGAGCGTGCTTAAGGCAACCCGACTCGCTTTATCTGTTCCTTCGACGCCACTGGGTCGCCGAAGTCTCTCATACTTAGCCTACATGGAGCCTCGCCTAAGATCAAAGTAACTTCAACGTAGAGCCCAAAACCCGTGTTTCTGCCGCACCACATACTCGTGTAACTACTGTCCGAGCAACAGGGTAGACACGGATACCCGCTGCACGTTAACTTAATAGATTGCATTCTGATATGATGCACGAAGTTGCGCTTTCGGTTCCTGATAACGATATTATTTTTGCGGAGACAGAGTGGGAAAAAAAAGAGCTAATGCGTCCAGAGGGCCCACGATGTGGCGCTAGGACTCGGCCTTTCTGTCCCATCGAAGGCGTGCACTAGGGCGCACGCCTTCGGACTTTCACAATGAAGTTTTGCCGAACCAAACCAATTGCGCTTTGAATGCATGTTGAATACACACAGACAGTCGCTATTAATCGGGAGCCCCTTCGGATTGGAGTCTTTTATAGACGGATTATGGCTTGGAGACACTAAACGTGACTGTTTAATACTTTCAACTAAACGTAAATAATGAATATAGGTAATAGTTTATTCAGAGCTTGACGGCACAATAATTGCCTTTTCTAGTCCAGCCAGCCAATGACCTGCAAGTTATCTGCGAGACAAATATTATCGTGGTATCTTATTTTTTTTCATCAAGATCCCTACGGCATCCGGAAGTTAAACACGCTGACCTTGTCGACCCCGCAACATAAGAACATAGTAAACAAGTCGATCAGTTCGATGCATCAGTACTGTTGGGAAATGAAAACAATTGTTTCATGACGAAGCGTAGCCAGGAAAACCATATCGCACGAGTTAGTGGGGATGGAGAGCGTTCACATGCGATGGTAAAAAAAAAAAGACATCGCTGCTATCACAACTATAGCGCGCGTAATCTACGGCGCTACGCCTTCCCCTTAAAGATAGACGACCTCTGCGTTGCTCTTTGGGGCGATCCCGCCACTGTGCCTTCCCTCGCACTCCTCTGCCAGCGCCAGTTTCCCAGTTCACCGTATCTTTATCGCAAGCTGCCCGGCTCATTTCAGGCAGTCGATGACCGCATCATTCTGGTTCCAAGAGCAAATACATGAGCGCCAAAGCTCATTGTTTATATTCGGAAGCACCGGGCATCTCGAACAAACGAAACAAACAAGGCGAGACAAAAGCGAACCGAAGACACGCTTATAAAGCGTGTGGGCACGCTCGGCCCAAGGACCGATGCCTGAAGTCAAGCGCAAGGTGAGTGTCGAGCTGCAAAGGTCGGCATACCGTCACAAGTTGTCTAGAACTCCCCGAAGAGACCGCACAGAAAATGAAAGGCGCGCTGCGGTTCTCTATCGTCTCCCCCTATTATCACGAATATATATATATATATGATTCAAAAAAGAAATTCTGTGGGTCCGGTGCAAATATAATCAAGAATAAAGGAGCACACTTACGAAAATTTGATAATTGTTTACTCTACATTTCTGCCGTGGCACGGCCTTCGTCAATCCTGACGAAGGCCATGCCACGGCCGAAACGTAGAGTAAACAATTATCAAATTTTCGTAAGTGTGCTCCTTTATTCTTAATTATATATATATTTATTTATTTATTTATTTATTTATTTATTTATTTATTTATTTATTTATTTATTTATTAGTCACGTCACGCAAGTGAACGACCAAAGGCGTTGTCTTAACAGTGTTGCCGAATTTATTTTTAATGAAACGTTACCTGAGTCATTTGTAATGGCGGATGATAATTGGACTATCTAGTGGTATAGCGAATAAAACTAAAACGCTTAGATTTGTACAAGTGATTGTTTGCCACGCCAGCGTGCATTGTTTGTTGCAGATGACAACACATACATGTGCGCACATTTGTTTTTGTTTTTTTTTTCAGGCGTCTTGATAGTAAAGCTCGCGCTTAGCTTCTAATAGATATATGGTAGACATTATTCGAGCACATTAAAAAAACACAAAGTTTCTTGCACTAAAAGAACAGATATATTTTATAAATTAAGAAATCCGTCATTTACACTTCCTGAGGACATATGATGTGCATTTCGTTGATGGCAGGTATGAATTCTGAACGAAAGAGTTCTGAAAGGGATAGTAGATGCTTGACAGATATCTAACGACGATTATTCAATTCTGCTGAACACAGAACCCATGGCAAGAGGAAAGTCAACCGCATGACGCTGTGACCCAAATACTGGTGTCCTATTAAACACTGAAGCTTCACTTTTGATACGTCAATTCGCATTGTCACAAAGATGTAACGCCTCATTCATAACTGCACGCGAAAATGCTTAATTGTGAAGCCTTCTTGCCTTAAAACTGTACTTGTTAGCTATATGAGATAAAGCCAGCTAAATTAACCTGAGCTGAATAGTTCTCGACAAGAGAAGCTAGTGCAACCGTGGGGCGTAATCCCGAAATATCTTTGGAAAAGACTCCTTAGTATTCATGCGATGCTTTTTCGCAAAATGTTTCGTCCGTGCGAATTCCAGACAACTCTTATGTTCAACTGGTTAGCAAAGGTGGCTCCCCCAAACATGAAAGTGAGCTGCGAAGGAAGAGCATCGTGAATTCAACGCGATATTGTTTCTATTACTTTTTAGGCGCAAATGAGCGTACTTTAAAACTTCTGTTAATTTAGGGCCATTCAGTATCCGCCAAAATGTAAGAGCAAGCCAACTACCCATTTTGATTCTCTTGCTGATGATTCTGACCGCAAAACTTGGTGCATACCAACTGAGACGAATTGACCAATAGTCGAGTGGCATTTTGCATCGTAACTATTGACATGTCCTCCCCCCCATCCCATATTTTTTTCTGTGATAATAGCACTTTCAAAAAATAAAACATTTGAGCGTCAGAGTCAGAAAAAAGTGCGATTATGGTACAGCTCAGTAATATTAAAGTTCCACTTCTTTTTTGTCGCTATAAATGCGCGTTATTCAAGCACAGAGGATTAGTGTGACGTTGTGTTTGAAAAACCATAAGCCTTTTACTTAAGATCCTGCCGCCCGGTTCTTGGCCGATCCCCCTTTGTGGGTGTGCGCCAGAGTATCAAGGATCATCATCATCATCATAGCGTGACTGCACAGACCGCCAACCGTTGCCACAGCGTCGGTGCCCAGCGCACAGCTATACAGCTGTCATTGGCGATTCTGGGCACCGACGGCCTTCTGTGCGCCTTTCTTGGCGCTCGGCTGACGCTATAGGCACGCGAGGAGGTCTCCTCAGTCGTATCGTTTTGCAGGTACGTGTCTTTTTGTTCAGTGAATAGCTTTAATGTCAATGAGGGTGGCGACTTGGGCTTGTTGGTATGGTTGCATGATGATAGATGGTAGCGCAGACAACGAACACGGACAAGAGAAGGCACATAGACACAACACAGCGCTAACTTTCAACAACAGTTTATTACACGCAGATCTCCGTGGTGTATGCGATCCACCACGCCAACGTCGCACGTGCGTAGCTCTAAAAACCATCAAATATAACCAACGCGCGTGTTCCAATACTTTACAATTTTATATTTTTCAATCTTTTTTTGCTTTTTCTTTCTTCCTTTTATCCCATGTTACCACAAACCCTATCGCGAATACATGTAATCAAGTTCCTTATCTGTCAACACCACTGATGGGCTGCTCACACACGTGTCACCAAGCTAGGTGACACGTGTGTGAGCAGCCCATCAGTGGTGTTGACAGATAAGGAACTTGATTACATGTATTCGCGATAGGGTTTGTGGTAACATGGGATAAAAGGAAGAAAGAAAAAGCAAAAAAAGATTGAAAAATATAAAATTGTAAAGTATTGGAACACGCGCGTTGGTTATATTTGATGGTTTTTAGAGCTACGCACGTGCGACGTTGGCGTGGTGGATCGCATACACCACGGAGATCTGCGTGTAATAAACTGTTGTTGAAAGTTAGCGCTGTGTTGTGTCTATGTGCCTTCTCTTGTCCGTGTTCGTTGTCTGCGCTACCATCTATCATCAAGCTTTAATGTCCTTTCGTAAGAACCTATTCTGTTGCATAACGCAATTAAGCCCACTGAAGAGCTACAAGCGGCTTGAAGCACTAGTGATATGCAAAAACTGAAATTCTCTGTCCCGAACCCACGCCTACACATTCAGGCTATTTCGAGTGGCCTCAATGTTAGTTATACCGGAACCTTCTGGCAATCTGAAATTGGTTATTTGAAATGGTTGATTTATCTAAGGTCTTATACTCGCACTGCAAACGTTATATAGTACACTGAAATATCATAGCGGATGGGCGTACGCTCATTTTTGGTCAAAAGGTGACAGCTTCGCTCCCCTGGTGAAATTTACAGTCAAGCAACTGCAAAATGAAGCCCCCAGAGACAAATAAAAAGTAACCCTATTTTCAACCGAAAGCGACTATTTGCGATCATCTCGGTCACGCCACTCAAAAGTAATATAGGTGTGACTGGTCAGAAATGTTGACCAACTCCGCGAGTGAAAAGCAAGTTTAGGCGTATAGAGCGACGGCTTCGAATGTGCTGTTTGACTGTCATAGTGATCGGCAAGTATGTGGGTGGTGCTTGCCGCGCTGCAAGAGACGCCACCAGCACCACTGGCATCCCAGCAGAAATTTTTTTGCTAGAACGCAGCTCTGAAGCCTCGGTTTTATCTAATTCGTGGTGTCTTTGGCGTTGTTGCTAGTGGCATAATCGAATAATTCGAGCACGAGAGAGCGAACGCGCTCGCCGCACTACTCGCAGCGTTCTCTTGACAATGCGCGACGCCAGCGGCCTCAGTGCTTCGTGAGCCGCAACTGCTGCCCGAGCAGATGCTCACCGATGACAGAATCCACAGCTTCTCGCCGCCGAAGTAACGGCAAAGCGCCCCCGCCGTTCGTGCCACCGATGCTCAAATCATTGCCACAGATATATATCGGAGTATCATGATCAACCTTATTTCTTTTAGGGGCGAAGCTCCTTAGGGCGTGGGCTGTGCGTCCCCTGTAACCTGTATGTAGCCACCTCTAGTTTAGTTCTTGCAGTGTTCACTAGATGGCGGTACCGTCCCCTGTATGTAGCCACCTCTAGTTTAGTTCTTGCAGTGTTCACTAGATGGCGGTACCGTCTCCTGTATGTAGCCACCTCTCGTTTAGTTCTTGTAGTGTTTACTAGATGGTGGTACTTGTAGCTGATGATGAAAAGATGCAAGATGTTATAAACTAGAAAGCGGTACTTGTAGTTGATGAAAGACGCGAGATCTTATAAAATAGGAATGATGTCACATATGGCACGTGTCATTGGTTGAAGGCAATCGTTCGATTTAGTGCGGCGACGTACGCTAGGGGGAGCGTTGTAATAAAATCCGTTCGCTGTTGGCGCGCGCTCGGAGTCGCCGGATGGACACATGGACGCACGTAAGCAAGAACGAATGGACGGACGGAAGCACGGACAGATTAACGAACGTTTCGCCCCACCAATCATCATTCATTCCATGGATATGCTGCGATTTTTTTTATTTGATCCAATGGCAGTATGCGCTATCCCCTTCATTCACGACACTATGAGACGAAAGCCGTCTTTTTCATAATTATTATTGTTATTTCGGGGCGTGGGCCGAGCATTAGACATCACTTGCGATGGAAATGCGCCATGAAGAATTTCGATCGCCGGTTTTGTAAGGGCAATTCATGATCAAGGCTTATACCAGGGTTCGGGATTTTCGTTTTGCCATTTGAACATACAAATCTCGTGCTCCTCTACCATGTATCAGAGCAGTCCTGCGGCAAAACAAAACAAAAAACGAAAACGTAGCTGATCCCTCTCTTACGAATCGGTATCACACGAAAGTGAAACATCTTTTCGCAGCGGTAGTTGAGCGTTCACTGTGCATTGTTTTGGCACAAGGGCGAAAGAATGCATGCTACAGCAACAAATTCCAATGTCACGTGAAGAACGGCAGTGCATTTGGATGCTTCACACAGTTGATCTGATTTGTGGGGTTTAACGTCCCAAAACCACCATATGATTATGAGAGACGCAGTAGTGGAGGGCTTCGGAAATTTCGACCACCTGGGGTTCTTTAACGTGCACCCAAATCTGAGAACACGGGCCTCGACATTTCCACCTCCATCGGAAATGCAGCCGCCGCAGCCGGGATTTGAACCCGCGACCTGCGGGTCAGCAGCCGAGTACCTTAGCCACTAGACCACCGCGGCGGGGCATGCTTCACACAGTTAGTATATCAGCGGTTAATAGGTAATAATCATTTAGGGGGGGGGGGGGGGTTTGACGTGCCAAAACAACAATAATATTTGGACAAACGCCGCAGTGGATTAATTGTGACCATCCTCCGCATTAATTGTGACCGTCTTGTTATTTTGATCCGCTGGTCTTGTTAATTTTCTGTAATTTACTGAGGTTGTTATAATTGTCTATTACAACGCGTGTAGCACTTGCTTGTGGTTTGTTAACTTGTACTTCTTCGTTTCGACAATACCAGAATGACGTTTACACATTTCGGTTGCGTAATTTAAAACAATTTTTTCTTGATTTATGGACATCTCCTGCGTCATTTTTTCGTTTAATGATGATACGTCGAGACAATTCCTCTCATAAATTATCGGAATCGCACACTGTTTTGGATTAAATAGTCAACAGCCGGATAGAAAAAAGGTAGTAAAGGAGCAAGGAAGGTAGTAACGAATGCAGTTGCTACCTCTTTCATTCCAGTTACTGACTGTTTACTAACATAAGTAGTAAAAAGGTCGCACAAAGTTAGTAACGGCTGCAGCTAGTACTGTTTACTAACGTATGTAGTGAACAAGTTGCAAAAGGGTAGTGATGTTTCGAGAAATGCAGTAAGCGCTGCAGTTCCTACCTGTCTCCTTGCAGTTGCTACCTTTTTACTAACATTTTTCAAAGAGTGTAGAGCGTCAATATGAGTTGTCTGCATATTCCTTGTCCATGAAGGCTTCAGTCACGCGACTTCCACTAAATACAAAAAAGAGAGGTTTACAATTACGCAGACATGCTTTGCTGACGGTCAATGACCACGTATATTATAAACAACAATAGTTTGCGGGACACAGAATGCTGATAAAGCGAAATTTCCGCATGGTCTAGGAATGTGATTTCGAAATAGATGTTCCATACTGCACTTGGGATACCGAGCTATACAGTAACGAGCTTGATTACAAGCATTAAGCACTGATACAGCATAAATTCGAATTTTTTGTGGATCCAACATCCCGCAAACTTTTGTTGTTGATAATCCATATACTAACTCGTGGATTTCGCCCATGGGCAGCGTCGACTGCTCATGCGACGCCTCGTATTGGTCTTGACCCCGTCGAGGCGGCTGTTCGCAAGTAAACAGTGGGCGCGCGTGCAAAAGTAAACCGCCATCGGCCGCACCGAGCTCCAGTAATGATAAGGGCCGGGGCCAACAAATCTCATCTTCGCTGTGCGATACACAACCACGCGAACTGCGCTGGTGTCGGGTGCAACTGAGGCCACTCGTAGGACATGTACTCTGTCACGCTTCTCACTATATATGTATGTGTGTGTGTATACCCATTTTTTTCAGGAAGGGGGGGGGGGGGCTTTCTGCAACGCCTTGTCATTTTCCGCGACAACATGGCTTCATGTTACGCCGGGTACGAAGGAAACGCCTGGTTGAGTCTTCGGTCGGTCAGCATCATGCGGCCGTCCTACACACCCCATATCAGTAGCACACGACCCCCCCCCCCCTTCCCCAGTTTGCTGAAACAGCTTTAAAATAAAAAATAAACACGACAGCACTGCAGTGATACTTTGTCGTTGACGTGTCGCCAGTATTGCTACTGAAACGCAGAAAAAGTTTTCATTGAACACAGCTGCCACCTGGCACCATATAAAAGAGTGCTTTCAGCGCGTGTGCATAGTATGCCACTCATAACTGTGCTTTTCAGAGCGCTTAGTGCTATCGGAGTATCACTCTTGGCCCGATGACATTTTTAGTCACGGACACTAGAGCCGGCGTATTTTTCGAAAAGGATGTGCTTAAAAATTAATGACTCCAAAATTCGCGAAATTCCCAAGTTTCACCTCGTTTCTTCAACTTTATTTTGCCAGAGTTAACAGCATGCATTTGCAGAAGCAATGGTTACAGTGGCAAGTGTTATAGCAGTTACTATTCATATAAACAAATAAAATACCGCTAAAGACAAAGAAGCAGATTCGCAGCTCTCTCCTAAAAGACCACGCTAGCCCGCCTGAGGAAGAAAAAAAAAGGCAAGTACGTGACACTCAAACTTTGCAACGCCCTCTCGAGCCATTTGAGACACGACGTGACACATTTCCACACCTTGCCCGGCTCAGTCATTCGTGTCGCGCCTAATGGATTTTTTTCGGGGCGAAACTCGTTAAAGCGGCACCCGTTCGTCCCTCGTCGTAGTACGTAACATGTCTTACGTCTTGACATGCAAGGTGGTCCAGTGGGAGATTTCTCCTGTGCGTTGTTGAACAATAAAAAATTCGCAGCGTGCGCGTTAACTAAAAGCCGTGTTCTCCTGTCTCTTTCTCCATTATCAGCCATTGGCATGTACATTGAGCACTATCTGACTGAAAAAGTTTGCTACGTCATACTCGCTGGGCGTAACCTCCTTGGTTTTCGAAAGGTTTAGCGAGCGTTCTGCCGCAGTGCCATGAATACAGTGAACTATTATATACCGTGAACTCGAGGTGGTTAAAGGTGGGAAGTAGACACGAAGCGCAAGCCGTACGAAAGTGTGCGTGTGCCACCTCTCGTTTGGTCCTTGGAATGTCCGCTGGATGGCGATGCTTCTATATGCGGAATATATGTTGAAAAGATGCAAGATGGTGGTACTTGGAGATGGACGAACGGACACACAGACAGATGCATGGACGGCATGGACGGCTGCACGGACTGATGGATGGACACAAGGGCGGATGCATGGAGGAATGCAGGGACGGTCACACAGACGGGCGCATGGATGGGCGGAAGCAAGAACAAATGAACGTACGGATGCTTCACCCCAATCTCTATCATTCACCCCATGGATATGCTGCCTTTTTTTTTTTCTTATGCCAGCATGGTGCCTGATATTTGGAGAATGCGTGGTCAGTTCGGCCAGGTGTCGTGGATACAAAAGCAAAGTACTTCTCGCGATGTATACACAAAATGACTTTCGTTGAAAGATTTTATACGCGAATAACACCGATGTCGCGATGTGAGCGACTGTAAACTGACGTCGCTCAAGGAGAGCATGTGCGCAGTCTGACTCGACCCCCAACAGTCCGACTGATGCCAGCAGCAATCTTATCTTTGTCGTAGTAAACTCTGCTCCTTCGTCGTGTTTAGAGAAAGCTTGAGATACGTTTTTGTTATTGAGAAGTCTGTTTTATAAAGACACAAACAGCACTCCCCGGGAGTTGGAATAGTTGCATTTCCTCGCTTAGGCAACGTGTTAAAGACTGAGGGAGGAAATTGAAGCTCATAAAGTGTGGAATAAGTTTTACTGCAGACAGCGAAAGACATGAGTGAGTTCAATAAATCTAGTCTGATAAGAGGCACGACTATGAGTTCCAAGTATTTAATAGAATCCGGGAAGCATATGTCGACTGGCCACTGATCGCTGTAGCAAATTATAATTACGTCTAACTAATTAACTACGCGCAATAAAATATCAATTGAGTATCTCGGTGCGCATGGCAACCAAACACAATACAATGCAATAAATAGGCATTTTCTCACTAGGTTGGCGGACCAAGTGGACAGATTACAATACTTCTAGGTTTTGTAGAAACCATAGTCACGTTTGTAGTATAATGCTCACGCTGTCGTCAACTAGCGGTCACCCCAGAAAGCTCGTACTTGCACGGCATACATCTCGCGCATGCAGGCTACTGTTTCGACGGCGAAAGGTGTACTTGCAGATACATATATGACATCTAGCATAACACGCGTGAAATGTAGACGTTGCGTTGCTAATTTACCCACGTCTTGTTTCTCTGCATCTTGAGTTATCGCTTAAGTACTACACAAACCGGGTCACTTTCATCGTGGCCATGCAGTTATATCCTCTACCTTTTCGGTGTAGGCCACCCAAACACAGATTCACGGACGCTGCTGTGTGGCAGAATCAATGAAAGCACGAACCTTGGAACAGCCGCCGGCTACCTGGAACCTCGATGTCCGTAGCACATGCGCTTGTGGAACGTGAGCTCGCACGTCATTGCGTAGACGAGATATGCCTTCATGTGTTACCGACCGCCGATTACGATTACTTCTCAAGTCACTAGCTTGACTCGCTCTAATGCACATAATCATGCATTCTATTGTATGGCGCGACTATTGCTGCGAAGAAATATGTGTCATCTCTTCCATCGTCCACGAATTCACGGGACTATCATATCGCCTGCGCTCAGACGGAATTGCCTGCAGTGAGGGGAATGCATTGTTGTCGCGCGCAGAGGTCAGACGTTATGTTAGGACACAGTTTGATCACGTTGTCTCTTCAAGAAAGTTGCTGGAACTATGTGCCCATTTTGCCTCCCCAGGTATAGCCCCTCCTAGACTTGACTTAAAAACCACACCCTCTCACCCCCCCCCCTTTTTTTTCTTTCCACGCTCACGTAGCAGCGGCACACATATCAAAACTTGCACGCGCCATTTGTTTCCTTGCTAGCGAAGCCAGAGCCGCGTCACGTCGTCGGCTCAGTCGCTCAAGTTGTAGATTGCTCTCGCAAGGGTTGCCGGCGCAGTCCGGTCCTACGCGAAGATTTCAGCTGCTATCTCTTTCTGCGCTGCTGAGAGGGAGGGCGCGCGAGCTCCGAGGGCGCCCTTTAAAACAATCTCCCTTGCCGTTTTTACGGGGTCTAGTTAGAACTGGCGTGCTATCACCGGCTCGCTCTGGTGCTCCCAGAACCATGTGCGCGCCGCCGCGTATATAGCCCGCCCGCCACTGCCACGACTCAGACACTCGCTTGGAGACCGCAAGTTGCGAACGCATGACCCTTGTCAACCGCCACCGTCGGTGACGAAGGCTTCCGCCGCCACCTCCGAGGTCAGTGGGTACTTTCTCGTGGCGTGTCGCATAATATATGTAAAAGAAATACTCAACTTGGGGCAAACGTCATCTGAGACCGAAGCAAAGAAATATGGAGAAGCGGACCACTGCGATCTGCCCTTCCTTATTTCTTTGCATTCGGTCGTAATTACGAGCTGTCGGGAACTGTCGTCGCGAGGTGAGATTATGATATCTAGTTCGTTACGGGCGTGCATACTCTTACACAGGATAACTACTGGCTCCTTTTCTTACTGAACTACGTCATTTCAGCGACTCATTATGCGGTTACGATTGCATGGGCAACGTATTGAGGAGTTTTTCAATAGCGCACGCAAAGCTTTGCGTTAGCGTTTCGCGCCACTGCTCATGCGTTGTGCGCTAACCATTTGCGAGCTCCCGTTAAGTGATGGAAATGGCTAGCGGGCGGGGCTAACCGGGAACTCCCTATTATGTTCGCATTTAGGAGCTATTTCACGAATTGGTAGCACGGTCATGCGCACATGCTGCTCAATACTGTTTGTTGTGTTCGTGTATAGCGACTCGTGAATATATTTGGTCACAGCGAGTACATACGACCTGTTTTGGCGTTGACCTTGCGTAACAAGAAGTGGTGAATATAGGCGTTTTTTTTTCGTGTGTGTAGCCTGTAACCTTACGAAGCTGGCCAGCTTCACTAGATATGCCCACTGGTGCAGTGTCGGTTAAGTGTGCTACACTCACTTGCGAATGCTTCAGTCTTTCACATCCGTTGCTTAAGTCGTCGTTGTTCACAGTGACACAAAGTACGCTGCAAGAAATTGGTCGCAAGTACGTAGACTACAAATATGTGTTTTGCCCTTAACGATCGCTAGAATCGTAGGTTATCATATAAAACTAATTTCGACTGCACTTGTGCAAAGTGATTCTTAAACATTCCTTGAACGCTTCAGAAATATTTCTTTGGTGTCTAGTTTTGTATCTAAACGATTACTAGACCGTCGAAGGCGGAAAGCTAGGCATCGCAATGTAAGCCCTGTGACGTTATTCGCGAACTACTTTATTTATGTGATTACGTTACTGCCCCTTGGGTGCATTGTAAAATCTCCTCCTCGGTGACCCAGCGGCCAGTGCTTCCGGGCTACGGCTATTACCTAATGGTTGTGCGTCTAAAGCTTTCTCGTGGACTACAATTAGTTTCTTTTAGTACCATGTATCTTCTCTATTTTGCTGCCCAATTTTGTTAACATGCAGATTAACCTGCATTTCAGAAACAACGTCGCTAATTAACATTTTCCAGTGGATTGGGCGACTTGTTTCTTTCTACAAAATGGTGAGAAAAAGGGATTATTGCGTGACAAATTTCTTGGAATGTGACCCTTGCGCACGATTCCGATCGCAGGCCGGTTCACCAACCCAGCGCCTCCTTTATTTCTTTCAATGCCAGTGCAATCTGAAAACACCGTATCTTTTACAGAGCCAGCGTGACAGCCAATATTATCAACGCGAGGAATGCAAGACGCACCTCCAGGAATCTGTACACAAACGAACAAAAAATTACTTTATATTATTCCCGTCGTAAGGCGCTGCATGATGAGTTCTCCCCCCATGACAGCAAAGCACTCGCGAAGGCTAGGTGATGGGAGAGAGCAGGAAAGGGCCAGAGGAGGGGGTGGTGAACGGCTAGATCGGAAGCATCTGACTGGCATTGATAAAATAGAGCGAATCACACCCTCGGTGGCTATCGTAGTCACGTGATTTCCCATCTGTATTAGAGCTTCTGTTACAGACAGAGCATTGATTTCATTTGCTTTCAAACACTTCGCGACGAGGTGCACTGTCGACAGCAGCCTCTTTTGCTGCTGGTACAGCCAGTCTCGGGCTGTGACCAGCAAGAGCAAGGGTCTCGCGTTTTTCGCAAGGCAACCAACTGCAACAGAGTCCGTTCGTCTACTTCCAGATGCCGTGCTTCATGGCCAGCGAGAGTAGCGAGACCAGGCTGTCCACCTGGACCGTGCTGGGTGCCGGGGTCCTGACCTCACTGGCCGTGCTGGGCACGTACCTGACAGTGGCGGTGCACCCCGCCTTCCTGCCGCTGCTCATCCTGCCGATGTTCGGCTTGTGCCACGTCCTCGTCTACCCGAAGGAGGCCAAGAGAGGCTTCATTGGGCCACCGGTCATCCGCTACGCCATGCCCCAGGAGTTCCGCTGCACCGTGCTGGTGGCCAAACCGCAGCCTGACTACAAGAGTATCCCGGTGGAGAAGAACGTGCGGCCGCAGCCCACTGCTGCGCCCGTGCGACCGTCCACGAACTGCGCCGCCTACTGCGCACCCATTGTACCAGCATTCCAGGCTCCTCCACCGGTCATCTCCGTTATGTAGTGCGTCAAGTGACACGCTGGCTCGTGTGTTTGACGACTCCCACGGCGCACTGATCCTGTGGTCTGCACTAATAGCTAATCGTGTGCAGCAGTATCGTCATCACTCAGCGGAACTTTCAGCGACAAGGGGGCGCGGCCTCAGTGCTTGCATGGTGGGCGGCGTCCGAGTCTGTCGCCCCAGGTGAACTCCAGTTGCCCTCTCCTGCGTGGTGCCCACATCCACTTGCTCCTTTCCACGCTTCTCGAGAGGCACACGTACCGTATGTTGTGATCCATGTCATACCATTGCTTTGTATAAAATCTACACCCTGTAAATAACTATTTATGATGTAAATAAAGCCACGCCGTGATACATCTTGGAACTATACACGTATATATAGCTACGTTTTTCTGTTTTTCGTTTGGTTTATATGCGCGTGCTGCCGCAATGTCGAGGGCATCGCTGTACTTTTGTGTACGACTCTATCGCGCACTCCTTCTCGTGCTGTTGCCGGTGTATTCCGGTCAGAGTGTGGCAGACACTATTCTCGCATTACAGCACTCATCACGGAAGGTCATTCCTTCGCCTTTTTTTAACAGCAAAGCTGTTCTAGCTCGGCGTGATCAAGTGTGTGTGACTACGCCCGGATACGTTAAGCATTAACGGGCATGTGCAACAGGATTTGGGCAAAGCCGCTACTGCGTCGTTGCCTGTGAAAACCCCTAATGGGTGAGAACGAGTACCAAAAAAAAGATACTAAAAATTCTTCGCGAGACGGTAATCGAACCTTTGATCTGAAGACAATCGTCCGAATCATTCGACTATCCGGGCACGCTAGGAGACCTTAGCACAGCCTTGTGTAGCGCAGTAAGGGGGTGGGACAGGAAAGTAAAGGTGGGGAGGAGGGAAAGGAGGTACAAGATTAAATCGTACCATGAAAAGGGGAAGTAAAAGAGAATTAGATAGGAAGAAAAAAACTTCAGGAAAAGAAAGAGGAAGTAGTAGGCAGAAAAAAATCGATCATCGCGTCATCTAGCTGTCTAGTGACGAGATACCGCATAACCTGGCCAAGCCGTGCATGTGCAATAGCTAAGACGTGCCCACAGAGGGAAGACATTGCGTCCATAGCATGCATAGTCTGACTGCGCCCGATCACGTGCTGAGGGTCATGAAGT